>CM077022.1:49289547-50489547 GCA_039090855.1 Macrothele yani | reverse complement strand
GATTGTGCTATTGGGATAATGAGGCATAAAGTGTTCCAAGAAAATATTGCCCACAGCATAACGCCGCCACCTCCAGTCTGTTTCTGCCCAATAGTGCATCCTGGTGCCATAGCCTCCATTGGTAATTGGTGTATCCGTACTGTGCAGTCTACGTGATGCACCAGGAATCTTGATTTATCAGACCAGTTCCTTTCTTCCAATCGTCCATGGTCCAATCTCAATTATCTTGGAACCATTTCATGCATTGTTGGCGATGACTTGGAGTGAGCATGGAGATCTGGCCAAGTCTTCGGCTATGCAGGCCATTTCGCAGAATGCTGCGCTGAACTATGTGCTGTGACACATTGCCCTGATCACCACTGTTGTAACTGCTGGTGATTTGTCACACTGTGGCCATGCAGTCTCTGTGGACAATGCATGACAGTCTCCGCTCCCCTTTGGCATCAATGAGCTGCGGATGACGGTTCGTCATTTGGCCATATGTACACCACTTTTGATACATACTCACTACAGTGCCATGTGAACAACCCACAAGCTGTGCCGTTTCTGAGATCGTAGTTCCAAGGCACCATACCATCACAACTTCACAAGTTGTCCTTTATCAAACTCTGATAAATCAGCAGCTTTTCCCATTCTGACTCCGAACACTGTACTAACCGAAAGCCGGTCCTATGGTTGTATATATACTGCTCTATGAACTTCACCTGCGCCACTAGTCAGTCTCCAGGCAAGTTCATTTCTCTAGGCTGGGGGTGGTCATAATATAATGGCTCATCAGTGTAGATGCTATTTCTAAATTAATTACATGTCTAAACTGTAAGAAATGCAAATACAGGGATCGCATTCCTCCTAAAATTCCTAATATTTTGTGACCCTCCTTAAATTCCTAAAATTATACCTAAAATTTGCTATTCATCCTAAAATTTTCGTAAGCTTATTTATTAAAAACACAACCGTTATTAACGCCAATAAATTACCATTACGCAGGGTGCGCACGCGTGCTTGAAAACCTGGAAAGTCCTGGAAAATCATGATTACGTTTTCAAGGCCTGGAATATCCTGGAAAAACGGTGTTTTTTTAATGCCGTCTTGAAAAGCCTTGAAATTTGAAATTAGTGCTTAAAAATGCCCTTTTAGGAAATCGTGTTACTGTTACCCCTTCATTTTTTAAAGTTCCTTTTCTCTGTTCTCAAAGAAACCACCGGCAGCGGTTTCCGATGTGCACCAAATCCTAATTTGGCTTGGGGAAAAAAAGAAAAAAAAAAAGCACTACTTCCAGTGCAATAAAATTGGATGATTACTAGTAGGTCGAAGGGGAGCTTGATGTCCGTCCCACAATTGAGAACAGAAGGGGAAAGAAGAGGCATTTAGCATTTGCAGGGGTCGCATATGTACCAAGTCAGCTGGCATCCACCAGTGAGGAGTATGCCTGAACAACACATTCATCTACTTCTTGTTTATGTGCATGCCACCCTCCCTCCCCTCAAGAGACTTCCACTACTTATGATAAAAAATAAGAAAACTATCTTTGCGAATTTTTCACGAAAGTGGCTGAAATTTTTACATTCACTGTAATTGGATTACAGAAGCTCACTTCCAAAATTCCAGTTGAATCGGTTTAAAACTTTAAAAGTTAGCATTGGTAATTTTTATTATAGACAAGTATGTGTGCCTCTTTGGACAGAGTGAGCCTCCGGCAGAAAGGGTGTTACCATAGCAACGGTTGATTGACAGCTGGGAGCGCTGATCTGAAGCCCTTGGTTGGGAAGAAAGCAAACACCTGTTTATCACTTCCACAGCACAAAAGGACTAGGAGAATATTTTCAGAAATCCATTTTTCTGAATTTTGAAAATAACACAGTAAAATTTTTACAGTAGTTAAGATACATCACAATAAAGTTCTAGTGCAAATTTCGCCAAATTCCGTTAGGAACTTTAGCAGATGCAAAAAAAAAAAAAAAAAAAACGTTGCATAATCGGATTGAAAAAAAGAAACAGTAATTATAAATTACGGGGAAAAGCAAGTGAATTATTTTTTTTAGATGCCATGGTTTATTTAAACAGAGTGATCCTTAAATTTTTTTTCTGTGATGATATGGACTCTATTTGAATTACAAACACATTTTTATTCAGACGTCTGAGTTACTGTTTTAATAAAAAAATCATCTATAATTAAAAAGTTTTCAATGGATTTAAGCAATATTCAGCAGATAAACAAACGTATTTTAGTAAATTGCAACATCATGACGTAAATTTGGTAATTTAATTTTGTCGAAAATTGGGGAGCATTTTTTTTTTTTACAGTTTCTATTATAGTTAAAGTAAGGAGGAAGGGTGCAACTTGACAGTTCAGTGAGCTGCAGGTGGTGATTTATGGCGATGTGCCAAATGAAAAGAAGCCATTCCATCAGGTAATTCCAAAGGTTGTGTTGTGTGGACGCGTCCTCCTGCTGTTTGATCTTAATTGGAATGTTTTTGTGCATGGGGGGGGGGGGGTTCGAGAGAAATATCCGTTTCAGCTTTACAGCTTTCACTGCTTTTTTTTTTTTTTTCTTGGTAATAAATAAAAATCATAGTTGCTGCATTCACCATTGATCCATGTTTGCATTTCTTGAATATAAACAGCAGACAATCAGAAACATAGTGTTGGGCGGGTCTTGATGATCTTCATTTTGCATATGCTGAATTCAGTTCTGTGGGAATAAGGAATGACTTATACTGTGAATATATACAAAACTACATATTTTTGAGCTGAAAAAATAGGTCTACTTGTACACAGTAGCTAAAGTGTGAACTCAGATGAAGACAATCAGACATACGGACGTCTGATTCCATAAAAAAAAATCAACATAGTTTTTTTATTTACACTACAGGTAAAAAAGCAAAAACACGTTTTTAAACGTTATAAAGGAAAACGGATTTTTGAAACGCATGACTTGATGATCTTAATTTCTGAAAGTTTCTTTTTTCCACATCCTTTTTTTTCAATTACAATACACTGTAGCAGGATACTGTGTGTTATATCACTTAGAGATATGGCAGATTTTCGGTTGCTGATATCCGCGATCGTAAGCGGTAGTTGCATTGCGATTGTTGATGATGACAAGATAAATACTGGAGTGATGTAAAATGTTGCATAAAATAAAAAATAAAGCCCTCCCCCCACCCCAAACTTTTATGCGGTCATCATAGCTGATCAACCATTTCATTCCATGAACATCAGCACATTTCAATCATTTGAACATTGGGGGTATCTGAAGGAATTCAGCCGTGCTTAAGCGCCCTAGCGCAACGAAAACATGCTAATTTTGGACAGTTCTATTCCCTTCCCCTCTACCATCCCTAATAATTGAGAGTGCATACATTGAGAGTGTTTCAAATATTCTATTTATGAGCTAGTTTTCGCGCTGTTTGTTATGCTTTTATTTTCGAAGAAAGAGAGGGAAAATAAGGAAAAGCAGCTAGAGAAAAAAAGAAAAGCTGAGTTTGATGACAAAATAAAAGAAAATGATGCAGAAATAAATAGGCTTAAAAAAGATAAAGAAGCCTCCCTAGCAGTAATTCAAGAGGGAACAGGAAGAATGAGAAAAGCTGTAGAAAAACAAAATACTGTTGAAATAGCAGTTGCCTCTAACTTGATCATACAAGGTTCAGCTGAAATAAAGAAAACTGAAAGTAAATTAGTTGTGGTGGAAGCAGAAAAAGATAGGCTAATCAGGAAAAGGTTAAAACAATAATATGAAAAAAGTAATTCAGTGAACAATTGTACATAGTTCTTGGTTTTCAATTACCTTTTTAGGATATTATAGTTTAATGTGAAACCTGAAAACTTTACTGTGAAAATCGTGAATTGCTTCTGGTTCAACAGCATATTAATGTTCAAAGTGAAACTTGAATGTGGTAAATATACTTGAATATGATAATAACACGTGAAAAGATAAGAACTGAAACATTAGAAGTAAATCATACTTAAACTTTAGACATTAGACGTTATGCAAAAAAATTGGGTGTGAACTTCGACCATATATACTAATGGACTGCGCATTGGCAATAGCTGCATCAAAGCCGCCATGGCTCAAACATTGGGCACGTCATCATCAGACTCCAAATTTCGTGTACAAATGCTGTTATGATTACTAATTTACGCTGCAGAACTTCAGTGTTTTCGGTGTATTATGTGAATGCACCTCATATATAATGAAAACTCTTCAGGTAAGTTTTACTTATGAGCTATATACATGCATGATCGTGTTGTTTACATTTTGTGATTTATAATGTGATGAACATTTGCGAAGAATTTGGAACATGCATTCCATTTTTTTTTTCTTAAGTTACTATATTTTTATATCAATAGCTGCAAGTTTCTGGTTTAGTAATTGAACTTTATTGACTTAGGTATTTAATTCGTTTCTTACCCATGAAAAATCATAGAACTTTCTTTACTATATCGGTCAGAGCAACCATAAGCACAGCAGGTGTAACCCATCTTTTTGACTGTTGTCATGTGATTTTATGTTGGAGCTAGAAATTTTGATGTCATGCGCAGTCTATCAGTATATATGGTTGAAGGGTGTGAAGCAAACTCTTTACAATGTATACAAAGTTGTTTTACTAGATGTATACAAATATATACATCTAGTTTTTATTGAAATACACTCCTAAAATTTTCCTAAAATTTTTCTAAAAATTCCTAAAATTCTTACCTAAAATTTTCCAGAAGTATGCTATGATCCCTGCAAATATTTTGTGGTCAATGATAACCTGTGTATCAGAGAGGCAACAAACAATGAACACGAGTTCATTGCTTTGTAAACATAGAAAGAAAAAGATTTGATTGAGGCAGCATCTGATGCAGTTGTAAAAGAGGTATGTGACATCAAAGGCTGTAATGATGCTGTGAAATGTAGGGAAGAGATACAAAAGTTTATGGTAAACAAAGAAGATTTGTGGGGATTAGCACTACTGATGAATCTAAAAACACAGGGCTATTCGAAAAGATTGTCAGGTTGTAAAAAATCGCTGCATGTACTACACTCAAGATAGGAATGCACATTTTTATAAATTGTGCAAGTAAACTCACCAAGTTTTATTCTGTACCTTGCAAATGCTCAGTATGAGTGCCTTTTGTCACTCTGCATACATCTACATGAAAGTCAATTTCTTCCCATGTGCAGCGTAGCATCTCAGCATTGATGATTTGATTGGTGTTGGTGATGCGCATCTTGAGTTTCAGAATAGTCGCGGGTAGAGGAGGGACAAAAATTTGATCCTTTACATAGCCACACAGAAAAAATTCACATGGTGGTAAGTCTGGAGAACAAGGTGCCCAGGACATAAACTTCTGATCAACATTAGTCCTACATCAGATCCATCATTGCGATAAATGCTGGTGTAAAAATACCCTGACTTCCTGTTTGATATGAGGTGAGGCTCCATCCTGTTGCAGTATGAAGTAAGCACTGTCCTCCTACAGCTGGAGTAGGAGCAATAAACTGAGCATATCCAGATAAATTACACCCATTTCTCTTTTCCGTCAGACACCATCTCGCAAACACATAAGCTACTGGCTGGTGAGATGCTCTCCTGACTGTCAGACGCCATCTGGTGGTGCACCTGTAAGCTGCTGAGTGGCAGAAGGTTAAAAAAAACACCCTTTTAAGAGTTTCACTGTCCACCAGTATGGCTATAATTGTCAATTTGAATAGCCCTGTACACATTAAAAGCAGTTAGAATAAAAATATCCCTGGTTGAGATCTGTTGCTTTGTGGCTGACTGCTTTCTTTGGATTCACATATCTCTGTGAAGCAGCTTTTTCTGAAATGAAAATAATGAAGTTGAAATACAGGAGCTGCCTGACTGATGTTCATTTAGAAGTGTCTCCAACTGTGCCTCACTGAATATGTGCCTGATTATTCTTAACTTTGTGAGGACATGCAGTGTCATACATCAACATCTAAGATTTAAATACTGTAAATAAATAATATATAAGTAAAATTACATAATTTGTTTGAAAAATAGTGTTTCAGAAATAAAAAAATGATTTAAATATTGTTTTTCTGTATTTGTTTCCAAACCTACAAAACCACATGCACTAACTAAACACTCATGATATAGGCTTATTCCTATTTAAATATGCCTATATCACTGCGATAAACCATGGTAGATCACAATAGAGACTGATAGCTTAAGGTAGATCTTGGTTCCTCAAAGTTTGGCCACCCCTGGTATATACTGTATTTTAAAATGAAAACACTGTGTGTACTGTATGTACACATTGTATTGTTTCCCACACGTAAACAATAGCAAAAAATGAAACATTTAATAAAAAGCATTGTTTCAGTTATATATTGTATGTAGTTATTTAGTTTGTAGATTTTTGTATCATGAGTGTAGGTGGTCTCTGAAGTCACTGTCCTGAATAACAGACAAATGTTAAGGTCCCAGGGTATCTACTATTGAGGGGTTTTACTGTATATGCATAAGACGTCAAAATAAAAGGTAAAAGCTGTAGCATTTTCAAGTCTTGTGACTGAGATGTAATCTATTTTTGATAGTGTGCTGCAAGTAATTTAATTTCCACATGAATTATTAAAAAGAAATAGTGTATTACTGTATTAAGTGAATTTAAGCATGATCATGTGTATGTGCATGATATTTTTATTAGCCTAGTATGAAGCCCAAAATTTAATGAAAGAATGTTTTATGATATTATGTAAATAGATTTGATAGTTTGTTGGGGAATGTGATTCTGAAGAAACAATTTCCTGTGAAGTCAAAATGCATTGTTTTTATGGCTTTGCAGCTGCAACTTGAAAGAAAAATGACTGAGCTGATAAGGAACAAAATTATTTACAAATTGATGAATTTATTTATGTTTAAATCATTCCTTTACCAGGTTTCTAACCAGAACTTTATTTATGATAAAATAATTTGAATACCAGATTTCAAACCAAAGCTTTTTTCTTTATCATTTTGTGACACGTTGTTTTCACTTGTCATAGATTTTAGGCCTATTACATTTTTTGATATTAATAATTAATTTTTGTGTGCATGTAACACTGTAAATACAATAAAAACATTGTTTGCTATAAAAATTTTCATGTAGAAAAATGATTTAATTTCTTCTCTCTTTATGAGAATGTAATTATTTTGGTACTTTACATCATGAAGCAGATACCCAGGAGTGCGTGCGCGCACACACACACACACACACACACACACTGTTCTCCTCGCAAATAACTGTATCAATGCATGAGATAAGTTCTCCCAATGCTGATAGATAATTTTTGTACCAAATGTATGTGTTGCCAGTTTGGAACATGTGAACCATTTCTATACATTTCATATTTGCAACACATATTTTGTGAGTGTTCACTGGTAATCTTTCCCCATCCATTACTAAAAACGTTTGCTTGTGAATATCTTAGTGAATATACACTGAAGAGCCAAAACATTATGACCAACATCTCTCTACGCAAATTGAAGGAACTGCAGGCCAACAATGGTATGTATGAAGGTCATGAAATGATGTAAATAATGCATTATACTGAGCTGGGTTAATGAGTGCTGTTCTTGTTAGCTTCAGATGGGAAAGGCAGGTGACTTAAGTGAATGTGACAAGGACCAAAGTGTAATGATCAAATGACTGGGTCAGAGCATTTCCAAGACGGCAAGGCTTGTCGGGTGCTCACGGTCAGCCATGGTTAGTACCTTAAAAAAGTGATCTGGTCCAAGGAAGGGGAAACTATGAACCACCAGCAAGATGTAGGCTAACCACAGCTCATTGATGCTAGAGGTGAGTGAAAGCTGTGCTGTATGGTACGAACCAACAGAAAGGATACTGTGGCACAACTTGCTGGTAATTTGAATGCTGGTGATAAGAATGTCGCAACACACTGTACATTAAACCCTGTTGAAATAGGGCTGCATAGCCACAGGCTGCTCCAAGTGCCCATGCTAACCTCGGTTCACTGTTGAAAGTAGCTACAATGGGCACGCGAGCATCAAAACTGGAACTCGGATGATTGGAAGAAGGTCGTCTGATCTGACGTATCTAGTTTCCTGTTGCACATGTATATGGCAGGGTATGTATGTGCTGTTTACTTAAGGAAGTGTTTGCACCAGGATGCACTGTGGAATGAAAACAAGCTGGTGTAGGAAGTGTAATGCTTTGGGCAATGTTCTGCTGGGAAACCTTTCAGCAGGATAATGCACCATGCCACACTGCCTGGATTGTTCAAAAATGGTTCGTGGAAGATGAGAAAGACTTTCAGGTATTGCCCTGGCCTCCAAATTCCCCAGACATCAATCCAATCTAGCATCTGTGGTTTGTGTTGAAACAGCAAATCCAATCTGCAGCAGCTCAATCATGTAACTTACAAGAGTTAAAAGATCTGCTGGTAACATGTTGGAACCAGATACCACAAGACACCTTTAAAAAAGTTTTGTGGCATCCTTGCTTCACCAGGTAAGAGCTATTTTGGTGGTATGGAAGGGCCAACATCATATTAGACAGGAGTCATAATGTTTGGGCTCTTATGTGTAGTTTTTAATGTTTTCTTTGTATAAATTGTGTTATGTGAGCAGAATGTTTCTGGATTATGACATTATACTGTACTTAGAATGAGATGAGGACTTGGATGCATCTGTAACACATATTTCTGCCACTTCAGTTAGTTTCCTTACTGCTTAAAAAACTGTAGTTTCAAATGTCACATTGCGTTCTTTATTTTTGAATAGTTCAAACTATTAGTTTGCTGCTAAACGTTTATTAAACATAATTTTTATTTCAGTCACATCACCACTGTCACCTATAAACTCAGCAACACCAACAACAGAAGATTCAATGAAAAAACTGGAAGTTTTTCTCTACACCTCTGCAGACATCTATAAAGAAACAAGTTTTGCTTTTATTATGGAGGGAATGCACATTACTTTGTACTCTGATGGTGAAGAATTAGTAAGTGTTAAACTTTTATATTGTAGCAGTACTTTTTTTAATAGGAAAAAGTGAAACACATTTCAGTGATAGGTGGTGTTTATTAACAGTTAAACATTATATTTTATGTTCATATTCTGTTTAGAGATTTAAAAATTCATGTTGAATATTTTAGCTTAAGTGCAGTTCTTAAGAAATGTTTATTTTTTGGAACTATATTTGTGATAAGTTTTAATAAAGGAAAAACATTAAGTGCTAAAAGTAATTATTAATGGCAAAACAAGTTATACCCTTTTTCTTAAAATCCTAAGTTCAAGTTCTTACCATTAAATTTGTTTCTGCTTAGCATTCGTCTCCTGTCCGAGATCCAAACCAGGCTCTGTCTGTATTTGAATTAGATGAAGTGAGTTTATCATTTGATGCTTATAATGACAAAAGTATGGAGCTGAGGTGCTCTTGCCAAGCTGCAACTCTTCTTGATTTGAGGGCAGCAAGAACATCAGCACTGAAAAAGTAAGTAACCTGCACAAACATATGAATGGATTTTTATGTATTACTTTTCCCTGGCTGAATTAAATTTGTATAGGTGATCACAAAATAAATTTTTTTTTCTTTGAGGTATTATATGATATGGATAGTAATGAGCTAGGATATGAGCCCTAACTTAAAGAAATCTCAAATAACCTAAGATATGGTAATTATAAATCAAAGTATAAAACATATGCTTAAAAAATCTGCAGAAATATGGTAGCATTTTTACTTAAAAAAAATTAGCATATGCAGTGTAGAAAAAGGCTAGATATCAAACCCAGACTTGAGCGTAAAAATCTTAATAACGCTCAGTATTTGTTTGAGAAGAAAGTTACATACATGCCCTGGCTTTAAAAGAATAAATGAATTTTCAGAGCTTACCATTTTCCAACACTGTAGGGCTGCCCCTGCGGCACAGGGGCCTAAGCGCTGGCTTAAGATCATTCACCCAAGATGGGTCTGGGTTCGAATCCCAGTGAGGCATGGATCTTGTGTTTGTTTTACAGCACTAGCTCTCTCCCTTACCTGCAACCAGTGGCTTGAAATTTGGGATGGGTGACCACTTATAGCCCATAAAATTGCTCTTGGTGGTTGTTAAACTTCAAAATAAAAAATAAAAAAAACCCCACTAGAATCAGGACAATGTTATATCAATGATTTTAAATTTCTGTAGTCCTTTGTTTTTGTGTTGGCCCTTTACACCATTTCTTGTTTTAATCTTGTACTGTGTTAATTTTTTTCCTGTATTTTATTGTCTCTTTTTAGTTTCTGGTTTTTTGTGAGTAACTGTGGTGCTTGATCTATTGAGACTTCCCAACTTGAGCCACTAAACAGGAACAACCACCACCACCACTGGGGCAGTGTCACACAATAAAACAAACAAATGACACAAATTTAGTTCACCCTGAATATTTATCTTGTAAAAAAAAATTTAAGTAAAATATTTCAATGTAATTTTTGGCATAGAAGTGCTGTGTATTCACTGTTTTCTGTGTACCCATCTCTTCAGAAAACTTTAAAATCTTGTCTTCCTATGTTGGGAATCGAACCTGCATCTCTTGATTTCCGTTTGAGTCTGCTGCCAGTACACCACTCAAGATAATGAGCTTCCAAGCAAATGTAGCTTAGGAATCTGAACAGAGATTTCTAGATGACAAAAGGTTGTTTATACTATGAGGAAGTATCGTATTGCTTTGACTAGCACAAATCTGAAAGTTGTAAAGATTCCTAAGCTTAGTCTCAGTTGTTTGGAAATTCATTTTCCTGGGTGTTGTAATGGTAGCATACTTGAACAAAAATTAGGAGTTGCAGATTCTGTTCCTTGCCAGGGAAATGCAATTTTCATGTTTTCTGAAGATACTGGCCACAAGGGGAAACAGTGAAAATCAGTGTCAAAAATGACATTCATATGTTTTTGCCATGTACTGAAGCTAATCATTTCTGCATGGAGATTTGTTTCTCAATAGTTTATTAAATATTTCGGCTGTTTATCAGCAATGGTCACCCTGATAGATGACTAAATACAAGTATTCACACTATAGATCTTCTCACGTGGTGACATTCAAGATTTCAAAATGATCAGAATATTGATGTTTTGATGCCTTCCCTATAGTGGACATTGGTTATGATTAAAAAAAAAAAAAAAAAAAGCATTTAACTTTCATGCTGGTGTAGCTGAGGTATCGGGCAGATGTAGAAGAGAAATTTTTGAGTCAGTTGCTCTGTTTTTGTGAATAAAACTGCTGTAGATGTTCAAATTTTCATCTAACTCCCCAGTTGTTAAAAAATACCACTGTTTCTCAACCACTTATATGGACAAGTGGGCCAGAAAATTCTCTGAATTCTGCTGAAGTTTTCTACTTCTTCCTACCCCACTCGTAGTTACTTTTTATAGGTTAAATTATGTAAAAAAGTTTGACTTCTGACCCTCTCTCCTGTTACAAACCAGGAAAATAAAATTATTTAGAAATATTATTTTCTTATCACAAACCACATTTCTTCCATAAATTCTACAAAAGAATTAAAGATTTGCCTGCTTTCTTGAAAACTAACAGAAATTTAACACTTGGGTGCAAAATTCTTGCCCCCCCCCATTCCTTTTTTCAAGGTTTTCATACTTTTCAATAAAAAGAAGTGAAATGTAGATTTATGTAGTGAACTTAATTATTGTGGTTGTACATTCCACAGTATTGCTGTCAACTACAAGGTGTTCCTGAGTTCCACATCATTTAGAAGTTTCATATTAGACTACCTCCAGGACTTTTTAATAAAGTACAAATATTCCCCATAAATATTTAACAACATGGAGATGGCAGAAGTATAAGCACTGATTATACTTCTGCCTTCTTCATGTTGCTAATTATTTAGAGTGAACATTGAACTTCTGTGCGTAGGAAAAACAGGTAGTCAACGGATGACCCGATTGGCAGAACCCAGGTCAGTTATATCTAATAAAGCAGTATTATACATATCATCATCATCATCATCATTGTCAACCATTATCAATCCACTGCTGGACAAAGGTCTCCCCAAGTTTCCTCCACAACGGTCTGTCTTGTGCCAGTCTCCTCCATGTCACCCCGCATACTTTCGAATTTCATCCACCCATCTCCCATGTGGTCTTCTTCTGGGTCTTTTCCTGTCCCTTGGAATCCAATCTAAAATTTCGGCTGTCCATCGATGATCTGTCCTCCTGGCAGTATGTCCAGCCCATTGCCATTTCAGGGATTTAACTCTGATCATGATGTCTTCCACTCTTGTCATTTTTCGGATCCACGAGTTCCTCTTCTTATCTCTCCTGGTTACACCAAGTATGCACCTCTCCATGCTACTTTGAGTTGTCTGCAGCCTTTGTATGTCTCTTTTAGTTAAGGTCCACGTCTCTGCACCATACGTAAGCACTGGAAGGATGCATTGATCAAACACTTTTCTTTTAAGACATAATGGCATATTGCTCTTGAAAATTATGCTGTTTCTTCCAAAAGCTCTCCAGGCAAGTTTTGTACGCCGATTAATTTCTTCATCAATGTGACCCTCACTTGATATCTGCTGTCCAAGATAAACGTACGTGTCTGTTATCTCCAGCTTTTCTCCATCAATCGATAAATCTTCATTTCCTGTAAAAGCATTGAACATCACTTTTGTCTTCTGAAAGTTCATTTTTAATCCCACTTCTTTACTCTTGTCAGCAAGTTCCTGGATCATACTCTGCAGCTCTGATGGGGTAGTTGCAAAAATGACTACGTCATCAGCAAAACGAAGGTGGGTTAGATAATCTCCATGAATCTTTATCCCCTTGTTTTCCCAGCTCAGCGACTGAAAAACACCCTCCAATGTGGCATTAAAGAGCTTCGGAGATATGGTATCACCTTGTTTCACTCCCTTTCCAATTTTTACGTGTGTTGTATTTTCAAACAGCCGAATCTTTGCACTTGCATTTTCATAGATGTTATTAATAATATTAATGTATGCATCTTCAATACCGCAGGTTTTCAGAGCCATTGTAACTGCTGATGGTTTCACCGAATCAAAGGCTTTTTCATAATCGATAAAAGCCATGCACAATGGAAGTTCATATTCCCTCGCTCTTTCAATTAGTTCTCTCAGTACGTGGATATGATCTATTGTGCTGTAGCCACTCCTGAATCCAGCTTGTTCTCTCGGTTGAGCCATGTCCAGTGTTACCTTCAAGCGGTGTGAAAGAACTTTAGTGAAGATTTTATAAACTACTGATAGGAGGCTGATAGGTCTGTAGTTTCCGAGATCCTCAATGTCACCTTTCTTATGTAGCAGGATCATTGTAGCAGTGTTCCAATCCTCAGGAATCTTTCCTTCATTAAGGCATCGAGTGAAAATTTGGGCGAGTACTGTTTCGATTTCTCCACTTGCTTCTTGTATGATGTCTACAGTAATTCCATCTTCTCCTGGAGCTTTTCCCCGCTTCATGTTCTTGATTGCATGTGCAACTTCTGCTGGAAGGACTGGAGGAACTCTGGTACTGGTATCTTTCATGATGTCTGGAGTGCATGTATCATCCCTTTCATATAATTTGGAGTAGAAATCTTTCACTCTTGTCAAAATTTCGCCTCTATTTCTTGTTACAGAACCATCTTCTTTTCTCAGTGCCATAATCTGTTTTCTTCCCTTACTGAGATGTCCCTTTGCTATCTTCAGGCTTTGGTTGTTTTCAATTGCTTTCCTCACTAGTTCACAGTTGAATTTTCTTACGTCTTCAGTGATACTTTTTCTTACTGTCTTGCATAGCTCTATATATTCCACTTTGGAAGTCACATCTTCTTTAGTTGTCCTCATCTCTCTTCTTTTTTACATCAAGGTTTTCGTTTTTCCTGATAATTTGTTTACATGCAACTTGTTCTTAGACCCAGCTAATTTTGTTGCTGTTTCCATAAGAGCTTTGGTTACTTTTCTGTTAACTTCAGAGATGTCCACTTCTTCCGATGTTAGGCCTTCTAAAGCAGAGAACCTGTTCTTCAGTTCCAACTTGAAGGTATTATGGTGTTTTTTAAGGTTGGTTATGTCAATAGATTTTGTTTGTCTTATGAGCTTGCCACGTTCAAGTTTAGTGTTGAGGTGCATCTTACATCTCACCAATCTATGGTCACTACCTGTGTTGAACTTGTTTAGCACACTGCAGTCTTCTATGACGAATTTTTTGTTACACATAATAAAATCAATTTCACTTGTCATCCCATTTGGATGTCTCCATGTCCATTTCCTGTGTGGCTTTTTCTTGAAGGAGTTCAAGATGAAAAACCCTTCTGCCTCTGCAAACTCAACGAGAGTATTTCCACGCTGGTTTCTGTTGCCGTGACCGAATTTACCTACTGAAGTTTCATTCTGTTGCCGTTGCCCTATTTTTGCATTGAAATCTCCCATAATTATTTTCAAGTGCTGCTTACCTTTATTATTTAGATGACAAATTTCCTCATAAAATTCTTCAATTTCTTCTTCAGGATGACTTGTGGTGGGTGCATAAGTTTGAATAATCTGAGCCTGGTATCTTTTCGAGAGTTGGATAACAAGTCGTGCAGCTCTGTCAGAGGAACTTTCAACTTCTACAACTTTATCCTTCAGTTTCTTGTTTATTATAAATCCAACACCACTAGTTCTGCCAGTATCTGTCCCACGATAGTAGAAGAGATGTCCACTTTTCAATTCGATGAGATCTTCTCCTTTTCTCCTTACCTCACTTAGCCCCACGATGTCCCACTTGATCCTTTGTAGTTCCTCTTCCAATTCAAGAAGCCTTGAATCAGAAGATAGGGAGCGTCCATTATACGTAGCCAAGGTCAGCATCAGATGGCAGCCTAGTCCGGTCCTCCGGGGATTCTTAGCACCCTCTGCCTTCGTGTCGCACTGGCCGCTGCCTTGGCCAGGTACATTCCAGCTGCCGGAGACTGAAGGCCAAGATTTAAGTTGTGGAATTATTTTGGAGGGGTTTGGCCATAACTCACCACGCTGGCCAAGCGGGTTGGTGAGTGTGGGATAGAATTTCCTCTAATCCCGATGGTATAGTTATACCGCTATTGGCGGTCGTCAGAGCCCCTTTAGTGGGAACAGGATGCACCACGAGAAGGCGGGGTTGACATTTGTCAAGGAGAGGCTGTGATGTTACGCATCACCTGACCTTACATCCCATTATACATATATACCATAAAAATTAGGCATTAAGTCAAATGGTAGTCAATTTAAAACTGGCCATCAACTTCAAGAAATAAAGGGAATTAAATGGAATAGAAGTAGCAAAGAGAAAAGTTATAAGTATTTACATTTATTCAAGAATGGAAACACAAGCAATTAAACATATGGTGAAGCTGGCCTGTAGAAGTAACAGGATTGATCCCAAAAAAATTGCCAAAATAGGTATTTAAATTTGTATTCCACTTCAAGTTGTGGAATGTGGCTCTTGGCATGCCTAGCTTGTCATGTGGAAAATCAATATTTAATATAATTAATGTATATCTTCAAAATTTTTGTTCCATGTCATAATTTCCTCATGCAATTTTCTTCCATCATGTTCAGGGAAAGATACCAGTAGAAAATTGTGACATAAGAAATGCGAATAGCATAGGACAATAATAATGCAGAAAATATTCTTTCTTGTCCTATGTCATCTCAGTGATCCTAAATATTACAGGAAGTATTCTTGTTCTATGTATATCTCAGCAATTCTTTATATATTAAATGTATTTACTATTTTACTTTCTGTTCGACACATTTATATTAACACACATACATACATATCACCAAGCTGTTCTGAGATTCAGAGGTTAGCTCCAAAACAAAATACAAACCACCAGATATTTTTACTTACTGTTTTCGTATCAAACTTCTCCATTTACAGCGATTTTGACTTATCCCTCAGGCTTCACTGATATCCATTACATGCCACACACAAGATCTTTTATACTTCATACTCATAATCTTTTTCTCATGCAGACACTCCTGAATCTGATCCACCCATGCCTTCCTAGGCCTTCCTCTGCCTTTCCTTCCTGCCACTTGGGCTAAAAAGATTTTCTTAGTAAGCATCTCATCACTCATTCTTTCAACATGGCCAAACCACCAAAGCATATTAGTCTCCACCTTGCCAACAATATTTTGCTTCACATCACACAACTGCAACACATCTTCATTCCTAACACAATCAGACCGTGTCTTGCAACAAGCCCCCCCCCCATAAGTAACACATTTCTCCAGCACACAAACGACTTCTATGTTTTTTCTGTAGTACCCAGGTTTCACTGCCATACATCAAAGTAGGAACTATTGCACTTTCATACACAGCCATGCAGGACTCTTTAGAGAACCCATCATTCACATGAAAACCTCCCAGAGCAGCTATGACTTTCAATGAAGAATTCACTTGCCTACTAATTTCACCATCCAATTTGTTCTCTCTGTCAAACATGCTTCCTAAATACACAAACTCACACACCTGGTCAATCACTGTACCATTTGTACTTGCATTAAATTCACTGCTACCAATTCCTCTCTCAAAGACCATATAGTTGGTTTCTTCCTTCTTTATACTCAGTTTGAATTTCATGCAAACTTTGTAATCTGGGACAACGTACTCTGCAACTCACGTTTGCTCTCTACCAACAGGACTGTGTCATCAGCATACAGCAATCTGCACACATTGATATCACCAAGACATAAACCACTGTTATCTCTTTTGGCATCACGCATGCACACATCCATAAATATATTAAATAGCCATGGTGACATTAACACAACCCTGTCTGACTTCTGCACCAATAAAAAAACCATTTTGATAAAACCATTCACTCGTACACAAGCTCTACTACCAGCAGACATGGCTTTACTCTATTAAGTAGATTCACAGTAACACTATATTCATTCAGTACTTTCCACAAAAGTGTCCTATTTGCTCGGTCATAAGCTTTCTCTAAATCTATGAAGGCAGCAAAAACTTTCTTACCAACAGCCAGATACTTTTCAATCATCATGCGTAATGCAAAAATTTGGTTAGTGCAGCCTTTACCAGGTATAAAACCACTCTGAACATCCCACACTTTCTCTGATGTAAGACCCCATACTTGTTCAATGACAAGCTTACTAAACACTTTCCCTGGCACACTTAGTAGGCTAATATCGTGACAGTTCTTGCATTCAGTCTGATCACCTTTTCCCGTATACAAGGGAACAATAATAGCATCCTTCCAATCCTGAGGAACCATTCCTAACTCCCAGCACAACTGACAAATTTCAGTTAACCAGTCAATTACAGGGTCACCACAATATTTCAACATCTCTGCTGTTATGCTATCAACTCCTGGAGCCTTACCATTCTGAAGAGATTTTAGAGTTTTATACACTTCTCTTGAGATCCCTCCTGTGTTTCCATCCCTCACTGTGACATCATCTGCATCTGTCTCAGAATCATCTTTGCTTTCCTGATCTAATAACTCACAGAAGTATTCACCCCATCTTTCACTTAACTCATTGGGCTCCCATATCATTTCCCCAACCCTATTCTTCACACAACTTACAACTTTGTTTCCCCTATTTTTCCTGAGTCTCGTGTACTTCCAGAAAGTCTTCCTATCTTTCCAAAAAGCCGATTCATGCCTTTCCACCTTCTCCTTCCTAACTTTTGCCTTACTCTGGCGAACCAGCTTAGCAGCTTCACGCTTCTTACAGTGATATTCATCCACAGAAACTCTACCTTGCAACATCCCCAAATAGGCTTCCTTCTTTCTCTTTTCTGCCTCTTCAATCTCACTATTCCACCAAACATCACCTCTATTGTTACCCACTATTGTGGTGCCACAGACCTCTTTATCAGCAGTGACAACACAGTTCTTAAAACATTCCCACTTCTTTTCTACATCCCTCTCACAAGACTTCAGCCGTTCTCTGTTTATATTAACATACATACATACATATCACTAAGCTGTTCTCTGAGATTCAGAGGTTAGCTCCAAAAAGAAATACAAACTTCCAGATATTTTTACTTATTGTTGTCGTATCAAACTTCGTCATTTACAGCGATCTTGACATACAACTCGTGCTTCACAGATATCCATTACACGCTGTACACAAGATCTTTTATACTTCATACTCGTAATCTTTTTCTCATGCAGACACTCCTGAATCCGATCCACCCATGTCTTCCTTGGCCTTCCTCTGCCTTTCCTTCCTGCCACTTGGGCTGAAAATATTTTCTTAGTAAGCATTTCATCACTCATTCTTTCAACATGGCCAAACCACCGAAGCATATTGGTCTCCACCTTGCTAACAACATTTTGCTTTACATCACACAACTGCAATAAATCTTCATTCCTCACACAATCAGATCATGTCTTGCCACAAACCCCACGTAAGTAACGCATTTCTCCAGCCCCCGCACGGGGATAACTGGTTTTCCAGTTATTTGGGGAGCGGCGCCCCCACGGCCCGAGCTGACCTTGTGACTGGTCAACATCTGATGTCATGCCACCGCTTTGCTGTTGGTGTTTGCAGGGACGGCTGTTCATCCAGCTGTTGGGGAGTCGCGGCCCCACGATCCCGAGCTGGTCTTGTGTCTCGCTTTTTCGTTTTTATTTATTTTCTCCACTGGCTAGTTGCCCGTGTTGTATACTTTACCTAATCGCTACCACGTTATGCACTAACACCCCGGTCTTGTGGTTTTGTTACCCTCCACCACTAACTGATTTATATTAACCGCTCAGTTCGTAGGTTGCTGAGATTCCGTTTAGGTTCCCTGCCAGGATTTGTCTTTTTTTTTTTTTTTTAAGCTGGTTTGGGTGCTAGACCTACCTGCATGTTTGCCGCGTGCGGAGACCCGTGAGGTGGAAATGGGATGTCTGGCGGCTGAGGTCGCAGGAGACCGGTTAAGTGCCTCCTGTGTGCCAACACTCCTCTTCGACCCCGGCTTCGCTGTAAACGGGAGGCTAGAGACTAACCCACCTCTAGTCAGAAGTCTTGTACCAAGTTGTGTGCAGGGCTTTAGCGGCTTTTTTGTCGTATAGCACGGCAGGGTGAGCCCGGGGCTGTGGGATCATGCCAAAGGCGTTGGCATGACGGTACCCGGAGGCCGAAGTGTCCGCCGAGTGTGTGTGATCACAGCCAACGGACTATATCTGCAACGTATAAGCTCCAGAACTGTGTCCAGCGTCATTTTCTTGGCTTGCAGACCTCCAGTTCTCCCTTGTAGGGCTCGGTGGTGGGTGGAGTAGTCTGCAGACGAATCCTTCTCCTTTTTTCCATGGGTAAACCCAAAAACAAACTCTCAATTCAAGTCACCTGAGCAAATGATCGTTGACAACGACTCTCCTTTGTCTTCTCAACCTACCAAGTCTCATACCCTTAAAAGATCTTTAGACCATGATCTGGACCAAGAATGTGGAACCTCTTCTTCGGCAGCTGTACCAGTCGCTCCGAAGCGTCGTCTCCCCTCGATTGTTGTGAATACGCATGCTACACACTTAGTTGTAGAATCCATCGATCCGAATGAGAGACTGTCCACCAGATCTCCATTCTTCATTTCTAAAGCTTTGGACGCTGCAGTTGGCCCCTTGAAGTCTGTGAGGAAGCTTCGCTCTGGGGACCTGCTTGTCCATACTTGCAGTGTTTCTCAGAGTAACACTTTTCTGCACCTCACTAGTCTTCAAGGCATTCCTGTCAAAGTGACACCTCACCCGTTTCTTAACACCTCTCGGGGTGTTATTTCAGAGTTTGATCTCTTGCCATGCAGTGAAGAAGAATTGGTGACTGAACTTGCAGATCAAGGTGTTATTGCTGCACGCCGTATGATGTTTCGGCGCGATGGTTCTTTGATTAAGTCTAAAAATGTGATCTTGACTTTTAACTCCCCGAAAGTTCCAACCGAAATCAAGGCTGGCTACTTGGTCTGTGGAGTTCGCCCGTACATTCCCAGTCCTCTGCGCTGTTTCAGATGCCAGAGGTACGGGCATTCACAACGTTTCTGTAAGAGTTCCGCTCGTTGCGCTAATTGTGGCTCCAGTGAACATGACGGGGAAGGTTGCACTTCTGTGGCCTGCTGTGTTAACTGTGGTGAGGCCCATGCAGCTTACTCCCGCAACTGTATGAAATGGAAGGACGAGATGGCGATCCAGCGCCTCAAGACCCTGGAAGGCCTCTCGTACCCTGCTGCCAAGGCCAAGTTGGGTATACCCACCACCCGACAGCGTACTTTTGCCGCAGTAGTTCAGTCTCTGCCCCAACCCGTGCAGCCCTTTGTTCCGCGCCCTGTAGCTCTCGCCGCCCTTGCCAAGCGATCTACAGCTGACCAAGCGACACAGGTGTTTTTCCCGGAGCTCGAAATTTTTCGAATACCTGATTCTGGGCCTTCTCTTTTGCTGCCGACCGTCTCTTCCAGTTTCCAGCAGAAAGCCTGCACGTGCGGAAGACCCGGCCCTCAATCTGCAAAGGTGTGCAGTGTCCATCCAACTGTCTCGGCCTCAGCGAGGTCCCCACCCTCAACCAACATTATAGAGGAACATAGGGGGGAGGAGAGTGACAGTTTGTCCCCAGCCTCAAACAACATTGCAGAGGAACATGGGGGGAGGAGAGTGACAGTTCGTCCCCGCCCTCTGCCAGCATTGCAGAGGAGTGTGGGGGAGGAGAGTGACTCATCCTTTGTGTAGTTGTTAAAAAAAAAAAAAAAAAAAAAATATATATATATATAATTCTAATAGTAAATTAATAAATTTTTATATAAACCTAATTAACTACCTTGTCTTCACAGCTTTCATCATACTCTTTTTCAACTTTTACCAAGCCTGTCTGCTCTTCATCATTTTCCACGTTTTTAAAAATCTGTGGCTGATAGTTCTTTGTCTGGCGCTCTTTGGCCAAACCTGGCCCTTGCGCCAATAAAATCCACCAACCAACCATTTCTCCAGCACACAAACGTAAAATAGTAAATACATTTACTATAATATACATATGTATACCACATAATTTGTTGCACTGATCATTATATTTTGAGTTAAATGAATTTAATCAGCAATTCTTTTTTTGAAAATTATATTTTGTATCATTACCTCAAAGCCTGGGGGTATGCCAGAATACAGTGAACAAGTTAAGTTGCATGACAAATGGTGAAATATCATCTTCAGCACTGGGACCATCATCTGCCTCGAGCAGAATGAAAGCCACACTCCCTGTGGCAATGTACTGGCGAAAGAGCTTCCATGTTATTTATAATTGAGAACCATGCAGTGCTCACTGATGTGATGGAGTAGGGCACCATTTCTAACAACTATTAATAATCTTTCATAGACTTCATGAGTAGTTTAATTTCCCAGCAGTAGGTGGATACCATTGTTGGTCCTGTGGTTTTATCATTTCTTCAAAGCATGCCAGATTCAGTATTTCAGGATGATAATGCAAGACCACGTGTCACATGTTACTTAGCAGTGTCTGCAATCTGTTTCCATGGTACTGTGGCCAGCCCAGTCACTAGATCTTTCACACATTAAGCACATCTGGTATGTTGTAAAATGACATCTTAGAATAAAAGTGGCTTCAGACCATAACATGGCAGAATTTTAGCTGCAAGTACAGTAAATCTGTTGAACCATAAACCAAGGCATTATATGAAAACCCCCTTTTTTACTCACTTCCTAACCATATGAGTGTTTGTATTGCCACAAGAGGTGACTACACCGGACATTGATGTTACCCTGATATCCATGTATCTGCCTCTCTAAACTGGCTGCAAATGTGGATCATTTGTTTTTAATGCTACTACATTTTGGCATGTTGTTTTTTATTGTACATAAAGTATCCCTTCTGGGTAGGGTAGCTTTTTTTTTTTTATGAGTACATTCTATTCACTGATCTCATTTTTCACAGAAATAATTTTTTTGTGTGAGAAGTTCAATTTATCATGCTTTGTACCAAATTATATGCAATTTTTACTTATTTCAGGATATTTCAGTCATATAGTGGTGACTCACAGAAGACAGGTGTTGCTGGTATCAGCCTTAGTATGCCTCCAATGGTAGATCTGACTTACAGACAGACTGGAAGTGGTGATGCTGCAGGTTACATATATACTTCATTATTTATTATACAGAATAAAAACATGTGTTAACTCATTTTGCAGTAATTAATGAAGAATATTTTTCTGTTATTCACATTAACTAAATAAACATTTGTAGAGATACTTTGACTTTTGTAAACTTTTGCACAAAGATTAAAAGATAAGTGGTTTACCTTTTTACCCACCTTGTTGTGCAACTGTCTTTTAAATCCATCCTGCTGCTTTTATTCATGATAATGGCACACATCTTATATCTGATAAAGTTACTCTGTTTTGTGTGTGTGTTTTCTCTTCAATGTATGGCATTCCTAAATTCCCCTTTCACTTTTTTGTTGGAAATATTTACTCACAAGGCCAATGCCAGCTGCTTGCTGCAATGGGTATTAAAAGTCAGACATGACAACTGCAATAATGACACAGCTGTCAGCATTTCTTATGTTGTAAAGTATTATTGATCATTCAAATGAGATTGGAAAAATTGCAAAGTATTAACTATACAAGTGAAGACATATCAGAAAATGCAGTTTTGATTCAAGTGGAGACTGAAAATTCAGACTTTTAATAACTGTAGGCTGTCAAAAGTAAGGAGCTGATGATAATCTCATGAACTGAAGACCAAAATTTTTTTTCAGAAAAGAAACAAACTGAGATTTTTTTATAAGCATTTGAACTTTAAAGCAATAAATTACCAATCAATCGGAACTAAGATGTATGTCATCATTATATACACAAGCAACAATATGGATCAGAATGACAATATAATCAAGAAAAATGTGTGCCACCAAAAACTTATTTTGCTAAAATTATTTTCAAACACCAAACATTTGATCTGTGCAGGTATTTATTGTATGATCCATGTGATTTAGAGAGAAAGAAATCACTTTTTATTTTAAAGTGAATTAATTTCATTAATTTGTTTATGTTTTGCCTAATTATACTGATTATGTACTACAGACAACCATGTCTCTGTTATTATTAAGAATACTTGTTTGCTTTTACTACATCATTTGACTTAAATTTCTGTCATGGTCAACATGACTTTCATTTTTTAAAGATAATGAAATCTTGTTAGATGTGTGCTTGTAAGCTTGCAAAAATGTGCATGCCACTATGGTTTTATTTTGAATATGTTAAAGTACAAATTGTTAACTGAAATTTTTGTCATTTTGAGGTATGCAAGGGCTTGAAAAATACCATGCCCAAACTGGCTGGAGCATGCAGCTTATTATTGACCTGGGCAAGTAAAAAAGGGAGAATTTGCCTAGCTGGGCAACTACATTTGGAAAAAAATTGGAATGTTGAATATACTATCATAACAAAAATCAATATTTTCACCTATAATTTTTGACTTCACTGCGAACCAAAGTTTTGTATTACTGTTGTGACTAGGGATATATATATACTCAGTAGACAAAACATTAGAGATTTGGGTGTTGAGCAGTTGACATGGTCATCTCCCATACAGAGTGGAACAGACCCAAACTGAACACAGGTGATTAAATAGGCAGACAGCAGGGCTTCCCAACAGTGTATCACAATTGGCAAACATGGGCAAACAAGGTGATCTGAGCTACTTTGATCATGAACATATTGTCTGTGCAAGACAGATGGGTCCGGGGTTCCCACTCAACCTGGAAAACAGGGAAAACCTGGAATTCTCGGAATTTAAAAATGGCTCCAAAAATCAGGGAAAATTACCTTTTTTTTTTTTTTTTTTTTTTTTTGTAAAAATCAATGGATACTTTATTTTGCCAAAAAAACCTTAATTTTTCAAGATTTCAAACTTTTGCTTGCAATTACTGCCTGCCTAGAATTTGGTAGATCTTACTTTCAGTTATATTAAGTATTTCCTTTATTCTCTAAAAAAGATGCAAAATTGAATTTTTAAAATTGCCAGTTATTAAGCTTTTGTTCAATTTCTGCAGGCAGTTGTTATAACATGGAACAATTAGGCACAATGACTCCTGCTTGAAGAAACACTTCACAAGAGAACCAACCAAATGATGGATCAAAGTCCTTTGTCTGTTGGTTCTCTTGAAACATGTTTCTTTGAACAGAGCCATTCCATTAAGCTTAGCTGCATTGTGTTATAGAAAAACTGAAACTATTCAACTGAGATTTTCTCTTACATATGACCTGTTTCTATGGGAATGTATTTACAAATTCCGTGTGGGTAGTATTCACAAAAGTTCACGGAACTTTGGTGTAGAAAATAATGTGCACAGTTAGTTGTTATTAATGAAAAGCGGGTAATTTTATAAAGACAAATTACGTAAAAAATTTACAAGTGTGTGCATTGGTGAAAAAAAATTAATAGAATGGAATGAAACAATTCTTTGCAACATGCCACTCTGGAAAACTTTAAAAACCACCTGGAGAACCTGGAAAAGTCAGGGAATTTTTTTTTTTTATTACTTTTGAGTGGGAACCCTGGAATCATTCTATCGCCTAAGTGTTAAGAACCATAGCATTTCTGAGGACAACTGTATCAAGGGTATACCAGTGCCTAGAGAGTAAGCGGTGGTCGACTATATACACATCATTTATGACTCGGATCAACGTAGACAGACTGACTGCTTGACAGTGGCAATGTAAATTACATCCACGTTAAATGTTGGAGGCCCAAGTAGTGAACAATAAGTCACATGCTGCATACTCTGGGCTACAGCTGCCGACGCTGTACTAGTGTGCCACTGTTAACTGCTCGTCATTGGTCATCACGCCTTGCCTGTTGCCAGGAACATCAAAACTGGACCTGTGTAGAGTGGTGCCATGTCATGTTGAGCTGTACTGAGCTGACGGGACGGGAGGATGACGGTGTGGTGTAGACAGCATGAGGCCATGGCCTCATTGTGCCAGGTCAGCTCTGTTCAAGGTGATGTGATGGTTTGCAGAGCCTTCTCATGGGGTGCGTTAAGTCCCTTGGGAGAGGTCCTTAATGGCTGCATGCTACCCGCGTGTGCTGGCTGATCACCTACATGCTTTCATGGCCTTTGTGCATCCTGCTGTTGAGGGTGTGTTCTAGAAGGACAATGCACCACCCTACCAGGCTGCAACCACCCAGGTGTGCCTCAAGGAACACTCCTCTGAGTTTGAAACCATCCAGTAACCTCCAACGTCCTGATATTTAAACCCTGTAGAAGCTCTCTGCGATGCCATGGGGTGTAACAATCAGATCCATGGATCCTTGACCAACGTCTCTGATGGAATTGTGGACAGTGCTGCAACAGGTATAGGCAGAGTTGCAGGCAATGCTGTAACAGGCATGGACAAGACTGTCCAAGAATGCTGTCATTTGAACATCATTTGAACAAACTTGTCCAAGTATCTGCCATTTGACCAAACTTGTCCAAGTATCTGCCATTTGACCAAACTTGTCCAAGTATCTGCCATTTGACCAAACTTGTCCAAGTATCTGCCATTTGAACAAACTTGTCCAATTACCTGTCATTTGAACAAACTTGTCCAAGTATCTGTCATTTGAACAAACTTTTCCAGGAATGCTGTCATTTGATGCCAGCTGTCTAGAATAATGGGAAACTGACAACTTTCTTGAAAGAGTGAATCCTGGCAATGAAACCTTGTGCTACCAGTATGACCTGGAGACCAAACAAGCAATGGCACAATACATCTTCACCCCATCAAAAAAGGGCACAGCTTTCAAAATCAAAAATGAAAACAATGCTATTTTGTTTCTTTGATGTACATGGAATCATTCACATTGAATCTTTGTCTCAGATTTGGACTGTGAATATAGAATTCGGTATGGAAGTTCTAAGATACCTTTGTGACATGGTTAGAAAAAAAGACCTGAACTGTGGACCAACAAGTTTTAGACCTTGCATCACGACAATGTGCCCTCAAATTTCCCCCTTTTGGTACAGGAATTCATGGCACATAGACAAATTTGAATCATGGAACACCCATCATATTCTCCCGACCTAATGCCAGAAGACTTTTGGCTCTTTCCAAAATTGAACTGCTTGAAAGGGAAGCATTTCTTCAGCACTGAACACATTCAAACAGCCATTAGTCAAAATTTATGACAGCTATCATCTGGCAATTTCTCGAACTGCTTCCAACAATGGAAAAGTCATTAAGCTAATGTGTTGAATTTGGAGACTACTGTGAATCCTTTTAAAATTTGTTAAGTTAATCTCGTAACATAAAATTCTTGAAACTTATTTGTCCATTGGTGTATATCTATGTAAGAAGGGCAGGAAAGCATGTGCTTCATGAAGATTTAATTAGTAGTTGATACTATAGCTTAGGTATCGTTATAACTGAGTTTACCTGAAATTGCAGGAGAAAAATATTGAAACAAATGTACAGGGGTAATTTGTCAACAAAGGAATTGAATAAACATCAGAATGGTCAGACTTATCCCTCAAGTAAGGATAAAGCTCACTGTACTGCTAATCATGCTATGTGGTTATATATTTTGTTTTTATGATTGGTTGCTTGTAAGTGTGAAAGTTCAAGAGATGGTAGAGTGAAAAGTATTTTGTGGAGTAATAAGGGCAAAACATTGAATGATCCAAAGTGCATAGTTTGTAATGTTTGCATTATATTTACATAAACTGCTGTGTGCAATAGTCTTAACACACTTCATTGTACTGCAGACTTTTTTTTTAGCTTACACTGTATGGTATGTTAACAATGAAAGACACACATCATGGCAATTCGTTGGAAATGCTATATTAAAAGTTAGGGTTTACAATTTTAGTAGGAAAGGTTTCATCATTGCCTGGGCCCAAGGAAAGATTGACATTTGACTGAAAAATTAGACGTATTAAGACGTAAGAATTAAATGCTGCCTAGTAAAGTCCATGAATCATCGTTTTCAGTAAGATACTACTGTGTGCCTGGATCCACAGGTTAATTCACGTGAACTCAGCTGAAAGTTTAGCAACATGTAATAGTTACAGCTTCATGATGTTCCTGTGCACATCACCATATACAAATAAAATTGTTGTCTTAACCACGTATTGGCATACATTTTAAAACAGTTTATGAAGAGTGATCTTATGCATCAATTCAAGGCATAAGATTATGCTGGAGTCTTGGAAGCCAGTGTCAGTTGAATTTTAAGAAAACAAATAGCTCTTTGAATGAAATGTTTTAAGATTTGCTAAAAAAAATTATCGGGCCTTCATGCTACTTTCTTAAATACAGATTGAAATAGCTTGCGAAGTGTTTTTTGATTCCAACAGATAAGTTAGTTTTTCTTCTTCTTGTTGTGGACAATGAGATACATGTCAGCCTGTGATAGGCTCATGTTAGCGATCAAATGTCACTACTGACATTCCATTTTGGTTTTTAGTGGTATTCCTGGTCTGGTTAATACTGTCCACCTACATGTTTTCTAATGTTGACATCAAAAAGTGTAGATGTGATCAGCAGTGTTACCAATGTATAGAAAGGTTCTTTTCATCTTGCAGACCCCACAACAATATCTTGGCCTACTCTGACAAAACCACAAATCATGATGTTCTTGGCTAAATGGTTCCCCAGTGTTACATGCCATCACCTACCACCCTCCTCTTCAGATGGTGTAATTTAATATTTATTTGTAGATAATTTAGCCAAACAGGGGTTCTAGAACAGTAAATGCCTTATTATCCTCAAAGTTGTCACATTGTTCTAATAATGCTTGAAAACTTGTGTTCTGTTGTTGCACCTGATGTACCAAGGCTTGTTACATCAGGTGCTCTTTCATTTACCCAGCAAAGCTGTTTGTCAGAAAATACAGAAGACACATTGTGGTTTGTTGAACAGAATGTGCGTGTTTTTGAAGAAGGCTTTGGGAAGAAGATGAGAACTCCTGTGAACCACTGCCGAGGAATGCCCTTGTTTGCTGTGCCAGAGAATAAAAGGAGTTATTGACCCTAAGTTAGGGCTACTTGCTACAGAAGGTAGAGTTGTGTGTTGAACCAACACTTTAATCAAGGATGACTTTTGATTGGCAATTTACTTTCCTGTTCACATAATTGCTACAGGAAAACTAAAGAAAAAAAAAAAACTGTGACAGGGTAGTTTACCGAATGTTGTATTGAGCTTACATCAGAATTCTCAGGTTTCACATCTGAATAAACGCAAAGCATCAAGAGTGGCAGTTGCACTTTGACAGGTATTTGAGGAATCCATGAAAGCACTTCACTTGTTTTTTAATACAGATCATTCTGTTGGTAGGGTAAGATCGTTAGAAAAAAATGGGGGGGGGGGGGGGGTCTTACTAAAAAGTAAATTGAAGTCAACTGTATTTCAGTGTCTGATAGCATGTATTGCAGCAAAGATTCAGATTAAAATTAAATATGTACACTGCAGTGTAAGAGAAATTGTCTGTTGGTGTTGTACCATGTTATTTGGCATAATGGTTACTACACTTTCTAAACAATGTTGTTGTGTTAACAGTTTAAGTCTTAATTTAACAAAACATTTTCCTCCATTTCAGTGGATGTTGTCATAGAAAAAGTTCGTTTAAATGTGTCAGTATGCTATCTCCTGGCTCTACTTAAATTTGTTTCTGATGCACTTCCTGGTAAACACAGAAATGGACTGTTTTGTGACACTGACCCTATGTCCCTCTCTGAGTGCAAAGATAAACCTGATTTTGGCATTCAACATCATAGACTTCCATCTGATAGCACAAGTGGTTACCATTCTAATGCTAGTGGACCAGAGGATCCAAAAGGACTGTCTATCTCAGCTGTACTCAGGAAACCAGAAATAATTTTGTTTGCTGACCCCATGAACACCAACAGTGAAGTTGTGGTTCTTAAGGTTTGTAAATATCTCTGTGGATCATTATTTTGAATTGTTTTGTGATTGTTAATGTCATTTTTGGAAATATAACACTGAATATCAGAAATAATATACAGTGAAACCTATCCAGCAAAGTCATATGTGGTTCTGAGAAGAAATGAGTTGACAGGTGGCCACCAAAGTGGTTTAATTTGCCAAAATATCTCCCCACTTACTTGAAAATAAAATAAAGATGTGCATACATACATATCACTAAGCTATTCTCCGAGATTCAGAAGTTAGCTCCACAAAGAAATACAAACTACCAGATAATTTTTACTTACTGTTGCTGTATCAAACTTCACCATTTACAGCGATCTTGACATACAACTCAGGCTTCACTAACATCCATCACACACCGTACACAAGATCTTCTATATTTCATAATCTTTTTCTCATGCAGACACTCCTGAATCTGATCCTCCCATGGCTTCCTTGGCCTCCCTCTGCCTTTCCTTCAGACGTACTGTTTTTAAATACAGCCTGCTAGGAAGTGCTTGTTCTTTTTTTCTTCCCTTCAGTTTTGTAATTTAAGAATGTTATTTACTAAATCTCTCACTAATAGCCAGAAGTAAGACTGAGGAATGGGGTAAGGTGTTTGGAACATATGTAGGTTGTTGTAAATTAAGCACTCATACCACATGTTCCATCAGGTATGGAGATGAATGCAACAGCAGTACTACTATGGTTGAGCTTTGAACCATTCTTAAAGCCAGCAATGTTTTCTTTTGCCATCTGGAGTGAGCCATCAAGCCTGCTCAAACAAAATGGCCACTATGTGAAAAAGCTAGGTTCATTGGGATGAGAGGGATGAACTTCTATGTGGGTTTCAAGCTTTCATTTAGGACATTTAAAGATTGTACATGTGTACCCTAGTTATATACATGTATAACAGAAACATAGTATTTGCAAACAAAATATTTTACTGTGGAATTAACTTTTTTACGGGTCTTATAGAGGTTATTATTCAAAAACAGTTGGTGGTAAAATTTTCGAACTGAAGCCTAGTTCGTCATCAGGACTACATCACTGGAAATTTTTTAGAACTTGACAGATGCCAAGGCCACCTAACGTTTACAATTTCATGAAGGGTGGTGACAGAAAAAGGAAAAGGTGTTCCACATGATTCACAGTATTTTTATCTTTCTAGAACTTCCAAAACAAGATTTTTCTATAAGTTCCGCATGTTGGGGTTCACAAAATGCTGGTATATTCTTATGTGTTTCAAAAATGGCTGCCCGTGGATGCCAAATAGTGGTCTCTTATGCATTGTTTGTATTGGTGATACCATTCATGCCAGACATAACTGCTCACTTTGACAGATAACTACAGAATGTGAGTGACTGCCAGCTCTGGTTTCACTGAACTTATAACAAAAAAGTTCACTTGGCGAACCCTAATAAAGTCCATGCAAGTTAAATCTGATAAATAACTAAATGTTGCCTATTATTCATGAAGTTAATGTGGGATTTATAATTTACAAAGCCTACGTTAATTATTCACCAGTTTCCCAAACATTATTAAAACAAAAACAAAAAATTAACAAATCAGAAATGAAAGTTGCTAAATTTCTGGGGAATCTTGTTTGTGAAATATACAATGGAAGAAGGAGAGAAGGAAATTTAATTCTCAAATCTCATAGGGATCCTGTGTTTCCAAAGCAACCGAAGCTGAAAAGGAAGTGCTATGAGTCACAGAATGTTAGAACTATGTGGCTTTGGATTACTGCCAGAGGGTAAATAATGGATAGACTTTAAAAGGGAAATGTCATTTGTACCCCTTTCACTCCAACACTGGTCAGTGCCCTTTAAATGAAAACAACTGCTCTCTTTTCAGCTTTTGCTTCCCCACACCTCTTCAAATAATCTCACTCTGTGTCTCTCTCTGCACACAGTTATACCAGAACCACCAACATCTCAGTTTACATTGCAACCATAGTGGCTGTTTCACACAAGAAATATAGTCTGTTTGTTTTTCTTTTCAAAGAAAAACTAATGGGCATTTGAATGATAAAAAAATCTTTCCCATGACAGTTATACTTTCCACAAAATTTTTCATCAATCATTTCTAACTATTTGCAACTGCTTCTGCCCTGTAAAATGCATTAATCATTTTATTCTTGGTCATTCTTGTTTCTCATATACTCCTCCAGGATGTACTGTCTGATTATTAAACAGAAATATCAAATTAATGTGCTTTTTTACGCTTTCCAACCGTAGGTTGAAGAAGCGTATATGCTCCAGCTTTGTCCGTCTGCACGATAACTCACGTAAAAATGGTTTGAATTTGGTGAAATTTTAGTATGTGGTAGGGGACCACCTGGGAACGAACCCTATTGAAAATGGGCAAAATGGGGTCAAAGGTCAGGACATAGGAGCGGAATCCATTCCATGGCCCTTATGCATTATAACTTACGTAAAAATGCTTCGATTGAGACAAAACTTTATCATGTTCCGGAATTATACTTAACCGATTCTGTTGAATATCATCAAAATGGGGTCAAAGGTCAGGGCATAGGAGCGAGATTTATTCTTCAGCCATTATCCCCATAACTTGAGTAATAATTTCTGGTATGTTGGAAAGCGTGTCATAATCAATGCATTGCACGATTTTACTAACTTGTTGTATTTCAGAAGTTGCTATTTGTCCTTGCATTAGTTCTGAGGAAAATATAGTGTATAAACTTAAAAAAAATTATTACTAAATCTTAACTTTTTTAGAAAACGTTTTCTTGGTTAACTCATTAAAAATTTGGCCAGTTAATTTTTAATTTATTTAGCATTTTGATTTTTTATGCTGCCCCTGGATCTGTAATGGGTAAAAGTTTTAAAATTTATCTAGAAGCTAGATTTTTTTCATCCTATCATAGATATTCCTCACTGCACTTACTGTATGGCTTAATTTGAAAGAAAACAGCTTTGTTTTATCACATTACACACACACACACACAAAGCTGTTTTCTGAGATTCAGAGATTAGCTCCACAAAGAAATACAAACCACCAGATAAATTTTTACTGATTATTTACTTACTGCTGCCGTATCAAACTTCTCCATTTCCAGCAAATCTTCACACACAACTCGGGCGTCACACGATGAACACAAGACTTTCTGTACATCATACTCATAATCATAATATTTGCACATTTAAGGAATTAAAACAACAGCAAAGTGCACATATTTACGTGCAATTCATTAATGATATATTATTAAAATAACCAATCACTTACCCAAAAGATTATGGCCACTTTTTTCCTTTAACACTTCAAGCACATCAATTATCATCATGAAATGTTGTTGGCCTTCAAAGGTTGAAAGGCTCCTTGCTTATGAGATTCATTCTTCCAGGTATGAAACATCATATATTTTTTTTTTTAATGCAGGTTTCTCTCAGCCATATGAGACGTAACCATAGCTCGTCATTTCCATAAAAACCTCAAACATACACACCATACCACTCATTCATACACTCAGTTAAAAACACTATGTACATAATTACACTATTTACATTCCCAGGCAGTTAAACCTTTGTCAACTGTAACTAAAAAAGTGCTCTATCCGTTTCAAACTTGATTGCAGTAGGGTTAGCACAGAGTTTGAAACGGATAGAGCACTTTTTTAGTTACAGTTGACAAAGGTTTAACTGCCTGGGAATGTAAATAGTGTAATTATGTACATAGTGTTTTTAACTGAGTGTATGAAGGAGTGGTATGGTGTGTATGTTTGAGGTTTTTATGGAGATGACAAGCTATGGTTACGTCTCATATGGCAGAGAGAAACCTGCTTTTTGTCCACTAAATAACAAAACAAAAAGGAAAATACGATGTTTCATACCCGGAAGAATGAATCTCATAGGCAAGGAGTCTTTCAACCTTTGAAGGCCAACAACATTACATGATGATAATTGACGTGCTTTTGAAGTGTTAAAGGAAAAAAGTAGCCATGATCTTTCGGGTAAGTGATTGGTTATTTTAATAATATATCATACTCATAATTTTTTTCTCATGTAGACACTCCTGAATCTGATCCTCCCATGTCTTGCTTGGCCTTCCTTTTCCTTTCTTTCCTGCCACTTAGGTTGAATTTTTTTTTTTTAGTAAGCATCTCATCACTCATTCTTTCAACATGGTTAAGTCACCTAAGAATATTAGTCTCCACCTTGCTAACAACATTTCACCTCACATTACACAACTCCAGCACATCTTCATTCCTCACATGATCAGAGAGTGTCTTGCCACAAACTCTCCATAAGTAACTCATCTCTCCAGCGCGCAAACAACTCTGTCTCTTCTGCAATACCCAGGTTTCACTGCCATACATCAGAGTAGGAACAATTACTCTCATACACAGCCGTGTGGGACTCTCTTGAGTACCCATCATTCCTGTGGAAACCTCCCAGAGCAACTATGACTTTCAATGAAGAATTCACTCTCCTACTAATTTCACCATCTAATTTGTTCTCTCTGTTAAACGTGCTTCCTAAATACACAAACTCATTCATCTGGTTTATCACTGTGCCATTTAAACTTAACTTGCATTCAGTACTAACAGTTCCTCGCTCAAAAACCATAACCTTGGTTTTTCCCTTATTTATACTCAGTTTGAATTTCATACAAATTTTGTACATCCGGGAAAACATACCCTGAAACTCACTTTTGTTCATTGCCAACAGGACCCTCATAAGAGTTTTGCTTCGGAAAAAGCAATCAACCAATGGGGTAACTTAAAATGTGACTGATAAACCAGTGAATGGGTTATTTTTATATCTAGATCATTAATATTGCTTGATTGTAATATTTTCTCTTGTTACTTAGTAAATACATGATCATGTAAATTTACCTTTATGTTTGATAATTAGAACGGACTTTTGTTTTTTTAGATGGATGTCATGTTTGATTACAGTTTCAACCTAGGTCAAACCAACTATGTTGTGTCTCTTTCTGGGCTACATATGTTATCATGTGTATATGGAAGACGGAAACAGACTATGTGCATAGTAAGTTTTTCAAATTGAGTTTTGTACCTGATGCTCCCTAACTGCTACTTACCATATCATTTGTTTAAAGTTTTATTTCATAATATTTCTGATATACGTGCCACACACATATTGTTTTTGGCTAAGTTCATAGATGTGATATAATGTGGTAACAGTGTTGCTGTGTTATACAGTACCATGTGTACATGATTTTTTTTTTTATGACTGTGAAGTTGTTAAAATTGTGCAGGTCTTATTTCCTCCTAATGTGCTAGCTGGTAAATTGCGTAAAATATCTGATAACCTTTAGTTTGTACAGATTGTCAAGCTGGACCACTTCCTTGTCTTCATTGATTTAACAATCTCAGTCTTTCCTGGGGAATAAAAGACAATAACAGACATCTTTTGTATGAGAGTGGTAAAAAAAAACAACTTTTTCTGTGGGAATAATTGCAGGCATTTGTTTTTCAATAATTACCAGAAAGTTCACATTGATTGTAATAAAACTGACCCATCATCCATCAGGTATTGAATCAAATCTGAGGTCAGGGAAACACTCAAATGCTGGTCGTGATATTAAAACAGGCATTTTATTAACATTCATAAATGTTGGGGTACAAACCTTGTGGCTGTCTGGCCAGTTCCTCCCTACAGTAGTCCTCAATAGTTCTAATTGTTCATGTCTCACAAATGAAGAGATAAAAAAAATAAAAATAAAGAATATTAGTCCAATATGCCAAACTGAATTCACATATAAGGATGAAATTCATTCACCTATTCAAAGTTATCCAGTGAAGCATTCTTTGGTTATATGCACATATCCAAGAGTAGTGAGATGGTAATCATTGACACAAAATGATTTAAAATTATGTCAAGAGATTTTCTGAGAGATCACACTAATAGACCTTTCTGAAGTCCTTGCCACACATGCTCTCAGTCAGAAAAGAGTTCACCTAAGTTTGCCTCACATAGTGAAAATATTTTTATAACATGTAATTGATATTTTTCTTTTTGCTGCTATCTTATTTTGAGATCTCAGTAATTATTGACACACAGGTGATGAAGGTGCCTCATTCAGCTTCCTGGGGTCGAAGTTGAAAACTCAGGAGTAGCTGATTACTCACCTATGTAAATATAGCTCAGTGCCCCATCAATGAGGGTTAGTTTTCTGGCACTAAATTCATGCTGAAGACTTCAGTTCACTTAAAAAGAAGAGGAACAGGTTCTAGTTGTCAGATTGTTTGTTCTATATATTTAAAAACCTGATCTGATAACTTCCCCATAGTGGTGACAGGTGACGCATGTCACAGGATTTATTTTGGTCCTGCAGACAAAAACAACAATCTTACTAAATCATCTGTCAACCCTATTAAATCATCTCTCTTGCAAACTTTGAGACAGAATTCTGTCGTTCAAAATTTTTGAAAACGGAAGTTAGATGAATTAAAGATTTCTGGAATAATCTTAATCATTTTTCCTTCTCATGATGTTTCCCCAGTCCACACACATATTGTTGTTAAATGTCATTTTATTACATAAATGTTTGCGTTTCAGTTTGAAAATGGAAGCAACAATTTCCGAAAACGTAGGTTAGATGGATTTTTGTAATCTTCAATTGTTTTTTTCGTGATGTCTCCCCTGACCTGTATTTGTTTTTTATTACATAAGTGTTTGTCATTAATAATAAAAATAGAGGAAAACTTTCCAAAAATGTAAGTGGACCGAACGAAGATTTCTCCCATAATCGTAATTTGTCTTTCTGCGAAGTTTCCTCTGTCCAGTATTGTTGTTCATCATTTCTTGCATAAATGTTTGTGTTTCAGCTTGAAAATGGAGGCATAATGTTTAAATTACAAAAGCTAAAGTGAACGAAGATCTCTCGTGCAATCGTTTTTGTTAGTGTAAAACCACTACTTATGTTCTGACAGACATCCAAAAGGAAAGAAAAACTTAAATATAAACATTACTTCCTTTGTAAGTCAAGAGAAGATGCTCCGATGCAATTGGCTATCTCGCGCTCGGATAGAAACAACAACAACTCTCTCCATGAAAGAAGCTGCGCAGATGTGAGTGAAGTTCCCATCCTGAAAACATGTATGATTGTGCACCTCACTAGAAGTTTTTCTTCTGTTTTTCCTAAAAAGACAATGTAAACTTGTGTTTACAGATATTATGTGCCTGTTTCTTCAATATTCTCTTCCTTCAAGAAGAAACTAAGTTTCTTGGTGATCGGTAAATGACTAAGAGTGAAAGTCGTGAGTTCGCTCCTCACCCGGGGCACCAATAATTTATGGAATGCGTCTGTTCACAAAGTGAACTATTATTATTATTCTAATTTATGGAATGCGTCTGTTCACAAAGTGAACTATTATTATTATTCTAATTTATGGAATGCATCTGTTCCCAAAGTGAACTATTATTATTATTATTATTATTATTACCACCTTCAGTTATTCTTCACATAATCTGCAATTGATATCTTCAAGCATTTTGTTTATGTTTATTAAAACGAAGTCATCTTTAAAGGCATGTTTTGTTCTGTTTAGTGCTATTCTATTTATTTGAATCGAGACATCAGCTATTGAAACAATATGAGTACAATATACATTATGAGACACATAAGATTGAGACTGAATTGCACTCATGATTAGTTCTATTCTGGCAAAAAGAAAAATTCGAAGTTCATTCCTAACGGAATAGCTATAAGCCTAATGTCTCTTCTATAATCGTCATTATGGGTTGCCATTTTGATCACTGTAAAAAACTATGTGCTGAGATACTGGTGTTCTATAAAAACTGTTTTTTGTCTTCTAAAAGAAAAAATGGCTGTAAATACTCAAAGTATACAGTTCAAAAAACTAAATGACAAAAATTATTCCACCTGGAAGTTTAGAATGGAAATGTACTTAATAAGAGAAAATTTGTCCCATGTTTTTGATCCTAAGCCAGAAGCACCAGATGAATCTTGGATAAAGAATGACAGAATTGCCCATGCAAATATTTGTCTAAATATCTGAGTCCCAAATAATTCATGTTCTGCATGAAAATACAGCTAAAGACACCTGGGATAAATTATGTGACACACATGGGCGTGCAAATTTATCAAATAAATTGTTTTTATTAAGGAAATTATAGTCAGTTAAATATGTTGAGGGAACTTTTATGCAGAGTCACATAAAAGATGTTCTGGAATTGGCAGAAAGGCTAACAAGCATAGGTGAGCCCATTAAAGAAAGCCATTTGATGGTTCTACTTATGTGCAGCTTGCCAATTTCCTATTCTACTCTAATTACAGTTTTGGAAAGTAAAATGAAGAGTTGTCACTTGACTATGTTAAGGGTAAACTGATTGATGAATATGAGAGAAGAAAGGAGTTGCAAAAATCCTCCTCTTCCTCACAATCTATGGCTTTCAAGAGAAATTCTTTCAAGAAGAATATGTCAAACTCTAGTGTAAATAAATTTTGTACTTACTGCCATAAGAAAAGTCGTGTCAAAGACGAGTGCTGGCATCTAAGAAACAAAAATAAAACAGGTGAAAGGAACACAGCACACACTCGCACAGCTAAATCAAAGGGAACTAGCAGATGTAATATGTGTACATACACCTCCAGTAAAAATTATCTAACCAAACAAAACCAGTTTGATGAAACTGGTAGCATAGAACAAATGTGTGAAACAAATAAGGAAAGAAATGAATGTGTTCTTAAATCACAATCTTTTCAAACTTACACTGGTGAACAGTCTGAGTGGTTTGTTGATTCTGGTGTAACAAGTCACATGTCAGGAAATATAAATTTTTTCTCTGAGTTAAAAAAGAAGGGTACCAGTGTAACTATAGCCAATGGAGATCAGCTCCACTCTGCTGGTATAGGTCAAAAAACTTTAAAAGTAAAATGTCTTAATGGAAATGAAAACAAAATACGATTGCAAGATGTATTATATGTTCTGAAGTTAAAAGGAAACTTATTGTCTGTGAAAACAATTATTAATAAAGGATGTATTGTTGTATTTAAAGATAACATATGTACCATACAAAAAGAAAATAACACTATTATTGCACATGCTGTGGCAACAGATAGTCTATTTAAGCTAATAACTGTTCCAAAAGTAGTCAACATGACAAGTCATGTTTCCCAAATGCAAAACAAATGTTGCAAACATGAAAATTGCATTTTTAAGTGGCATTTGAGATTGGGGCACAGAAGCCTAGATGCAATCAGACAAATTGAAAGGGAAAGCCTAGCTAAAGGCATAAAGTTAAATCATTATAAGAAACTTTCCACTATGGGGGTCAACTGCCATTATTAAGCCATCAAAAAGGGGGAAAAAATGGTTTTGTTGAAAAACAAATCGTAGGAATACAGGCTGAGGTAAAATTACACGGTCCATCTTTAACCACCATTGGTAAGTTAATTCTATGAAATAGAAAATATAACTTACCCTACACATTTATGTGGGAATAATATCACCTTTAGGCATGCTATCTTCCTTTTTTTTTCATTTTTGTTTTGAGGGACCGTCACAATGAAAAATAGTAAGTATTTATATTATAAAATTTTAAACCATTAATTATCAATAAATAGCTAGTTAAAAACTGTGTAAACATAAAATATTTACAATTCTTTCAATTTCCCAATTTTGTTCCCACCTAAAGGATTCTTGCATTGAATTGACAAACACAAGTTCAGTTGGTGCATATAATCACCACCAGATGGCAGTAGTAGCAAGCACCTCAGATGATATAAACTGACACAACAGTAGTTTCAAGGTGACTGCACTGAAAGAGCAGGCAAAGGAAGTTTGTTGTGTAACTAGATTTTTATGGGCAAAAATTGTTCCACCTGTTGAAATTCATCATGAGCAGTGACAATCTGTGGTGCTAATATATGAGAATGACAGGTGCATGAATGGTGCAAGGAGTTTGAGAGTGGTTGACCTCACAGTGCTGCCACAATCGTGAATCTCTCGAAATTGAGAGTGGTTGACCTCACAGTGCTTATGGTTGGGAAATTCTTCCACATCCACCATTTGGCACCATCAGACTACGTTTTCTTCTCTAAGCTGAGAAAGCACCTCAGAAGTCAGTGCTTCCATTTCAGTGAGGAGGTTCAAAATGAAGTCAATAAATGGTTACATGCACAGGACACATTTTTTCCCCCACAAAGGACTTGACAAGTTGATTTATCCCTATGATGAATGTCTAAACAGAATTCGTGGCTATGTGGAAAAGTAAATCTAGTATGAGACTGTCTCACCATGATACATTACTTGATATGTTGTTGTTTTATTTAACAGAAATTTGGTAACCTTACTTTTTGTGTTACTTTGAGGTGTACCAACTAGCCAGTAACTGGTTCCGTGCATGGGTGCAGTAGCAAATCCAGCATGGGGCGATACCCCCCCCCCTCCCATTCTTTAAAAATAAACAGGTATGAATTTTTTTAGCAAAAATGTGCAAATAAAATATTTAATTTTTCGGGTAAGTAGACTGAAACAAGTTTTTATTAAATAAACAAAGACTTCACTCTTTCCACATTTTATCAAACACATAGCAACCGAGAAACTGTTATCCGGTCACCACTGGGGATCCAAACCCCGATCCCCAGTGATGACCGGATAATAATTTTTCGGTTGCTATGTGTTGATAAAATGTGGAAAGAGTGAAGTCTTTGTTTATTCACTGATGCCACGTATTTGGAGGATTTTCACTTTGGATCTCGCCCTTTGGATTTAACTGCTGTAATTAATATATAGGCAGTGCTGTTAATGCCTACCAGATGAAGACGTCTGAGTACCCGAGCCCATCTTATGGGTTTATGATGTCAGAAGCTGACAGAAAAACACACATAGCGCCGTTGATTGTTGGCCACCGTAGTGTAAGGCTAATGCACTCGGCTAGATATCTAGAGATCTGGGGTATGGATCCCCAGCGGTGACCAGATAACAATTTTTCGGTTGCTATGTGTTGATAAAACGTGGAAAGAGCGATGTCTTTGTTTATTCACTGACGCCACGTATTTGGAGGATTTTCACTAAGTTTTTATTATTATAATATTAAAAAAACAAACAGTGCAATTGGGTTCTATAAATACAAAACTAATTGAGATGGCCCTGAGCAGTGGTTGGTCTTGCAAAGTCGCACACACACACAGTGTGTAGTGTGTGTGCGTGTGCGCGCACATATGCATTAAATTTAGCTTTTTGTCTTTTGTTTATGAATCAAATCCCCCCACCCCATTCCATTGTTCTGGATCCACTTTGGCATGTGTGGAAAAGCTATGGTTAAAAATGTTTATTTACCTGAAATGGGATTTCAATTAAAATGCCAAAAAATGTTCCATTTTTTGTTAAACTGCTGGTGCTGATAATGTTGTGATAAACAATGTTTTGTGTGCACTGTTTATTGCTTAAGAAGTTTCTCTGCATTTAAGTTGCCTTAATGCAAACCTTGATTTGTTTCTTATTTCTGGATTTTGACAATGCTACCTAAATTTGTCCATGAGAAAAGATCCTTACTATGTTATGAAATTTCCTCCGTTTTCAGCAAAGCAAACAATGTTATTTTTTTTTAAAGGTTCTCCATCCATGTGAAGCTGAATTTACAAAAATGCAAAATGTCACTGCTGAAGAATCAAAAATGGTTGCCAGCCTTAGCAGCATCAATTTATGCCTGTCTGCTCCTGTTACTCATACCATAATTGATGTGGTTCATCAACTGGTGAAGAATATTCAGGTATGTATACATAGTGATAGTTTTATCAGCGTACCTCTGAAAAGCATCAACTACAATATAAATGTGCTAATTACTGTGTTTCCCGGCTTCAAGGATGCACCCCAATTTTAAAATGCAAAATTTTGAGAAAAAAGAATAAACATAAAAATAAGGTCTCAGCACTTTCAGAAAGACTAAAAACAGTACAAATTTTACCTCTACATATGAGGAAAAACATTTCAGTCATCCATATCCTCAAATCCCGAAAATTAACTGGTGTTATCCATATCACTGGCATCGTTGTCATAATCAGGGTCATCAATATCTTCAAACAGAATGTTGTCTCCTGTGCCATCTACCACATTACTGATGCCACATTTTTAAAAAGAAATATTTTCAGCTGCAACTGTGGGAAAAGCTTTTTGAACAGGTGAGCTAAGATTGCTTACACATTTTAGCAAAAACCTGTTAGAGCAGATCTTTTGATCTAGAACTCCATATGTGTGTGCCGGTCTCATAGTATAGACCATGTGGTTTATTGAAAATGCATCACAGCAAAAGCGATGCTGCCTTCATTGTGAAACACCATGGTGACATGGTGTTTCACAATGAAGGCTGTCTTGTTATTAATAAGGTTTACCAGTAAATATTTTAACATAGATAACGTTCCTCTGGGGTTAGCATAGGCCTACAAAAAATGCAACCTTCGATCTCCAAGACACACAGTAAATTTTTGAGATTTATTTTAGGAAAAAAATAGCTTCCATGACACTGGAAAATATGATATCTTTAATAACTAAATTGAGAGAGATGACTTGAAAATATTACTGTAATTGTTACATGCCATGTCTCATAACAAGTGAACGTAAGCACATTTTAATTGAATGACCAGCCGGGCAGAGAAAGTAATGCTAAATGCAGTACATTAAACGTAAAATAACCTAAGCTTTACACATGTCATTGTTATGTGTGAAGGTTATTTTATCATATTGCATTTTGTGTTAATTCCTGGACTGGCTGATCATTCAGTTCAAATGTGCTTAAAAGATAAGTCAACTCGTTACCATGGGCATCCACAGAATTTTTTCTCAGGGGGATCAAAGCGAAGTTCCTACACATAAAACGTCTGTCATTCAAGATAAATAACAGAAATACAGTCTTAGTCTTGCTATGTAAAGGGAAATATATTTATTCTTAAAAATGTTAGAGTATTAATGACAATTTAAGTGCAACAGAACTGAATAAATGTTGAGAAAGCCAATTTAGATAGAAAATAACAATTCCTTACGATAACCAAGCTGGATTATAATTGTGTTATATTCCTGGTTGGAAGAAACTAAAAATTGAAGTCTTCTATTGCTTTGCCCAAATCAATCAACTTTTTTTTTTTTTTTAATAAAATGAGTACACCCAGTTTCTATGGACACTCATTATATGCAGACCATCATCTAGTCTCTCCTTGGTCATGGTTGATCTCACCCAATGCAAGATGTTGAAAGATCTTTCAATAGTGCATGTTGTTTTGGGGAGTGTGGCTGTGATTTGTAGTGACAGGTAAAATTTCTCTGCTTTCTGCATACTTTCTGAGAGGGAAATCTTTTCTGTTTCTGCTACGAACTTGTCTTTCCAAAAGTGGTACCACGACCTTGGCAGCAAACCTTCCCATCGATTCCCGACATGCAACTCCAAAACCACACACACGCGAGGAACCCTCGTGTAGAAATAATGGCCCGAAGATGGTGGTAAACGTACCGCAGAAAGCGCTCTCCACAACAACGAACCACGTGCGAGACGTCTCCTGACCCGATGAGTATAACTCTTTCTACTAAAATCTTTTAATTAATAGTAAATTTTAAACATTTGACTGTGCAAGTGAATGAATGTGGAACTGAAAATATATAACCTAACTGTTTTATTTCTGCAATTTTTTTATAACTAACCAAAAGTCCATAACATAAGAGACCTCCTCGGGGCCGGGAGCACGTGCCTCACAGAGCAAACAACGTGAGAAATACTTTGACAATATCAGGTAAAATACCTTAGATATTATGTATAGTTTAATTAAAATCACGTTTATAACATAAGACAACCTATAAGGTAGTCTCATGAATTTCATTTTTCGTAAAAGTTTAACATTTTTGGGAAGTAAATTAAAAAGAAAAATTGAAAGTTCCTCCTCTTTTAAGAACCTACTTTCCAGAGAAGTTGTCAAAGAATTCAAATATGAAGTGTAGATAGATAGACAGTAATATTCTTTCTCCAAATTTGATGGTACATTAGATCATATACTTGTTTGGTCACGTTGATGGGGTGGGGCAGAAAACTGGTTTCAGCCATTGAGAGGTCCACTGGGATGACAGTGAGTGAGGACTAGGGTAAGCATGATATGCCGTAGTTAGTGTAGCGAGCAAGCTGGAGGAACAGCCTTTAGTCTTAACAGATGAATTTTGATTGATTTTTTTATCTATTCTGCTTTTATTATTTTTTTTAATTTTAATTTTATTTTAGGGAAAATTGCAATTTTCAGGGGGGTCACTTAACCTTTATTGTCATCAAGTCAAAAAATGTCGCACAGAAATTTGTTAGCAATATCAATGATTGAAAAGTTAGGACTACAACAGCCAGTGACCTAAAACTCCAACCCTTGTGTACTCTTAAATGGGTCATATTAAATCTGCACTCAAGATCACATTCTTGTGACGCCTGCTTGAAAAGTCTCATTAATGCCATCTTTTGGGTCTCATTAATGCCCATCTACACTTTTAGAGTGGGTAATGCAAATTCATCCTCCTGGCTTCCAAATCCTCAGTGTTGTCAAATTTTGTTCATGGACAGTGTTGTCCATAATAGTGTGTGGAATAATGGAATAGGACTTCCCATCAAATTCCCCTGTTGGCTACATGCAAAATGTAATAACTGAGCAAAATACTGAAAGTTATGTTGGAAAATAAAGCAAAAAGACAACTTTGCAGAAGGTATTCTTTAAGTTTTATCCAGACGAGCCAACTCTCCAGATTCAGGCGGGAGACTCCGGATTTTCAGTCCTTCCTCCCGCTTTCTGGATGAATGTCAAATTTTCCTAATTTTCCCCGAAATTTAGCCGTTCAGATGGTCGAAAATCCATCACCCACCATGATTTCGAACCCCCTGTGGTATAGTTTTCTTTCTGCGTCTATGCAAAGCTGCACTACAGTCATCGATTTCGTACCTTTCATCTCCTCCTATCTGCGAAACAAAAAAAAAAAAAAAAAGCCACCTTGGTGGCGCAGTGGTCTAAGCGCTGACTTCTGACTAAGCGTTCGAGATGGGTCGGAAAAAAAATTTCTTTAAAAAAATTTCTCCCAGTCCGATTGTCATTCGATGCCTTCAGCAAATAGCTTACCAGCTCTGGCACTAGAATGACGGAGGACGATCAGTAATTGATTGAGAAATGGGAGCTACCCTGCCTTCTTCTTGGAGTTCAGTCTTTCAACCCCTCGCCTCAACAGAGCCGTGCGCGTTCTAAGTGATGATAAGCAGTTGAGTTGCGGCGAATTCACGTAACGACAAAAGGCAATAGTTACAGTTGGCTTCGCTTTGTAGCGAAAGGCGATATTAGTAGGCTGCTTTTTGTCGTTATTGCCTTTGCGCTCAGCCTAAAGAAGAAACTAAAAACAGTTGGCTGCAATTTTATTTGTAAAAAACGCCAACTTGCGGGTTATTTTAAGTTTTCATTATCTTGCGGAATTATAACATAACCCTTTTTCATGTGCGAGATTGGTGTTGCGCTATGTCTAAAACCATGACTAAGGAAATGAACTAAATGAGAACACAATGCAAGAGATGCACAAAATAGCTCTAAATTGATGATTTACGGCCAGACGAAACATATGCAGAAGCCAAACTTACAATAACCTTTATTGGTCCAGGCAACGAATGATGACATCCACAATATAGCACTGCTTCACATATATTACCTTAATTATCTATTGTATATTCTAGCTTCACAAAGATCAAACATCTCCACACACACACACATACACTAAGCAACTGCTGTATCGTTCTTTTTATCTAATGTTCTTATCACATTCATACGTCTCTCTCTGACCTCAAAAGTGTTGCCAACCTCATTCATGTGAGAGAGAAAAGTTAAGTTTGAAAAGTGTAAAAGAGAACTAACTCAAATTTACATAGGAAAAGGAACTAAAAATGAAAGTTAAAGAATATATGTCACAGAATCGACGTACCTGAAAACGAATTCCAATAGTGGAAGGGGTTGTTAATTTTCGCGCTGTTTCTTTTTCTCCACAACTTTTAGTGGACCAATAATACTACTTCTGGAAAATTGTTCTTATGTCTAGAAAATATTGATAAAAAATAGCCCTCATGTGATTTTATGAGCTGTAAAAATATCCCGATTTTCACATTTTGAAGGTTGGCACATCTGGGTATCATACAAACAAGCATTTTTTTTTCTTGCATGTATGATTTATTTTCATATTTTCAAACACATGAATGGAGGAAATCTGAGGGATTATGGTGATGTTGGCAATGCCTTGCATTGCTTTGCATCTTCAATGGTTTTTCCTTGTATTGCTTCCTTAGTGAAAAGAATTAAAGGTATGAGATAGTAAAATGTGGTGCCAAAATGTACTTAAATATGCCATGAAATGAATTGGCTTCCACACATACATTTAGCAATATATGTTGTGGTGCTGTCTTGCTTTGGAACATGCACAATTAATTTAACTTTTCTTTAACTGCTTAATGGAGAGTGAAGAGTAGAACTACGTACATTGTCAATTTCCACTTAAAATACACTATATGATCACAAGTATCTGGACATCCGTTTTGAGTACCGAGTTTCCCCATATGCATCACGACCGTGGTGCACACAGATATAAAAAGCAGTATGTGGCCCAACGGACATCATAGACAAACATTAGCAGCAGAATGGACCATACAGCAGAGCTCAGTGACTTTCATCATAGCATGGTCATAGGATGCCATCTAAACAAGTAAGTACAGGAAATTTCTGTCCTGCTGCCCCCGATCAACTGCAAGTGATGTTACTGTGAAATCGAAATTCCTAAGAGTAACAACAGTGCAGTTGCTACCTAGTGGGCCATGTAAAAATGACAAAGCAGGACTGCAGAGTGCTGAAGTGGGTGGTACGACATACCTGTCCTCAGTTGCAACACTCGCCACCAAGCTCCAAAATGACTGGAAGCAACATCAGCACCATAACAGTTCGTCGAAAGCTAAAGGGCTGGGTTTCTGTGGCCGAGCTGTCACATACAAGCCGAACATCAGCAAGATTAAATTAAGCATTTTACAACACTCATTTCCACAGTGCTGTATTTAATCAGCAAGATTGATGCCAAGCATCGGTTGGAGTGGTGTAAACCTCAGCGCCAGTGGAATCTGGAGCAGCGGAAATGTTCTCTGGAGTGATGAATCATGCTTCACCATCTGGCAGTGGGACATATGTGTCTAGGTGTGGAGGATGCCAGGTAAATGTTGCCTGCCAGACTGTGTTGTGGTAGAACTGTGATGTTTGGTGTAGGAGGCATCGTGCTCTGGGGCTGTTCTTCATAGTTTGGACTGGGACCTCTAGTTCCAGTGCCCGGAACTAGAGGTCCCAGTCCAAACTATGTTCCAATTTTAACATTGCAGCCTATAATGACATTCTTAAAATTTTTTGCTCCCAGCTTTATGGCAAAAGTTCAGTGAAGGCCATTTCCTTTACCAACATGACAAAACCCTCATTCACAAAGCGAGGCCATGCAGGAATGGGTTGATGAGATGGGTGTAGAACAGTGGTCTCAAACTGAGACCCTTAGAAGGGCCAGTTTTGAAGGAACTTATAGGGCCGCATGAATATTAATAAATTTCCTATGAATTAATATGAACTTTACAAAACTACACCAATGGCTTGGCACTAGAATGGATTATTATTTCTAATTATCGGTAAATAGTAAAAACAAATGCTTCATCAATCACTGTAAACAATCACCTTTACGTAACAAATATTTTCACTTAAATCTTAAAACAATCACATTTTACTTACTGAACATGGTGCACAGTACAGAAGATATTACATGTTCTGACCAGAAACTTGGGCTTGCTTTTCTGTCACTAACCTGTCGATATTTGAAATAATGTTTGTTACTTTTAAAAGTGAGCATAAGTGACTGTCACTTAACGTATTTCTTTCAAGACATTTTACTTGGTTCATTCTTGAAAACAACTGTTCACATGAGTTATGTTGTTCTGAACATAGGCATAACACATGCAGCTAGGTTATGAATGTTTACATACTGGTCTTTTGAAACTACTTGGTAAAACTCTGTTAGATTGCAGCTGTTGAATTTTTCTTTCAGAAAAGAATCACACTGAAAGTCTATTAATTCAAGCTGAAGTTCTTCAATTGTGTTGTCAGCATTATAGGAAAATGGAGACTTGAATATATTGAAAATATCTATTTTGCTTAATACAGTTATGTTCTTCGTAAATAAATTGTTACTTATAAAGAAGATGGCTTTCCTAAGCATTACTATGTTTATATTATATTTAATATGTTATAATACACTTGAAAAAAGGGTGATTTATTTTTATTTTGCAATCATTCGTGCGGCTGCAAAACAGTTGGCGCAGGGCCACGAGTTTGAGGCCACTGGTGTAGAAGAACTTGACTGGCCTGTACGGAGCCCTGAGCTCACCCCCGTGGAACACCTTTGGAATTAATTGGACTGCCAACTGCAAGCTAGGAGGAAATGCCCAACATCAGTGACCAACCTGACTAATTCTCTTGTGGCAGAATGGAAGGCAGTTCTTGCAGCATTGCAACAGTCTAGTGGAGGCTGTGATAGCAGCAAAGGGTAGACCAAAATAATTTTTATTGTTTTCCAATTACAGGGAGTGTGCAAAGAGGCAGCATTTGGATACTTTTGATCAGATATAGTAAGGTAGCCATACCATTTTTAGACCATGTTGTTGTTTCTCCTTAGACCCTAGGCAGTTCTTGTCTGACCATATATTGTTTTTGTTTTAAATCAGATGCTTGCCACATATCCCTGCATGTTAGTAGACTTAAAATTTAGGTTAACCACTTATACTTTTATCAAAATATTTGCCTTATTAGCTGACTTGAGAAACTTGAAGTGGCATCTGTGCGAAAGAAAGATGTATTTCAAATTATTTGTCGGCCAATAGCTAATTCAAATTACCTTTATTCTTCTTGATTCTTCTTACTTACTGTTTCCAGTGAAACATTCTTTTGATTTCTCTGAGGAGCGGCTAACATCTGCAACATCTACATGTGTCTGTGAACAAATACTAAGGTTGTGTTTGAGCATAGTTTAATAACTGGATGTTAAGCAGTAGAAAACCCTTTACATTGATAGACAATGTGCATGTTACTGCACTTCATATTTCTTGGAATGATATTAAAATCAAAATTGTGATAAAATCATTCAAGAAATGTGGAATTTTGAAATTCATTAGATGGAAAAGATTATAATTTTTTGTTGTCATTGAACGAGAAAAGTGCAGCACACATAATTCTTATACTGAATGAGACCCATATGATGATGTAATAGTAGAAGTGGTGCTAGATAACATAAAACAACTGTTTGAATCCAACACTGAAATAATGGAATAGCTGTTAACTGGGAGATTATGGTGTTCAATTGTTTTGCAGCATTGTATTACAGAGTATTTTTGCACATTATTTCAGTATAGTTCATGGCAAAATATGTAAAGTATACTGTTTTCTTTTAGATTTTGAATATAAGTCAACATAACTTTTCTAGATGTTTCCACATTGTTGCTATTTGCTCTTCATACATGGCTGAACCCTTTGCAGTAAGCTGTTTATAAAGCCATCTCAACACCACAGTTGTGTATGTAAGTGAGAACGGAACGTGTCGGTATTGCTACTGGGTGTTTCTAATAATTTGCTACTTCAATATACACTATATTGACAAAAGTCACTGGACACCTAAAAGAGAAACACAAGATAGCATTTATTAACATACATTAGTATGGTGTCAGTCCACCTTTGGCCTTAAATCATGCACTGACCCTTCAAGACATGCTTTTGACAAGGTTTTGGAACACAGCGATAGGTATGCACTTCCATTCAGTACATAATGATGCCGCTGACTGTTGCTTAGTAGTAGGCCTTGGTCCCAAACTTATGTGGCACTCTAATTCATCCCATAGGTGCTCTATGGGATTAAGATATCAGGGCTCTGTGCTGGCCAGTCCACACAGGATACGGAATTATCGTCAAACCATGCCGTAACAGTCCTTGCTCTATAGCTCGGTGCATTATCCTGCTGGTAGCAACAAGGCTCGGTTCCATTGCCACAGAGTTGGTATGGCGTAATTGTCCTGAATATCGAGGTAGACACGCTGGTTAACAGGTTTGTCCACGATAACCAATGGGCCGGGACCATATCCCGAAAAACACCCCCACATGAGTACACTGCCAGCTCCAAACTTGACCGTAGGATCAGTACACTATGGTAAACAGTGTTCCCCTGGCTGCCACCATACCCACACACGGCCATCAGACTGATGGATCATGTATCTGGATTCATCAGTCCATAGGACCAGTTTCCATTGATCTACGGTCCACAATAAATGTTCTTTACACCATGCTAAATGACAAGTAGCATTCTGAGTGGAGATGAAAGGCTTATGAGCAGCCACACAACCATGATAACCCATGGAATGAAGTTCTCTGCGAATGGTATGTGTACATACCGAGGTTCCAGCAGTTTAACTCACCTGTACACTGAGGTCTTGTGCAGTACTCCGTCAATTAGCTGTAACGACTCTCTTGAGGCTTCAACATCCTCTATCACTGATTTTCTTTGGTCTGCTGATACGTTTTGCTGCTTCAGGCACGCCATGTGTCTTCCACTTATTCAGTACATCCAAAACAGTTGACTTGGGTATGTTTAAACGCCTCTCGGTTTCTTTTATGGACAACCCACTAATATAACACCCAGCAATCTTTCCTTTTTCAAAATCGGTTCTCTCACGCTGCAACATTTTCAGTCAGCCTCACAGTTTAATATGATCGCGGTCAGCTGCAGGCTTGTTTTTATACCATTTGTAGCTGTACCGTGTATCTTAACAACGCAGCGGATACGTTCATTTGCTTTTGAAGGGATGTACGATGACTTTTGTCAATATAGTGTATGTCTACACATTTATCAGTGCTGAAGGTTCAAAGTCAATAGTAGTATTCCAAATGCCCATTTTGGAGTGTATTTTGCAAGTTCTTTCATAGCAGTAACTTTGTGGGCATTGTTTTGAAGTTTTTTGTGTTGTGGTGTGTGAGATGTCAATCTGCTGGTGTAGCCTGTAAACTGATTCATGTGGACTGCTTATTATGCTTGATATTATAGATATATATATTTTTTAATTTTTGTACAAACAGTATTATCTACCAGATCTCCTGCTGTCATGAACAGAACCTGTTGTACAGTATTTCATGATTAACTGTGTTAATCTTTTAATGCAGAATTTCTGTGACAAAACCATTCTGCAGACTTTCATTTCGCACAATCATTACTGTCACCACTATTAAGCATATTTTTTTTTTTACAAAAACTGCTCTTATCCCAACTGACAGTACCAATGCAAACTATTTGTAATTCTGTCTCAAAAGCAAGTGGCTCATGTTAATGTCAGACATCACAACTCGAGAAGTGTGATGTCTTGAAAAGAATCTGGTTGCACATGCGAAAGCCATGCACATTGTAATTTCAATAATGCATCTATTTGCATGGTATGCAGTACGTAGAAGTGGATGGCAGTTTCACTGTTTTCATGTGAGATGTGTAATGCTTTGTTTGAACCACTACCATTTCTGTTAATTGACTAACGTATAAATTATCTTCAGTTTATGCTTGATTCATTTAAAAGAAGCAAAACAAAATAAAATAAGATGTATTGTGCATTATGGCAGATAAATTGATAGAGAGATCCAGGAAATGATAAAGAACGTTATGTACAGATGTTTTTTTTTTTTTTGTTTTTTTTTTTGTTCTAATGCATTCCTTAAGTTGAAAAAGAAAAATCTCAGCTCTTGCTGGTTTTGCAGACTGTATTTTTCAGTTCTGTTTGCCTTCTAAGGTAAAATAGTTTTAATCACTGGCTACCATGTAGAATTTGATCATGTGTTACAAACATGCATTTCAGTTATGCTAGAATATTTAACTGTCATTGTATACTAATACCATGTCATTAATAAACAAATAGTTATTTGCTTCTTTTGTGTCTGAGATATGTACATACAGATTTAATGTTTTGTGAAAAAATTTGCTTCAGTTGTGTGTTTTATTTACAGTAATTATTTGTGACATAAGAACATCATTTGCAGTCTGTTGGCAGAACCATTTATTTGATTTATATTCTGACAGGATGTTGTAGCACAGAAGAAGGCACATTTTGAGCACAAAATAAATCTAAACCAGGATTTATGGTCACCTATAAAAGTCACTCCACAGAAATGGATTGAACCAAGTAAATTATATATCTTTATGAACACTCTCCAGTTGATAACTGTTTCATATTTGTGTTATGTTGAGGAAAAATTGCATGTAGTTTTATTTTAATCGCTTTCTTGAACTAAAAATTTTTTCTCGACTTTTATGGATTATTCTCGCGATTCCCCTCATAAGTTTTATCTTGTCTGTTTATATTACAGTGGGATTGTATATTGTTTAAATTTCATTCAGGCAAAACTAAATCTTCTTTTCCATGAGCTAATGTAGTATTATTTAATGGAATAACAAGGGTTCTTGGTGGGAGTGATATGCACAATAGTTCTCCATAATCAGAAGATCTTGTGAGGGTTGACTGCTTCACGAGATGATATGTACTCAAATGTTGTGTATATGACTCTAAGATATCACTCAATAGTTAAATGGTTACTAAGTTGACCATACATGCTGAGAACAAGTGTTTAATGTATTCATATTCTGGTTAAATGTTCTTAACTACACTGTGTTTCATAATAATATGACCACCTAATATTTCAAGCATAGCGAAGGGAAAAACAATGAAAACGACGCAAAAGTCATCTTATTGAAAAGAACGAACCATTTATTCAATAATTACAGATACAAACATAAGAAAGCCTTTCAGAGGCAACCCCCCCCCCAAAAAACCCCTCTTTTGTACAACATTTGACATAAAAGTTTCAAAATAGTATGACCACCGGACTTAGTAGCCAGTATATCCACCAGGGTTCTAAATTAATGAAAAAATTCTCTCAGTATTGAATGTTCTAATCATAGTAATACTTTCTGGTCTATTTTCAATAATTTAAAAACTATAGTAAATTCCCGTTAGAACAAACTTGACAGGATCACATAATGTCATTCATAATAATGGGATTTCGTTTTGTTTTGTTTTCCAAGAAATTTTAATCTAACAACAAATTTAGAAAATTTAACATTACATTTTTGCTTAAAAACTTTCCACTTTCAGATATGCTTATAAAAACAGAAAGAAATGAAACCTTCGCTTGTACATACAGTACGTATACATATTTACACCTCCTCTGTTTGTACAAGTCCTTTTGTGACTTTAGAAATCAGAAAGTTTTGCAGGGAATGATTTTTGATTTGATTGGAGGTTTTTAACGACCACCGTGAGCAACTCAATGGGCTATAAGCAGTCGCCCGTCCCTAATTTAGGGTCACTGGTTCCAGGGAAGGGAGAGAGCCAGTGCCGTAAGACAAACACAACATCCATGCCTCACCGGGATTCGAACCCGGACCCCGTTCGGACGAATGATCAGAGGCCATCGCTTAGACCACTGCGCCACTGGGGCGGCTGCAGGGAATGCATACTTGAGAAAATATCCTCATAGACATTTGTCCGATAGGAAGCAAAATGATGCACTTTTTCAAAGCATGACAGTGCCTCCAATGCATTGATGTTTGACAACACAGTCATGACATCTTCATCGTCACTGCTTTCCTGATCAGCTCCGTCATTTCGTTTGTCCGTAATTGACTGGATGATGATGGCATCGGTCAGTTCATAGGAGGCAAGTAAACAATCGTCTGTCAACAAATCTTTGCATTTTACATCATTAGGGATGGAAGTAGACTCTGCAGCAGAGTTCCATAATGTTTCAAGTTTGATATCCCACATCCAAATAATTTTTCTGCTGAATTCTTTTTATCAGAATCAATCAATGCAACATGTTTCCAACAGTTGACGATAGTTTTTTTGGCTGGCATTGCTCCGTGCTTCTGCAATCATATCTATAGCCTCTCTTACATTTGTTTATCTTTGGTCAGTTCTTTCAATCTTGTGAAGAATTTACTTCATTAACAGACTTAAATAACGAGTTTTCACGACTTGTATGATTTCTTGATCTAAAGGCTGTAAAACAGCAGTGCGGTTTGGTGGAAAATATTCAGCACGAATGCAGTCTAAAGTTGGGGTCTCATTATGAGGTGTGCAATTATCAATGAAAAGAATAATTTTTCTCTTTTTCTTTTCATTTCTGCATTAAACTTGGCAAGCCAGTCATTAAAAATGTCTGTTATCGCCCAGGCTTTTTTGCTTGATGTGTACTCGCATGGCAGCAAGTGAACATTTACCAAGTAGCGGGGCTTAGCAGATTTGCCAATATACAACTTTTTTCAGTTCCTGATTGATTGCAGCAGAAAAGTGCAGTGAGACTTTGCTTTGATATTTTCCTTCCAACACATTTGTCTCCTTTAAGAGCCAACGTTTTATTTGGCTTAAGTTGGAAAAATATTTCTGCATCACCTGCATTAAACACATCATCTGGACTAAGAACTTACAAGTTTCGCCATTTCTTCTCCCCATTCCCTGACACTTTCCATGGGTACATCACCTGCCTTACCTCAAATCGCTTTTGATACAACACCATATTTTTCTCTAAATCGATTGAGTCATCCAACACTGGCCTGAAAATTATAGTATCCAAGAGTTTTAGCAAATTGTAAAGCTTTTTGATGAATTTGGAGCCCACTGATTGGTATACCTTGCAAACGCACATCGTGAAACCACGTGGACATGGATGAATCGGCATTTTGAAGTTACACCTGCTGAATTCTTTTCTCTTGGGCCCAATAACTGGCTTCTGCAGTTGAACTTCAATTTTCACATGATCTTTCAGAAACATTGAAAGATTCATTGATAGACAGATGCCATATTTTTTGGCAACACTTCCTTTTTATTTCCAGAATCTACTTCAGCGATTTTTTTTTCTTCCAAAGAGAACTGTTTTCACTTCAACGAGCTCATTTTACATACAAGAAATCGAGGAACCCTGCATGAAAGAGAAACAATGCATGAGAACACTCACTGCACTTCTCTTCCCAAACTGGTTCAGCAGCATTCCTTTTGCCTCTAAAGAATACAGTGAGGATCAGAGGACAGTTGCTGCTTTAAGATGAAAATCCGATGTCAACTGTAGTTTGCCATCTACCAGACAGAAGTACCCACTGATTGACAGCAGGCATGCATTTCATGGTCGTATCAGCCATTCAACGGGCATGGGTGAACAAGGACTGGAGATGGGTATGGGAAAAGGAGGGGGAGCAGGAAAAAGGGGGTTGTAGTGGCTGAGAAGCTGGTCGCCCGATCAACTGCTCCATGTGTTGGGTTCCCTTGGCAACCTTTGTCTACATTACATGCAGTTTAAGTGTCTGGCTGTGTCTCTAAACAGCTTTTGATGTAACTGAAAATGGGATATGGCTCACATGTGCTTTAAGAGTGGAATTAGGATGCAGAAATCAGAGCTGAAAATTTTTGAAGAGGTTGCTACCTTTCTTCTGAAATGGAAAATAAAATGTATTCGTTGTAATGAACACTTGTAAAAAATTAATTTCATTATAATGAAATCAAAAATTCATTACTTCAAGGAAATGCTTGCAGGGGATTTGCAATAATTTCATTATCAGATTTTTGTTATGGGATTTCATTCTAATGAAGCTCTACTGTATAGCTTCCTTTAGTTCGGTAATATTTGTATTCTGCCTTGCATTTCCATACACTGCCCTTGCTAGAATACTCCACACATTTCCCATGGGATTAAGATCAGGCGACACAGATGGTCATTCCATCACATGCTCGCCGTTCAAAAACCACTCCTATGTGCTGTTTGCTGTATGAATCGGTGCATTATCTTGTTGCAGAATCCATGTAGACACAGCAATTTCATCAGTACATGGCAGCAGATTGTCCTCAAGAAGAAGCTCTTGGTAATCCATAGCCTTCATTCTACTTGATACAAAAGCTACAACAGTTTTACCCTTAAATCTAAAGCCAGGCCAAACGATAAGAGATCCACTACCTTGTTGTCTTTTGGAAAAAATCTCAGGCTCTTTATGAAGATTGTGCCAATATTTGTTCCATCCATCCAGGCCATCTAAATTGAACTTTTTCTCATCAGTAAAATTACTCTTTTCCAGGACATGGGATATTTTGCTCACTTCAGTCGATTTTCATGGTGCAGATCAGTCATTCATGGTTGTGATTTTTGTTTCACATAGGCTAAGTTCTCGCAGCTCCTGGCAAAGTCGATTTGGAAACTGATAACATTGGGTCTTTCAATAACTGATCCAGATACATTTCCACTTTGTAGTTTCCTCATAACCATTCTTTTTTACCTTTTTGACAGTTTTTTTGCTTGCCCTGGAGATTTCTTCTGACCATAAGCTTCGCATAACTTCAGATCATTTAGTATTGTTGCATTTGACTGGCCTAATGTTTTTGCTATTGATATGTAGAATTCACTGCACTTGTTTCAATCTATAATTCATCCTTTCTCAAACTCATTCAACGCCTTTCCCGATCCATGATGCCGACGTTCGGCATACGAGCTGCTAATGCTACCCAAATCCACTAGAAACAATGTTTTAATATAACTGGCATGATTTGTTTGCTTCAGCAGTTTTGTACGCTCTTGATAACATGAAGTGTTGCATCATCATGCAGCACATAAATAATGATTCTCACATTTTGGTTAAAGATGGTCGTATGATTTTGCAACACATCATTTTTAATAAAAATGTATTATAGCTATAGCTAGGACTTTTTAAAATATTTTTTTCATTTATTCACATCACATACTAACTGTTATGAGGGATTTTGCTGTTTCAAAACTAACATTTTTTGCAGTGTTTTCTTCAAAATGGTGAGTGGTCATATCATTATGAAACATGGTGTAGATTCTTGTTAAGAACACAAGCCACCAACAATTTTCTGACTGAACTGCTTCTGGAATGATACCTACAGGGTTTTTTTAATGGGGTAATTGAAAAATATCTTGTATCTTTGATATAGCTAAGTAGCGCTACACAAGTATAAAAGAATTTGTATGAAGGAAGCTTAGTCAAGGAATTGTTTTTTTTTTTTTTTTTTTTTTTTTTTTTGCGCAAAAACTACAGTCTGCTAAATTTGAGCTGTATATTTTTATATTACAGTAATGTGGAACATTTTTGTGTGCCAATGAGATTTTAGGTAATCCATGGATGTATCATATTTTATATTAGTCAGTACATATGTTGTTTTCTTTTTGTCTGTTTTTACAACAAGGATTACAATTGATGATGGTATAAAATTATTTACACATTTCCACCTCAACTTTTCTGCAGTTAGAGATCTTTAAAATGATACACCATTCAATGCTAGGTTTTAATTTTCGATAAGCTTTTGTTAAAATCAGGAATGAAGGGATTGTTACAAAAAACGCAGACTTTTGTAAGAAGAGAAATATGAAGGCTTTGTATCTGATCTGAACAGAGGTAATTCATTCAATTTATTCTCAAAGCTTGTTGGCTGATATTTTTGTTCTATTTTCTCTTATCTTTAAGTAAGGTTCTTTTATTAAATTTCCTATAGGAAGAGATGACCTCCTTGCCTCTATTTTTCCTGAGTGGTCTACTCTGAATGATTCAGGTAAATCCTTTTCACTCTGCATATGCTTCTGAACACTATCCTTTAGTTGTATTCCACTATCATGAGGCACTCAAATTCTCAGACTCTTGAAACTATCGGGTCGTTTGGAAAATAATGGCCGATTTTCTGAGGTACCACATTTAACTCTTCCACAATGCTTGCAGACCAACCCACTCTCAGCGCCATTTGTACAAGTTGAAGGGTGACTCAGACGCCACATACAGGCCTTAATCGGTTGAGCTGCAGTCATTGCTACTCATGTGAGAGTAGTCTGTACAACATCTTAGGAAGGAGTGAGTTGTGAATGATTCTGCTTCATAAGTTCATACTAGGCCATAATGTGGTTAAGGCATGGGGTGAAAAGGCAACATCTGAACGTACTGTTTGTCGGTGGTCTCAAAAGTTTAATTCCGGGGACACAAGCATACGTTTCAAAAGTTTAATTCCAGTGACACGAGCCTACAAGATGAGGAGGGCTGAGGATAACTTTCAGTCATTGATAACGACATTCTGCAGGCAAATGTTGAGGCAAATCCTCACATCACAGTCAGAGAACTCGCAAAACAGTACAATGTGTTGGTGTCAGCCATTTCCGAACATCTCCATCAAATTAGCAAGGTCAAGAAGCTTGATACGTGGGCACCACACAAACTGACGGAGCATCAGAAATAACAGTTTGAGATGTGCAGTAATCTTCTGCTTCGCAATGAAAAGGAGTCTCCACTTGATCGCATTGTAATCCGTGATGAAACGTGGCTGTTATATGACAACCGTAAGTGATCTGGACAGTGGCTGTACCATGGTGAACCACCGAAACAACATCCTAAACCAAGGTTGATGCCAAAGAAGGTTTTGTTGACAGTGTGGTGGACTGTTCAGTGTCATACACTACAGGTTCTTGAATGCTAGTGAAAGCATTACCTCAGTCATATACTGAGAAGGAATTGACCAAATGCACTAGAATTTGTGTTCCAAACAGTCATCTTTGGTGAAGAGTAAGGGTTCTATCCTCCTCCATGATAGCGCGAGACCACACGTGTCGCAAATGATGAAACAAATTGCACGAACTGAGGTTCGACACCCTCCCACATCCAACCTACTCGCTTGACTTGGCACCTACCAATTTCCACCTGTTCATGCATTTTAGCAATTACCTAAGGACGTGACCTTCAGAAACCAAGGGGACGCCGAAATTTCATTTTGGGACTTTTTTGCATCCAGGGAGCCCGATTTCTTCCAAACTGGCATTGGAACACTTGTCACTCAATGGCAGAAGTGTGTAGCTGCTGAGGTGCTGATTTTGAATAAAACAAAGTTGTCTACTATGAGGTATGTCTCTTTCATTTTTACCCTCCAAATTGGCCATTTTTTTCTAAACAATCTGGTAGTTAATTCACTGGCCAAAATGACATCATATTTTTTTTTTCCTTTTAAATCCTATGTGCCTGAACTATCACCTGTTTTTATGCCATGTTGCTTTCCGTTTGTAGCATTTATATTGCATAATTTAATTTATTTTTCTTGAATGTAATCATACCTCCACTTTTTTTTTCTTTTTGCATATTAATGGCTTTCTTTCCATTACAGCTGATCCATCGCTATAGTCATTATAAACCTTGTTTTATGTAATGATATTAATAACTATCAGTGAGTGCAGTGTGTTGTTGTCTTTTTAAACTGCAGTATTTAGTCCAATTCTCATTAAGGTGCTTTTGTGTTTGTGTTGGCTGAATATTTCCTCTGACCTATCTTTACATGGTCGCATTTCTTCCATCATTAAATCTGTTTCAGAATAGGTAAGATTTTTCTTTCGGTCTAGAGATTTCTTTTCAACAGACTAACTTTTGTCAGGAATTGTAAATTTGCTGCTAGTTCCAAAGCATTGCAGTGTGCCTAAATCAGTTTTAAAATTTATTGATGCTTTGTAGAAAAGAGCATTTCAACTGAGTAATGACCTGGCACATGTGGATTCTGTTTATTTCTTTTCTTGGGAGAGCTGTAGCAGCTCTGTTTTTTAATTTCTTAAAAGTACTGTTAAGTGCACAACTCTCAAGAGTTTTTATTTCATAATGTACCTGCTGCAGTTTGGTCTACAAGAAACAAAAGCATTGGACACCAATTTTGTGTTCATTTGAATTAATGCAAATTTATCAAGGTATTTATTCCTGCTCAGTTGAAATTTTAGAATTCTGTGCCTATGTACATTTTTTCCCTGGACATTAAAACCCACAGCCATTTAAATCAAAAGCAAATTAAATATTTTTGACTAGTCCCATTTGCTGGAGAAGGAAACAAATTGATCTTGGTGTTTAGTTCTGCATAGAATGCTGCAATTTTGTTTTGAAATCGTGAAGGGGATAAAAATTTCATCTAAAAGTATTTTAAGCATTGCATGTGATTACTTATATGTGAAACCCTTGATTTCAAATTCTGCATGTAATCTCATGCTTCATAACAAAAATGCAGACCACACTGGCCTTTGTACACACATCAGGTCACAGCATAATGATATTCCTTGTATTCCATAATTTATCAGTATTTTCATTTCATTTATTTTTTGTTATGGGGTTACATTTGACCATATATTACATTGCAATATTAATTTTATAACACATAATATTAAGAAGAAAACATAGATAATATATATACTTATGTACAGGGTAAACACAGAACAGGAAACTGAGTAAAAGGCTATATATTATAGCCTGAGTGAATCCCAATTCTCCTAAAGAGCGTAGTCAAGCCAAACGTCCTGCACATATAAAATTTACACATATATGGTCTGACTAATAAGTTTCTATTAAATTTTATATTTTAGCTTGTTAGCAAATATTTTTAATTGCTTTTGAAAATAATTGTAATTATTGATATGTGTTAGTTGACAAGGTAGATTATTCCATAACACTAATCCCTGGTAGTCAATAAATTTTTGTTGGGTTAAAGTGTTAAGCATTGGTTACAAAAATGCATTTCTGCTTCTAGTTCGATAGTCCTGACCCACAGTGTTCATCTGAATTAAATGTTGATACTGATTCTCCTTTATTCTTTTATACATAAATCCTAATAATCTATATTGCAATCATTTCTCTATCTAAAAATCCATAGATATCAACCAGTACCCCCATATTCAAATTAATTCCCCTAAAATTATTTAAAATTTTGACCATCCTATTTTGTAATGATTTTAATTTATATAAATTAGTCTTAGAAGTTTGACAGTATTTAAGCATTGCATGTGATTTCTTATATGTGAAACCCTTGATTTAAAATTGTGTGTGTAATACAGGGTGTCCAAGAATTATTAGACACATTGCAAAATAATGTACAAAAAAACTATGAGCATTGTCTGTTTTTCTATGTCACGTATTACTAACACGGTTTCTATATTTTTGTTTTGCAGAATTGTTATTCCCAGAATTCGATAGATGCACTAGGTGTGGCCCGATGAGGAATGTATGAGAAATGCGCAATCAGTAGTCATGTCATCCGTACAGCAGAAAGCGATGTGTGTGTTATGGCTTGCGGAATTAAAGTCTGTCATTAAAGTTAAAAGACGGTACCGTTTAGAGTATGGTTGTAATCCTCCATCAACGAATTCAATTAAGCGGTGGATGAAACAGTTTAAAAGAAACTAGCAAAGTGGAACATCGGGGAGGAGCCGGTAGGCCTAGCGTCAGCGGTGAGACGGTTGACCAAGTTAATGAAAGTTTCCAACGAAGCCCCAGGAAATCCGTTCGTAAAGCAAGCAGAGAACTGTGCATTCTGAAATCGACAGTTCACGATATCTTACACAAGAAAATAAAGTTTCAAGCTTATAAAATTCAAATAGTGCAAAAGATGCATGTAAATGATCACACAATGCGATACGATTTTGCTGTGGATATGCTGAATCGAGTGGAAAACGACGAAAACTTTCTCAGTACTGTAATTTTTAGTGATGAATCCACGTTTCCTGTATCAGGTATTGTGAATTGTCACAACTGTAGGATATGGGGGCAGTGAACCGCCTCATGCTGCTATTGAACTGGAACGTGATTCTCCAAATGTTAATGTGTGGTGCACCCTATTAAAAGAGAAGTGATTGGCCCTTTCTTCTTCTGCGAAAAAACCATAAATGGCGACATTTACTTGGATGTGCTAGAAAATTTCGCTGATGCCCCAGATCAAAAGATATGACATAGTTTTCCAACAAGACTGTGCGCCTCTGCATTGGTCAACGTGTGGACGTAAGTGCCTAAATGAGCACTTCCCCAACAGATGGATTGGGCGTGGTGGTCCCATTCTGTGGCCTCCTTGCTCTCCAGATCTAACTCCATTAATTATTTCATGTGAGGTTATGTGAAGGATCGTGTCTATCAGACGCCTTGTACTGATTTGCAGGAACTGAAGCAGCGTATCACAGCTGCTATTAATTCCATAACTCCTCAGATGCTTGCCAATACATGGCATGAAATCGAATATCGCTTGGACATACTACGAGCAACCAAGGGATCTTGCATCGAAATTTATTAACTTGTGAAGTTACATTGTAAGTTAGTACAGTCAGTTTCTTTCTATCTGTTTAAGGTTTTGTTTTATATAATTTTGTAATGTGTCCAATAATTCTCGGACACCCTGTATGTTGCATAACAAAAATGTAGGCCACACTGGCCTTTGTGCACACATCAGGTCATAATGTCACATTACAGGTAATTTGATAGGAGCATATGAGAAAATCTCAAGAGTCCCGAATGGCTGTGTATGAAAGTGTAATTGTTCCTACTCTGATGTATGGCAGTGAAACCTGGGTACTACAAAAGAAACATAGGAGTCATTTGTGTGCCGGAGAAACGCGTTACTTACGGGGGATTTGTGGGAAGACACGTTCAGATCATGTGAGGAATGAAGATGTGTTGCAGTTGTGTAATGTAAAGCAAAATATTGTTACCAAGGTGGAGATTAATATGGTTCGGTGGTTTGGCCATGTTGAAAAAATGAGTGATGAGATGCTTACTAAGAAAAAAATTTCGGCCCAAGTGGCAGGAAAGAAAGGCAAAGGAACTCATGGGAGGATCAGATTCAGGAGTGCCTGAATGAGAAAAAGATTACGAGTATGAAGTATAGAAGGTCTTGTGTACATCGTGTGATGGATGTCACTGAAGCCCGTGTTGTGTGTCAAGATCGCTGTAAATGAAGAAGTTTGATAAGGCAACAGCAAGTAAATAATCGGTTAAAAATTTATCTGGTGGTTTGTATTATCTGTTAAATGTTTATTTGTCAGATGGTCTTTCTTTGAGGAGCTAACCTCTGAATATCAGAGAACAACTTAATGATATATGACATGACATGATGAAATCTAAAGGCTTAGTCATTTCCTTGGAAGTTTCTTCTTCGGTCACTGTCCTTTCATTGGGCGTTTGCATATTCTTGGAATGTGTGTGATGCATTCAGCATTTTGTTGGAGGTTGTTGCTTCTGTCTTTTGTTCAGTTTCTGCTCATCGACTAGATTGCTGACCTAATGTCGGTCATGTGACTGATGGGAGGATGTTGAAGTGGACCTTTCCCAGTTGTCGCTCGGTAAACATCAGTGCAGCAAAGGGGTGTCTACGCTCAGCCACCACTGATGATGCGAACTGTCGTGTGTGTTGGATGGACTTTATCGACGGTTTCTGCTGGACCATTGCCTTATGTTCCAGTTCTGCTTCTACCTGCTGGTGAACGTCGGTGCAGCGGAGGGGTGTCTATTCTAAGTCACCACTGACGATGCGAACTGTCATGTGTGTTAGATAGACTTCATCGACGGTTTCTGAGATTTCGCTGACAGCTCCAGTATGTGTTGTTGAAGGACGTTTAACCCAAGGACTAGTACTTAAAGATATGACCTCTTTGGGTCTAGTGAATATTCCTTTGCATGCTAGAGCGCCTCAAGGTAAATGTATTCTTGACCTTTAAAGAAAATTTTTGATAATATGGAATTGATTGAGATTACATTAAACAGTTAAACTTTAATTGTGTTGTTAAAATTTGTGCACTGTCGCTATTTACTTAACTTAAGAATGTCTACTTATTTAAGATAGTCCTTCTTGCAGGGGGGTTTTGAACTAGCTAGGGCCCGGCAAAGAGGTAGTTGCAGGTTGGACCATCGTAATTATTCTTCCCAAATCTCTCATACTGCACTGAAATTGAATTTTTCATTTCTTTTTCACAGGTGGTAAATTTTAAAGGGAAGATAATGATAAGACCATAACAGATTAAATTATGTGTTAGGGAATAAATACATACATACATATCATTAGCTCTTCTCGGGGATTCAGAGTTTAGCTCCTTAAAGAAAGACTGTGTGCCAAGTACACATTTAACTGATAGAAATTGAATTTACTTACTGTTGGTGTATCAAATGTCTCCATTTACTCTCTGCACACAGCTTGAGCTTCATTAATATCCATCACATGCTGCATACAAGATCTTATGTACTTCATACTCATAATCTTTTTTCTCAATCAGACATTCCTGAATCTGGTCCTCCCATGATTTCCTTGGCCTTCCTCTACCTTTCTTTCCTTCCACTTGGGCTGAAAAAAATTCTCTTAGTCGGCACCTCATCACTCATTCTTTCAACATGGCCAACCCACCTAAGAATATTAGTCTCTACCAACATTTTGCCTCACATTACACATCTGCAACACACCTTCATTTTTCACATGATCAGCACATGTCTTACCACAAACCTCCTGTAAATAACGCATCTCCACAGCACACAAGAGACTCCTATGTCTTCTCTGCAGTACCCAAGTTTCACTGCAGTACATCAGAGTAGAAACAATTACACTTTCATACACAGCCATTCGCGACTTGAGAACCCATCATTTCTGTAAAATCCTCCTAAGGCAGCTATGACTTTCAATGAAGAATTCACTCACCTATTAATTTCGCCATCTAATTTGTTCTCTGTCAAACATACTTCCTAAATATACAAACTCATTCACCTGGCCAATCTCTGTGCCATTAAGGCTTATCTACGTGCATTCAGTACGAACAGTTCCTTGCTCAAAACCCATAACTTTGGGTTTTCCCTTATTTATACTCAGTTTGAATTTCATACTAACTTAATACATTTGTGACAACATACTCTGCAACTCACTTTTGCTCTCGGCCAACAGGACTGTGTCATCAGCATGGATCAATCTGCACACATGCGTATTACCAAGAAACAAACCAGTATTATCCATTTTGGCATCATGCATCCATAAATATATTGAACAGCCAGGGTGACATTACACAACCTTGCCTGACTCCTGCACCAATAGAAAACCATTTCGATAAAACACCGGTCACTCGTACACAAGCTGTACTGCCAGTCCATGGTGCGTTAGGTAATATATTTAAGTAAATGCATATCATAGATATCAGTGCGGAAACAAATGTTCTTGAAGAAAAAATTCTTTCATAGATACATGGAAGGCATATACAAATGCCACTATCAGCTCAAAGGTACTGTAATTTCACTGTTTCCTATGTAGAAATCAATTCAGAAGACTTAAATTTTTTTCTCCCTGGAATGGAAATTGAACCCACATCTGATTTCCATTTGCGCATGCTACATTTACACCACTCAGGACAATGAAGTTCCAAACAACTGAAGCTAAGAAGTTTTAGCTTAAGAATATGAATACTGTTCAGACAAGTAATGTTTACCTCAAGAATGTATCATAAGAAAAGGCTTAGTGATATGTTTACACCTTATGGTTACAATTTTAATGTTAGATATGAGATAATTACAAGAATTACATATGTAGTACTTAAGATCAAAGGCTTCAATGCTTACCTGTAGCAATACTACTGGTAAGCATAATACTACAGGTACGCATTGAAACCTTTGATCCTAAGCGCTACAAATGTAATTCGTGTAATTATAGTGTCTAACATTAAAACTGTTCCGACAGTTGTATATGTATGTTTATTTACGTGTATGCATGGATTGGTGATAACTGTTTCACATTTGCACATTCAGTTTTGTTGAACATACTCCACAGAGACAAATTATTTTCTTTAAAAAAAAATTAAAAACATTAGGAACAGATATTTTCTTTATTATTATTTTTCTTTTGGGATTGAAGGTTTAACGACCACCATGAGCAACTCGGTGAGCTATAAGCGATCGCCCGTCCCTAAATTTAAAGCCACTGGTTCCAGGGAAGGGAGAGAGCTAGTAGCATAAGACAAACACAACATCCGTGCCTCACTGGGATTCGAACCTGGACCCTTCATGGACGAATGGTCATAAGCCAGCGCTTAGACGACTGCATTACTGGGGTGGCATATTTTCTTTAGTTGGTGTAATTTCCTTACCTTTCAATAGTACTTTATTGGGAAAATCTTTGATCATGAAAATGTTTCATGAGATAAGGTTTATAGCAATTGCAGCTAGAGTTTTCCTTGAAATAACCCTACATCATCAATAGCATGTTTGAATTTATAAACTGTTTTATAGAACTGTCAATGAATAACAAAATGATCTGTATTAAAAAGATAATGCTGTAACGTATCATATTATAAAAAGTTTTGACTATTTGGCAATATTGTTTGTAATTTTCAAACTTCATTTAGTAATAATAATAATTGTGCACATCTTTGGAGTCATGTCACTGTCTTTTACAATGTTATCCTAAATGTGTTAATTCTTAGTTATAGTTCTTCAGTTTAATGCAGTTGTTGTGGAGTTTTTTTTAATTTAATTCTATTTTCACTTAAACTTTCATTTAATCTGTCCTAAGTTCTTTTGGTTTTACAGACATTTCTGGCCTCTGGATTTTTGAAAGTTCTTCAAGTGAAAATAGAATTAAGTAAATACATCTGAGTAAAGCTTTGAGTAAGTGTTTTAATTTTTTTTAAATTAAGGGAAATGACCTTTGATGGAACATTTTCTTCAGAAAGTTATGTGGCTTTTAAGTGCTAAGAAATTATCAGTGAAATTTATATTTTGTCAACATAGTTGAGCTATATTATTTTATATTTTTAGAGAATTCAATACCTGTGAAATCATACATGACACCTAAATTCTGTGAGTCATTGTCAATAAGTGTTCCTGATTTGCAAGTGATTTATGAAATTCCTGGAAGTGTTAAGAGAATTCCTGTTCTATATGCAAAGTGTTCCCTTGAATCCGAAATAGGCGATTGGTCTCGTCAGGTAAATTCTTTAATGTTTTATGAAGTTAATCCCCTGCTAATTTAAATTCATAATAGTAATTCTTGTTTTTTTTTTGTTTTTGTTTTTTTATTTTAGTATTATTTTACTGATGTATAAGATCTATACACACAAGCTACTTACCAGATATTTCTTGTTAAATTTGTTCATACACTGATGTGCAAAACTTAAGGATGAAGTTGAAAAAGTAAAATAATGCCGTAAATTAAAGCAGCACTGAAACAAAAATTAACCCTGGACCCTGTCTGGAAGCAGGACAAAAGCACATGTGTAATAATGGAGCATGACTTGTTGTTTGCGTGATGTGAGAACAAAATGCTCTCACGCAGTCCAATAGCATCAGTTGAACAGATGTCACCGGATGGTGTGCATAAGTGTTACAGATGTTTAATTGTATTTGTTGTGTGTTAGAGATGATGAAACGGCCTGTCAAGAACATCTTGACGATTTTACTTGTGGTTAAATTATTGAGAGGCTTGAGGAGGGACGAACTGTGAGTGTGGCCCAAGTGTTTGGTATCACACATAGCATTGTATCACATGCATAGTCTGCCTTCAAGAATGCAGATACTGCTATGTGAAGAACATGTGGTGGTCATCCACCCAAAATTGCCCCCCAACGAAGACTGCTACCTGCTCCTACAGGCCAAGAGGGATTGACACCAGACAGCAAATAACCTTTCAAAACAACTGAACATGAGCACAGGACACAAAATATGGTTTACAATGGCTATGCAAGTACACAAAGGTGGACTGTTTGCCCGATGACCGTCATGCTGTGTTCCACTAAAACCTGCTCTCTGGAGACACCGTTTACAGTGATTCAAAAACATAAGTACTAGATAGCAGGACTGTGGGGTATGGTACTCTTTACTGATGAGAGTAGATTTAGTCGCTAGTGATTCTGGGTGTCAGCTAACCTGCCGTAAGGTAGGCATTCAGTATTGCTCCAGAAAACATCTATGAAAGGGATAGATATGGCAGCCGCAGTGTCCTTGTATGGGGAAGCATTCTGATCGATAGACTTACGGAGCTCCAGATACTGGAAGGAGGTACTGTAACCAGTGCACACTACTGTAATGAGGTAATCCTTCCTCATGTTCGTCTGTTCCAAGGTGTTGTTGGACTACAGTTCATGTTAATGAATTATAACACCACACTCCATCATACAGTGGCTGTTGATGAGCTGTTGGAAAGTGAAGACATTCAGTGGATGGATTGTCCAGCGCGTTTCCTTGACCTGAATCCCATAGAGCATGTGTGGGAATGCTCTGGGGAGACGCGGTCAACACACACTGAAAACTGTCCAACAGCTGACGACTGTGCTGATGGAAGAATGGATGATGTTACCACAAGAACTTATCAACAATGTAGTGTGGACAGACAGTGCAAATCATGCATCAACATTAGGGGTGATCCTATCCCCTACTGAGGACCTCCTCTTCCCTTCGTACCATCTTTGGCAGTGATGCATCTGTATCGTGGCACCCAGTGCTATGTAGCCAATTCTGAATAAAGTTCCACTATATCTTTAGTATCTGCAGTTGTGTCCATCATCATTTTAGTAATGGAGTTCTTATTTGAATTCCACATATCCAGGCTGCTCCTGTGCAATGCTACAGGTCAAAACATGGCAAGTCTTTAAGTTTTGCACACCAGTGTAGCATCTAGTCCACCGTATGTCTCAGCAGTAGTGCCTAGTACCATTTTGTGTGTGTGGGAGGGGGGTGCTTTTAAACAAATATAGTCACGCCCATTTATAACGAAGTCCAAGGGACCTGGAGAAAACTTTGTTATAAAAAAAAGTGCTGTATGTATATGCAGTAACTATAATATTGATTAAATGCAGTATATATATAATACATAGTATGTATGTACATAGTTCATAAAGGCTAGAAAACTCATTGTAGAGACTTACTTTTTTAATATCCATGAATCTAAAGAACTTCTTTTCAGCACATGACATTAGTTTTTCTGCTTCACTACTAGTGTACATGTTATGAGACATCAAAAATCTAGCTACATTATCCAGTGAAGATACTGCAGATGCATCCGATACTGTCTGTCTGGTAGTTGCATCCTCTTCCTCAGTGTCAGAGCCTGAAGTGTCAATTAACTTCCCTTGAATTTGATCCAGGATCTCAGCATCTGTTAGAAGTGAGCTTAAAACAATGTCATAGTCAGCAGTACAAAAATCCTGGAGCGTTGCTCCGTCGTTTAGTTCCTTCTCCACAGTGTCGTCCCACATTTGAACGAGTACAGGTACTGTTTCCTCCATAGCTATTTCTTCATTGTTAGCTCTTGGGGAAAAGCCTGCTTTTTGGAATCAATTTTGTATCGTCAGTGGGGTTACCATATTCCATGCATGGCGAACAAAGTAAGTAACCATTCGTATGTCAATTTTCATATCGGACCCTTTGCCCGATTTAGGAGGAGGCGCTCAATGATAAACCACATGTAAATGCTTTTAAAATTTTCAAGTATGCCTTGGTCCAGAGGCTGCAATTTGGATGTTATATTGGGAGATAAAAATGTCAATTTCACTGCTGTCAATGCAGATGCAACATTGTGTGCAGAACAATTGTCCACTAGCAACAAGATTTTCTGATGCTTTGCTGCCATATCGCTGTCAAACGCGACGAGCCACTCACGAAACAGTGTTTGGGTCATCCAAGCTTTTCTGTTGTTACGGTACATGATAGTGAGGACATATCCACTCCTTTTAAACATCTTGGCTTGACAGACTTGCCTATAATCAAAGATTTTTTCGTTTGTCGCTACCATCCATGTTAACACAAATCATCACTGTGATACGTTGTTTACTTGCCTTTCCACCTTCGCACTTGTCTCCACGCATGTCCATTGTCTTAGATGGCAGCATCTGATAAAAAAGTCCTGTTTCATCAGCATTGTAAATGTCTGACCTTGCACAATCTGTAAGTATATGGTCCATCTTATTTGTTATCCAATCATTTATTGCAGCTACATCTGCTTCTTCTGACTCTCCAATCACAGTTTTGCAAGTAATGTTGTGACGATTTTTAAATCTTTGTAACCAGCCAGTTCCTGGATTAAAGTTATCATACCCCAAAGCCAAGCCCAGATATCTAGCTTTTCCTTGGATTATTGGGCCACTCACTGGCAAGTTTTAGGCCCTGGCAGCTGTAAACCAGTGAAATAGGGCATCTTCTACAACTGGGTAGAGAGCAGGGTGTACCTTCTTCCAATTTGTGGCACCTTCAGATTTCGCTAACTCTGCTAAAATGTATTGTCGGTTCTTTAAAATTGTGGATAAAGAACTTTGTGCTATCCCATATTCTTTGGCCCCCTCCGTTTTCTTTTGGCCTCCATCACATTTTCTTATGTCCCTTTTCACCTCCAAAGTTAGCACTTTACGCTTTTGAGACATCCCAAAATTTTGCACACGATGTGCTATACTCTGATTCAATGTAGCCAGTGGAGCCAGATTGCTGTTACATCGACCTCGGGGAATGCAAGAGCAGCACGTATCATTCCTTGTAGGGGAGTCGAAGGTCACGACCATTAAGATGCAGCCACCGCTAGGATAGTTGAACTTCGACCCCAGCTGTTGCTCCTGCTGTTGATTGGTTGTTTCTTTGGCATCAGTTAGTTAGAGAGAGACTCGTGAAGCGTGGGAAAACCCTGCTACATATTTGTTTTTGTATGTAATCTTCTTGTAATGTTTTTTGCAAAAATCTTTGTTTTTAAGGCGTTCGTCAGTTTATTTTCCATTTTGGTAAGCACATTAAAGGATATGAAACACTTTGTTATATCCGTAACTGGGAATTTTGACTTCATTATAAATAAATAATTTACCATGTGTTTTTCTACCTAAATCAAGGGATATAGCCGTTCCTTCGCTATAACTGTAAATTTGTTATTAGCGACTTCATTACAAACGGGCGCGACTGTATATATAACTTTTTAATTTCAACTTCTTTCAATCAAAAAATGTACTGTTTATTAAGTAAAAACTTTAATAATTTAATTCATGTGTTTCTTGCCTGTATGAAAAGAATGAAGGTATCCTATCTGAATTAAACAATGATTTTCATGTACTTTGTATGTAACATTATTAGTATTCATCATCAGGAGTAATTCTAGAGAACTGGCGACCATGTGCGATGCTCATGTGGGTGAAGTTCTGGAAACTCTCCTGACAACGAATGAGGGCCTCATTCGAAATTTTGAGGTATTTAAGAAACCTTTTTCATCTTAATACCCATAGAAACTCTTTTATTAAATTAGCTTAAACAAAAGAAGCCATGAAATCTTTAATCAGAAGAATGTATTTTTGTTAAAGCTTTCTCAGTTATCTTTTTGTGATATCTTTACTTGCCCAGAGAAACATAAGGTTGATTTGTGATTACATTCTGTCAATAATACAAATGCAGGATATACAGCAAACAGTATGAAGAAAAATAGAAACCTGAATTCCTTTTAATGGTGCAATGGAGGTTTACTAATATTTAAACTTTGTCTACCTTTTACCATCAGACAGATGGCTTCATCAGATCTAGCAAAACACAAGTTGTAGTGAAAGATATCCTAACCAATTCAAATTTAAAAGAATCGGGAAATGTAAGGTAATTATAGAACATGGAAAAAAAAATTATCACAGGAAAAGGTAAATTACATATGTTGTCACATGATTCAAAGTAGCTGATGCCTAACTAGTCTACGGAGATCTTTTCAGTGCAATCATCTGAGTTCATGAGGATTTTGATGGATTCCCTCAAAGCTGTCTCCTTTGAAGAGTATATGGGACTACCTGGGTTTTTTCCAAACCAGTGTTGTAGACTTGTAATGTACTATAAACATAGAAATTGAGTGAGAAACACAGTCACATAGAGAAATGAAGTTCGTTAATGGTAGCTTCCGGCCATTGTACGACCTTGATCACCCGCGATCAACTGAATCCAAGGACTGGTTTCCAGAACTATAATGTGAATTTGAAGTGCAGGAATCATTGCAAGAATTTAGTAAAGATATCCAAATAAATGGAATTTGGTGAGGAGTCTCTAAATTGTAATTCTTAGTAAACAAAATTTCAATGCTTTCTTGGAAACAGAGAAGCTTTCTTGATCAATTATGCAACTTTTTTGTTTCTTTCCAAAGGGGAGCTGCAGAGGTATCTTCAAGGGTTAGTAAACAAAATTTCAATGCTGCACTAACCCTTGAAGATACCTCTGCAGTTCCCTTTGGAAAGAAACAAAAAAAGTTGCCTAATTGATCAACAAAGCTTCTATTTTTCCCTAGAAAGCATTGAAATTTTGTTTACCAACAATTGCAATTCAGAGACCCATCACCAAATCAGATTTATTTGGATTTATTTACTAATTTCTGGTAACAGTTCCTGCACCTTAAATTCACATTATAGTTCTGGCAACCAGTCCTCAGATTAAGTTGATCACAGGTGATCAAGACTGCAGAACAGTCGAAAGGTACCATTTAATGAACTTAATTTCTATACATGACTGTCTGTTTTTCACCCAATTTCTGTGTTTATTGTGATATTCTTGCATGAAACCTGAGTTCTCAACCTTGTAATGTACTACTTGTAAAAACACTGTCATTAACTTTCCTAGATGCACATTTAGTTTGTGTTCTGTAACATGAATGGCAAAAGGCCTTTTGGTCACCCCTATGTGGAATTTCTTGGAGCCATATTGAAATTTCTTTGATAATGAGTAGAATCCAGCATCTGTTTATCAAGGTTATCTGATTTTGCTCATTGTGAGAATTGCACTTGTCATAGAGTTTTGATGCCTGTTATGATTTGTTTGAGAAATAATTTAATTTAGATATCACATTTCTTTTTACAGATAAACATGAAAGGTGAATTGAAGTTAGAGGTGATGTATTTTAATGAAAAGATATCAACATGGGAACCACTTCTGGAACACGTTATGATAAATGAAGGCAATTATCGATCCATAGAGCTTATGTTTAAGGTATGTTGGAAGTTTTCTTTAAAAATATTGGTGGTTTTTTTAATGCAAAAATTCAAGTACAATCCTATTGTGAAATCCTCTCAGGTGCATGACAAGTGTTCAAGCATATTATTTTTGGCTCATTATGGCCTTTGTTATTATTTGTTTTACAGTTCTCCTTGTAGTCTTTTCATAAAACTTGGAAATTGCATTGCCATGGAGAGGGAATTGAACTGTCCTGTCCCAATTTCTGTTTCAAAGTTATTCAGATTCTTAAGCTACTGTTACTTATCTTCAGTTGCTTGGGAATCCATTGTCTTTGGTGGTGTAATGGTAGCATGCTCTAATAGAAAGCAAAAAGATGCAAGTTTGATTCTCCTTCCAGGGCATTGTAATTTTTGAGTTCTCTGGGAAGGTTACATGGAAAACAGTAAAATTCAGGTGCTTCTGAGCCAAAAATAGTATGCTCCAAATATTCTAGTTGAAATGTCTTAAAGTATTCAATGAACTTTTAGTTCTGGGGTGTAAGATAATTTTTAAATGCTAGAGTGTATTTCAGTTTTTGAGTCAGTGTTAAAAACCTTTTAACTAAGTAATGTGAAAATGTGTAGTGCATGAAATCAAAACTGGAGTATACTGAATAACAAGTACAGTAGAACCCCATTTTCTCACTTATACATTTCTCTTTTATGTTAAGTTGTGGTGGTCATTTATTAGAAATTCAAACCGCACTAATGCTGTTTACCAAACTCTCTTCCTACCCTCCCCTTTCACAGCAAATTCCCTTTTCCAATCTCTCCATCTGCCTTTCGCTCTCCATATTTTCTATCATTCCACCTGCTCTATTGCTCACCCTGCTGAATATGCACGCTCCTTTTGAGTTATCATTGTCAGCTGAATTGGCTCCGGCAGTAGGCAACAGCTACTCCGTATGCTGTAACAGAGTGTGCTGCCATCTAGGGACAGAACCCTGCCCTGTTCCATTTCGGTTAATTTTACTTGGTCCTTTGAAAAATGTATAAACTGGGTTCCTGTTATGATTTAAGTGTTATGTATTTCTAGGTAAGTGACTCCTCTAGGTTTTGCTCTAGTCCACCAGAGGATGCAATGATTTATGTTGTCATGAATTGTAAAAGGAGATCTGGCATTCTCTTCAGTGTTGTGTTTTCATCGTGGCTGGAGTGTGAGTAGTGATCCTATGTATAATGAGTGTAAATAAAGTATGTTATCTCCAGTGTATACGATTACTTCTGATCTTCGTAGTTCAACAAGTGTGTTACACTTTAGTACCTCCTTCCTCCTTTCCTCCCCGCGGTGTTTGTGATTACTTCAGAACAACTGTGTTTGTGCTACTTTAGAACAACTGGTGACGAGTGATGGGATACGACATCGAGCGGCTAAGTCACAGGGTTATGGCAGTCGTGGGAAATCAAAAGTGCAATGGCGGAAGCCTTGCGAAATTATAATCATGTGCTGTCCTTCAATAATTGAGGTGAGAATTTTTTCGTTCATCCCTTGCTATTTTCGTCAGCTAGGAAATGGCTGTAGTGGCAGTGGGCCAAATTTCAACGTTCGATATTACTAATCCTGCCTCATGGAGCTTGTATGTGGAGCAATTGAATTTTTATTTTGAGGCAAATGGTATTGTTGAAGCTCCCAGGAAGCATGCTGTTTTGCTGTCTGCTTGTGGAACAGAGACACTGAGCATTGCTCGTTCGTTAGTGTCACCACTAAAACTAACTGATAAATTGTATGATGAATTGAATGAATTGTTAAAAAAACATTTTAGTCCTAGTTCCTCGGAAATCTATTCATGCTATCTGTTCCAGAAATGTATACAGCGTAAACGTGAAAGTATTACTGACTATGTTACTGACCTCCAAAGTTTAGTGGAGCAGTGTAATTTCAGAGATACACTGAATGAGCGCCTACGAGACCAGTTAGTATGTGGAATAATTGATGATGCGGTACAACGCAGGCTCTTAGCTGAAACGGAACTGACTCTTGATGGTGCATTCTCGACAACCCTTGCTGCTGAAACAGCCACTAATGAGGTGAAGTGAATATTTTCTCAAACTTGCACTCGCAGAAATTTTTCAGAATGAATCGATAAGTAATGTGCAACATACTAAAAGTAATTCTAAGAAACAAAATGTAAATGTTAATTCAAAGTATGCAATTCCTTTTAATGGAAGCATATGCCGTGGCTGTGGTGGAAACCATACGCATTCTATGTGTAAATTCAGAAATACAGTGTGCAGATTTTGTAGGAATATAGGCCACATTGAAGCTGTTTGCAAGAAAAAACAACAACAAGGCAAACAGCAAAGCATTAGTCCTAATTCTAACCGAGGAAAACCAAGAGCAAAATGCACAAATATGGAAATAAATTCTGAATATTGCACAAATGTATTACGTAATCATACAGATTCTGTTAGGAAACAAACCGTTGCATTGAGCATCGAAGGTAAGGACTGCAGCTTAGAGGTAGACTCTGGATCCTTTCACTCCATCATTTCACATGATACATACAAAAGGCTCTGGCGTGCAAATAAGCCAGAAATTCAGCCTTCATCAATACATTTAACTGACTTTCAGAGGAATGCCATACCTCTTCGTGGAATGTGTGTTGTGAATGTACAACATAATCAGCATGGTGCTCAACTGCAGCTTCTGATCTCTCAGAGAAAGTGCACCAACGTGTTAGGTTATGCATGGTTCCATCCACTTGGAATTACAATAATGGGGGTAAATGCTATTTCAACAAACCCTGTTGATGATGTGGTGAAAGAATTTAATGATGTATTTGAGGAAAGATTTGGTTCATACAAGGGGCCAGTAGTTTCGCTATCCCTAGATCCTCAAAGTCCTCCCATTCGTTTTAAGGCAAGAACTGTTCCACTTGCTCTTCATCCCAAGATTGATGCAGCCCTTGATAAGCTTTTAGCTGAAGATGTAATTGAATCAATCTCAAATCCAAAATGGTCTAAACCCGTGGTACCCGTGATTAAATCTTCCGGGGAGGTTAGACTCTGTGGTGATTACAAGGTAACACTGAATACTGCTATGAAAGCACATCCATATCCTATTCCTGCAGTAAATCACTTATTGTCAACCTTGAAAGGGGGTGGATTTTATGCAAAAATTGACCTCGCTCAAGCATACTTACAGCTGGTAGTTGATGATGAGTTTGCAGAAGCACAGACTATCGTTACACACCGGGGAGCATTTAAAGTAAAACGATTGCAGTATGGAATAAATGTAGCCCCTGGAATATTCCAAAACATCATTGATGAACTGTTTACTGGATTAGAGGGAGTCCTACCCTCTTTTGATGATGTGCTAGTTAGAGCAACGTCTCTCAAAGAGCTAGCTTCTAGGCTTCGCAAAGTTCTCGCTCAGCTTAGAAAGGCTGGACTACATGCTTAAAAGAAAAGTGTCTGTTTGGCGTCACGGAAGTGGAGTTCCTGGAATATAGAATTGATGCTTGTGGAATACATCTGTCAAAAACTAAAGTCGAGGCAATTCAGGCAACGCCAGTTCCTAAGAACAAGCAACAACTACAAGCATTCCTGGGACTCCTTAATTTTTACCACAGTTTCCTCAAGTCTAAAGCTACTGTTGTGGAACCATTGCATAAAATTCTCAAGAAAGGTAATACATGGTCTTGGACTGAGATTCATGACAATGCCTTTAAGTCTGTAAAGGCATTATCTTCTGATGCCATGTTAATTCCTTTTGATGAGAAGCTGCCAATAATTCTTACTTGTGATGCATCACCATATGGTGTAGGTTGTGTGTTAAGTCATAAGCTCCTAGATGGGAGAGACGCACCCATTGCTTTTGCTACTAGGACCTTGACTTCTACTGAGAGAAACTACACTCAAATTGATAGAGAAGCACTAACAGATGTGGATGTTTGTTGTTATATCCCAGTCGGGTTTTTTCAGCGTCTATTCTGATATGATACAGGAGAGGTGGTGCTCATCCTGGACATTGATGACTCATTTATTTGCACGTTTTTTCCAGGCAGCTAATGGTTTTGTAGGTTTTGATATAGTCCATCTGGTAAACATGTGCAATAGTTGCATGTGGTAATTCCAGGCATTGTGCAGTCTAAGAGATAGAGCACCTCGTCTCCCTTGAACCCAATATCTACCTTCTATGGAACTTGCCCAAGTTGCTGTGTGTTTACCCAGGATCACAGTCATGGGTTGCTCCATACAGCAGGCAGGTATCTGTCATATTTATAGCTTGCAGGGTGTTTTGGCTAGCAACACTATTATAGTGGGGTAGGGCAGGCTTGTGATTGGGGGTGCAGTGTACATAATAACTTGCACTTTAAGTTTATAACAATAGCCTTAACCACAGTCCATCAGAGACCCAACATCCAGTGTATCATTTGAGTTATAACTAAGTAGTAAAGTTTTAACTAAGTAGTAAAGCTTTCAATCAAGTAGTTGTCAAATTTGTTCAGAAAATTTTATGTAACAAATCTGCTGTGCAATAACTTTTTCATACAGCTATTTTGTACTTTCACAAAGCATGTTTTATTTTTTGTTTTATTTTTTTCAGAATTTTATGTTTACCTTTTTCTTGTCATAATGAAAAAAATTTTTTTTAGAAACAGTGCCACTAAGAAATCATGCATATGAACTTTTGGTAATGAAATAATATTAAAAACAGTACCAACAGACATTAGTCCTTAAGTATATTTTCTACTGACAACCCCAAATGACCCCATTGATTTTCTTCAGTACCCATTGCCATTGATACCTCCCTGTAGAAGCAGTTAAAAGTGTTATAAAGGTCTTGTGTATCACAAAAACAAAAATTTGAGGAGTAGCACTTTGGAAATGTAATTTGCCAGAGCCACAGAAAAGAAATCTTGTACTTGCAAAGAAAAAAAAAAAAAACTCTACTGGAAGTACAGGGTGATTGAAAAGTCCCCAAACTCTGAATTCAAATATTTCTACCATGAATATAGTGATGTATAACTATTTTTACATACTGTTATATTGGCACTCATACTTACAGGTAATGAAAACCACTTTACAATAGATGCTGGAATTGTCCACCATTCTGTTGAAGACAAAATTCACCCGACGACACATGTTGGCTGATACTCTTTTCAGCGTGTTGGCTGTATGTCCCTCACGACTGTAATGATGTTGTTCCGCAGGTCCTGTACCGTCTTAGGATTGTTGCGGTAAACTGTGTCTTTTAGATAGCCCCACAAATAAAAGTCTGGTGAGCGAGGCGGCCAAAGTTTTTACGAGATTAATCAATCGTGGAAGAACTCGGGGAGCATCTCCATTGTGTCGTTTCATGCGTGGCATGTTGCTCCATCTTGTTGAAACCAACAGTAATGTTCGTGTTCTTCCAGCATTGCTACAAATTGACAGATGATGTCTGCATACACAGCAGAATTTACAGTTGTGTCGAAAAAAATGGCCGTACAATTCGCCATCTAGTCTTGGCGCACCACACTCCAACTTTCTGACAGTGAAGTCCAACCTCATGCAATGCGTGTGGATTCTCTGCAGCCCATATGCAAGTGTTTTGGCTGTTGACATATCCATTCAAATAAAACCATGCCTCGTCACTGAAAAAAGTGTTGTTAAGCTGGTTAGTCACATTGTTGCGTGTGAAACTCTTAAACCATTGGCAGTAGGCAATGTGCTTTTCCGAGTCCAAAGGACGTAGCTCTTGCACTACTCGAATTCTGTACGGCCATAACTTTAGACTTTTAGTAGCCCTCTGGCAGGCTGAATACGATGCCCCTAACTCTTGAGACAGCCGCCTAAGTGACTTCTGGCGAGAGCGCTGCAGAGAAACGTGAATTTTCTCCAGAAACATGGTCATCACCACGGACGGACGGCCGCTTTTAGGCTTATCCTGAACACTGCCTGTCTTGCAAAACCGGTTCACAAGGACATACAGTTGTTTTCCCTGGTATAAGAGCATCAGGAAACTTCCTTTGAAAGAGCTGGATGCAACGTTGGTAAGATTTTTCCGCAAAATAACTTCTAACAAAGCAACTCTCTGTTCTTGCGTGTGGCTCATGGCTGACTGAACGTTACTGCTTGCCCGCGTAAGCATAGTGTCATATGGCGCAGCTCATTCCCCAAGGTCATGCACACGACAGCCACAAGCAGCAATACTTGGATATCTTTTATGGTTTTACTGCAAATACGTTTTAAAATATAGAGTTTGGGGGCTTTTGAATCACACTGTAGTTGACATTGGTGGTGTGGTGATAGGTAGTGTTGTTCAGAATCGCACACTCACTGTTGTTCATGGAACCTATTTATCTGAATTTTTTCACCACCCTAAATATGGAAGTTTTATTTGGAACTGTTCTCTGTGTGTACTTACGCTGAAAAGATTGTTGCACTGCAATAAAAAATCACATAGAGAAATAAGCCTCCACAATAAAAACATGTTCCTCTTGTGAATAAACCATCTTGATTCTGGCACTGCACCAGAAACACTGGTAGTATCGTAATGGCTGTAAGCAGTAGGTCTATTGCATCAAAGGGGTGTCTGGATGATGGACGAGTCGATTCCAGCTTGCTGTACGGTGTTCTTGTTGATAATTTATATGCAGATATCTGATGGATGGGTTGTTTTATATGGGACACCCTGTATTAGAGCACCTTTGTTTCTTGCTGAAAAAAATTACAAGTTGACTGTGAGTTGAAGATTTTGAATTCAGGGCTCTTCAATGTAATCTAAGAGCATTTTAGTCCTTTTTCTGTAATCAATTTGCACATGCATTTCTGTTTAAATTCTTTCCATTTTTGCATTTGAGGTCAGAAATACTCAATCTTTATTACCCCTCTAGGTCAGTCAAAAGTACTTACCTACTGCTGTTAAGAAGTAGGTAAGAGGGTAGTAAATATCCCGAATGCACATTCTTGCATAATGAGAGTATGTCATTGAGCTCATTATATGTATTGTAGTTCAAAGAATCTTGATTCCACACATGTTTGCATACATCATATTGTAGTTTTCAATAACATTTCATTTAATCACTCCTTGTGTGTAGCCTTGTAATTTTCACTGCAAAGTTATCAAATTGAAAACACATGGAATAATTAATACGGATGTAAATCAAGCTGTTCTTTCATGTGTTACATGGAGGAACAGCTTGATTTTTTCCTGTATTAATTATTCCATGGAAGAACAGATATATTTTTCCTGTTCCAGGATGGTGAAATTTTCAAATTTCTTCAATTATGTTACATGGAAGAACAACTTGATTTATGTCTGATAAGTTATGCTATTCAATTATCACAACTCAATATAAAATGCATCACAGAATGCAATGCTATTCCAATTGAATTACATCTGCTGAGAAATTAGTGTGTTTTGAGAAAAGATGAATTTCATTCATTGGAAAACAGGAACATTTCAGTCATATTTGGACTAAAATTTAAGATCGAAAATAGTCTGTTTATAGATTGCTCGATAGTTCATTGCACTCATATGAAACTGAGAAATACTATCTGTCTTGTTCCAGGTGTTTCGTGATCGCAGTTATCCTATATGGTGTCCACATAATGACAAAGATAGAGTTTTTGTTCTGATGTTGTTGATAGGGGCTGTCATCTACTACCTGGGGATACGACTTCATCGTCATCATCATCTGGAAATGAAACAGAAGAGGAAGATTCTATGACAATTATAAAAAGACATAAACCTACACGTCTTAAAAGATTGTCAAGTATTGCAAAATCTCATGGTAACCATTTTATTTGAAATTTCCTTTATGTTCGGTGTTCGGAAATTAATGCTGCCATGTTTGTTTCTTGACTCCGAGACAAGGTATTGAAATGAAACAAAGAACAAGATATAGTTTAGAATGTGTAAATTGTTTTATACGTTATTTTTCCTTGTAGTCTTTTTGTTTGATACATCAACGCCAGCGCTGAACATGTTTTGTGAACCTGTTTCTCTAGAATACTTCAGTCCTGTTCTCGGCCGCCCCGGTGGTGCAGTGGTCTAAGGCGCTTGCCTCTGATCATTCGTCCGTAAGGGGTCCGGGTTCGAATCTCGGTCAGGCATGGATGTTGTGTTTGTCTTACGGCACTGGCTCTCTCCCTTCCCTGGAACCAGCGTCCCTAAATTAGGGACGGGCGACTGCTTATAGCCCATTGAGTTGCTCATGGTGGTCGTTAAACCTCCAATCAAAAAAAAAAATAGTCCTGTTCTCGAAACCATTTTCTTGTAGCAGTTTGAACTGTTTTCTTACATGTAAAATGAATTCCTTTGAGTTGTATTTAGAATGCTGCAAACAACCAGAGGTCAGATGGTGCCAAATCTGGGCTTTAGGGCAGGTATAAAACATCTTCAAATCACATGCTCTGTATCACAGTTGAAGTGGCAGCACTGGTGTCAAGTCTGGTATGTTGAAGACGCATGGACCTATTTCTCTGACAAACACAGCTGATTCTTTGTTTCAACCTCTTAACGGTGTTCACATAAGTCTGGAATTTGATTTTCATGCCTTTGACCGTGTACTCTTTCTGAATGATTCCTCTGTACTTCCAGAAAATGGCGAGCATGCATTTTCCAGCAGAAGGTTGAGTTTTAAATTATGTTTACTGTAATAAGTAAGGTGACAATGTTCAAGTGATTAGCTTTTCTTTTCTGGGTCGTAATGATGCACCCAACTCTCACCTCCCATAACAATGTTATACAGAAAATCGTAACTGTCCCCTTTTTGTAGTGAGTGAGTAAGTGTTGAAACATGCTTCCAATCTTGATTTCTTCATTTTGGGCATAAGCTGATGTGGCACTCATCAAGCACAGAATTTCTTGTAACCCAGATCTGCAATAATCTAATTGACACTAATCTAACTAAACCAATGCTTAACTTTTCTACTATGACTGTCTGATTTGTCAGTTTTCTTGAAATAAGTTCACTGATTTTTTGGCCTGTTGAAATTCTAAGTTACAGTGACAGGCATTCCTGATTGTGGCTGGTCATTTAGGACCAAATTTCCTCTGCTATCCCTTGATTTTCTCACCAAACAATGCACAGTATTATATATCTCCATGCCTCAAAAGTCCACAGTAAGAATGCACAGTATTATATAATTCATGCCTCAAAAGTCCACAGTAAGTGCTACATCATACTCTGAAACTGAAAAATATGAGAATCGTCATTGTGCAATAAAGCCAGGTAAAGTTGAGCACTGGAATCTTTCTCCTGACAACAATGCTGCACCTCAGAGTGACTGCAATGCAGGAATTGCTGAAGAAGTTCATGTGGAAAGTGTGCCATCTGGCCTATGCCCTGATTTTTTTCTTGTGGCTACCATTTATTCAGTAAATTGAAAGTGCGTCTGAGAGTACACAGGTTTTTGTTAGACTATATAAAAGAAGTGGTTTTGGCCAGGTTGGTGGAGATTAGAGCAGATTTTTACTCTCATAGAGAGGACAAATGACTCATGTTTGGATAAGGGTTTAAACAACCTAGGTGTCTGTGTGGAGAAGTAATCTTCACCCGACTATATTTGCCATTCTCATATACTTTGTTATTGATTATGTACATAGGGTGTTCAATAAGTTCTAAGCCTAATATACAAAGACAGTTATTTTTTTCTTTCAAAAACGCACCTCTATTTTCCACATAGTCTCTCCTGACTTGGATGCAATTGCTGTACCAATCATACAGTTGGCAAATCCTCGTTGTGAAAAATGTTTTATCTTTCTTCTCAAACCAACACTTCATTGCCTCCTTCAACTCAAAATCATCCACAAAACGCCTACCCCGCTTTTTTCAGATTTTGGAAGACTAAGTCACTAAGGGACGAGGTCGGGTGAGTATGGTGGATGGGGAAGCAGTTGGAAGTCACTCTCTGCCACAGCATGCATGGAAACACCAGCAGTGTGGATTGGAGCATTGTCCTTGAGAAGCTGAACACCCCTGTCACAATTCTCCTTGCTGTTTAAAATTCTTGATGTCTTCACGCAATTTGTGCAGTAATGCAGCATAATAGGCAACATTATTATGCTACATTACTGCCACAATTGCGACAGGGATGTTCTGCTTCTCCAGGACAATGCTCCAATCCACAGTGCTGGTGTTTCCATGCAAGCTTCCTTTTATGAAGCAAGTAATCAATTAACAGCAACCCTTCTGAGTCACCAAAAAAAATGGTTACCATAATCTTCCTGCAGATGGTTGTGTTTTGAACATTTTTAATCATGGTGATCCATGATATTTCCACTGCATGCTCTCTTGTTTAGTATCAGGATTCCAATTGTGAAACCATGTCTCGTCACCAGTCACAATGCAGAAATAGAATTCATCTGGATCATGGTTAATGCAGTGAAGTTGACCCGACTTACTTCAACATGATCATTTTTCATCTCAGGTCTCCACATTCGAGGATCTCCTCTAGCACAGAGCTTTGACATCCCTAACCTCTCATGCAAAATGGGCCAATCACTGCCGGTACTAAACTTCAGTTCCTCAACAATCTGTACAACACAGATTCGCCGGTCTGACATTACCAGGTCCTCCACTTTCTGACACATTTCATCCATGGTCACCTTCACTGTACATCCCTTGTGAGGGTAGTCTTCTGACGAATCTCTTTCCCATTTAAAGAGAGCAACCCATCTTTTGACTGTGGAATATAAAGGTGCACCATTGATGTACATGCAGAGCATCCATTCATGAATACTGCATGGTAGTTCACCTTCCTTCATCAAAAATTCAATTACCGCTCGGTTCCACAATTTCATCTGTCGCTGATCAATTGTCGCCTTATAGACTTCAATGCACTGTGGTGCTGTCTCAAATGCTGACACAAAGATGTGGCATGGCTGTTATATAACTGAAGTATAATGTGCAATACTTACATCAGCCGCCAACCACTACTTTCAAGGTCAGGCTTAGAACTTATTGAACGCCCCTCGTATTTAAGAGCGCAATTAACTTTTTTGATACATCCTTGTAACTTGTTCAGTTATTGAACTTGCAAACAGAAGAATTTGTTGTCCAGTTTCTGGATATTTGTCTTTTTACCACCTAGTTTTCTTCATGCTTTACTAATCTTATACTTAACACTACTGTGTATACTTTTTATTTCATCTCAATTCAGTTTTTTTTTTGCAAGTTTTCACATCAATTTTTTCCATTAAAACTTGTTTCACCAGAATGGTGCTTATACTGTTTCACCAGAATGGTGCTTATACTCACAGTTATAGGTTTTTGAGATTGTGTAAGTGCTATAAATCAGATGGCTATTGTTTCTCTTTAGCTTAAGCTTATGTCAGGTGTTCCTATGCTGACTTATAAGTGGATAACCCTCTGAAGAAGGGTTGAAGGGGGGTACTCATACTACAAGGTAACTCATATGTTAAACTTCAGAGAGAATATATAAAATCATCTGGGTTTGTCACCCAACATACTAACCTGCTTCCATGTGATATATAACAGAAGCTCTCTGTCAAGTTCAGAAAGACTGAAGGGGTAAGCTATGAAGCCAGCTGGGCAAACTGGAATGGTGTGGACCAATCCACTTATATGGTTTAGGAACATGCGGAAGTTAAGGAGGGCTATTAGAGTTAAAGAGAGTGATGAATGGTCTATTTGTGGAACCTGGTGAAGCTCCATTATCATCAGATTTTGATCCACTTGAAGTCTGATTACAATGGTGCTTGAATGGATGGTGGCATTTAGTTCTCCTGTGCATTCAGCACACATGAAATTATTTCTAAAGCAAGAAATCAGTTTACAGGAAGAGCCACAAAATTACTTGGTAAAGTTGAAGTGCATAAATATATGCTGGGAATAATAAATGGAGAAACAAAATAATCCAAGGATTTGGAAAAATGCAAGTATTCATTCTGATTATGGGACTTTTCAAGACTGATTGTGTGAAGTAATTTTTCATATTCTGACAGTGGAAATTGCCTCACAGCAGTGGTATTTGCCACTGGGTGTGTAGTTCAATTTTTTTTTTGCAAGTTTTCACATTAATTTTTTCCATTAAAACTGTTTCACCAGAATGGTGCTTATAGCAGATGTTCTGACTCACAAATTGATTTGGTCATTATTCAGGAATTAAATCAAAATAGTTTAATGTAAAATTGAAATTTTTAGAAATGCCACAATTTGAGATATTTTTGAGAAGCATGAATCAAAATTGATAAATATATCAATTGTAAAAAGGTGCAGAACAAAATATTAGTTGTTTGCTCAAATTAATAACATTATCAAACTGCAAAACAGTGCTACTAAAAATATATTGGCTCCAAACAGAATGAAACTATTAAAATGCTCATCAAATAATAGGTTGTTTGAGTACAATAATAAATGCAATAATGATATGTAATTCTTCATTTTCAGAATTTTTTTATGGCATTTTGCTGGAAAAAATTTTTAATAGTAGGCAAATTTTCAGAGATGACTCTTCTGTATCAGGCTTTTGAATAAGCCTGAACAAAGACATAATTTATCTATGAAAATTTGTGAAATATTAAACTTCTTGGGAGTGGACTTCTGCATCTCGACATTTTCAAGTAGTTCTGAATTTCACGTGTATCAGTCCACCTTGTTTACACCCAGCATGAAAGGCCAAAGGAACTATTTTCATATAAATTTCATGAGATTTATTTTTATAGAAAAGTAATGATTTCAATGTTGTAATAACAGGATGTTCTTATATACAAAATATCAGATTCTTTTATACAAAGAAAGTAGAGAATAATAATGAAATGGGCGTTTTATTTTCAGTTAAACTTCAGCCATCAGCCTGCTTGCTGTGATCGACTGCAAGTTTACACTTTCTTAATTCTATTTTAACTTGAACTTTCATTTAATCTTTCCTTCTTCTGAGTTCTTTTGGTTTTGCAGACATTGCTGGCCTCTGGATTTTTGTCAATTCCTGCTCTCAATGTATACAAGTATTACCAAAAGTTTTGTTTACCCCTGAAGAATTCAAATTTTGTTGCCAGGTTCCACTTGTTACCAGTTATTAAATTGAAATCTTTTCATTATGTATTTTGTAATTCTACTTCTTCAGTATTATAAATATTTAACAGGAATTAGAGGATAAAAATTATTAAGGTACTTTACCTCTCAAATTTTCGATCTATACACTAGATCATCGTGAGGAGTTCTTGCATCCTCCTGACGCAAGAACTCCTGACGATGATCTAGTGTATAGATCGAAAATTTGAGAGGTAAAGTACCTTAATAAATTTATCCTCTAATTCCTGTTAAATATTTATAATACTGAAATAATTAGAGGAAGCTGTGAAGTCATTAATTATTTTTTTTTTTTTTGTTAAAAATAAATAGTTGCAGTAATACAGAAGACAAGATGGAAAGAAAAAAATGTATATCAAATTCTACTGGACTGTAACAGGAATTATGTAGGACAAACTTCTCAAAAATTGGAAATCAGAATTAAGGAGCATGATATATCTTTATTAATAACAAAGATCAAAATAGTGTATTGGTAAATCACATACTTGTGCAAATGTGAGCCTTTACAGAAAAAAATTACAATATTGAACTATGAATCTCATAAAAACAAGACTAATTAAAGGAAGTTTTTACATTAAAAAAAACAGTTTTATCAATGAACCTTCAAAACTTATAAATAGCATTTTCAACAACTTAATTAAAAAAATAGAATTACAAAATACATAAGGAAAAGATTTCAATTTAATAACTAGTAACAACAAGTGGAATGTTGAAACAAAATTTAAATTCTTCAGGTATAAACAAAACTTGTAAGTGTTTTAAGTCTGCACTTTTCTTCTGTGGCCCATGGCTACAAACTTGTGCATAAAAGGACATGCTCTCAGTGCTAATTTTGCAAAGGACAGAAGAGTTTCTCCCCTAAGAAAACTAGCACATTTTAAAAATATTATAATTAAACTATATAGTTTACCCATAATTTTATTTTGAATACTAATCATACATTCCAGTTATTACCCATAGTCATACATACATATCACTAAGCTGTTCTCTGAGATTCAGAGGTTAGCTCCAAAAAGAAATAGAAACTTCCAGATATTTTTACTTATTGTTGTCGTATCAAACTTCGCCATTTACAGCGATCTTGACATACAACTCGTGCTTCACAGATATCCATTACACGCCGTACACAAGATCTTTTATACTTCATACTCATAATCTTTTTCTCATGCAGACACTCCTGAATCTGATCCACCCATGTCTTCCTTGGCCTTCCTCTGCCTTTCCTTCCTGCCACTTGGGCTGAAAATATTTTCTTAGTAAGCATTTCATCACTCATTCTTTCAACATGGCCAAACCACCGAAGCATATTGGTCTCCACCTTGCAAACAACATTTTGCTTTACATCACACAACTGCAATACATCTTCATTCCTCACACAATCAGATCGTGTCTTGCCACAAACCAAACGTAAGTAACGCATTTCTCCAGCACACAAACGACTCCTATGTTTCTTTTGCAGTACCCAGGTTTCACTGCCATACATCAGAGTAGGAACAATTACTGTTTCATACACAGCCATGCGGGACTCTCTAGAGAACCCATCATTCCTGTGAAAACCTCCCAGAGCAGCTATGACTTTCAAAGAAGAATTCACTCGCCTACTGATTTCACCATCCAACTTGTTCTCTCTGTCAAACATGCTTCCTAAATACACAAACTCACTCACCTGGTCAATCACAGTGCCATTTATACTTACATTACATTCAGTGCTACCCATTCCTCTCTGAAACACCATAACTTTGGTTTTTCCCTTATTTATACTCAGTTTGAATTTCATGCAAACTTCGTGCATCCGAGTCAACATACTCTGCAACTCACTTTTGCTCTCTGCCAAGAGGACAGTGTCATCAGCATACAGCAATCTGCACACACGGATATCACCAAGACATGAACCACTATTATCTATTTTGGCCTCATGCATGCATGCATGCATCCATAAATATATTAAACAGCCATGGTGACATTACACAACCTTGTCTAACTCCTGCACCAATGGAAAACCATTTTGATAAAACACCATTCACTCGTACACAAGCTCTACTACCAGCATACATGGCTTTTACACTATTAAGTAGATTCCCAGTAACACCATAGTCATTCAATACCTTCCACAAAAGTGTCCTATTGACTCGGTCGTAAGCTTTCTCTAAATCCATGAAGGCAGTAAAAACTTTCTTCCCAACAGCCAGATACTTTTCAATCATCATGCGTAATGCAAAAATCTGGTTAGTGCAGCCTTTACCAGGCATAAAACCACTCTGAACATCTGACACTTTCTGTGATGTAAGACCCTGTACTTTTTCAATAACAACCTTCCCAAACACTTTCCCTGGCACACTCAGTAGGCTAATACCACTATAGTTCTTGCATTCAGTCTGATCACCTTTTTCCTTATATAAGGGAACAATGATAGCATCCTTCCAATCCCGAGGGACCATTCCTAACTTCCAGCACAACTGGCAAATTTCAGTTAACCAGTCAATTATAGAGTCACCACCATACTTCAACATCTCTGCAGTTATGCCATCAACTCCTGGAGCCTTACCATTCTGAAGATTTTAGAGCTTTTTACACACTTCTTCTCTTGAGATCCCTCCTGTGCTTTCATCCCTCATTGTGACATCATCTGCATCTGTCTCAGAATCATTTTTGCTCTCCTGATCTAATAACTCACAGAAGTATTCGCCCCATCTGTCACTTAACTCATTGGGCTCCCATATCATTTCCCCAATCTCATTCTTCACGCAACTTACAACTTTGTTTCCCCTATTTTTCCTGAGTCTCGTGTACTTCCAGAAGGATTTTCTATCTTTCCAAAAAGCCAGTTCATGCCTTTCCACTTTCTCTTTCCTATCTTTTTGCCTTACTGTGCCGAACCAGCTTAGCAGCTTCACGCTTCTTACAGCGATATTCATCCACAGAAACTCTACCTTGCAACATCCCCAAATAGGCTTCTTTCTTTTTCTTTACTGCCTCATCAATCTCACTATTCCACCAAGCATCACCTCTATTGTTACCCACTATTGTGGTGCCACAGACCTCTTTAGCAGCAGTAACAACACAGTTCTTAAAACATTCCCACATCTTTTCTACATCCCTCTCACAAAATTTCAGATCCTTGAGTCGTTCTCTGAGTAAGTCAGAATACCGCTGATGATCTTCAAGGAGCCTATCAACCTTTATTCTTTCTATCCTGGGTCTCTTCCTATTCCTTTTCCTCCAACCAACATTAAGTTTCACTCGTGACACTACCAAGTAATGATCAGAACCAACATCCGTACCTCTCATCACACGTGTGTCAACAACTAAGCGTTTGAAACGCTGATCGTAAACAACAAAATCTATCACACTCTTTTGACCAAGAGTACGATTTTCCCAAGTATATGTGTGTATATACTTGTGGTTGAAAAATGTATTAGATACACACAAATCATTCTCAATGCAGAGTTCAATTAATCTTTCTCCATTATCATTCACACAAGGATCATTAAACTTACCCAGAACATTGTCAGGAATTTCATTCTGCACACCTACTCTAGCATTGAAATCCCCTGCTATTATAACTTTTTCTTTAGCACCAAACTGGCTCAAAACAGCTTTTAGCTCATTCCAGAAATCTTTCTTATCAGAAGGTTCCGAGTCACAAGGAGCATACACTACAACAATTACAATTATCTGAAGTTTCACTTTCAAACGAATCCAGAGAATTCTCTCACTTATGCAGCTATTGTGAATCAAGTTGTTCTTCATCTTTTCACTTAAAATCACACCTACACCAGCCTGTCCTCTCATATTATCCAATACTCCAGACCACACACTCACCGTGCCATTCACTTCTTCTACCCCAATTTCCTTCTTTTTGGTTTCACTTACACACAGCACATCCAGTCTATACTTATTCATCTCCTCAATCACCTCACTCATCTTGCCATTTATACCTCTAGTATTCCATACACCAATCTTACATTCACTCAGTCGAGATCGCTTTCTCATACACCGTTTAGAAAGTCCAGGTCGATTCCGTGGTGGACCGTCCTTCTCAAGTGTGGTAGGTCCACCATATCCCACACTTCAGTCATTCTTAATATTTCTTTTTGTCTTTTTAATCAGGTAAGTACATCAGTGTGGGGAATTAGCCCACAGCTGAGGGTTCCAGTTGGTCATTCAACCTAAGGATTCTGGAACAAAACCCAGTGAGTTGGGGTCTTTTTGCCAATGTCACACAGAACTAGCTTGCACCTCTTCAAGATTCACAGAGGCCCTAGTTGCTGTTGTGTGTGCCATTGTTACCATGGAGTGCCCCGAGGAGGCAAACCCATTGCTCACTACGACCGACCGCTAGGGGCGGTCCTCTCCCCTCTAATGGAGGAGAGGGGACATAGCTGAGTATATAACTTACAGAAGGTCACAAAACTGTATCGATGTCCTGCAGAACAGGTCAACATCTTTGGTCTTTAGAGTTATAAGTGTTTTTATGGTAAAAAAAAACAGAAGTAAATGGTGAAATGATGAAATAAAATAGTGTTAGGCCCAATCTGTGTAATAAATGTCTTCAGTTCATCTTTTGTTATGCCATGAATTTCTGTTCTTTCCCTCATGTATCAATTTGTTCTCCATTTCATATTTTAAACATTCTATTAAAAAAGAAAATAATAATGCCCAAAATCGTAAGATTGCTTTTTTTTGTTCTATGTGTTTTTTATTGTCTTTCTTTAGTGGTGGAGCTAGTTGCTTTGTATGCTTCCTGTGTACAAAATTCTGGTTTAATATCTGATGAAAACTGGACTCAAAGTGAAACTTTTCAAATGTCCTTTTGCTGTTTGACCTTTTAAGGCAGATCTCTGAAACATGTGGCCCTTGAGCTAACACATTTGGCATTTGTGGCTGCCTTTTCGTAACTCTTTATAAACATTTTTGGTTATAGTATATAGTGAAAATGATAAATATATCTTTATGAAAAGGAGCTGAAAAACACTGGGCTTTCATATAAATATGTAATGCACATGTAATTTTGATGGATATATTATTACACCGCATCCTATTTAAAATCAGTTTTAATGCAGAGGTGAGGTTTTCTTCACTAGCCATAAAATCTCAACTATTTTTTTTATACTGTTGCAACTATACTAAACTAAAACAAATATAATGCACCTACCTATAAACATTATAGAATGTAGTATGACCTTAGTTACTACTAAACTGTACTTTAGATTATTTGTTTTTGAAGTCTACTTTTATCTAATATTTTCTGGTTACCATTGTAAAGAAATTTTTAGCACCCTCAGGAAGTAGTGTACCAAATTTTCCTCATAAGGAAATTCACAAAAAAAAAAAAAAAAAAACGGAGAGGGGAATACCAAAAGCATTGCCTTAGAATGAATATATGAATATCATAAGTAATCCGTGTGCAAAATCATAATAATGCAAGTATTTTAATTCCCCTGAAATTTGTAAAAACCTTGGTTTTATATACACGGTCGTATCAGAATAATATGACCACCCCATGAGTCACAGGGTGCACGTGACAAGTTCAACCACATGGAAATATAAGTAGCCAGCCAGGACAGATGAGCCATAGTGCGTAACCTGAGTACAGTGGGCACATGTAGTAATTTGATGGACATTCAAAAAGGAATGATCATCGGCTACCATGCCAAGGGTGGAAGCATCTCAGAAACAGAAGACTCTGTGGGCTGTTTACGACGAGCTGTAGTAAGGGTGTGCCTAGAATGGACCGCTGGCACACCCAGTACCTCCCGACATCATAACTGTGGAGTCCCAAAGGCCATCAACCCCACAGAAGAACGTCTCCTCAGTCAACTGGTAAAGGTCAATCGATACACAACAGCGCAGCAATTGACCACACAAAGAACGCTGGAGCCTCCGCCACCGTCCATCACTTCTGTGGAGTAGAAACCTGGATTCGTCATAGAAGGCAACCTTTTCCCACTGTCCATTGACGCTAGTCCCATTTGAATTACAGACGTCGTTGTTGATGGACATGGGTTAATATGGGCGCCTTGACTCATCATAGACTCTGGAGACCCATGCGTAACAGGGTTCCCTCTACTATTATCGGAGGCACGTACCTGGGTGCCCCAGCATTAATTTGCATGGTCAATTGCTGCACTGTTGCGTGTCAATTGCCCTTTACCAGTCGACGGAGGTGATGATAAATCTTCCCGTGTTGATGGCCTTTGGGGCTACACAGTTATTACGTTGGGAGCTACTCAGTGTGTCAGCGGTCCATTCTTGGTACACCCTTACTACAGCATCTCGTGAACAGCCCACGAAGTCTGCTGTTCCTGAGATACTTCCACCTGTGGCGTGGTAGGTGATGATCATTCCGTTTTGAACGTCCGTCAGATCGCTAGCTCTGCACATTGTGCTGATGTTACACACTATGGCTCAACTGTCCTGGCCAGCCGCTTCTTTCTCTGTGTGGTCGACCTTGTCACGTGCACTCTGCGACGCGCCTGGGCGGGTACACTGCAATTCCAGGGGTGGTCATATTATTGTGATATAACCGTGTGTGGTGTATATATATATATATATATATATTCTCGTGGTGCATCCTGTTCCCACTAAAGGGGCTCTGACGACCGCCAATAGCGGTATAACTATACCATCGGGATTAGAGGAAATTCTATCCCACACTCACCAACCCGCTTGGCCAGCGTGGTGAGTTATGGCCAAACCCCTCCAAAATGATTCCACAACTTAAATCTTGGCCCTCAGTCTCCGGCAGCTGGAATGTACCTGGCCAAGGCAGCGGCCAGTGCGACATGAAGGCAGAGGGTGCTAAGAATCCCCGGAGGACCGGACTAGGCTGCCATCTGATGCTGACCTTGGCTATGTACAATGGACGCACCCTATCTTCTGATTCAAGGCTTCTTGAATTGGAAGAGGAACTACAAAGGATCAAGTGGGACATCGTGGGGCTAAGTGAGGTAAGGAGAAAAGGAGAAGATCTCATCGAACTGAAAAGTGGACATCTCTTCTACTATCGTGGGACAGATACTGGCAGAACTAGTGGTGTTGGATTTATAATAAACAAGAAACTGAAGGATAAAGTTGTAGAAGTTGAAAGTTCCTCTGACAGAGCTGCAAGACTTGTTATCCAACTCTCGAAAAGATACCAGGCTCAGATTATTCAAACTTATGCACCCACCACAAGTCATCCTGAAGAAGAAATTGAAGAATTTTATGAGGAAATTTGTCATCTAAATAATAAAGGTAAGCAGCACTTGAAAATAATTATGGGAGATTTCAATGCAAAAATAGGGCAACGGCAACAGAATGAAACTTCAGTAGGTAAATTCGGTCACGGCAACAGAAACCAGCGTGGAAATACTCTCGTTGAGTTTGCAGAGGCAGAAGGGTTTTTCATCTTGAACTCCTTCTTCAAGAAAAAGCCACACAGGAAATGGACATGGAGACATCCAAATGGGACGACAAGTGAAATTGATTTTATTATGTGTAACAAAAAATTCGTCATAGAAGACTGCAGTGTGCTAAACAAGTTCAACACAGGTAGTGACCATAGATTGGTGAGATGTAAGATGCACCTCAACACTAAACTTGAACGTGGCAAGCTCATAAGACAAACAAAATCTATTGACATAACCAACCTTAAAAACACCATATTACCTTCAAGTTGGAACTGAAGAACAGGTTCTCTGCTTTAGAAGGCCTAACATCGGAAGAAGTGGACATCTCTGAAGTTAACAGAAAAGTAACCAAAGCTCTTATGGAAACAGCAACAAAATTAGCTGGGTCTAAAAACAAGTTGCATGTAAATAAATTATCAGGAAAAACGAAAATGTTGATGCAAAAAAGAAGAGAGATGAGGACAACTAAAGAAGATGTGACTTCCAAAGTGGAATATATAGAGCTATGCAAGACAGTAAGAAAAAGTATCACTGAAGACTTAAGAAAATTCAACTGTGAACTAGTGAGGAAAGCAATTGAAAACAACCAAAGCCTAAAGATAGCAAAGGGACATCTCAGTAAGGGAAGAAAAAAGATTATGGCACTGAGAAAAGAAGATGGTTCTGTAACAAGAAATAGAGGCGAAATTTTGACAAGAGTGAAAGATTTCTACTCCAAATTATATGAAAGGGATGATACATGCACTCCAGACATCATGAAAGATACCAGTACCAGAGTTCCTCCAGTCCTTCCAGCAGAAGTTGCACATGCAATCAAGAACATGAAGCGGGGAAAAGCTCCAGGAGGAGATGGAATTACTGTAGACATCATACAAGAAGCAAGTGGAGAAATCGAAACAGTACTCGCCCAAATTTTCACTCGTTGCCTTAATGAAGGAAAGATTCCTGAGGATTGGAACACCGCTACAATGATCCTGCTACATAAGAAAGGTGACATTGTGGATCTCGGAAACTACAGACCTATCAGCCTCCTATCAGTAGTTTATAAAATCTTCACTAAAGTTCTTTCACACCGCTTGAAGGTAACACTGGACATGGATCAACCGAGAAAACAAGCTGGATTCAGGAGTGGCTACAGCACAATAGATCATATCCACGTGCTGAGAGAACTAATTGAAAGAGCGAGGGAATATGAACTTTCATTGTGCATGGCTTTTATCGATTACGAAAAAGCCTTTGATTCGGTGAAACCATCAGCAGTTACAATGGCTCTGAAAACCTGCGGTATTGAAGATGCATACATTAATATTATTAATAACATCTATGAAAATGCAAGTGCAAAGATTAGGCTGTTTGAAAATACAACACACGTAAAAATTGGAAAGGGAGTAAGACAAGGTGACACCATATCTCCGAAGCTCTTTAATGCCACATTGGAGGGTGTTTTTCAGTCGCTGAGCTGGGAAAACAAGGGGATAAAGATTAATGGAGATTATCTAACCCACCTTCGTTTTGCTGATGACGTAGTCATTTTTGCAACTACCCCATCAGAGCTGCAGAGTATGATCCAGGAACTTGCTGACAAGAGTAAAGAAGTGGGATTAAAAATGAACTTTCAGAAGACAAAAGTGATGTTCAATGCTTTTACAAGAAATGAAGATTTATCGATTGATGGAGAAAAGCTGGAGATAACAGACACGTACGTTTATCTTGGACAGCAGATATCAAGTGAGGGTCACATTGATGAAGAAATTAATCGGCGTACAAAACTTGCCTGGAGAGCTTTTGGAAGAAACAGCATAATTTTCAAGAGCAATATGCCAGTATGTCTTAAAAGAAAAGTGTTTGATCAATGCATCCTTCCAGTGCTTACGTATGGTGCAGAGACATGGACCTTAACTAAAAGAGACATACAAAGGCTGCAGACAACTCAAAGAAGCATGGAGAGGTGCATACTTGGTGTAACCAGGAGAGATAAGAAGAGGAACTCGTGGATCCGAAAAATGACAAGAGTGGAAGACATCATGATCAGAGTTAAATCCCTGAAATGGCAATGGGCTGGACATACTGCCAGAAGGACAGATCATCGATGGACAGCCGAAATTTTAGATTGGATTCCAAGGGACAGGAAAGACCCAGAAGAAGACCACATGGGAGATGGGTGGATGAAATTCGAAAGTATGCAGGGGTGACATGGAGGAGACTGGCACAAGACAGACCGTTGTGGAGGAAACTTGGGGAGACCTTCGTCCAGCAGTGGATTGAACCATTATCAATCCACTGCTGGACGAAGGTCTCCCCAAGTTTCCTCCACAACGGTCTGTCTTGTGCCAGTCTCCTCCATGTCACCACTGCATACTTTCGAATTTCATCCACCCATCTCCCATGTGGTCTTCTTCTGGGTCTTTTCCTGTCCCTTGGAATCCAATCTAAAATTTCGGCTGTCCATCGATGATCTGTCCTTCTGGCAGTATGTCCAGCCCATTGCCATTTCAGGGATTTAACTCTGATCATGATGTCTTCCACTCTTGTCATTTTTCGGATCCACGAGTTCCTCTTCTTATCTCTCCTGGTTACACCAAGTATGCACCTCTCCATGCCACTTTGAGTTGTCTGCAGCCTTTGTATGTCTCTTTTAGTTAAGGTCCACGTCTCTGCACCATACGTAAGCACTGGAAGGATGCATTGATTAAACACTTTTCTTTTAAATATATATATATATATATATATATATATATATATATATATATATATATATATATATATATGTATATATATATATGGGGATGTAAGGTCAGGTGATGCGTAACATCACAGCCTCTCCTTGACAAATGTCAACCCCGCCTTCTCGTGGTGCATCCTGTTCCCACTAAAGGGGCTCTGACGACCGCCAATAGCGGTATAACTATACCATCGGGATCAGAGGAAATGCTATCCCACACTCACCAACCCGCTTGGCCAGCGTGGTGAGTTATGGCCAAACCCCTCCAAAATGACTCCACAACTTAAATCTTGGCCCTCAGTCTCCGGCAGCTGGAATGTACCTGGCCAAGGCAGCGGCCAGTGCGACATGAAGGCAGAGGGTGCTAAGAATCCCCGGAGGACCGGACTAGGCTGCCATCTGATGCTGACCTTGGCAACGTACAATGGACGCTCCCTATCTTCTGATTCAAGGCTTCTTGAATTGGAAGAGGAACTACAAAGGATCAAGTGGGACATTGTGGGGCTAAGTGAGGTAAGGAGAAAAGGAGAAGATCTCATCGAACTGAAAAGTGGACATCTCTTCTACTATCGTGGGACAGATACTGGCAGAACTAGTGGTGTTGGATTTATAATAAACAAGAAACTGAAGGATAAAGTGGTAGAAGTTGAAAGTTCCTCTGACAGAGCTGCACGACTCGTTATCCAACTATCGAGAAGATACCAGGCTCAGATTATTCAAACTTATGCACCCACCACAAGTCATCCTGAAGAAGAAATTGAAGAATTTTATGAGGAAATTTGTCATCTAAATAATAAAGGTAAGCAGCACTTGAAAATAATTATGGGAGATTTCAATGCAAAAATAGGGCAACGGCAACAGAATGAAACTTCAGTAGGTAAATTCGGTCACGGCAACAGAAACCAGCGTGGAAATACTCTCGTTGAGTTTGCAGAGGCAGAAGGGTTTTTCATCTTGAACTCCTTCTTCAAGAAAAAGCCACACAGGAAATGGACATGGAGACATCCAAATGGGATGACAAGTGAAATTGATTTTATTATGTGTAACAAAAAATTCGTCATAGAAGACTGCAGTGTGCTAAACAAGTTCAACACAGGTAGTGACCATAGATTGGTGAGATGTAAGATGCACCTCAACACTAAACTTGAACGTGGCAAGCTCATAAGACAAACAAAATCTATTGACATAACCAACCTTAAAAAACACCATAATACCTTCAAGTTGGAACTGAAGAACAGGTTCTCTGCTTTAGAAGGCCTAACATCGGAAGAAGTGGACATCTCTGAAGTTAACAGAAAAGTAACCAAAGCTCTTATGGAAACAGCAACAAAATTAGCTGGGTCTAAAAACAAGTTGCATGTAAATAAATTATCAGGAAAAACGAAAATGTTGATGCAAAAAAGAGAGATGAGGACAACTAAAGAAGATGTGACTTCCAAAGTGGAATATATAGAGCTATGCAAGACAGTACGAAAAAGTATCACTGAAGACGTAAGAAAATTCAACTGTGAACTAGTGAGGAAAGCAATTGAAAACAACCAAAGCCTAAAGATAGCAATGGGATATCTCAGTAAGGGAAGAAAACAGATTATGGCACTGAGAAAAGAAGATGGTTCTGTAACAAGAAATAGAGGCGAAATTTTGACAAGAGTGAAAGATTTCTACTCCAAATTATATGAAAGGGATGATACATGCACTCCAGACATCATGAAAGATACCAGTACCAGAGTTCCTCCAATCCTTCCAGCAGAAGTTGCACATGCAATCAAGAACATGAAGCGGGGAAAAGCTCCAGGAGAAGATGGAATTACTGTAGACATCATACAAGAAGCAAGTGGAGAAATCGAAACAGTACTCGCCCAAATTTTCACTCGATGCCTTAATGAAGGAAAGATTCCTGAGGATTGGAACACCGCTACAATGATCCTGCTACATAAGAAAGGTGACATTGAGGATCTCGGAAACTACAGACCTATCAGCCTCCTATCAGTAGTTTATAAAATCTTCACTAAAGTTCTTTCACACCGCTTGAAGGTAGCACTGGACATGGCTCAACCGAGAGAACAAGCTGGATTCAGGAGTGGCTACAGCACAATAGATCATATCCATGTGCTGAGAGAACTAATTGAAAGAGCAAAAGAATATGAACTTCCATTGTGCATGGCTTTTATCGATTATGAAAAAGCCTTTGATTCGGTGAAACCATCAGCAGTTACAATGGCTCTGAAAACCTGCGGTATTGAAGATGCATACATTAATATTATTAATAACATCTATGAAAATGCAAGTGCAAAGATTAGGCTGTTTGAAAATACAACACACATAAAAATTGGAAAGGGAGTGAGACAAGGTGACACCATATCTCCGAAGCTCTTAATGCCACATTGGAGGGTGTTTTTCAGTCGCTGAGCTGGGAAAACAAGGGGATAAAGATTAATGGAGATTATCTAACCCACCTTCGTTTTGCTGATGACGTAGTCATTTTTGCAACTAGCCCATCAGAGCTACAGAGTATGATCCAGGAACTTGCTGACAAGAGTAAAGAAGTGGGATTAAAAATGAACTTTCAGAAGACAAAAGTGATGTTCAATGCTTTTACAAGAAATGAAGATTTATCGATTGATGGAGAAAAGCTGGAGATAACAGACACGTACGTTTATCTTGGACAGCAGATATCAAGTGAGGGTCACATTGATGAAGAAATTAATCGGCGTACAAAACTTGCCTGGAGAGCTTTTGGAAGAAACAGCATAATTTTCAAGAGCAATATGCCATTATGTCTTAAAAGAAAAGTGTTTGATCAATGCATCCTTCCAGTGCTTACGTATGGTGCAGAGACATGGACCTTAACTAAAAGAGACATACAAAGGCTGCAGACAACTCAAAGAAGCATGGAGAGGTGCATACTTGGTGTAACCAGGAGAGATAAGAAGAGGAACTCGTGGATCCGAAAAATGACAAGAGTGGAAGACATCATGATTAGAGTTAAATCCCTGAAATGGCAATGGGCTGGACATACTGCCAGAAGGACAGATCATAGATGGACAGCCGAAATTTTAGATTGGATTCCAAGGGACAGGAAAAGACCCAGAAGAAGACCACATGGGAGATGGGTGGATGAAATTCGAAAGTATGCAGGGGTGACATGGAGGAGACTGGCACAAGACAGACCGTTGTGGAGGAAACTTGGGGAGACCTTCGTCCAGCAGTGGATTGATAATGGTTGACAATGATGATGATGATATATATATGTATATGTATATGTATATATATATGTATGTATATATATATATGTATATATATATATGTATATATATATATATGTATATATATATGTATATATATGTATATATGGGATGTAAGGTCAGGTGATGCGTAACATCATAGCCTCTCCTTGACAAATGTCAACCCCGCCTTCTCGTGGTGCATCCTGTTCCCACTAAAGGGGCTCTGACGACCGCCCATAGCGGTATAACTATACCATCGGGATTAGAGGAAATTCTATCCCACACTCACCAACCCGCTTGGCTAGCGTGGTGAGTTATGGCCAAACCCCTCCAAAATGATTCCACAACTTAAATCTTGGCCCTCAGTCTCCGGCAGCTGGAATGTACCTGGCCAAGGCAGCGGCCAGTGCGACATGAAGGCAGAGGGTGCTAAGAATCCCCGGAGAACCGGACTAGGCTGCCATCTGATGCTGACCTTGGCTACTTACAATGGACGCTCCCTATCTTCTGATTCAAGGCTTCTTGAATTGGAAGAGGAACTACAAAGGATCAAGTGGGACATCGTGGGCCTAAGTGAGGTAAGGAGAAAAGGAGAAGATCTCATCGAACTGAAAAGTGGACATCTCTTCTACTATCGTGGGACAGATACTGGCAGAACTAGTGGTGTTGGATTTATAATAAACAAGAAACTGAAGGATAAAGTTGTAGAAGTTGAAAGTTCCTCTGACAGAGCTGCACGACTTGTTATCCAACTCTCGAAAAGATACCAGGCTCAGATTATTCAAACTTATGCACCCACCACAAGTCATCCTGAAGAAGAAATTGAAGAATTTTATGAGGAAATTTGTCATCTAAATAATAAAGGTAAGCAGCACTTGAAAATAATTATGGGAGATTTCAATGCAAAAATAGGGCAACAGCAACAGAATGAAACTTCAGTAGGTAAATTCGGTCATGGCAACAGAAACCAGCGTGGAAATACTCTCGTTGAGTTTGCAGAGGCAGAAGGGTTTTTCATCTTGAACTCCTTCTTCAAGAAAAAGCCACACAGGAAATGGACATGGAGACATCCAAATGGGACGACAAGTGAAATTGATTTTATTATGTGTAACAAAAAATTCGTCATAGAAGACTGCAGTGTGCTAAACAAGTTCAACACAGGTAGTGACCATAGATTGGTGAGATGTAAGATGCACCTCAACACTAAACTTGAACGTGGCAAGCTCATAAGACAAACAAAAGGTATTGACATAACCAACCTTAAAAACACCATAATACCTTCAAGTTAGAACTGAAGAACAGGTTCTCTGCTTTAGAAGGCCTAACATCGGAAGAAGTGGACATCTCTGAAGTTAACAGAAAAGTAACCAAAGCTCTTATGGAAACAGCAACAAAATTAGCTGGGTCTAAGAACAAGTTGCATGTGAACAAATTATCAGGAAAAACCAAAATGTTGATGCAAAAAAGAAGAGAGATGAGGACAACTAAAGATGTGACTTCCAAAGTGGAATATATAGAGCTATGCAAGACAGTAAGAAAAAGTATCACTGAAGACGTAAGGAAATTCAACTGTGAACTAGTGAGGAAAGCAATTGAAAACAACCAAAGCCTAAAGATAGCAAAGGGACATCTCAGTAAGGGAAGAAAACAGATTATGGCACTGAGAAAAGAAGATGGTTCTGTAACAAGAAATAGAGGAGAAATTTTGACAAGAGTGAAAGATTTCTACTCCAAATTATATGAAAGGGATGATACATGCACTCCAGACATCATGAAAGATACCAGTACCAGAGTTCCTCCAGTCCTTCCAGCAGAAGTTGCACATGCAATCAAGAACATGAAGAGAGGAAAAGCTCCAGGAGAAGATGGAATTACTGTAGACATCATACAAGAAGCAAGTGGAGAAATCGAAACAGTACTCGCCCAAATTTTCACTCGATGCCTTAATGAAGGAAAGATTCCTGAGGATTGGAACACCGCTACAATGATCCTGCTACATAAGAAAGGTGACATTGAGGATCTCGGAAACTACAGACCTATCAGCCTCCTATCAGTAGTTTATAAAATCTTCACTAAAGTTCTTTCACACCGCTTGAAGGTAACACTGGACATGGCTCAACCGAGAGAACAAGCTGGATTCAGGAGTGGCTACAGCACAATAGATCATATCCACGTGCTGAGAGAACTAATTGAAAGAGCGAGGGAATATGAACTTCCATTGTGCATGGCTTTTATCGATTATGAAAAAGCCTTTGATTCGGTGAAACCATCAGCAGTTACAATGGCTCTGAAAACCTGCGGTATTGAAGATGCATACATTAATATTATTAATAACATCTATGAAAATGCAAGTGCAAAGATTAGGCTGTTTGAAAATACAACACACGTAAAAATTGGAAAGGGAGTAAGACAAGGTGACACCATATCTCCGAAGCTCTTCAATGCCACATTGGAGGGTGTTTTTCAGTCGCTGAGCTGGGAAAACAAGGGGATAAAGATTAATGGAGATTATCTAACCCACCTTCGTTTTGCTGATGACATAGTCATTTTTGCAACTACCCCATCAGAGCTGCAGAGTATGATCCAGGAACTTGCGGACAAGAGTAAAGAAGTGGGATTAAAAATGAACTTTCAGAAGACAAAAGTGATGTTCAATGCTTTTACAAGAAATGAAGATTTATCGATTGATGGAAAAAAGCTGGAGATAACAGACACGTTCGTTTATCTTGGACAGCAGATATCAAGTGAGGGTCACATTGATGAAGAAATTAATCGGCGTACAAAACTTGCCTGGAGAGCTTTTGGAAGAAACAGCATAATTTTCAAGAGCAATATGCCATTATGTCTTAAAAGAAAAGTGTTTGATCAATGCATCCTTCCAGTGCTTACGTATGGTGCAGAGACGTGGACCTTAACTAAAAGAGACATACAAAGGCTCCAGACAACTCAAAGAGCCATGGAGAGGTGCATACTTGGGGTAACCAGGAGAGATAAGAAGAGGAACTCGTGGATCCGAAAAATGACAAGAGTGGAAGACATCATGATCAGAGTTAAATCCCTGAAATGGCAATGGGCTGGACATACTGCCAGAAGGACAGATCATCGATGGACAGCCGAAATTTTAGATTGGATTCCAAGGGACAAGAAAAGACCCAGAAGAAGACCACATGGGAGATGGGTGGATGAAATTCGAAAGTATGCAGGGGTGACATGGAGGAGACTGGCACAAGACAGACCGTTGTGGAGGAAACTTGGGGAGACCTTCGTCCAGCAGTGGATTGATAATGGTTGACAATGATGATGATGATATGTATATATATATGTATATGTATATATATATGTATATATATATATGTATATATATGTATATATATATATATATATATATATATATATATATATATATACACTGTATATGCACATACATACTCACTCACATGTTTTCTCCTTTTTTTTTTTTTTTTTTTTTTTTTTGCCTTTTAGGAATAAAGATTTTTTTTTTTTTTCACCCAAGGAAGAAGACATAGAATGAAGTGGTATTACTTTTATTAATTTTATTCACTTCCTCCCATGTGTTTTTTCACTCATTTGTCTCTGATGATTCCCTTATCTCCAAGGCTTAATGCACGACTGTCTAAAGATTCATATTTAAAGGTTTTCTTACTCATTCTTTCTTCTACTGTGCAATTAAAGAAAGAAAGGTAAAAACTCCATTTAATTCAGTTTCTATTTTTATTATAAATGAGATCAAGTCTCTACATATGTGGTACCAAGAATATTTCTCCAGAAACTGTCAGGCCATTCTTGGAATGCTGCTTTTGTATCTGATGTTTTAATTTTTTTCCTTTCATTAGCTTTATATTACACTGGCAGAAAGTGAAAAAAGAACACCAAGAAGGAATTGGCGGACGATCATGAAATTTACATATGTTAATGGGGTCGAGTTTATGTAGGTGTGATGTTAATTTCGAGACCAACCGGTGAGCGCTTACGCCACAGCACTGATACGACGTGGTTTGGTTGTTAAGATATTATTCTATTACGATGATGAACTTACTTCTAAAAAAAGGCAAATATTACACAATTTTATTTTTAAAAAGAAGAAAATGGCCGGTGATCAATCTAGGGACCCCAATTAAGAATTTTTTTTTTTATCAACGACTAACCCCCAGGTACGATCCTTAAAAACTCCCAGTAAATGGAAGGTGATTCCACCACCACCGACAAGAGAAATTCACATACGACACAAAATAATTTGATTAAACATATGTTCCAGGTTAACTAAGAATTTATTTTGTGCTCCCAGGCACAGGTTGGAAAAACACTTGATACAAGGAAACTTTAGGTGGCTAGGCCGAATAAAAAAGAATTTAGCTATGAATTTTAGAGTCCAGAGTATGTTGACAGTCCTAAATAATCCTCTCAGAAACCCTGGTCTGCAAACCAAGTAGTTTTCACCTGTGTGGTTTAGAGGATGAAGGAGGTAAGTGGCACAATTTGGTTACCAGCCTGCCTTACAAACAAATCTTTAAAGAATGTGATCATTCACTCAAAGAGTGCTAAGAGCTTAATGCTCGATGTGCATATCTGATAACTGGTTGAACCTTGAGCTAAATGCTCTTTACAATTTAGATTTAGATGGTTAAGAGTGGCATTTTATTCTTTTTTTTTTTTTTTTTACAACACACTGATTTTGATCAGTTACCTGGAAAAACCTCTTTCTTACTTTACAGTACAGAAAAACCAAACAAACAAAAATGTCAAGTCACTTTCCTCTCATTTGAGCTAACAAAAAAAACCCCCTGTTCTAACAGGAAACCTAATTAATATATTTCAATCCATTTCTTTGGTCACTGGCATTAACTAGATATTTTTACAAAAAAAAAAAAATTACACAATGACATATTACATTTTTTTGGTTCTGGCCAGACCATTAATTCCAAACATACATTTTCATTTCTCTATTTTCCTCACATTTTAATTTCACCTTCCCCCCATTTTTTCTCTCACCCCTGAATTTTAACCTTTTACATCATTCCATTTCTGATCAAGACACATACATTTTTTTTTTTTTTTTTTTTTCAATTTTAGGTGGTACTCATTTATTTTCTCTTTGTTTCTCCTCCTCCTTAAATTTTCCTTTTGATGCCGAATTGGAAATTGGTGTTTGTGCTGTCGCTACGAGAGCCGGCACGCCGTGGAAACGGGGCCTGATGCACTTATGATGATATGGTAGGATTTTCCCTCTTCTCCTTCCTTTCTTTTATTCCGTTTTTTTTTTTTCTTACTTACCCCCGATGCCGGCCTTTGAGGAGACTTTCTCTCTCTCACACGGCGACAGGCGGCAGCGATGTTACCGAGCGAGTTACGAGGCGTAATGCCCGCTAGTGCCTCGGGACGATGTCAAGCACAGAAAAGAAAAGGATCGTTCCTACCGTTCTTGGGCCATCGCGGCCGCACGAGGTTACGGCAGTTTCGGCATCCGGACGTCCGTCCTCCCCTCCTTTACTCGATTTTTTTTTTCTTTTTTATTGTGGGACTCTCCCTTACGAAGTCTGGTATCGAAGTGTCGAGCAGCACGCAAAAATTCTCCGCTCCTCGCCGAATCCCTTGCGCACGCGCCCGAAATGGCGGAAGGCAATTGGCCCGAAGTTAAGTCAGAAGGCGGAGAGAAAGACGCAATTCCCAGAAATCGCTGGCTTGAACTTTGACCCACGAAAACGGGCGCTGCGGTGAACCTCGCAGAATTCCGCCCAAATCCTGACGTGTTCCATGTGCCAAGCGAAAAATGCCTTCTCGAAGTAAACAAGAGCATAAATAAATCGGACTTTCTGCACTGCTAAAGCTGGGAAAACGTCCTCCCAGATGCCATTCTACGAATTTATCGCTTTTAGAAAAGCGACACCAGACACTGTAGCCATTTTCGTTCTTTCTTTCTGAACAAAGACTTTTAGAGACCACCTTTACAAAAATTCATTAAACAAATTAACTAACATTAACGAACATCGTTACAACTTCGTAACGCATAAAAATCGAATTCTCTCTAGCTACAGGTACGACGATCGGAATTACGAAAAAATAGCGTAACGCAACGATGTGTTATTTTGCCCTGAAGCATTAAGCCACAATTTTATTCTTTTACTAAATGACGGTATGAGGAAAGAATGCCCACGGAAAAAACGCCCACGGAAAAATCGCCCACGGAAAAAACGCCCACGGAAAAACGCCCACTTCGCGAAAGTAGGAAAAAACGCCCACGGAAAAATCGCCCACAGGCAAAATGCTCACGGGAAAAATATGTGATCGACTGATAAGTTTATATGTCTGTTATAAACGGTGTTCGGACAACTGGTCACACATTGCTGGCCAAAAAACCGTTAGGGGTCATATAAAAATTGCGGTTTCTTGGCCACCTCACCTACATAACGAAAATGGGTGTAGGAGAATTGGCCACAAAAGTTCAAGGGGGGTGTAAGTATTATTGATTTTTGGCCTACATTGAGAATTGAATTAGGAACTCCAAACAAATTTCGAGAAAACGTTCTATGTAAGCCAAGCGAGAATTACAGCATAATTCATGTATGTTCGGAAAAGGACCCTAAGGTGGGATTTTTTAATAACGCTGCACTTTTACGTAGGTACTAAATATTTACATAACATGTCAAGTTTGCAATATTTTTCTTTTACTTAATTAATTCACAGGCGAAGAAAAAGTGTTGAATAGGCTTAGGCCTACGGCCTATTAATTAATGTATGGATTGAATGTATGGTGCATAAGTAGAAGCGCAATATTACTGACAATTAATTCAGACATTTGACGTGGAATAGGAATAGCTGTGGTGCAGTGGAAGCATATCCGGCGCGTAACTGGAAGACCCTGAGTTCGATTCCTGGTGGCGGCCACTGAGAATTTTTCCGTGACTCACTTATAAACGTGGAAAGAGCGATGACTTCTGTTTGATTATTAACAATACTTGTTATGTAAATTTACGAATATGGGAATGGCGGAACGAAAACTTTTAGAAGGGCCTAAACGTTAGTCCTAATATTATTTTTTGCCTGAGTAACACCGCAATATTAATAATTTGATGTGTTACGTAAACGTTATGAATATAACATCGTTAGAATAAAAACTGTTAAATAGGCCAAGGCCTAGGACTTATGACTTAAGGGCCGCGGGTGGCCTAGTGAAGAACCAAATAAGATTGTTAACTTTCAACTTCCTACTGTAGAGTGGGATGTAAGGTCAGGTGATGCGTAACATCACAGCCTCTCCTTGACAAATGTCAACCCCGCCTTCTCGTGGTGCATCCTGTTCCTACTAAAGGGGCTCTGACGACCGCCAATAGCGGTATAACTATACCATCGGGATTAGAGGAAATTCTATCCCACACTCACCAACCCGCTTGGCCAGCGTGGTGAGTTATGGCCAAACCCCTCCAAAATGACTCCACAACTTAAATCTTGGCCCTCAGTCTCCGGCAGCTGGAATGTACCTGGCCAAGGCAGCGGCCAGTGCGACATGAAGGCAGAGGGTGCTAAGAATCCCCGGAGGACCGGACTAGGCTGCCATCTGATGCTGACCTTGGCAACGTACAATGGACGCTCCCTATCTTCTGATTCAAGGCTTCTTGAATTGGAAGAGGAACTACAAAGGATCAAGTGGGACATCGTGGGGCTAAGTGAGGTAAGGAGAAAAGGAGAAGATCTCATCGAACTGAAAAGTGGACATCTCTTCTACTATCGTGGGACAGATACTGGCAGAACTAGTGGTGTTGGATTTATAATAAACAAGAAACTGAAGGATAAAGTTGTAGAAGTTGAAAGTTCCTCTGACAGAGCTGCAAGGCTTGTTATCCAACTCTCGAAAAGATACCAGGCTCAGATTATTCAAACTTATGCACCCACCACAAGTCATCCTGAAGAAGAAATTGAAGAATTTTATGAGGAAATTTGTCATCTAAATAATAAAGGTAAGCAGCACTTGAAAATAATTATGGGAGATTTCAATGCAAAAATAGGGCAACGGCAACAGAATGAAACTTCAGTAGGTAAATTCGGTCACGGCAACAGAAACCAGCGTGGAAATACTCTCGTTGAGTTTGCAGAGGCAGAAGGGTTTTTCATCTTGAACTCCTTCTTCAAGAAAAAGCCACACAGGAAATGGACATGGAGACATCCAAATGGGACGACAAGTGAAATTGATTTTATTATGTGTAACAAAAAATTCGTCATAGAAGACTGCAGTGTGCTAAACAAGTTCAACACAGGTAGTGACCATAGATTGGTGAGATGTAAGATGCACCTCAACACTAAACTTGAACGTGGCAAGCTCATAAGACAAACAAAATCTATTGACATAACCAACCTTATAAAACACCATAATACCTTCAAGTTGGAACTGAAGAACAGGTTCTCTGCTTTAGAAGGCCTAACATCGGAAGAAGTGGACATCTCTGAAGTTAACAGAAAAGTAACCAAAGCTCTTATGGAAACAGCAACAAAATTAGCTGGGTCTAAGAACAAGTTGCATGTAAATAAATTATCAGGAAAAACGAAAATGTTGATGCAAAAAAGAAGAGAGATGAGGACAACTAAAGAAGATGTGACTTCCAAAGTGGAATATATAGAGCTATGCAAGACAGTACGAAAAAGTATCACTGAAGACGTAAGAAAATTCAACTGTGAACTAGTGAGGAAAGCAATTGAAAACAACCAAAGCCTAAAGATAGCAGAGGGACATCTCAGTAAGGGAAGAAAACAGATTATGGCACTGAGAAAAGAAGATGGTTCTGTAACAAGAAATAGAGGCAAAATTTTGACAAGAGTGAAAGATTTCTACTCCAAATTATATGAAAGGGATGATACATGCACTCCAGACATCATGAAAGATACCAGTACCAGAGTTCCTCCAGTCCTTCCAGCAGAAGTTGCACATGCAATCAAGAACATGAAGCGGGGAAAAGCTCCAGGAGAAGATGGAATTACTGTAGACATCATACAAGAAGCAAGTGGAGAAATCGAAACAGTACTCGCCCAAATTTTCACTCGATGCCTAAATGAAGGAAAGATTCCTGAGGATTGGAACACCGCTACAATGATCCTGCTACATAAGAAAGGTGACATTGAGGATCTCGGAAACTACAGACCTATCAGCCTCCTATCAGTAGTTTATAAAATCTTCACTAAAGTTCTTTCACACCGCTTGAAGATAACACTGGACATGGCTCAACCGAGAGAACAAGCTGGATTCAGGAGTGGCTACAGCACAATAGATCATATCCATGTGCTGAGAGAACTAATTGAAAGAGCGAGGGAATATGAACTTCCATTGTGCATGGCTTTTATCGATTATGAAAAAGCCTTTGATTCGGTGAAACCATCAGCAGTTACAATGTCTCTGAAAACCTGCGGTATTGAAGATGCATACATTAATATTATTAATAACATCTATGAAAATGCAAGTGCAAAGATTAGGCTGTTTGAAAATACAACACGCATAAAAATTGGAAAGGGAGTGAGACAAGGTGACACCATATCTCCGAAGCTCTTTAATGCGACATTGGAGGGTGTTTTTCAGTCGCTGAGCTGGGAAAACAAGGGGATAAAGATTAATGGAGATTATCTAACCCACCTTCGTTTTGCTGATGACGTAGTCATTTTTGCAACTAGCCCATCAGAGCTGCAGAGTATGATCCAGGAACTTGCTGACAAGAGTAAAGAAGTGGGATTAAAAATGAACTTTCAGAAGACAAAAGTGATGTTCAATGCTTTTACAAGAAATGAAGATTTATCGATTGATGGAGAAAAGCTGGAGATAACAGACACGTACGTTTATCTTGGACAGCAGATATCAAGTGAGGGTCACATTGATGAAGAAATTAATCGGCGTACAAAACTTGCCTGGAGAGCTTTTGGAAGAAACAGCATAATTTTCAAGAGCAATATGCCATTATGTCTTAAAAGAAAAGTGTTTGATCAATGCATCCTTCCAGTGCTTACGTATGGTGCAGAGACGTGGACCTTAACTAAAAGAGACATACAAAGGCTGCAGACAACTCAATGACGCATGGAGAGGTGCATACTTGGTGTAACCAGGAGAGATAAGAAGAGGAACTCGTGGATCCGAAAAATGACAAGAGTGGAAGACATCATGATCAGAGTTAAATCCCTGAAATGGCAATGGGCTGGACTTACTGCCAGAAGGACAGATCATAGATGGACAGCCGAAATTTTAGATTGGATTCCAAGGGACAGGAAAAGACCCAGAAGAAGACCACATGGGAGATGGGTGGATGAAATTCGAAAGTATGCAGGGGTGACATGGAGGAGACTGGCACAAGACAGACCGTTGTGGAGGAAACTTGGGGAGACCTTCGTCCAGCAGTGGATTGATAATGGTTGATGATGATGATGATGATGACTGTAGAGTAGCTACTTTCTTAAAAAAATCCAGTTCGGCTTTACTGTAAAAAATTTGTGACTATTCTTATTTTTTAAAGTAAGGTCTTAATTTTTATAAAACTATGCATGTTTGTTATTTAACTATATCAATTAAAAGGGAAATCATTAAAAGTCAGATTATTTTATTTATAAAAACTTGTAAAGTATAGCATTTAATTGTAAAAGCGATTTTCGTAAAAGGCGCAATGTACAGATATAACTTTGTGTAATGTGCTTTCTTTGCACTCTTGTCTCTTTTGGAAATCCTCTTTTGTGTACGGCGAGCCGAAGGGGGAGGGGGAGCATCTGTCTTTCGTCAAAGTGGTGCTTTGCAGCTGCAGCTGGAACGTTTGCTAGCGACCGCACCCCAAATAACAAGGGATATATTTCATTTAAATTTATCGGTTGGCCACCGGTCAGGGTGTGTCTTCCCGTGAGTAGTATAATCTCAAGTTACAGGCATACTTCTTTTCTTCCCAGTGTAAAGAAAAAAATACGCACTCATAGCTTCCTGGGAGTTTTCCAAAGGACAACTAAAACAGTTAATTTCTACATGACGGGTGTAGGAGAACTGGCCACAAAAATTTTAAGGGGCCTCATAAAAATAACGTTTTCGACCGCTTCGTGCCCACGAACCCTAGAGGTTGGTAATCAGAGTCATATAAAGTTTCCGTAATTTCGTCTTTTCTTAATTGCGATAATTAATGTAATTCTTTATAAGAAATGTTTATGATCTACATCTCAGCAAAAGATTTAAGGGTTTTCAAACTACAAGTCTGCAAAATATCTGAGCGCATGTGCTGACTCAGGAAACCTGTCCGGGGGAGGGGATATCAAAACTCTAAGATTTGAAAAATGTATCGTCCCATCGGGAGATTTTCAGCATTTACAAGCTACAGTTGGACAGATTATTTGAGGGTACGTGCCTACTCAGCAAACCTGGGGGTGGGGTGGGGGTTATATGATAATTGTGAATTATATAGAATTTCTTGTCCGATCGGGCGATTTTCAGCATTTACAAACTACAACTGGAGACATTATCTCCGGGCATGAACCTACTGAGCAAACCTGTCGGGGGGTAGGGGGGGGTAATACCAAAAGTGTAGAATATGAAGAATTTCTCTTCCGACCCGGAGATTTTCATCATTCACATGCCTTCAGATAATGTGTCGAGTTGTAGCTGCTAATTGCCGAGAATCTCCCGATCGGACGAGAAATTGTTCATATCTTACACTTTTGGTATTACCCCCCCTCCCTCTTCGCCGACAGGTTTCCAGAGAGTGACATGCGCTAAGAAAATTTGTCGAGTTGCAGTTTCTAAATACTGAAGATCTCCAGATCGGAAGAGATATTCTTGATATTTTACGATTTTGGTATTAACCCCCCCCCCCGACTATTTTCCTGAGGCAGCAGATACCCTCAGATAATTCGACGTGTTGTAGCTTGTAAACACTGGAAATCTCCCGATCGGACCAGAAATTCTTTATATTACATATTTTAGATTTTAAGCACCCCCCCCTCCTCCCCAGACAAATTCCCTGGGTTTGCACATACTCGCAGAGAATTTTTATTTGTAGTTTCTAGAAAAATATCGTATAGCAGTTGGCTTGAAGACAACGGTGAATCATTAGTATGTTTTAAAATAAATGTTGCATAAGACTACCACGGCTTTCAGGCCAACACCATACAACCTCTACAGTCAATCAGTGCAATCCGAACTTTCCTCTCATATTTGTAAGGTTTGCAGAAAATATTTTACACATCAAATTATTAATATTGCGGTATTACTTAGGCAGAAAATAATATTAGTACTAACGTTTAGGCCCTTCTAAAAGTTTTCATTCCGTCATTCCCATATTCGCGTTATGTAGGTGAGGTGGCCAAGAAACCGCAATTTTTATATGACCCCTAACGATTTTTTGGCCAGCAGTCTGTGACTAGTTGTCCGAACACCGTTTATAACAGACATAAAAACTTATCAGTCGATCACATATTTTTCCCGTGAGCATTTTGTCTGTGGGCGATTTTTCCGTGGGCGTTTTTTCCTACTTTCGAAAAATGGGCGTTTTTTCCGTGGGCGTTTTTTCCGTGGGCGTTTTTTCCGTGGGCGATTTTTCCGTGGGCGTTTTTTCCGTGGGCATTCTTTCATACAATCCTAAATGACTATTAAATATCATTGACGATAGCGCACGCGCAATTAATTTACGAAAGTCACTTCGTTACGGAGCGATCGCCGACCCGCTTTTTCTATCAGTCGCTGAATTATACTATCACTAGTTAATACCAAGTAAGATTCATACTAAAACCAACTAAATATTAATACTAAGCAAGATTTTAATTACGAAAGGTTACTAAATTAAGCCCGATACACCCAACGACGATTTTAATACACGCTACTGACATATGGCATAAACACGCGATTTTCTCATTAGATACCACTACAATAAGATAAAATACTTCAAACACTACATGTTTACAAATTACTCTTCCATTATTAAAGCTTACATAATAATACAATAAAAGAAATCGCGATAACGACGGTAAATACGGAACTACAACCTTACAATTTTTCTTTTTATCGCTACGTTATCCCGACGATCAATAACGCCGAACGCCGCGGCGTCGCCGATAATTTTAAACTGATACATCTAACACTATACATATATAAACTGCACTATACACTTAAGAAACTAAGGCAAATCAATTCATATACACTACATCATATACTGCACTAAAATAAACTTCACTATATCTCTTCCCTGAAAGTAAACAGTGCACTAAAAAAAATGCAATGGAAGGAAGAAAAAAACATTGCATGGAAGAACAACAAAAAAACCAGCAATATAGCATGATGTCAAACTTCCTTAAATCTACTTCCCAGCTAGTTACACATCCCTTAACTAGAAACAGACATCACAAGGCTATTTTACTTAGACCTATTCACATAAATTTAACTACATACACAGAGATCAACACTTCACAGAGAAATCAGAAAGAAAATAAAAGAAATGAAAAGAATTTACTTGATTTTTCTTGACTCTTAAATCTTTTTTTTTTAACTCCCTCCTTGCCAAAGGGATTTGAGATCATCTCATGACAAAAAATCTCACTCTCATTGAGAGTGCGTGGATCTGGTGATGGTTTTTCAGATCCAAAAATATTGGCCCATTAATTTAGAGATCGGAAAAACGTCAACAGATCAGCACTGCATAATATGCAAATTGTCGTCGGTGGTATTTAAGGAGTACAGTGAAGTGAATGTAATCAGTCGTCGGCGTACGGACACGTGCGAAGACCCTGAAGAAGCTGCAATGCCTAGACATGGAAGACGTGTACGATTTCAGCAGTTGTTGGACTTTGAGCGAGGTTGTCTAGTCGGACTCCGTGAGGCCGGGTGGTCATATCATCGTATTGAGGAGCGAATTGGACGGGAAGTATCGGTGGTGGTACGATGGTCGTGTAGATGGTCCGAGGAACATTCCCACACGAGAAGACGTGGAACCGGGAGTCACAGACGGACTGATGAACGGACCGATCGATGCATAAGAAGAGCGGCATTGTCAAGCAGAACATCCACTGCGACGCAAATCTGAGCTGCCGTTGCACCTGAGGTGACTGTGCGAACAATCCGCAACCATCTACTGGATGCAGGACTATGTGCACGTGTGCCTCTGGCATGTGTACCTCCGACTCCAGCTCACCGTCAGGAACGGCTGTAGTGGTGTCGCCAATGTCTGCACTGGCGAACGCAATGGCGATCTGTCATGTTCAGCGATGAAAGCAGATTCTGCTTGGGAGCCTCCGATGGCCGTACGCGTGTTCGCAGACGCACAGGGGAGCGTCTCCACCCTTCTTACATCTGCCAGCGACACACAGGGCCTACACCTGGTCTCCTGGTGTGGGGAGCGATCAGCTATCACTCCCGTACACAACTAGTGTTTGTATCGGGTACGTTAAACAGCACCTCCTACATCAACAACATCATTCAGCCCGTTGTTGGGCCATTTGTAAGGTCGGTCCATCATGGTGTTTTCCAGCAAGATAATGCACGCCCACACATGGCATGTGCAACACAACATGCACTTCAGGGTGTGAGACAACTTTCATGGCCTGCACATTCACTGGATTTGTCCCCCATTGAGCACGTGTAGGATTTTATGTGACGACTTATCCGGTCCCCACGGCCAGCCACGACCATCCCTGATTTACGCGTCCAGGTTGAAAATGCTTGGAACTCAATACCCCAAACTTACATCTAACATCTGTATGACAGACTCCATGCCAGAATTGCACAATGTGACGCAGTTCATGGTGGTTCAACCTCGTACTTACCATGTTACATGGAAATGTTATTTTTCAGTTTACCAGCAAATACAGCTGTATTTTGCCATAATGTTTTGATCACGTTATCCTCTGTATTCTGTTTTTATGCTGTATAAATTTTGTTGGTATCAGACGTCTCCTTCTTGGTGTTCTTTTTTCACTTTCCGCCAGTGTATATTCACGAATTTAGTGTGAATTTAGATCTTTTTTTCTTTTTCTGTAGCAGACCTTGCGTAGGAAAGTCGTACAATTGCTTGTTAAAATGTTAATGTTCTTCCTGTTAACAGTGAGAGACACTGTTTCTAGTTGCAGGGTAACATTGCATGGCCCATTAAAAAAAAAAAAAAAAAAAAACCTCAATCAATATGCATGCTTATAGGTACAAAGTAATATCTGTGTAGTTTACTTATTTCTCTAGAAGTAGAGTGGTGCAGAGTGGGATTCATACACAGATAATAAGTACAAGATATGTGTCATTGATGTGACAATTTGTAGGTACTGAGCCAAGCATTGGCGCTGACTTTTCAGAAACCTAATTGGTGTTCAAGCTCTTGAAATGAAGTCATAGGATTTTGGAGAGCTCATGCAAATGTCACCTACATGTAATGGTTTACTCCCCCTAACTGCATGAATGACCTGACCTTGCTCCAGAGGCGTAACTAGGGTGGGGCAGCTGGTCTGGGCACATCTCGAGAGGGTGCAAAATTCATTGCTTATAATCTGATTAAAATTGGAATTGAAACTTCTGCACCAGTTTCTGGTACAGTTTCCTCGCGTCGTACTTTGTCATTTACCCATTTACAGAAATTGCTTATAATATGTTCGGTCAGTTTCAGTAGCCTTGGCAGCTTAAAATTCACAAAATATTCAGGGATGTTAGTTGTTGACATTCAGGAATGATAGCACAGTTATACATATGTTGTAAGATAAGGATGCTGTTCATATTGCTGAAGACTTTTTGGGGCTATTTTATCATTACTGTGGCTGCGAGCCACAACCACAAGCTTCACTAGATGAAAAGCTGCATGAACAGTCGCAGAGAGAAAGAGTGCGTGTGTTGCTTGGGGGTTTAGCAACCACCATGCGTAACTAACTCAATGGGCTATAAGCAGTTGCCTGTCCCTAAGTTAAGGCCACTTGCTGCAGTGAAGGAAGACAGCCAGTACCGTAGAACAAACCCACTATCCATCTCATCCAGTATTCGAACGCAGACCCACTTTGGATGTATAGTTTGAGGTCAGTGTCCCTAAATTATGGACAAGCAACTGTTTATAGTTTTTACAGTTCCTCACGGTGGTCATAAACTTCGAAACAAAATGAAAGACAGATGGGGCGCGCAATATTTTGTAGGTTGCCCATAGTGCAGAAATGCTTAGTTATGCCTCTGCCTTGCTCCTTCCTCAAGTGTCAGAAGCTAAAGAGATGTAAATATTTGCTTTGTGCATAACACTCATATTGTAAGGGCTAATTTTATGAAAGCACTGAAAAGAAGAAAATGAAATTGTCTGTTACACTTAAACAAAATTCGTGAAAATAAATGGTAAAATTAAATTTTCTTTTGCTCCATAAATTTTGAGACATCCACACAATTTAGTAAAATTTAAAACTGAAAAAAAAAAGGAAAATTGGTTCAATTTAAGTATTATTCAACCAATAATCCTAAAAAAAGTATTCTGAAAAGTTCTTAAAAATACTTCTTCAAAGGGAATAGTGTACTTAAATTTGTGATGAAAAATGAAAAGCAATGCAATTAATAAAAAAATTATCTCAGTGGCCAAAATCTGTCTACAAATTTTCTATGTGAAGTGTGTTCTATCACATTCTCTGAGTTGTTAAACTCATTTTGACATGTTGCTGAAGTTCAAATTATACGTTAAGTCTTTATTCACTTGTAAAATGGTCAAGTCATTGAATCATTTTGCCTCATTATTAATTACCAAAATATTTTCAGGCATTGAAGAGCTGGAAAAGAATTTTCTGCAAAACACTTTGATGCAGAATTAAAGATAATGAGTTTCATAAACTTTGCATATTCAGAAAGCAGAGCAGAAAGTGGAACACTTCTGTGGAAGTTTAATTTCCTACATTACATTCTGTTAGTTAAAATTTCCCACAGATTGTTTAATAGAAAAAGTGTTCAAAACATGCTTGATTACTACGTATGTTTTTTCTGAAGAGGAAGGATACTTTTCTGTGTCTTCAATGTCATATTTCTGATATTCTATCAATACCTGAGCTGTTTTGCTTTTATTGTAACCAGGTGATCATTTTTTGAAATTTAATATTTTGAAGCAATGACTTCATTTCTTAACTGATTTAATTATTTTATGATATTCCTTGCCTTTCGTAACAGCATGAGATATATAGTCATGATATTTAAGTATGTGTGGGAAAAAAAAAAGAAAAAAAGCAATGCATTTCACAAAAGCAAGTTTTCTTCCTAAAGGAATCTTCTCATTTTTTAAACTGTTTTCCTTACTTTCCCCTTTTTTTCCCTTTAGTGTATTTCTATGAAAGCAAATTTCAGTTCTCATAAACTTACAATGAAGTACTTTTACAATTTCAGATTCTTCTAGTCTTCTTGCCTATCCACCTGATTCAGATTCTGAAAATGAAGATGGTATGCTGGAAAAAATTGCTTCAACTTTTGATCATCTTTTTTCTGATGAGGGAAGTGATGAAAATCCAAGTGATTCTGAAGGAATTGCTGATGTAGATACCAAATCTGATTCAGGGGAGACAGAAACAGCTGATAATGACGAATCAACAGATCATTCTGTGTTTATGATGTCAGTCAAATCACAAAGTTAGTCACGTTAATTAAGTACTTCCTTAACATACTTTGACACGTCTGATTTAATTAATCAAAAAATAACTTAAAATAAAGTTAATTGTTTCAGTGTCAGTTAAGAAGTCATGGTATTTTAGCCCATCAATGTTGTTTTCATCTTGTTTTAAAGGTTTTATCATAATATATAAGCATGTTATATATAATTTAAGACTACACACTTGTGATGTTGAGATAGAATAAATTATCAACGTTTATTCACAATTAAATGTTTTATTAACATAGACTATATTTTCGTAGAACGTTTGGCTCAACATCATCAGGACGAATCATTCATATAGTGGATGTTAATAAAACATTTAATTGTGAATGAACATTGATAATTTATTCTATATAAGCATGTTTCTCTGCATGACTGTTCTCAGATGGCATGGTATAAACATGTCACGTTAAATTGTTGATTACCTAGTTACATGTTGAACATTTAAAAAACAAAATCCTATATTTATTTTAGATGCAGAAGAAGATGAAGTTGACAGTCACATAGTTTCTGATACAGCAATTTATGTCACAGTGGATTGCAAGGATCATATCAACATCAATGTAACTCCAACTGCAATATCTGTCATGCAAGAAGTGATCTGTGTATGTATGTATGTTTAACAGTTTTATAATGTGCAGATTTTGTCACGGTTACGGAAAATTCCAAGACTATTCAAAATCTAGTAAAGTACGGTACATAAATACATTGTTGAAAAAGATCTTGAGGGCATACTTTCCAGAATGATACCATAATACATTTAAAAAAGTTATCTGTACAGAGGTAACTGAATTTTCCAATTTAGGAAGTAGCTTCTACACATTTCCAAGTTACTGCATGACAATTTATAGATCTGTTCTTCGTGGACTTATCCTGATCATGTACTCTTTTTCTTCACCAGACCTTTTAATCATTACATAATGCTTGTTTATACACTGAGTTAGCTTTGTATTAGGAACACCTACCTAATAACACAGTGGTCCAACTTTCTGTGCAATCATGGCTCCCAGACGCCTAGGAACAGATCCTACAAGTTGTCAAATGTCCTCCATGCGTAACTTGACCCATGTCCACTGCAGCAGCTCCATCAGTTCACATTCATTCTGTGGAGAAGGATCAGCAGTTCTCACATCCCATTTTAGCTTATCTCACAAATGTTCAATTGAGTTACTGTCAGGGGAGTTCAGCCATAGCAATGTGGCGAATTCATTGTGGTATTCCTCCAACCACTCGGTAGTTATGACACCGATGACATGGTGCATTGTCCTATTGAAAGATAGCACTGTGGTCTGGGTAAACCTTCAGAAGATATGGATGTAAATGGTCTGCTAACAAGTCCCTATAGCATTCATCATTCAGTGTTTGGGGGATGATAACCAATGGACCCTAGGTCTTGCCAGGAAAAATCCCTCCAGACCAGAGCACCATTTCCATTGGCCTATTGAACCCAAACTATGCAACCAGCTGATAGGACTTCATGCTGTTTATGCCATATGCGAACCCAGCCATCAGCGTGAGACAGCAGGAAACAGGACTCTTCACTCCAGACAACCTTCTTCTATCTGTCAAAGGTCCCTTGCCAATGTTCCTTGGCACATGCAAGGCATTGTTTGCGATGACTGGCCATCATCATGGGTACCCTCATTGGTCTTCGGTTACGAAACCCCAGGTGAATCACGGTAAGGTGAATGTGGAAATAGGTTGAACTGCACCGCTGTTGTACTGGTGAGTGTGCTGGATGACTGTTGCACATTGTAGCTGAGATACCAGTTGTGGCACCCAATGCTCACCTCTAGTAACAACCACATATGATTGACCTATGTGAGCCCTTCTGCTGGATGTCTGTTCATAGTTAATTCAGTCCTGGTATGCCTTTGATAGAGCTGTGTGGGAGCATCCAACATGTGCGGCTGTTTTTGAAATACTGGCACCTGCCCTTTGGGGGCCCCAACTATCTGGCCGTGATCAAATTGGCTTAAGTCGCCATGCTTTGCCATTACTGGCAAATGCTTACTGATAACATACAGAGGATAGGCGTGCACAATTTATAGGCGTGCACAATTTATAGTAGCCACATGTGACATTGATGTCACATGGTATTGCTCCAAGTATATAAAAGAGGGGGTATTTCTAATGCAAAGCTAACTCAGTGTATATTAAATATGTACTTTTATCTCAGTCACTCATTGTGAAACAAATTATTCATTAGTATAAAAGTTCAAGTCAGTGGTTATACATCTGACTTTAAAAATTATTGTGTAGGACAGAATGTTAATTATTTGAGTATGATTATTGTTGAGAGTGGGAAGTTAGGTGAAGAACTGGACAACAGAATCAGTAAAACAGTGTAGCTACCTTTTTGGCTGTATAAAAATGTTCTCACTTAGAAAAAGGCAAGCTCGAGAACTGAGCTTGTTGTATACAAAGCAGTATTTAGATCTACTCTCCTTTATGCATTGAGAGCTGTATAAAAATTGTAAAGGGATCTGTGGAGATCAGATGCTGCTACCATAAGATTGGTAAGAGGAATGTCTGGGGGAAATAAGTGGATTCAGTGGCCAAACAAAATTAGACATTAGAACCAAGCTGGACACTTCATTAGAACAAAAAATCGGAACATGTTGAGATAGTTTGACCAAGTTAACTGATTGGGAGATAAAAGATTGCTTATGTGTTAAATTCTATTGTAACTATTAATGTAGGTCAAGCTCTACATTAGAACAGCTTGATACAGCACTATGTGGTTGATATGCTGTATTTGTGATGAAAATATTATACAATATTCATCTTATATTTCTGTTTCTCACATTTCAGTATATTGTTATGGTTCTGACTGAGGACAGCAATACGTTGTTTATTATTGTACTGTTCTATAATTATATAAACTTTGATACATTAATAGTAACCGCTTACCTTCACTGGTTGAAGTTCTTGAAAAGTAGATACCGAGTGCTTAGCCTTCTGGTTCTATGCCATGATACCTTCAACACATCAATATCATTTAGAATATTCTGCACATCTGCTTTGTGACATGCCTGCACTGCAGGACACACATGATATAAAGGCAGATAGCAGTGAGAGCACATGTTCGCGTAGCTCAGTTGGGAGAGCGACTTACTCCGGAGTATCGACTCCCGGTGGCGACCAATGATAATTTTTCTGTGACTCACTTATAAACGTGGAAAGAGCAAAGATCTTTGATTAATGTTCCTGGTTCACGTTAAATCTCTGTATTAATTATTCATTCGCCTTCTAATTATTTCCTCAGTTGCTGCTTACCATCTTTGGTGAATCCCCAGCATTGTGCGGGGCTCCAAGAAGAAACCTGCCAACTTGGCTTGGCAGTTAGCGTGTGTGAGTCTGGAGGAATTCGAGGCCGCTGTGGTGTAGCGGAAGAATATATCCAGCGCGTAACTGGAAGACCCTGGGTTCGACTCCCGGTGGCGGCCAATGAGAATTTTTCCGTGACTCACTTATAAATGTGGAAAGAGTGAAGATCTTTGATTTATGTTCCTGGTCCACGTTAAATCTCTGTATTAATTACTCCGGAGTGAGGGGACCCAAATTTGATGCCCGGCCCGGACAAACTTGTACATTATATTGCCGCCCAAACTTCCAGGATGACCCATCTGTTAAGTTTCTTGCAATGATGTGATGTTCTTTCCACACTGCAAGACAGGAAAAATGAGAATCCCTTCTTCAGTGCTTCGAAAAAATAAATCTGTGTGATGTTACGTTCCACACACAAAATTGTGTGGGATTTCTCAAATGCACATTCTTCATGGGATGACTGCCTAAAGTGACACATGATCCCAGCTGACCCATAGGCCATGCCCCGGCCCACTTTCGGTGGGGGGAGGGGGGAGGAGGATGTGACTTGCCTGCACTGCAGGACGCACATGAAATAAAAGCAGATAGCAGTGAGAGCACATGTCCACATAGCTTAATTGGGAGAGCAACTTACTCCAGAGTGAGGTGACCCGGGTTTGATACCCATCGTGGACAAACTTGTGCATTATAGCTTCATTTATCAACATATCAATATTACCTAGATTGTTTTGCACATCTGCTTCATCCGGGATGTTCTTCCCTTGTCAAACGGTTTTTTAAAGGGATTTTAGTGTCTTTCAGAGTTATTTGTTTTGGTTAATGGTTCACTTTTGATGTTAAGGTCCATTTCAGTTTTCAATTCTACTTCCTAGTCTTTTATAACTTATTTTTAAGGTATCGTAGACCACCACCCCCACCCCCGTCCACACGTGCACACACACACACACACCCATACCTAGCTACCTACCTTAGCACCAGGTACATACTTTTCAAGAACTTAAATCTGTCCATGGTAAGCTGTTACTGTTGTATCAAAGTTTACGTATATAGTTATATAACAGTTCAATCATAAGCAATGTATTGCCTTTCTTCGTCGGGACCATAATGCTATATTGAAACGAGAGAAACAAAACTGTAAGATAAATATTGCATAATATTTTCATTGCAAATACAATCTATGGTAACTGCCTGCAGGCTAAAAAGGAGTACTAGAACATGGTAGGCTAAAGACAAAATTATCCATTACAGATTGTGGAAGCAATGCCGTAGAGATAAAAAATCTTGCAATGGACAGAAGCACATTATGCTAGCTTATTGCGTACAAGAATTCTTTTGAAGTGGTCTGTGATAAATCATGCTTGAATTCCTTGCTGGATAACAGTAATGCCTAATTACTACTTCTAGGCATGTGCATGTATTGCAGTATTTTTAGAGAAAAACAAATGTGTATTTTTAATGTTAACAAAACCAGTAACTTTTATTAGTTTTCACCTTTTATGGGACCCATAAATTTCATTTAATTCCTGCTACATATTTAGAAATTTTTCCTTGATTTTTTACCATTTTATGGAAAATACAAAAGATGTAGTTCATATACTGTGTGCCACCAGCACTTGTCTATTTGTGTTTTTGTTGCAGTCAATAAGAATATTTTATAAATTAGGTAGCTAGCTTTTCTTGGTGGTTGTTCTACATGAAAGGAATGTTTTATTAAGGTGAAAATAGTGCTTCAGTTGATCATAATGAAACAGTGTAATATAACAGGATGTCCACATTCTGGAAAGTCAGGGGAAATCAGGGAAATGAAAATTGGTCAGGGAAATGCCTGAAATGTTGGTAAAAGTCAGGGAAAATCAGTGATATTTAAAAAATAGTCGGGGAAATTTCAATCACAGTTAGACTACAACTAGTTTTAACCTGGCGTCAGGGAGTGACGCCCTCATTGCCCAACACACTTGCACTTGGTGTTGCAGACAGTCACTAACTTCCCCTTCCTACTAATGTAACCTTGTATTTCCTATATATTATTGTAAGTTGTGTTACATTACTTGTTAACATTTCTCTTTTTGTTTTAGGTCAAAGGAGTAGAAGAATTTTTTTTATATAAGTTATACCTTGTGTTAAAAGGCAATTAAGACTGCAGCAATGTCAAAGCGTTGTGTGTTTAATGAACAATGGTTGGACGAACAATTAAATCCTGAGTTTTCTGGTTGGATAGCTGCTGTGAACGGCGACAATAAATCAGCATTTTGTAAAGTGTGCTCTAAAACTTCCAAGCTTTCTGCGTAACTTGTACTACCTTTTAAAAGATAGTTCTGCTCGCCGTGCAAATTATACAATGATTACTGGATGTAAAGATTTTCCTTTGAAATTTTGCACTGTATGGTGGTTGGAAGACGTTAATTGTTTGACTAGGGCATTGCTTGTCTATGATCATATCAAGAAATATGTTCAAGAATTATCGGTTTCCAGCAAACAGCACGTTTCTTGCAGAATTCATGGAAAGTCCACTGTTAAAATGCAAATTGGCTGCATTTAGGACTATAGCTTCAGAGTGTGAATCTGTTTTGAGAAGGTTCCAGAGCCCAAAGCCTTTAATTCCTTTCTTACACACTGATTTGCTGGATCTGATGAAAAATTTGATGGCACGAAGCTTGAAGCCTGACAAATTAAGTGAAGCTGATTGTGTCTCAAAACTGTTAACTTTAGATGTATCAAAAAGTGAAAATCTTCCCTCAATTGAGAAAGTTGATATTGGATTTAGTGCTTAAAAGCTATTAAAAGAAGTGAAGTGCTCAGAAAGGGAGAAATTAGAGTTTAAGCTTGAATTTAGGAAACTTGTAACCAGTATGATTTAAAAACCTTGTAAGAAAAGCCCACTAAAATTTAAGTTTGTCCATGGAGTAACTTGTTTGGACCCAAATATTATAGTGCAGCAGCCGAGTCTAGGCAAGAGAAGAGTGGAAATTGTGCTCGAAGTTTTACTTAGTGCAAACAGGATTTCAGATGACTGTGCTGAAAAAGCTAATAAACAGTACGCTTCATTGTGTGTAGAAGCTCAATCTGCTTTAAAGTCTCAGTTTGATGAATTTTTAGACAGTCATGATTCCATTGGATTAGACTAATTTTACAGTGCTCTACTTGACAATCAAAAACAATTCAGTGAACTTTGGGATGCAATAAAAATTTGTCTCATGGAAATGCTTCAGTGAAAGGTGGATTTTCTGTCAATAAGTCTCTTCTTGTGGAAAATCTCCTGGAAGAATCCCTGATTTGTAAGAGAACAGTTTTTGATGCCATTAAAAATGTGGGAGGAGTAGAACATATTGCCATCAATAGAAGGCTTCTTCTTTCTGTAAGAGCCTCCAGACGAAGATATCAGGATTATCTTGAGAAAAAAAAGTGTTCTTTAAAATGAAGAAGAAATGAAAACTCAAGGAAAAAAGAAAAATTGATCATGAAATAAAGGGATTGAAGGAAAAAAGACAAAGAGTACGGAAGGAACTAGAGTTGGAAGAAGCAGCATTGCAGGCAAAGATTTCAGATTGGGAAAAGAAGAAAAGTGGTGTGTAATATAAAAACAGTGACTGTGTTCCTACTGTAATATTTTTATAGTAACTGTTCTGAATATTGTGTATGGGTTTGTTTGAGTGTTTCTTCAATAAATGTAAAACCATGAAAAAAAGAGTTAACTTAAAATTAAAAAGGTGCGAGTTGGACGGCTATGGGGAAAGTGGAGGCCGATATAATAATTAAAAAAAAAAAATAATAATTAAATGAATCAGTTATTTGGGAAACTATACGTCAAATGGAAACACTTTTAAATAATATAAGTTTCTCAATTATCCAATTCAATTTTATTTATTATCATGGCACATATATTGAAAAACTCAAATAAACCTATTTGTGTAAGGTCAGGGATTTCTTGTATATTTGGCCAGGGAAATCAGGTTTGATAATTCTGTGGACACCCTGCATATTCCTAGTTATAGCATATTCTTCAAGATCTTTCACAGAAGTATCCTGTTTACTCGGCCATAAGCTTTCTCTAAATCTATTAAGGCACTAAACTTTTTCTTACCAACACACAGCTCTTTTCGTTCATCATACATAATGCAAAAATTTGGTTAATGCAGTCCTTAAAAGGCATAAAACCACTCTATACTTCACACACTTTTCCCTATCGATAATACCTCTCCAAACACTTCCCGTGGCACACTCAATAAGCTGATAACATGATAGTTTTTGCATTCAGTCTGGTCACCTTTCCCTTATGCAAGGGAACAATTACAGCATCCCTCCATTTCTGGGGGAAGGGGTCCTAATTGCCAGCACAACTGTTTTAACATCTCAGCAGTTATGCCATCTACTCTCAAAGCTGTACCATTTTGAAGAGATTTTAGAGTTCATCAATGAAGGAAGAAATATTCCTCATAATACAGTGTAACTTGTCTAATTCGAACGTTTTTAATTCGAATTCTTGGTTAATTCGAATTTTTCATTTGGTTCCTTGAATTTTCTATATAAATAATGTTAAAAAAAATCCTTTAATTCGAACTTTCTTTTGTTTAATTCGAAGAAAACCCCATTTTCGTATTTTCAACAATTACCTTTTAAAATGGGTACGTACTGTTCTGGATGAAGTTCCGAGTTCTGGATGAAGCAACAAGTTAAACCTGAAACCATAGCAGACTGCTTTGGAAAAGCAGGCTTCCAGCACTCCGATGATTAGTCTCAACTACATCAATGTAATGGTGGCGAGGAGATCATATCCACTGTGGAGTACTGGAAAGATGTAGGCCGTGATGTACCGTATGAGACTTTTCTGAGAGTTGATGACAATTTAGCTGTTTGTGGTGAGCTCACAGATGATGAGATCTTGACTGATGTTATGAATAAGAAGACCTGATGTGTATCTTCAGATGAAGAACTGGAACGGCCAGAATTTCCTGAAGAACACCTTCCAAATTCAGTAGATACCTTGGTTCACCTCCAACAGTTAAGGAAGTTTGTTGAGGGACAGCAGAATGTAAGTGACTTTCCATTTCATTCACTCGATAAACTTGAGGAATTTACACTTACCCATAACATAAATTCTAAGAAGCAGGCCAAAATTTCAAGGTTTTTTAGAATTTTTTTTAATTTACTGTACTGTACTTTTTTTGTATGTTATGAATAAATATGTTTTTTACAGTACTTGAATGTGCCCATATTCAAACTTGCCTAATTCGAATTTGTTGATAATTCGAATTATTTTTGTGGTCCCTTCAGCTTCGAATTATCCAAGTTACACTGTACATGGTAAATCGATAGAATATTCAAAGCAAACAGAATATATATTCCGAATTTGCTTGGAACACTTACTGGTCATCCATGTAACACTTCTCAGAAAACTTGAAAATGTCATTGCCCTAAAGCGGGGTTTCCCCGTTTGCTTTGAATATTCTGTTTGATTGTAGAGCTTTACAAACCTCTTCCCTTGATATCCCTCCTACGCTTCCTTTTCTCACAGTGTTGTCATTTGCTTCTTTCTGAAATTCATTTTTGCTTTCATGTTGTAATAACTCACAGAAGTATTCACCCCATCTTCCACTTAAATCATTAAGCTCCCATATCACTTCTCCAATCCTATTTTTCACACAACTTAGAACTTTATTTCCCCTATTTTTCCTATGTCTTGTGTACTTCCAGAATGTTTTATGATCTTTCCAGAAAGCCTATTCATGCCTTTTCTCCTTATCCTTCCTATCTTTTGCCTTACTCCGATGAACCAGCTTTGCTGCTTCATGCTTGTTACTGCTATATTCATCCTTAGGAACTCTACCTTGCAAAATTCCAAATACGCTTCCTTCTTTTTCTTTACTGCTTCTGTAATCTCAGTGTTCCACCAAGCATCACATTTAATTTTACTCACTGTCGCAGTACTACAGACCTCTGAGCAACAGTGACAGCATAGTTCTTAAAATATGTCCACTTTTTTCACATCTCTCTCACATGACTTCAACTTATTCAGTCGTTCACTGAGTGTTTCAGAGTAACACTGATGTTTTTCAGGAAGCCTTTCAACTTTTATTATTAATACAGTGTGTATAAGTGTTTAATGACATAAAATGAAAAAAATTACATTCTATTTTACTTTTCCAATCAGTTAGCATGGTTTACATGAGCTTTATGAAATTGCTGGTGTCCTGGCTTAATTTTTATCGTTAAGGTATACTGAGTATACAGAGTCTTGAAATATTTGAGGCGTTCTTTTTTTGTACACATATGTATGTGTATGCATGCATTTTGATATTCTTCTGCCAGTTTATTTTTGTACTTAATTTTTTGACTCCTTTTCAGGACTTCACATCCACAAAAACTGACAGAACTCATCCTGGTTCTTCACAGACTGACAAAGCTCTGGTTCTAAAGAACTTCCTTGGTCCAGAATCTGTAGCTAAAGCTTTAAAGAAAGTATGCTCTTAACATTAGATTTTAATGTTATTTGCAATCAGTGCTGACTTTTAAATACTTTCATATTGAAATAATTGTAATGTTCTTAATTTAAAAACTCTTTCTTGAGTTAAGTATGCTCATATCATGTATAATATGGTTTTTAAAATAGACATAAAAGTGCTAGTAACAAAATTTGAGTAATTTATTTGCAGTTATTACATTCAAAATTAAGTGTGGTGTGAAATGTTTGAATTTGTATTTCATGTAAAATTCATTGGCCTTTGAATGTAGTATAATAAGCAGTCAAAAGTGTTTGATATGTGATTTATATAAGTATTTCGTTATGAAATTTAGGGAATTAACTCTGAGACTTACTCACGGAGGTTGAAAAAATTACAAATAGCACTATAGAATTTGTTTTCCATATCTGCCTTGTCAAGAAAATGAAAAAAAGAATTGTTCATCTCATGAATTCTGGTTGGCAGACAGTCAGTTTTTAGACACGTGTACAGTATTTAATCAAAAGTATTCGTACACTTGCCTATCCACAAACTTTCTGTAATAGAAAAGGAGTTTGTATCAAATTAGTCCACTTTTTGTGGCTATCACAGCCTACACTCTGGTGGGAAGGGTTTCCATTAGATTTTGGTATGTAGCTGCAGAAATTGCCGTTCATTCTGCCACAAGAGCATTAATCAGATTAGTTCTGCCTGGCTCATAGTTCACATTTCAGTTCATCCCAAAATTTTCCATGGAGTTGTGATCAGGGTTCTATGCAGGCCCAATCAAGTTCTTCCACACCCATCTCATCAAACCATTCCTGCATGGACCTTGCTTTGTGGATGGGGGCCATTGTCCTGTTGGTAAAGGAAAGGACCTTCACCAAACTGTTGCCACAGTAAAATGATACATTTTTGTCATAAGCACATAACCATAAATAATAAATATTAAAACTTGAAAGATATAGCCCTGATAATAGAGTGATCATAAAGTTCACAAACCCTGAATTTAAAAAACTATTGCATATGCTGTAAGCAAAAGTTCAACCAACTGATGTGGCAACATGAGTCAGCAACTTGTCGAGATCAAATACTGCGCTTGTCGAATGCCTGGAGGAAATTGGCAGAGTGCCAGTAATGATTAACCGGTTCCATATGTGCTACGCAGTTTGCCCACTTTAGCGCTGCCATTTGCACAGAGGCATGGGTTTGACGAGGGAGCAGAATATTTGTTTACTTGAAGCTTATTTGCAAATCCAGTTGTGCAAACAGTGTATAGAAGAGTTCAGGAAAAAATTTCTGCAGCATACTGCGGTAAGTAAATCAACGATACACAGTTTACTCATATGATTTCGGAAAACTGGAAATGTTGATGATGATGTGCCTAGAAAGGGCCGGCCAAGTGTGTTAACGCCGGAAATGATAAACAATGTTGAAAAACGTTTGCATCAGTCTCCTACAAAATTGCTTTGTTGCTAATCTCAGCAAGTGAAACTTTCTTATGGCTCAGTACAGAAAGCGACTAAATGATTGCAGCTTCATGCATACAAAGGGAAAATTATCCAACAACTGAAGGCACCTGATACGCATAAGCGCCTGCTGTGTATTGCCGTTGGTTTCGTAAATTTACTCGTACAACAAGGGCTTATCAAACAATGTTTTCTTTTCAGAATAATGTCTGTTTGTTTTTTCTTCCCTGTGGGGATATTTAAGGACCCTGTTTATGCAACCAACCCGCATGACCTGCAGTTTTTGAAAACAAACATTATTTAGGCTATAGCAGAAATCACGCCATCTATGCTGAAATGCATTACGAAAACATGTCGCCGCATGGATATTTGCCTCCAGCAACATGGAGGACATTTCCAGCACCTTCGTTAGGTCAAATCAGTTGCTCAAAAGTCGATGGAAGATGTATCACAGCTGTAAGTAAACTTTGTGTTTGTATAATGTGAATAAAGATTGTTTGAATCGGGGTTCGGGAACTTTTCAATCACCCTGTATATAGCCTGATATATTGCATATGTAAGGTAAAGCATTTTGCCCGATTGCATTTCTTGACCAGCTTAGAAATATTTTGCATTTGTTTCTTGATTTTTGAATGTTTCTTACTCATAGTATCGTAGTATTTACTTTAAATATATGGATCATAAATTCCGATTTTAGCATTGCCCCCCACATTTTATGTTAAACCAAACTATATGGGATGGCTATAATTTATAGAATGGTTTTAAAAGAAATTTTGTGATAGCATTTACAATATTACAAAATATTTATTGGTATTAAATTGATTGAGAAAAAAATTAATCTAAAGCAAATTATGTGTGATTATTACTGGTACAAAATTTAGCAGCAGCAGTAACTTCATGCAAATTTCATGTAATGAGTACTAAACACACAGCTGCAATTGTTAGTTTTCGTAAGTTTTACAAAAAAGCATTAAAAAATTAGTGCTCTGAATTTTGAGTTCCTTTGAAACACTGAAACTGTATTTTCATGTTTCTAGTGAAATATAAGAATACCGTGACTAAATACGAGTGTGATTAACAAAGTGATTAATCATATCTAACCCGCTTATTTAAAAGTTTAAGCCTACAGTGCTATTCAAGCATACATGACTTTCTCAGTGGAAATGAACTCAAAAATGACAATAGCAATAGTAACATAAATGTACCATGTAACAGAAATAGAACAACCAATGCAGCACATGAAAACACAGGATAACTTGATATTTCTTAAGTTAGCATTTTGATAGTAATTTTAATTTAAGAAACATTTGTTTTATATTCCTGTTTTCAGTGAGCATATTTTGGACATCTGCAGGGTTTTATTGTTTGATTTCAGTTTTCAATTCAAATTAATAAAATGTTTCCAGAATAATTCCTATGTGTATACTTTCATCTCTTTTACAGATTTCCAAAGATTGATTTATTTCATTTGTAATCTATTCATTTTGTGCTAAATATTAATTTTTCTTAGGGTAAAGATGACATTTATGAAACTGTTGAGGAAGCCAGTGGAAAAATGATGAGTGTCAACAAAGAACATGATCTAGTAATGCCTCTAGTAGATATAAGTCCTCCTGATTCTGATTCTGAAATGGCCGGGTAATGAATAAACTTTGATTTTATTAATAAAAAGTAAATATCAACTTGAATTTATTCATATTAAATACATGTCAATATAGAAGCAGCAAGTATTAATAATCATAATCATTTTTTCAATTTGTGTTTCAAAATACTTTATGGGCAAAGAGGTCTTTCACAAATATTTTTTTAATAGTTAGAATATGTGGGGTTAGATTAGTGGTAGCTAGTAATGTATGACTGTTGACTATTTCATCAATTGATGGGCTATTTATGATGTGAAAACCTTTAGTTAATTCAGTTTGGCATGATGTTTGCCCTGTTATTTGTTTACTGTAAAATTATCTTTGGTATTTCATGTGTTGTTTTTATTTCCAATATATTACTACTGTGAAAATTTCAAATTTGAAGTGCAATTTACATGCAAACTATCTGGAAACATTTTGGTTCATGGTTTCAATGTGTTTTATTGAGTGGCATTTCTTTTTCTTCTCAAGGGATGAAGCAGATGGATTTCATATTTCTTCAGCTCTTCTTTCCCGTAAAAAACTGACCCTTATTGGAAGTAATCTTTATAGAGAAAAGGAAGTATCAGAATTATATAAAGATGCAACTAATGAAAAACTAAGTTTAGAAGTAAGTTATTAATTTTGTTTATTGTATTCATTTCACAAATCTGTTTTAAATATTAACTGTTTTTTTGTTTGGTTGTTGTTGTTGTTTGTTCTATTTATTAAATTTGTGAATTTTTGTGGCTCTGTAAAAGAATTTGTGTTCTTATTTTTATTTATTTTAAAATTTTGTTAGCATTTGAAATTTGTTCTCCTACTTAGCAGTTCATGGCACTATTTTTATGCAAAAAAAAAAAAAGTAATGAAGTTTCATGTCCAAACTTTACCAAAAAAGTTTTATTGCCATTATTGATTCTGTCTAGCTACTTAAAGAACAAAACAGCATTTTAACTAATATGCCTGTACCTGTGTTGTATGGATGTTAATGACCATTTTTGAAGGGGTGGTTCATAATTGAGAAAACGCTTTTAATGATACATCAAAATATGAAATTAAACCAACTTTCAGTATAGCACAAATTTCTCTTGAGCTGTGTTCTTGGAAACCACATGCATCTCAAGCAAGCGCATTGTGGGAAGAATATTCTCTCATATAAATATATATGACACTGAATGATGCATTCTTGCCTCTTAAATGCTAAGTAAATCTTAATGTCATAGTTTCAAGTACTTCCAATTTTGGATTTTCGTTAGTAAAAGTCCGCTATTGAAAAGTTAATTCGTTTTTTGACGTGCATTAATGCAATTGCATTATTGGACTTACCGTTGAATCCATGTTGAACACTTACCGCACGTGTTGGTTTCCGTATTTCCGTTGTGTTGATGCGGCATGGGTTTTTTTTTTTTTTCGCTCGGTTGCTGTTCCTTTTTAATTGGCCTTGTCACTAAATGAATTTTTTTCCTTTGCCGCTTCTACATTTCGATACGTTTTTTTACCCGAGTACTTTCGGTAACATTCTGTTACCGTCATCTAGGGAACGTTTTGGTCCGACCAGCACGGACCGTGTCAGCAGAGCATTAGGTGGTTCTCGTGGGCTGCATCTGTTCACGGCTATCGCTTCCTCATGGGCGTTGTGGCGCCACCTCTTATTGGCCAGCGATCTCATTTTTCGAACTTTTCAGGTTTTTTGCTCAATTTTAATTAAATTCCTCCAGCTGTTTCTTAAAATATATTAGGGTAATTGTGGTTGCAAACTTTAGCTCTATTTTTTTCTATCATTACCGACTCTGCCGCCTCGGTGGCGCAGTGGTCTAAGCGATGGCCTCTGATCATTCGTCCGTAAGAGGTCCGGGTTCGAATCCCGGTGAGGCATGGATGTTGTGTTTGTCTTACGGCACTGGCTCTCTGCCTTCCATGGAACCAGTGACCCTAAATTAGGGACGGGCGACTGCTTATAGCCCATTGAGTTGCCCACGGTGGTCGTTAAACCTCCAATTAAATAAAAAAAAAAAAAAAAATTATCGACTCTGCTATTCTGAGGTGTTTCTCGGATTTACAGCTTTTTATGATTTTTATATTTTAAAATTTAGGATATTTTTGGTTAGCCTGACAATATTGAATAAGTGCAGTTTTTTCTTCTTTTTTCTGCCAATTTTTTACATGTTGTTTTAACCTGTGTTTAAGCTTATTTTTGGTACTTCCTATATATGCCATTGGAGGGTTTTCTGTAATAGGAATTGAGTAAATACCTGCTTTTTCTAACATTTTTTTTCATTATTTTTTATTACTATATTTTTGATAGTTGATACGACGTGGTTTGGTTGTTAAGATATTATTCTATTACGATGATGAACTTACTTCTAAAAAAAGGCAAATATTACACAATTTTATTTTTAAAAAGAAGAAAATGGCCGGTGATCAATCTAGGGACCCCAATTAAGAATTTTTTTTTATCAACGACTAACACCCCAGGTACGATCCTTAAAAACTCCCAGTAAATGGAAGGTGATTCCACCACCACCGACAAGAGAAATTCACATACGACACAAAATAATTTGATTAAACATATGTTCCAGGTTAACTAAGAATTTATTTTGTGCTCCCAGGCACATGTTGGCAAACAACTCAATACAAGAAAACTTTAGGTGGCTAGGCCGAATAAAAAAGAATTTAGCTATGAATTTTAGAGTCCAGAGTATGTTGACAGTCCTAAATAATCCTCTCAGAAACCCTGGTCTGCAAACCAAGTAGTTTTCACCTGTGTGGTTTAGAGGATGAAGGAGGTAAGTGGCACAATTTGGTTACCAGCCTGCCTTACAAAAAATCTTTAAAGAATGTGATCATTCACTCAAAGAGTGCTAAGAGCTTAATGCTCGATGTGCATATCTGATAACTGGTTGAACCTTGAGCTAAATGCTCTTTACAATTTAGATTTAGATGGTTAAGAGTGACATTTTATTCTTTTTTTTTTTTTTACAACACACTGATTTTGATCAGTTACCTGGAAAAATCTCTTTCTTACTTTACAGTACAGAAAACCAAACAAACAAAAATGTCAAGTCACTTTCCTCTCATTTGAGCTAACAAAAAAAAACCCTGTTCTAACAGGAAACCTAATTAATATATTTCAATCCATTTCTTTGGTCACTGGCATTAACTAGACATTTTTACAAAAAAAATTACACAATTACATATTACATTTTTTGGTTCTGGCCAGACCATTAATTCCAAACATACATTTGCATTTCTCTATTTTCCTCCCATTTTAATTTCACCTTCCCCCCAGTTTTTCTCTCACCCCTGAATTTTAACCTTTTACATCATTCCATTTCTGATCAAGACACATAATTTTTTTTCTTTTTCAATTTTAGGTGGTACTCATTTTTTTCTCTTTGTTTCTCCTCCTCCTTAAATTTTCCTTTTGATGCCGAATTGGAATTGGTGTTTGTGCTGTCGCTACGAGAGCCGGCACGCCGTGGAAACGGGGCCTGATGCACTTATGATGACATGGTAGGATTTTCCCTCTTCTCCTTCCTTTCTTTTATTCTTTTTTTCTTACTTACTCCCGATGCCGGCCTTTGAGGAGACTTTCTATCTCTCACACGGCGACAGGCGGCAGCGATGTTACCGAGCGAGTTACGAGGCGTAATGCCCGCTAGTGCCTCGGGACGATGTCAAGCACTTTTTCGCGCCATCTCGGCGGCAGAGTAAATTTTGAGCCATGAAAAAATTTGAAAAGAAAAGGATCGTTCCTACCGTTCTTGGGCCACACGAGGTTACGGCAGTTTCGGCATCCGGACGTCCGTCCTCCCCTCCTTTACTCGATTTTTTTTTTTTTTTTTATTGTGGGACTCTCCCTTACGAAGTCTGGTATCGAAGTGTGGAGCAGCAAGCAAAAATTCTCCGCTCCTCGCCGAATCCCTTGCGCACGCGCCGAAATGGCGGAAGGCAATTGGCCCGAAGTTAAGTCAGAAGGCGGAGAGAAAGACGCAATTCCCAGAAATCGCTGGCTTGAACTTTGACCCACGAAAACGGGCGCTGCGGTGAACCTCGCAGAATTCCGCCCAAATCCTGACGTGTTCCATGTGCCAAGCGAAAAATGCCTTTTCAAGTAAACAGGAGCATAAATAAATCGGACTTTCTGCACTGGTAAAGCTGGGAAAACGTCCTCCCAGATGCCATTCTACGAATTTATCGCTTTTAGAAAAGCGACACCAAAAACTGTAGCCATTTTCGTTCTTTCTTTCTGAACAAAGACTTTTAGAGACCACCTTTACAAAAATTCATTAAACAAATTAACTAACATTAACGAACATTGTTACAACTTCGTAACGCATAAAAATCGAATTCTCTCTAGCTACAGGTACGACGATCGGAATTACGAAAAAATAGCGTAACGCAACGATGTGTTATTTTGCCCTGATGCATTAAGCCACAATTTTATTCTTTTACTAAATGACTATTAAATATCATTGACGATAGCGCACGCGCAATTAATTTACGAAAGTCACTTCGTTACGGAGCGATCGCCGACCCGCTTTTTCTATCAGTCGCTGAATTATACTATCACTAGTTAATACCAAGTAAGATTCATACTAAAACCAACTAAATATTAATACTAAGCAAGATTTTAATTACGAAAGGTTACTAAATTAAGCCCGATACACCCAACGACGATTTTAATACACGCTACTGACATATGGCATAAACACGCGATTTTCTCATTAGATACCACTACAATAAAATAAAATACTTCAAACACTACATGTTTACAAATTACTCTTCCATTATTAAAGCTTACATAATAATACAATAAAAGAAATCGCGATAACGACGGTAAATACGGAACTACAACCTTACAATTTTTCTTTTTATCGCTACGTTATCCCGACGATCAATAACGCCGAACGCCGCGGCGTCGCCGATAATTTTAAACTGATACATCTAACACTATACATATATAAACTGCACTATACACTTAAGAAACTAAGGCAAATCAATTCATATACACTACATCATATACTGCACTAAAACAAACTTCACTAATATCTCTTCCCTGAAAGTAAACAGTGCACTAAAAAAATGCAATGGAAGGAAGAAAAAAAAACATTGCATGAAAGAAGAACAACAAAAGAACCAGCAATATAGCATGATGTCAAACTTCCTTAAATCTACTTCCCAGCTAGTTACACCTCCCTTAACTAGCAACAGACATCACAAGGCTAACTTACCTAAACCTATTCACATAAATTTAACTACATACACAGAGATCAACACTTCACAGAGAAATCAGAAAGAAAATAAAATAAATGAAAAGAATTTACTTGATTTTTCTTGACGCTTAAATCTATTTATTTTTTCTAACTCCCTCCTTGCCAAAGGGATTTGAGATCATCTCATGACAAAAATTATCACTCTCATTGAGAGTGCGTGGATCTGGTGATGGTTTTTCCGATCCAAAAATATTGGCCCATTAATTTAGAGATCGGAAAAACGTCAACAGATCATCACATCCTCCTCCGAAGCGAAAAGAAGAAAAAACAATTTTTTTTCTTTCATTCCAAGAACTAAAAGTCCAAAGGCAAGAACAAGATGTATTCACACTCACACCAGAGATACAAAAGAAACCTACACGTGACGCAAACACAAAGAAATTTTTTTTTTCAACACTATGCAAGGCTTATCTCACAGAAACAGACCAGTAAAAAAAAGGAAACTATCAACATAGGATAGAATTTGCAAATCCTATTTTCCGTAAGGGCTGTAGGCTTAGAAAACTTCTGCATAAGTTTTCTCTTCCCATGCACTGAACATGTCTCACTCAACATAATACCTGGTAAAATGTCACACCATTCTCACTTTTGGAGTACTTATGCAGGACTCTCCTTGATCTGGTCACTTCCAGAACACCATTGTGCAATACTATATGCTACCAACCACAACAGAGAATAAAAAAACATCATCTAGTTATCCCTAAATACCATCCTCATCTTACATAATAATTTCACGTACAAATCTCACAAAATTCTCATCTGATTCACATTATTCCTGGATTCGCTTTCCCCAGAAACATCTCTCACCTCAATACCATCTCGAGGCATATCACAAACTAACCTACACTTAATATGCACCTTCATACCCCACTCCCTGAATGTCCAACATGAGAGAAAAACAAACCATCAAATTTTTTTCGTAGGCATGACTCAGAAAAAGAACTCTGTGATTACTTAAAAAAAACCATTCCTGTCCTTTCTCTGAAATTATCATGTTTCCATGACACGTCTATAACACATGAAGATAAATGAGGTCTCATTTCTTCCATTGCCTCTGACACTCAAAAAACTCGGGCATGATATTGTATGATATTCCCATAAAACACCAAATAGTAAACACACCAATTGTCAACAAAAATCCTATCCACTTGTTCACCATCCTGATCACACCAGACAATAAATCAGACAATCCTTATAGAAATCCTATCGTTGCAATGAAAATGTTTTCTCGAAAAGGAAGTAACAATGAAAAAAATTATTCCTTTCTCCACTTCGTATATTCATAATGACGACACACGTCCAATCAAAGCTATACTCACATTTCAGTCCTGACTCGTGCACAAAAATCTTCAAAATACCAATTTATGCCCTTTTATAATTTTCTTACTAGTACTCGTCATCTTTACATACTAGCTGAAATGAGAAGCCTGCACACTGATGAAAAGAAAAACAGCGAATGCAAAATAAAATTCCCTTTCAAAATGAAATAAGCGACGTGAGAGCATATTGCCTTAGGAAAAAAAAATACACTATTTACACACAACCAAGCATGAAATGCTACTCATTATTATACATCCGGAATTCATTATCAGTTTCCAGTTCCATTCATTACCAAGGGGACCTCAGAGTGATAAAAGAAATTTTTATCATTCAATCAAATGTTACACTTAAAATTCTTTTGTGACGCACCCCTTTTACGTTCCACAGTAGAAACTGTAGGAATGTTAGAGTTGTTATATCCCACCCATAAAGGTAAATGACAAATGTGGTCTTATTTGCCTTAATACTCAACTTCAAAATTGACACATGGTCTCTACATTTCTCTGGCAGACAAAGCCTATGCTTATTTTGCAGAGAAGAACTCCTATGCAATGTCACGAGTATTAATGCAACTGGAATGAGAATCAGGAAGAACAGACTGTTTATCATCACTTCAACATTTTTACTCTGCTCCATTTTTTCCTGACTAGCATTTGTCTGAATGCAATTTTCAGAGGCGAGGGCTTCAGAACAATCTATGATACCTGCCGTTTGTTTATGGAATGTGGATTCCACTTCACTGAGTGCATCTTTTATCACAGCCACTTCTACTAATCCTCCATCACTTTGCTCATTTAACGTCTCTTCCTCACTGAATTCAAGAACCTCCTTTCTTACACAACATTTTACATTTCCACCAACTTCCAGTGACTCAACTACTGCATTTATCTCTACACTCACACACCCTGAAAAAGCATGCACATTCTCATTTTCCTCAACTTGACTTTGCATAACTTCCAAAGTCTTTGTTGTGACAGCCTCTGTGTTAATAATTATGGCAGACCTTGTATCTTCTATTTCTAACACCCCCATCTCCACCAACTGATTACTGACTTGTGCTTCAGAACATGGAATTTCATCATCCACCCCAATTTCAATCTGTGCTCCTTCCTTTATTGCAACCTGCTGTATCGCTTCAGCTTGGAGTTGCAGCACTTCCTGTTCTACATTTTCCTGTTCCATTCTAATCTCTTCTCTTTTGTTTACTTCTTCCTCTAATTTCACCCTTTCCTTCATCTGAAGCCTTTCCCTTTTTAACTGATCCAGCCAGTCCCTTTCCAACTTCCGGAGTCTTTCTCTTTCTAACTTCTGAAGCCTTTCTCTTTCTAACTGCTGAAGTCTTTCTCTTTCTAACTTCTGAAGCCTTTGTCTTTCTAATCTCTGAAGCCTTTCTCTTTCTAACCGCTGAAGTCTTTCTCTTTCTAACTTCTGAAGCCTTTGTTTTTCTAACCTCTGAAGTCTTTCTCTTTCTAACTTCTGAAGCCTTTCTCTTTCTAACTGTTGAAGTCTTTGTTTTTCTAACCTCTGAAGTCTTTCTCTTTCTAACCGCTGAAGTCTTTCTCTTTCTAACTTCTGAAGTTGTTCCTGTTCTAGCCTTTCTTTTTCTAACTTTTTCATCATCATTCCCCTGTCCAGTCTTTCTTTCCTTCTTCTTAATCTTTTTTCATTTTCCCGCTGCTCCCACTCTTCGAGAACTTTCAGCCTTTCCTTTTCGAACTTCTCTTCTAGTTCCTTCTGCCTAGCCAGTTCTGGCTTCTTTAATGTCTTTTGGTACTCATACCTTTCCCATTCCTTAAGTATTTCAATTCTATCCCTCTCTAGTTTCTCTTCTCTTTCTTTCATTAATCTCTCCTCTTCCATCTTCCGCAAGTTTTCCTCATACCAACTCCATTCCTGGTCCTCTTGTTTCCTGCCTCTTTGTAGAAACCTTTCTAATTCCTTGTGTGCTTCAATTCTGTCCCTCTCGAGTTTCTCTTCTTTTTCTTTCATCAATCTCTCTTCTTCCATTTTATGCAGGATTTCCTCGAACCAACTCCTTCCCTGCTCCTCTCGTTTCCTGCCTCTTTGCATATTCTGTTTTGTTCTCGGCTGCTCAGTTAAGATACTTTCAGCATCTTCCCCATAAGGACTAGTTCTGGTTCCATAAACCCTAGAATTTCTCACTTCTTGTTCCTGTGAACTCTTCCTATTGGAGAAATTCCCAAAATAATCACAAGAAGAATGCCCTGTCCTAGAACTCTGATAACAGAATGCCTGATCATTTTCTCTACTCTCATTCCTGGGAGAAAAGGAATTATGTGTATGATAATCCTGCTGCTTTCTACTTTGAGGTATCTCATCTATACACTCGTTAACTTCACTTAACAACCTCTGTGCTTCCCAGCACGCAGCAATAAATTCCCTTGAAGGCATCTTGAAACCAAGAGAAGCAACTCTTTAGAATCCACCATAAATTCCAAAATTCAAATTACGAGAAAAGAAAACACTTCACTAATCCTACCTAATTCCCTGCATAATTTTGTCTCATCAACACATTCTCACTATCACCCATTTTAAATTATTGCACTTAAAGAAATCAGCAAATAACCAAACAAAAAATCTAGCACTAGTTTTAAAGGCTATCATTACTAACTGAAAGTTACAAACCCATTTGCTTAAAATAGTCATTATAGACTCAACTAAACTATGCAGTACACTACACAATTTAAATAAGGTTATTATACTATGCTTGCTGTTACTGTAATGATTTACTATCAATGATTACTTTTACCCAAGATTAGTGAGCTATAATTATTTTCTACCTGAGCCTAAAGTTATATCTTACTCTTTTTCTTAATTGAAAATAATTACCTCAATATTTCTCACCAATGTAAACAAAAGCACAATACATAAATGCAATACACTAAAATTCAAATGCCAATTCACACTTCAAAGAAAAAATTACGATTGCAAGCACTTGATACTGATTAAAATTTCGAAAATGAATGCCTAACATGAAGAAAATTCTCCCAATTAACTATGTTCTATGTCAAAACCTTATCCTTTAACTGTTGCTAGAGGAATTTGATCTTTTTACAATTTTCACACAGCATTACCTAATATCAGAAATAGCAAATCATAAATGTGAATCTCTCTGGTACAGTGGGTGGAATCCTGGTCACGGGAACCAGTTTGATACGACGTGGTTTGGTTGTTAAGATATTATTCTATTACGATGATGAACTTACTTCTAAAAAAAGGCAAATATTACACAATTTTATTTTTAAAAAGAAGAAAATGGCCGGTGATCAATCTAGGGACCCCAATTAAGAATTTTTTTTTTATCAACGACTAACACCCCAGGTACGATCCTTAAAAACTCCCAGTAAATGGAAGGTGATTCCACCACCACCGACAAGAGAAATTCACATACGACACAAAATAATTTGATTAAACATATGTTCCAGGTTAACTAAGAATTTATTTTGTGCTCCCAGGCACATGTTGGCAAACAACTCAATACAAGAAAACTTTAGGTGGCTAGGCCGAATAAAAAAAGAATTTAGCTATGAATTTTAGAGTCCAGAGTATGTTGACAGTCCTAAATAATCCTCTCAGAAACCCTGGTCTGCAAACCAAGTAGTTTTCACCTGTGTGGTTTAGAGGATGAAGGAGGTAAGTGGCACAATTTGGTTACCAGCCTGCCTTACAAAAAATCTTTAAAGAATGTGATCATTCACTCAAAGAGTGCTAAGAGCTTAATGCTCGATGTGCATATCTGATAACTGGTTGAACCTTGAGCTAAATGCTCTTTACAATTTAGATTTAGATGGTTAAGAGTGACATTTTATTCTTTTTTTTTTACAACACACTGATTTTGATCAGTTACCTGGAAAAATCTCTTTCTTACTTTACAGTACAGAAAACCAAACAAACAAAAATGTCAAGTCACTTTCCTCTCATTTGAGCTAACAAAAAAAACCCCTGTTCTAACAGGAAACCTAATTAATATATTTCAATCCATTTCTTTGGTCACTGGCATTAACTAGACATTTTTACAAAAAAAATTACACAATGACATATTACATTTTTTGGTTCTGGCCAGACCATTAATTCCAAACATACATTTGCATTTCTCTATTTTCCTCCCATTTTAATTTCACCTTCCCCCAGTTTTTCTCTCACCCCTGAATTTTAACCTTTTACATCATTCCATTTCTGATCAAGACACATAATTTTTTTTCTTTTTCAATTTTAGATGGTACTCATTTTTTTCTCTTTGTTTCTCCTCCTCCTTAAATTTTCCTTTTGATGCCGAATTGGAATTGGTGTTTGTGCTGTCGCTACGAGAGCCGGCACGCCGTGGAAACGGGGCCTGATGCACTTATGATGACATGGTAGGATTTTCCCTCTTCTCCTTCCTTTCTTTTATTCTTTTTTTTTTCTTACTTACTCCCGATGCCGGCCTTTGAGGAGACTTTCTCTCTCACACACGGCGACAGGCGGCAGCGATGTTACCGAGCGAGTTACGAGGCGTAATGCCCGCTAGTGCCTCGGGACGATGTCAAGCACTTTTTCGCGCCATCTCGGCAGCAGAGTAAATTTTGAGCCATGAAAAAATTTGAAAAGAAAAGGATCGTTCCTACCGTTCTTGGGCCATCGCGGCCGCATGAGGTTACGGCAGTTTCGGCATCCGGACGTCCGTCCTCCCCTCCTTTACTCGATTTTTTTTTTTATTTTTTTTATTGTGGGACTCTCCCTTACGAAGTCTGGTATCGAAGTGTGGAGCAGCACGCAAAATTCTCCGCTCCTCGCCGAATCCCTTGCGCACGCGCCCGAAATGGCGGAAGGCAATTGGCCCGAAGTTAAGTCAGAAGGCGGAGAGAAAGACGCAATTCCCAGAAATCGCTGGCTTGAACTTTGACCCACGAAAACGGGCGCTGCGGTGAACCTCGCAGAATTCCGCCCAAATCCTGACGTGTTCCATGTGCCAAGCGAAAAATGCCTTTTCGAAGTAAACAAGAGCATAAATAAATCGGACTTTCTGCACTGGTAAAGCTGGGAAAACGTCCTCCCAGATGCCATTCTACGAATTTATCGCTTTTAGAAAAGCGACGCCAGAAACTGTAGCCATTTTCGTTCTTTCTTTCTGAACAAAGACTTTTAGAGACCACCTTTACAAAAATTCATTAAACAAATTAACTAACATTAACGAACATTGTTACAACTTCGTAACGCATAAAAATCGAATTCTCTCTAGCTACAGGTACGACGATCGGAATTACGAAAAAATAGCGTAACGCAACGATGTGTTATTTTGCCCTGATGCATTAAGCCACAATTTTATTCTTTTACCAAATGACTATTAAATATCATTGACGATAGCGCACGCGCAATTAATTTACGAAAGTCACTTCGTTACGGAGCGATCGCCGACCCGCTTTTTCTATCAGTCGCTGAATTATACTATCACTAGTTAATACCAAGTAAGATTCATACTAAAACCAACTAAATATTAATACTAAGCAAGATTTTAATTACGAAAGGTTACTAAATTAAGCCCGATACACCCAACGACGATTTTAATACACGCTACTGACATATGGCATAAACACGCGATTTTCTCATTAGATACCACTACAATAAGATAAAATACTTCAAACACTACATGTTTACAAATTACTCTTCCATTATTAAAGCTTACATAATAATACAATAAAAGAAATCGCGATAATGACGGTAAATACGGAACTACAACCTTACAATTTTTCTTTTTTATCGCTACGTTATCTCGACTATCAATAACGCCGAACGCCGCGGCGTCGCCGATAATTTTAAACCGATACATCTAACACTATACATATATAAACTGCACTATACACTTAAGAAACTAAGGCAAATCAATTCATATACACTACATCATATACTGCACTAAAACAAACTTCACTAATATCTCTTCCCTGAAAGTAAACAGTGCACTAAAAAAATGCAATGGAAGGAAGAAAAAAACATTGCATGAAAGAAGAACAACAAAAGAACCAGCAATATAGCATGATGTCAAACTTCCTTAAATCTACTTCCCAGCTAGTTACAACTCCCTTAACTAGCAACAGACATCACAAGGCTAACTTACCTAGACCTATTCACATAAATTTAACTACATACACAGAGATCAACACTTCACAGAGAAATCAGAAAGAAAATAAAATAAATGAAAAGAATTTACTTGATTTTTCTTGACGCTTAAATCTATTTATTTTTTCTAACTCCCTCCTTGCCAAAGGGATTTGAGATCATCTCATGACAAAAATTATCACTCTCATTGAGAGTGCGTGGATCTGGTGATGGTTTTTCCGATCCAAAAATATTGGCCCATTAATTTAGAGATCGGAAAAACGTCAACAGATCATAGTATTTACTTTTCCTCCAATTTGAATGTTATGCTTTTTACAAATATTATTAATTTCATTAGTAGTACCTTTTAATGTAAGGCAAACCATTTAGATATTTGATTTCATTTTTATTTATTACTGCATTATTTTTTATTTTCTTTAGTACTTCTGTGTTCCATTTTTTTATTAAATGGTTTGGATAAACCAAAAACTACCTGCAATTTTTTTTATGAATTTAATTTCTTCATTGATGAACTGAATATTTTCAGAGTGCGTATATGCTCTCTGAAAACCTTAATTAAAAAAGCAATACGCACTCTGAAAATATTCAGTTCCTTAATGAAGAAATTAAATTCATAAAAAAAATTGCAGGTAGTTTTGGTTATCCAAACCATTTAATAAAAAAATGGAACACAGAAGTACTAAAGAAAATAAAAAATAATGCAGTAATAAGTAAAAATGAAATCAAATATCTAAATGGTTTTCCTTACATTAAAGGTACTACTAATGAAATTAATAATATTTGTAAAAAGCATAACATTCAAATTGGAGGAAAAGTAAATACTATCAAAAATATAGTAATAAAAAATAATGAAAAAATAAAAATGTTAGAAAAAGCAGGTATTTACTCAATTCCTATTACAGAAAACCCTCCAATGGCATATATAGGAAGTACCAAAAATAAGCTTAAACACAGGTCAAAACAACATGTAAAAAATTGGCAGAAAAAAAGAAGAAAAACCTGCACTTATTCAATATTGTCTGGGTAACCAAAAAATATCCTAAATTTTAAAATATAAAAATCATAAAAAGCTGTAAATCCGAGAAACCTCAGAATAGCAGAGTCGGTAATGATAGAAAAAAATAGAGCAAAAGTTTGCAACCACAATGACCCTAATATTTTAAGAAACAGCTGGAGGAATTTAATTAAAATTGAGCAAAAAAAATGGAAAAGTTCGAAAAATGAGATTGCTGGCCAACAACAGATGGCGCCACAACGCCCAAGAGGAAGCGATAGCCGTGAACAGATGCAGCCTGCAAGAACCACCTAATGCTCTGCCGACACGGTCCATGCTGGTCGGAGCAAAACGTCCCCTAGATGACGGTAACGGAATGTTACCGAAAGTACTCGGGTAAAAAAACGTATCGAAATGTAGAAGCGGCAAAGGAAAAAAATTCATTTAGTGACAAGGCCAATTAAAAAGGAACAGCAACCGAATGGAGAAAAAAACCCCATGCCGCATCTACACAATGGAAATACGGAAGCCAACACGTGCAGTAAGTGTTCAACATGAATTTAATGGTAAGTCCAATAATGCAATGTTAATGTCATAGTTTATATAGTTTATATACATTGGTTGATGAAGTTGGTGTAACACTGTTTTTTGTTTTTTTTATCAATGTTTACATTGTAATAGTTCCTTGATCGCACAAGGATAATAAATTTGCTATGAACATTTGAAATATCCAGTAGAAACAGATCTACAACCTCATAATCTTGTGCAACATACAAATAACTACTTTATGTAAGAACTTGAGTTTTTACCAAATTGCTTCATCCCCAAAATCTGTAGACTCAGGAGGTTGTACATTTTATCAGTATGGAAGGCTACATAATTTGTTAGAATGGAAGATTACACATTTTGTCAGAATGGAAAATTACAAATCATTCCTTAAAAGATTCTTTTAGATGGAAGGCTGTTTGACAGCTTGAAGGAGGATAGACTCAGGTGGAGGTGGTATGATATCTTTGTTTGTTCACAAAGACAGTTTCAACATTATGGAAGCAGTTCCAGGAAACTAACAATTGCATGAAAGCTGGCCAAGGTCACTTGGGAGCTAAGTCAACTTGAATAAACTGTTATCTGATCCTAAGCAAATAGAAATACTACAAGGACCATGCAGCAACTGTCTGTAAAGTTTGCTTCAGCCACAGGTTAAAGAATTTCCAGCAGAACTGTTACAATGGCTAAGTGCAATTGAACTCTTATGATAGGAGGCCCATGGCATGTGTCTCACTGACACCCTATCAATGAACAGCTTGTCAAAACTAGTGCCACCAAAATGCGACTTGAAGTCCTGACCAATGAGTTATTGTTTTGTTTCGACTCTCATTTCTGTCTTCAGCTTAATTCTAGAAGTTTCTTAATCTGGAGAACACCAGGAAAGCATGATCATCCCTCCAATAGCAGAGGAAGGGATATATCTATGGTGGAGGCTCATATTAGGGTGGCATGATGATGAACAGCCACACACACTCTGCTTCGTGTCTTTTGATGGAGGAGCCATAACTGCTCAGAAATACATTTACCATACGCTCAAACCCTACATAGGACTATTTATAGGTTCTATTGGCTTAGATTCACTGTTTATGGATAATAATGTATGTCCTCATAGAGCTCACCTGGTAACAGAATACTTAGGAGCTGAAGACATCCAACAAATGGCCAGGCTGGCACTCCTAAGATTTAAACCTGATTGAATGTGTGTGGAACACCCTTGAGAGATGCATTGCTAGCTAAAAGCCACCTGCTTGGTTTCTCATTGAGTTTAAAAGCAGCTCTGCTGGCAAGAATGGGGTTTGTTACCTCGGACCCTTCTGAACATCTTTATATTGAACATGGTTCATTGCCAGCAAGCATGTTCACTGTTTGCAGGGGTCATATCCTTACTGATGCGTTCTATGTATCTTTTCGGGCACTAAGCCTGGTGCCAGTCTTACATTGAATTTTGTACCGATTCTTTGAAGTCATTTAAACAATCCTTTATAATAAGAAAACTGACTATTGAGGATAATTTTTTCAGTTTTGTTCTTAAACTTTTTATTTACTTTTTTAATTATACGGGCGGGGTTGTTGTTTTCCAGCTAGATAACTTTAAATTCCTCTGTTTGGAATTGTTTTTATTCTTGTGATAAATTCAATTTTTCTATTTTGTCTGGGATTTCACTTTTGTAACATTTGATTTTATATAGAAGAAAGGTAATCCTTCCCACACGAAAACAGCAATCAGAGATGTTACAAACAAAACAGAATTTGATAGGCACGTCCAAAATGGCATACTATAGTTGGGATGATTCAACTGGATTTGGGGTGGTACCAATCACAGAAAGGCCAAAAGATCACAAATTTCTGAAAGTGTTGTAGGGGCCAGATGGTGTCCAAAATTCTCTGCTGTGCATTGCAGATACTCTCAATGGGATTAAGGTTGTGGTACCTTGGAAGTAGGAGTAAATGTAAAATGTTGCAATCTTCGAGTTTGCAAACAAGAATGTGAGCTTAATGAGGTCATTCATTATTATCCACAAAGAGGAAACTATGGTCTTATAGCACTGTGGAAAAGTGTCACAGTACTCTTGAAAATGACAGCTCAGTACACTCTAACATTCTTGTGCACCCTCAAAAACATACAGATCTTCAACATTTAAATGTAAATATACTGTACATGTAGAAATATTCTTAAATTCAGATATAAATATTCCATTATCATTGAAGTCAACTTGTCTTTTCTGAGCTCAAATAACTACAACGTGTGTAACAGTACTATAGAAGACTTTGTCCTAATATACATTACATGCAGATCTATGTGGTCATTGAAGCAATGACTGAGTTGCTGCAAGACGAATGTACCAGTTGGCACAAATACTGACTGTTGCATGTTCCTGGAGTTTTCAGATGTCACTGATTGTCAGAATAAAATTGCAGAATTGGACAGTTTTCCAATCTTCTGCCATAATATGTGTTATGCCCACTCATATGTGTCTTGCACATTACTACAGACAGTGGCATTTGGTGCAAAGGACATCTCAACCATAGATCTTTCAATGCAGTCAATCATAGGCCCTTTTATCATGTACTGCAGTGCCCATTGGCACATCTCTTTGCATCTCAGATGTGATGACTAGACATTGTGGAGTTTCTGTGAGCTTTTATTGCAAGATACTGATCTTGCTGGGCCATAGTTGTCCTTGTATAACCATTTCTTGGTAGTTCTGCGACATCGCCTTTCTCCTAACAATGTGCATGAATTCAACGTATCACATTTTTGAAGACATGAACAGTGTTGCATCTGTCTGATCCCAGACTGCAGTATTCCAATGGCTTTACTGCATTCTCTAACCATCGCATATCTCCTCTGCAGTGTTCGTAGTCTGACAGTAGTGTTTATAAACAAGCACCATTAAGACACCATAGTGCATGCATTGACTGCTTTGAAGTCCAGTAATCCCTGATGTCTTTCTTGCACATGCGTGTCAATAATGTGGAACCTGAAATTTACATACCATTGCATTTTGTATTTCCCCAGTTACCATTTTGACCCGTCAGCATTTGCATAAGCATTCACACGAGGTTCTAAATTGTAGTACCTTTAACTTTTTGAGCAGTTTATCATTTGCCACTGATGTTGCCTAAAATCTTAAGTCTGGCTAAGTGATTCAGTCACTCATGGATCATTTGACTAAGTTCATCTTGAAGAACCAGTTTGTGGAAAAGAATGTCTGCCTATCGCACTACTTTGTGGTAAGGGTTTTTCAGCAAGAAAATTTAAGAAAGGACAGTACCATATACTTTGAGCCAAAAAACTGAGTATAATGATGGTGCTACATGTATATGGTGGTTCAGTTTGAAATTTTGCCCCTGTACCATCACGGTCCACCACAGAATCAAACTGGACTTTCTAAATGGCGTATGAGAAAGGTCTCGGCTAAGCGAGAGTAAGATTGGTATATGGAATACTAGAGTTCAGAATCGCTTTATTCAAGTATGAATGGGGCTTACATAAGTTATGGGGAATACAGTACATAAATTCGTGAAATTATGCAGGAAAACATCAACTTTAAACAAAAGCACAGGGAAAAACGGTCATAAACACAGGTGCTGCGGGACAGGAAACGTCATGGACAGATACATTATAACAGTTATTACAGGCTCCGTGGAACACACACAGGCGAGTACGGAGCACGAACAAGCTAAAGTCCAGTGGAAAAAATACAGGAACAACACTGTCAAAGGGAAGAACAGGAAGGCAGTCAATGATAACGAAGAGTCTTCACGTAGCATACATATGGTCAAGAGCATCGTCGAGAAAAACACAACAGTGACAGAGCATAGGCAAATACTGACAAGTGTCGAGGCGAGTTTGGGCAAAGTCCTCAAACGCCTTCAAAATAGAGCGTAAATCATTATAGACATGCGGGTAATCAGCATGAAGAAAAGTGTCCATTACACCAGCGAGAGCATCCTCGGGAGAGGGGTGAAGAGCCGGGGAAGAGCCACAGGAAGAGACGCAAACATCGAGTAGTCAAGATCACCATCGAGCAGTTCTTTCACCCCACCGTAATCAAGTGGTGGAATGTCAACCGGAAGGGTCGGAGGTGTAGCAACAACATGAGAGCCAGGCACTGGAGAGCAGTAGCAAGGAGGTACATCAGTAGAAGCAGTAACAGGCGATGCACAAGAAGCAACATGTTTTCCGCAATTCTTCTTGTTTGGCCGGCGACAGAGCTTTTTAGTGATGGCACCGCTAAGGGTTGATTAAAGAGAAGACGATGCGATCGAAACAGTGGCAAAAGACACAGCTGGAGGAACGTCAGTCACAGAAGATGAAGCACCATGGAGGTCAGCAGAATCCAAAGCAGCGCAGGAGGATGAAGCAGAACAGGAAAGCAACTGGGAATTAACATCTTCAGCGTCACTCGAGTCCAAAGAAACTAGAGTTGGGACATCAGACGGCAATGGAGAAAACACCTCAGCAGGGACTCCAGATTGCACAGCAGGAGAAGAAAAAGTCCACGGGAGGCATGTAGCGGTGAGCACGGGGGTGTCGCACCAGAGACTTGTGGTGAAACAGGCACTGTCAATTCTTCAATTAGATGAGCAGCGGAGGCACAACTGGTACAGAAGAGGGAGCCACTGGGGATCTTGGGTGTCCTATTTTCTTATAAGTGTAGCAATGGTATGGAGTAACAACATTGATATCACAGGCAGAACGTCCAAATTTCCCCATGAACATTGTCAAAAAGGACGAAATGGCATCTTCAGAGGAGAAAATTAGTAACGCCTGACGACAAGAACTCAAAAGCGGAGAACCAGAAGAATCGCAGATACCTGCAGGAAGTGAACACACCGGACCTACGGGGCGGGCGTCCACAAAATGATAGAAAGGCAGATAAAAGGGAGTCTGGAATTTCGGGTGGTACAGGGGAAAATGAAATCGAAACAGGGTGTTGAGATAAAGGTTCTGCAAATGCATTGGTCACCAAGAGTGAGAGGTGTGGAAAGAACCTGCGCAACTTGAGCAGGTGAGGCTAAATAAAGAATTACGGTGCGTGGTTTACAGATGATGTGCGTAATAGATTGTGAAGGTAAGAAGGAATATAGTGCAGATGTATAAGCCGTGAGCGGTGTATCAGGTAATGCATCGTAACATATGCCAAATTGGATAGTAGAGAGCATGGACTTAACGATTGTGGAATCCAGAGGAATAGTCGCTGTAAACGTCATTCCGGAGCAATGAAACATCCGATCTAATGGAGATAAAACAAGGCCGGCAAAACGAGGAAGACAAGTCGAAACATAGGGCGACGACAAATTGTCAACACAGGCATCAAGCGGTGCAGTTACGAATGGAGACATACCAGAAGCCATGACGCAGAGATAGAGAAGCAATCTGAGAACAAGCACAAAGAGTGAGCGAACGACAACGTCATGAGCGCTAGATGAGCGAAGCAGCGAGGTAGGCAATGAATGGCGCATGGAGAAGCAGGCAAAACACTGCAAGCGGCGCAGACAAGTCAAGACGCAAAAGGATGACAGGCAGGAAATAAGCACAGAACAGAGGATTAAAACGAAGGAAACAGGCAAAATAACGACTCACCAACTGGGAAAAGTGACCAAAAATGAAGAAAAGAGCTTCATAAACAGGTCAGTAAACTTTCAACCCAAAATTCGAACAGGGAACGCAAAAACTAGGCTAAAGCTCGGGAGCAGAAAGGGCACACCACATGTTTGTACAATGGAATACTAGAGGTATAAATGGCAAGATGAATAAGTATAGACTGGATGTGCTGTGTGTAAGTGAAACCAAAAAGAAAGAAATTGGGATAGAAGTGAAGGGAACTGTGAGTGAGTGGTCTGGAGTATTTGGAGAGGACAGGCTGGTGTAGGTGTGATTTTAAGTGAAAAGATGAACAACTTGATTCACTATAGCTGCATAAGTGAGAGAATTCTTTGGATTCGTTTGAAAGTGAAACTTCAGAGAATAGTAGTAGTTGTTGTAGTGTATGCTCCTTGTGACTCGGAACCTTCTGATAGGAAGGAAGATTTCTGGAATGAGCTAAAAGCTGGTTTTGAACCAGTTTGGTGCTAAAGAGAAAGTTATAATAGCAGGGGACTTCAATGCTAGAGTAGGTGTGCAGAATGCAATTTCTGATAATATTCTGGGTAAGTTTAATGATCCTTGTGTGAATGATAATGGTAAAAGATTAATTGAACTCTGCATTGAGAATGGTTTGAGTGTATCTAATATGTTTTTAAACCACAAGTATATCCACACATATACTTGGGAAAATCGTACTCTTGGTCAAAAGAGTGTGATAGATTTTGTTGTGTAGGATCAGCGTCTAAAACACTTAGTTGTTTACACTCGTATGATGAGAGGTGCTGATGTTGGTTCTAATCATTACTTGGTAGTGTCACGAGTGAAACTGAATGTTGGTTGGAGGAATAGGAAGAGGCCAGGATGGAAAGAATAAAGGTTGAAAGGCTCGCTGAATATCATCAGTGTTATTCTGACTTACTCAGAGAACGACTGAAGGAGCTGAAGTCTTGTGAGAGGGATGTAGAAAAGAAGTGGTAATATTTTAAGAACTGTGTTGTCACTGCTGCTGAAGAGATCTGTGGCACCACAAAAGTGGGTTACAATAGAGGTGATGCTTGGTGAAATAGTGAGATGGAAGAGGCAGTAAAAAGAAAGAAGGAAGCCTATTTGGGGATGCTGCAAGGTAGAGTTTCTGTGGATGAATATCGCTCTAAGAAGCGTGAAGCCGCTAACCTGGTTCGCCCGAGTAAGGCAAAAGATAGGAAGGAAAAGGTGGAAAAGCATGAATTGGCTTTTTGGAAAGATAGGAAGTCTTTCTAGAAGTGCATGAGAATCCAGAAAAATAGGGGAAACAAAGTTGTAAGCTCTGTAAAGAATAGGATCGGGGAAATCATATGGGAGCCCAATGAGTTAAGTGAAAGATGGGGTGAATACTTCTGTGAGTTATTAGATCAGGAAAGCAAAGATGATTCTGAAACAGGCACAGATGATGTCACAGTGAGGGATGGAAGCACAGGAGGGATCTCAAGAGAAGAAGTGTGTAAAGCTCTAAAATATTTTCAGAATGGCAAGGCTCCGGAAGTTGATGGCATGACTGCCGATATGTTGAAATATGGTGGTGACTGTAATTGACTGGTTAACTGAAATTTGCCAGTTGTGCTGGGAGTTAGGAATGGTTCCTCGGGATTGGAATGATGCTATTATTGTTCCCTTGTATAAGTGAAAAGGTGATGAGACTGAATGCAAGAACTATCGTGGTATTAGCCTACTGAGTGTGCCAGAGAAAGTGTTTGGTAAAGTTGTTATTGAAAAAGTACGAGGTCTTACATCACACAAAGTGTCGGATGTTCAGAGTGGTTTTATGCCTGGTAAAGGCTGCACTAACCAGATTTTTGCATTATGCACGATGATTGAAAAGTATCTGGCTGTTGGTAAGAAAGTTTTTGCTGCCTTCATATATTTAGAGAAAGCTTACCACCGAGTAAATAGGACACTTTTGTGGAAGGTATTGAATGAATATGGTGTTACTGGAAATCTACTTAATAGTGTAAAAGCCATGTATGCTGGTAGTAGAGCTCGTGTACGAGTGAATGGTGTTTTATCAAAATGGTTTTCTATTGGTGCAGGAGTTAGACAAGATTGTGTAATGTCACCATGGCTGTTTAATATATTTATGGATGTGTGCATGCGTGATGCCAAAATAGATAATACTGGTTTATGTCTTGGCGATATCCGTGTGTGCAGATTGCTGTATGCTGATGACACTGTCCTATTGGCAGAGAGCAAAAGTGAGTTGCAGAGTATGTTGTCTCAGATGTAAGAAGTTTGCATGAAATTCAAACATTTCGTGCAAACTTCTTACATCTGAGATAAGGAAAAAACCAAAGTTATGGTTTTTGAGAGAGTAACTGGTACTGCTGAATATAAGTCTAAATGGCACAGTGATTGGCCAGGTGAATGAGTTTGTGTATTTAGGAAGCATGTTTGACAGAGAGAACAAATTGGATGGTGAAATTAGTAGGTGAGTGAATTCTTCATTGAAAGCCATGGCTGCTTTGGAAGGGTTTCGCAGGAATGATGGGTTCTCAAGAGAGTCCCGCATGGCTGTATGTGAAAGTGTAATTGGTCCTACTCTGATGTATGGCAGTGAAACCTGGGTACTACAAAAGAAACATAGAAGTCGTTTGTGTGCTGGAGAAATGCGTTACTTATGGGGAGGTTTGTGGCAAGACACATTCTGATTGTGTGAGGAATGAAGATGTGTTGCAGTTGTGTAATGTGAAGCAAAATGTTTTTAGCAAGGTGGAGACTAATATGCTTCGGTGGTTTGGCCATGTTGAAAGAATGAGTGATGAGATGCTTACTAAGAAAATCTTTTTAGCCCAAGTGGCCAGAAGGAAAGGTAGAAGAAGGCCAAAGAAGTCATGGGAGGATCAGATTCAGGAGTGTCTGCATGAGAAAAAGATTGAGTATGAAGTATAGAAGATCTTGTTTATGGCGTGCGATGGATGTCAGTGAAGCCCGTGTTGTATGTCAAGATCGCTGTAAATGGAGAAGTCTGATACAGCAACAGTAAATTAAGATTATCTGGTAGTTTGTATTTCTTTGTGGAGCTAACCTCTGAGTATCAGAGAACAGCTTAGTGATATATGATATGATGACCATCACTACATGTTTCACTACATTCAAAACAGGGTCATCACCATACTCATGAAGACAGTATTGCAAAGCACAAAGTATGAAATAAGTAATGGAATAAAAGAGACCATGGTGATACTTAGGAAGATGTATACTAAAATTTATTGGATTATTTTTCTTATGGGATTTGCAGTGTTTTTGTCTGCCTTCCTTAAAAAGGCCATTTGGTTAATGTGTGAAAGGTTAGAAACATTTATTTATATTTTTAAGCTAATAAGTCGGATTACTGGTATAGTTTTACTATTTCACTTATGTGTCTGATTTTTAGATTGAACACTAACCCTTCATCAGCACATAGACATTTAATGTTCAAATGCTTGTACCTTTGTACCAAAAATACTATTCATATAAAAAGATAAATATTTTACATAGTTGAACATGCTTTTTTTATCAATAGTGGAGTAATTTCTTATAATCCAAATGTTATTTTAATATGTTCTTATTTATATAAAGGTAGATGGATTTGATAAACTAGTGTGTTTCATTCCTGCCAGAAGTACTACTTCCATGTATGCTCTCCATCCTGCAAAAGTAAGTTGTATATAAATGCTCAAATTTATTCTAAAATATTCATGTAATGCATTTTTGTACAAAATATTCTGTAAAGGATTTTTGTATAAATAAGACACAATTGTATGTTGTTGTTTTTTCACTGCCATTAATTCATAAGTTTTTGTAGCAGATAGAAAGACAATGCAATAGTGAGAGAGCTCTCATTTTCCAGGACTAAAGTAACCAAGTAGCTGGACAGCAATTAAGTATGAAAAACAGATTTTTCTGCTGAATGTAAATAACTTTTTTTTTATTGCAATGGATTTAATTACAATATTTCTGCCATACACTTGCAGCTACATGGCAGAAAATGCAGACTTGCAGCTGTTACAGACTCGGGCATCTTGCAAAGCCCGCACCCACCCAAAGTATATGTGTTTACTCACAATAAAGATTGAAACAATTGCTAACCACTTCCTTTCATTTTGTTTATTTCTTTTTCTGATGTGGTAGACTCCGAAAGAAAGGGTGGCTGAAATATCGCACAAACCATTCTATTTGAGTATTATTTACCGAAAATATATAACATGGGAGTTCCAAAAGAAACAAAACTATCGTATTGAATTTCAGAAATGTCCACCATCTCCAACAGGACTGTTCTCATGTCTAAGGTAAAGGTTTCTTTTTGTACTAACTTATTGTGTATACTCCATGTATATTATTTCTCTCTCCCTTCCCTGAGACCAGTGACCCTAAATTAGGGGCGGGTGACTGCTTATAGCCCATTGAGTTGCTCACGGTGGTCGTTAAACCTCCAATCAATCAACCATGTATATTAGGGTGGTCCTTAACGTTATGGGAATTTTTTTCATATAAATTCGATACTCCCATTCACTAGAAATATTCCTTTTGGTATTATATCAATATCAGAAAAAAATTAAAACAATCGAGCAATGTTTAGAGGCCGCCCAACCCATTAGAAATTTTGTGTTATTTGCATAAAATGTGCTGCATATGGTGCAACAATAATACAGCTATTCATATATTTTTAACAATAAAATTAATCTTTTATTATTCAAAATTTAAAGCGCACAAACTAAAAGTGACATTGTTTTGATGTAAAAGTATAGTAGAAAACAAATTCATAGGAATACCAGTTCTGTTATTTAGCTGGGAGGAGACTTATTCTGCTCAATAAGAGATAGTACAGGTGCAACAATTACGGTGATCAGCCGCAACTTGAATAAGAGACTGAAATTGGTCTCCTTTGTAAGTAATGAGCTTGTTCAATTGCTGGACAAGAGCAACCCCATGTTGAGCATTGTCATTGATTACCACAAACTTCTGTACAATAGCAACACCTGCCTTATAGTCTTTTCTGTCTCCCCAAGTCTGCGGGTCAAATTGTGGAAATGCAATAGAGATGTGCAGTTTGTAAAGAATCCAATTGTGTTTGGTGTAACAATCTGCAAGGTTCCTTTGTACTGCACTACTAGCATTAAGAATGACACGATTCGGGCCCTTTGGAGTAAGAAGGCTGTTGCTTTGTTTTAAATCTAAAGCATTAACCATTTTCTGTTTTGTTGAGATCGACACTTCACTATCAAAAAATGCAAGGTCAATTATCTGCTCAGACAAATACAGTAGATGGTAGGTAGATGATTCTCCAATTTTTTTACAAGTTTCTTTTGAAATATTTTTATTGTGTTTTTCATACTGATAGAGATCATTAAGAAGATGGTCATTACATGGTGCACTTGCTGCTAGTGGTGTTGTGAACCAGGCTTTGAGGCACAAAAATCACTATAAACTTACATATTTCTTGAAGTCCTTTTCCCTCTGAGGATGTGAGTTTTAATTGAGATCGAAACATATAAATCTTGAGGGAGTAAATTAGCTTGGATATCCAGTGTGCATGGTGAATGGCACCCGGTGCTTGAAAATTAATTCCATGTGGTAGTGTCACCCAGAAAGATGATTACCATGAATTACTAGAACTGTCAATTATCTCTTTTGTTAATTTGTTGTGAAAGCTGATGCTTGGCAAAATCGTTTGTCTTCCTTCATAGTACAGGAGCTGATGACAGTTCTGAAATATCATCACATGTAGAATAAATGTTGTGATTTATAGCATGTGAATTCTTCTGAAACCTCTTAAACAATAAAACTTCAGATGCTGAAGAGGGTGAAAGACTTAGTTGGAATGCAGTGTCAGCAAGTAACTCCATAATGTGGTGGCAACAAGCAAAGTCCGGTAAGTCTTTGCCAAGTTTTCTTTTTTCTAAAAAACTGAACACACATCCAACATGGTAACCAGTATTCAAGCTTGCAGTATCGAAGCACGTCCCCACAGTATGATTCTTAACATTCCATTTTTCCAAAGCCTCAATAACTTCCGAGTGGTTTTCTCCTGATCCGCTGGACAGTTTGATTACTTTCAGAAACTGTGAAACACCAGAACCAGACACAGAGGAAGTTGATCAACATGTTGCTTCCCAGAGAGGTTACACATTAACTTTCCGTCCCAATGGACCACAAGAGAGACATCCCCAGAGATCCCTTGCTTTAACGCAGCTGCAATTTGAGCACGATGTTTTTCACGGTGACGTTTTATAGAACTGCGATTAATATTAAAATATTCAATGTTATGCCAAAGACTGTGGGCTGTTTCAGCAATGGCAAAGGTGGCCATTCTATCACTCATTTGCGTACGGTCTAAGGCAGCAAGTGGTGGAGTTATGTCATTTACCTTCGCTCTGCTGGTCCTTTTCATAGGAGGAGAATCATTGCTTTTGCTGCTGGATTCCTCGTGCAATAGGCCCTCTTCAACTTTATTTCTTCCAAAAGACTGATTTTCAGTTGTCATCTTTATCATAACTACAGTTTAGCAAACTGGATGACTCTTTTTTAGCTTTTTCAGGTCTTTTCTTTTCCTGTTTGATACATTTAAATTTACGTGCTGCTTTAGCTGCTAACGCAGTGTCAACTAAGCTCATGTAAGCACGACATCCAGGTTCTTGTTGTGCAAGGAGAAATTTTTGACTTTCTATTTTGATGAGAGTAAATGTAACAGCATGAGCAATATATCGAAGACACTATTCAGTTTTGTACGGAATTCGTATTCCATTGAATGGTGTGTTTGAGAGCCTCGATCACGGTGCTTCTTTAAGTTTGTCCACTCTTCATGAAGTTTTTCTAGTTTCGTAATGGCATGCTCTTTTCTTCATGTTGGTATGCCAGCCTTGTTCCACACTTCCATGACCTGTTTTATCACAGAGGATGATGCCTTCTGAATCGTTTTTTTTTTTTTTTAAGTTAGGTGGATATGAAAGAATAGGCCCAAAGTCCACTTTATGCTAGTTCAGTATAAATGCTTGGGTGACCCCTAAATATCATTTAATCTTCATGAAATTTTAACACAAGTCAATTATCATATAAACAAATATTTCTAAGGGGTGGGAGTAAAAGATTTCTAATTTTTGAAAATAAGGACCTCCCTAATGTACATGGTATGGATAAAGTTTTAAAATCTTGATTGCCTTATTAAAATGAATTTCACAGGAGTGATGGATTGTCAAAAAGATCCAGAATTGCTATGAGCTGTAATTTTTTCTACTTCTGTGTATAGTAATGAAAACCAGATATTACAGAAAAGATACAACAGTCATTTGTGTGCTTAGGAGATACATTATTGTGCAGATTTTATACAAGGTGCCCCACTCGCTACTTTATCCAAGTTTTTTATAATAATGTCATGAATAATTACAGTAATTGAATGATATTTGGTAAGAACATGTACCTTCATCCATGGAAAGCAGAACCATATCATAAGAGATGTTGAAAGTGTCTGCCTTGGGCATCAAGACAGGCTTGAGCACAAGACTCCATATTTTGGAAAGTTCGCACCAGTTGCTCAGGTATAATCACTGCCACTGCCTTGCAGATGTTGTTCTTCAATGCTTGTTGGCGTGCTCATTGTGGCCTTGGACATCTTGCATGTCAGGTTCACGATTCCCAAGGATTAGTTTAGTTGTTTGCTTGCTGCAAGGCTGATCATATGTGTTAACGATGTCCTCCCGGTTAACCATACCCGAGCATTGTTTCTTGTCCATATTTATTGGGAAAGTAAGTCAATAAAGAAGTGTCAGTATCAATTTCGTAGAAAATTTGATGTCGGAGAGCACCAAGTAAACCGTGTATTCTGCAAATAGTTAAGAACCTGGAGACCCATGGAACATTACATGATTTGCATGGTGGGGACCATCCTGAAATGTCAAACAGTAGTGCAGGATGTCTAGCAAAGACTTCTTGCTTCACCATGGAAATCTTTCCATAGACTTGCCCAGGAAACCGGTAGGTCAAAGAGCATGTGTCGTGGAGCAGCAAAGAAGGCTACAATTTATCCGTACTGTTTGTCTGCTGTTCACGAACTGAAAGCACCCAAGAGAAAAGAATAAGGTACTGTCAGTGGTTTGTGGCATTTGTTACAGAATGACCAGGCATTTTGGACTACCATTTTTTCCAACGAAGCGTGGAATCACTTATCTTGATACATAAATGCACAAAACATGCATATGGAGGCAGCGGCAAATCCTCATGCATTTATCGAGAAACCACTTCATGCACACAAAAAATTGGAGTGTGGTGTTGTGCACCGTCATGTTGGGAGATCATCGGGCCCATGTTCTTTCAGGAATGGTCACAATAGCCGTATACATGGAAATTTTTCAGGCATTTGTTAATCATCTGCACCCTGAAGATCTGGTCACTGAATATTTTCAACAAGATGGGGTAACTTGCCATATATGTGAGTGGCTGAAATTGAGTCATGAATTATTTGGAGATCGTGTGATTTCTCAAGGAATGTGGCCACCTTGATCTCCTGATCTAACACCTCTTGATTTCTTTCTCTGGGGGGGGGCTATCTCAGATAAGTCGTGTTTCAAAACAAGCTGACAACCCTTGAGGCATTGAAGAACAACATCTGCGAGGCAGTGGCAGCGATTACGTCGGAGCAACTGCCGCAAACTTTCCAAAGTATGGAGTCTCGTGTTCAAACCTGTCTCAATGCTCAAGGTGGACACTTTCAACATCTCTTATGATATGATTCTGTTTTCCATGGATGAAGGTTGTTCTCACTAAATATCATTCAATTACTGTAATTATTCATTATGTTATTAATAAAAACTTGGGTAAAGTAGCAAGTGGGTCACCCTGTATTAATAGATATGCAGAACAAAGAAATTTTGCAGAAGTGTATTGTGAAATAAAGTGTCATTAGTAAAGTCGCAACACATTTTCTGAGTTGGTTTGGACATGTTGCAAGAATGAATGATGAGATGTTAACTAAGAGAAGTTAATCAGTTGAAATTGATTGTAAAGAAAATTAAAGAGAGGTTAAAGAAATCAAAGGAGAATATGATTCAAAAATGTTTGAAAGGAAAAAAGATAATAAGTTAGAAAGCATGAAATGTTATTTATGAGGGTTCTGATGGTAAGATTGCTCTCAATGGAAATGTTTAATACATCAAAAGTAATAAAAATTAACATCTGCAGTAAATAAAATTAGGTAGACTTCATTTTTCTTAAAGCTTCTGAATCTCAGGAAAGAGACTTATGTACTCTGTCATATGTAGTTCCCACTCTTTTGCCACCAAGAAAATCAAGGACTTTTCAAGGACTCGTACAAATTTTTAAGACTATATTCATGCCCAATAAGAACTCTCATGAAACACTAAAATAAATGGTAACAAACAGTCAAAAAGTTCAATTAAAATTTAGGTATATCTAAACATAGGGACATACTTTGGTGAGGTATTATTGTTATACAAAATAAAATCCCTGAAATCACGATAAGCTGGACAGACCACCGATTGACAATCGAAATTTTAGATTGCATTCCTGGGCTACAAGCATTCAGCTGATCGGAAACCTGGTTTGAGATGCCAGTACCTTACACTTACACCCCCTCACATTCACTTATTGTAGTTCAGAAGAATTCCCCTCACATTCGCTTATCGTAGTTCAGAATCGCAACCACGTGAAAACTGGAAATGGGATAGCTACATGCACCAAATTCCAAGAGAGAACGTTCTACAATACAGCACGGCAACCTGTGAAATTTTGGCGATAACTTCTCTTCAATGAACTGTGGCTATTCTGAAATTTGGTGAACAGGAAAAAAAAAATAAAGTACTTTTCAAGGACTCATACAAAATTCAAGGATTTTCAAGGGGCCTTGAAAAGGAAAATTCAATTCAAGGAGTTTTCAAGGATTGTGGGAACCCTGCTCTGTGCATTCTGAGCAGCTTATGTACTCTACCTGGGATAATCTATTATGAATTTATAAATAATGTTCTCTCAGTGATTTCACAGAAAGTGTAAAAAAAAATAGGAAAATAAAAATTAAACAGATGTCCAAATTATTTTGATCTAATGTCAAAGGTTGGCTAGAAAAATGTCTTTCATACATGCTTCCTTGTCACAAATATGCATCAGCAGATGGGATTGTCTGAAAGTAAGTTTTTGTATCTCAAGAAGCTTCTCTTGGTGTATATGAATGTGATTGGGACATTTTTGAAAAAAAATATTCACAGATAATTCTTCAATTTCAAGTGTGCATCTGCATTCAAAATATTAGAGATTTTCCTAAAAGTCAGGAACCCAATGTTTTTGGGGCTTTTTTTTTTTAAACATTGTTTAATTTAACAACAATATGTCCAATTTTGCCTTTGGCTTCTTTAAGAACTTAGATTGCTTGTCAGTGAAACTGATCGCATTGATGAGAGAGTTGCAGGTAGATTCTCTTTTTCACCATCTGGAGCTCATGAGGTACTATCAAGGATAGCATTTCCTGATCTGATTACATAGAAAAAAGGCACTTTTTTTGTGTTCGAAAATGTACTGTATTTTCCTTCACGTAATCCCCAGACTGTGAAATTCCCCCCAAAAAATAGTTCTTTGCATAATCCTCGACAGCACATAATCTTCAAACTGTGAAACTCAGAGAAAAAATCAGTGTGTAATCCCCACATGCAATGTTGATCCCAAACTGCAATTTCCTACAGAAAAGTGTTAATTCACAGAATGACCCAGCAGTCCAAAGAAATAGGAAAAAAGATCTTAAATGAAATGTCATTTTTTAAGTGCCTTGGTGTCACTTTCAAGTGAATAAAGAGCAAAAATTACAGGTTTTTTTCAGCATTACCAGTGCTTCAAAGTTAGTCCTGCTGTAGCCATGAATATATGTGACAAGAAGCTTCCCAAAGCAAGAGATCATCCAGGAGAGCAAATAATACCACCTTAGTTACATCGTATTTTCTGTCAAAATGCTCATAAGTAAAAAATATATGAGGGTTGTACCAAAAGTAATGCAAAAGTGGGCATACTTTTTTTTATTATCTGATAGAGGTTGTTCAAATTGCACATGTTGGTAGAATAACTCTTTCTTTATACAAAGGTACTACTCAACATAGTCTCCATCACAAGCGATGCATTTGCGCCATCGTTGAACCCAACTCTCAAATCCTCTTTGAAAAAATTCAGGTGTGGACTGTTGTACTCACTTCTTCACAGCCACTTTCACCTTGTCTGTGTCATCAAACCGTTGTCCCCAGAGACTGTCCTTCATTGGATCGAACTGGTGGAAGTCAGAGAGCACCAGATCTGGGCTGTACGGTGGATGGAAGACCAATGACCAGCCTAGTTTGCGGATCGCCTGATTTGTTCCCAAAGATGTGTGTGGTCTTGCATTGGCATGGTGAATGTGGATCCTTTTCAGATTCTTGTTTCAGTCTCTTCCTCATTATGGCTTCTCTAATCTTCTTGAGTGTCTCAATGTACCGCTCGCTGGGTCACAGTATGGCCACATTCCAGAAAATCAAGGAGAATGACACCCCTGTCATCCCGAAAAACATTCACCATGACTTTCTGTGCTGATCGCTGGCTCTTGAACTTCATAGGCCTTGGTGAAGAGATATGGCACCATTCCATGGACTGATTCTTAGTTTCTGGATCATAAAGATATGCCACGTTTCATCCCCTGTCAGCAGATCGGGAAAAAACGTCTTTATTAGCTTCAAACACTTTAAGCAGATCAGAGCAGACTTCCACCCTTCTCTCCTTCAAATTGGGTGTCCACTGCTGAGGTACCCACTTTGCACACACTTTACAATAACATAAGTCTTTCACCATCTTCTGTATGGCATTGTGACCACAGTCCAGTTGTGCAACAAGCTCACGGACTGCGACTCCTCTCTCCGCATGAATCAATTCATCCACTCACTGACGATTCATGTCAGTGATCAGAGATGGTCTCCCAGTGTGTGGTTTGTCTTCAATGCTGGTTTTCCCTTCTTTAAACCTCTTCATCCATCTGTGCACTCTGCTCTTGCCAATGGTGTCATCTCGGTAAACATTCTGTAGCCTTCTGTGAATGTCAGACAGCCTGCACCCTTCCTTCGTCAAGAACTCAGTGACAGCACGTTGCTTCTGCTTGGAATCCATTATTTACCTGCAATGCAGAAGAAGGGTTACTATAGATGAAGAGTTATTCTACCAACAGGAACAATTTGAACGACCTCTGTCAGTTAATAAAAAAGTTATGCTAATTTTTGCATTACTTTCAGTACAACGCTTGTATATTATTTCCAACTGTTTGCAATCCTCTGTCTTTTGTATTGCGATAAGTTTTTCTAATGTTAATACGTTTTTGGTAATTTTGCAAATATACAACCCCTTCTGACAATTATGATGCTGACTTTTTAAGAAATGAATTGTTGCAAGAACTTTTTAAAGCAGCCGTATTTTCCACAGGGCTTAAATTTATAGCGTTTTGAACACCTAATCTCATTCGTCCGTAAGGGGTCCAGGTTCGAATCCCGGTCAGGCATGGATGTTGTTTGTCTTACGGCACTGGCTCTCTCCCTTCCCTGGAACCAGTGACCCTAAATTAGGGACGGGCGACTGCTTATAGCCCATTGAGTTGCTCACGGTGGTCGTTAAACCTCCAATCAAAAAAAAAAAAAAAAACACATAATCCACGAATTGTACAACAAATTACAATGCTTTGAAAAAGATGTATCTATTGAAAGTCTGGCCAAAATGTATGAATTTCTTTTAATTATTCATTAAAATGAAAGAACACCTAAAATGCTCTAAAGAAGAAAAATTCTGCCAAAATGCAATGCAAAAATGTTGAAGAACATAGAAAAATGCTGGAAAATATCCTAAAAACCCTTAAAATAATGCCCCAGAGAGGGGGACCACCAAAAAATAAAGTCCTCAAAGCCTTAATTATTACCAAATTTTATTAAAATCAGACTATTTGTTAATGTTCTGGTTTCCATTTCTATTACCATAGCTTCTCTTTGTACTGGAAGCCATGTCATATCCTTTTCTCCATGTGATTTCCTATACTTGTTCTATAGATTGTGTCACTGTTTGAAAGAGACTCGTGTCATATCTGTTCTTTGCTGCTATGCATCACATCAGATCTTTTGAGAGGTGAAATTTGTGCCATATTCGATATTTGCTTTATGTGATACATTTGTTCTTTAGATTTTGAAAATATGTATTTAAAAGAACTAAGTGTCTATGTGAGTTTACTAAACCTATGGTTTATAACGAAATAGAAATTCTTCTCCCATTGCAAATGTGCTACATGTAGTGTATGCATTAATCCAGGGCTCGGCAAATCCCGGGCACCAGGTCGCCTAGGCAAGCGCCTAAAATTCGGGCTGTGGTGTCTAATTTTCTTCTTTCTTGAGATTTCGTAATTTGCAGTAAATACCGTAATTTCTGTTGTATAATCCATAGATTATCTATTAAAAAATTATAAATTTAAGTACTGCAGACACCGGTAAAGAAAATAAATAAATAACTGTGCTGTGTTTCAAAAGTCCTCTAGGTAATTGTCAGGAGAGGTGGTGTTATTGGGAAAGTACTGAAAATGTGGTAACAGAAAAAATGTAACGTAACGTCGAGATAGAAGACCGCAAAGAGATTGTAAGAATATATTATATGTTTCACTTAGAAGCCTTTTGATAGAAAATATGACGCCAGGAAGGTGTTACTATGTGCGCATGCGGAAGCCTACGTGGTGTGAGAATCCGTGACTCTCGGGAATCCCGCAGAGCTGTTCCATAGCATGTAACCATTCTGCGAATCACATTGCCTAGTTTTGGTATGCTAATTGTATTAGTTAAGGATTTTTTTTTCAGTATTCAGTTGAAACGTATTCAGAAATAAGACAATGCTATGGACTGTCCACAATTTCAACAACTTTTTTAGTGTAGCTAATGAACTACGGTAATGCTGCAACATCTAGCGATTTTAGTTCTTTATTTTCTTAAAAGTAACACAAAAGTACATCAAAATGACAGTTACTTTTTCAATAAGACGATAATTTATTTCTTACATCTTTGTATTTCTGAGTCGGTCCAGTGAAAGTGCAGTTTTCTGTCGGAAATTACGATTCATGATTGATATGATAGGTGCGGATTATACTACTGTCATACTTGCCAATTACAACGGAATGTCCGTAGTTTCTATACGGATTTAGTTGTCCGACTACAGAACTGTCTCTGGAAACTACGGATTCTACGAACTTTCATTTTGTTTAAAAAAATTTGCTATTGTTTTATGACATATACATAAGATGCTTAAACGATTTGCAGAATTCTCTGTTGTTGTTTTTTTTATCATTTTGATTGTTCTCAAGATTGATGCAAAACTGAAGAGATTTTTTTTTGGGGGGGGGGGGGGTTCGTCTTCCGTTAGGGACGGTATTTCGTGTTTCAAAGCTTTAGAAAACAATAGTTAAATGGAGTAAAAAGAACTTGCCCTAATCGTAATTTTTGTTCTCCCAATGTTGCGTTTATGTCTAGTATTCTTGTTAAATATTTTATGGCATATATGTTTGTATTTCATCATGAAACTGTAGCCAAGAATTTGCGTAAATGGAAGTTAGACGCTGCGAAAATATTCTCCTAATCTTCAGGCATGAAATTCTGCCTTTTTCGTTATTTTGGCAACTCAGGAGATTGATGCACAAATAAACATAATTTTTTTTTGGGGGGGGAGCAATAGATGTTCGTCAGAGGACGGAATTCCATCTTTACGAAACTTTCAAAAACGGAAAGTCGACTGAGTTCAGATTTTTTCCATAATCGTAATTTCTTTTTTCTCGTGATGCTGCCTCTGTCCAATATATTTAAGTATCATTTTGCTGCATAAATTTTTGTATTTCAGCTTGAAAATAGAAGAAAAATTTCCAAAACCGGAAGTCGGAGATTTCCCGCAATTGCCCACTCACGCAATGTTCCCACTCTCCAGCGCCATTAAATATCCCCCGCCCCATAAGTTTTTGCATTTAATCTTGATAAGGGAAGAAGAAAATTTCTGAAAACGGAAGTGACGAAGTTGGAAAATTTGTAAAAATTGATGTATGGTGTTCAAAAGTATTAATATTCCCAAAGTTACACTATTTATCTAAAATAGTTGAAGCTTTCATATCATGCGCTCATGGTCCTCAGGCTGATGGTTGTTATCATAGGACATAAAAAAACAAGAAAAGAAAGAAAAGCTACAATGAAGAAGTAGGGACAGAATGATACTATCAGAAAGAAAAATTGAGCAATGGATGCTGTGCAGTTACAGAGTCAACAAAAGACAAACTGATAGTGGTCTGCATTCTTGCCGTCTGTTTTGATTTTTCACCAGTTAAGATGTTCAGCATTTTTTCCTTTTCTTTGGTCTCTTCTTGTCTTAACACTTTCGCTGCCAGTGGGCGCAGGCGCCAGCAAAAGAAATCGTTGTAAGGGACCATGCTGGTGCCAGTGACTTCAGATTGTTAACAGGTTTCGGTTTTTGTTTTGTATTACTTCCGCTAGGTGATGCAACTTCTTCGTGTTTTGAAGTATTAAATTGCTAGGCAACACAGTGGAGGTGTTGTAACTTAGATGGCCTGGAGGATAAGAAGTCGCGCGTGTCTTCCGTGGCCTATCAGAAAACACGTATTTTCTGTGCTGTTATTTCATTTTATACATTTCATAAAATATCAGGTTAATTTCCGAAATTTTTGATATTTTAAAAATTCAGCTATATATATATATAGTGCAAAACAAAGCAAAATTTTGATCAAGAGAGTTAAGATGTTTTGCTGCATATGACATATACATAAGATGGAATGTATCCCACTCTTATGTCCTGACCTTTTACCCGTAAAAGGAATTGTAGACTTTCTACAATTCCTTTTTTATGCTTTCCAACCGTAGGTTGAAGAAGCGTATATGCTCCATCTTTGTCAGTCTGTCCTTCTGTCCGTCTGCACAATAACTCTCGTAAAAATGATTCGATTTTGATAAAATTTTAGCATGTGGTAGGGGGACCACCTGGGGACAAACCCTATTGGAAATGGGGTCAAAGGTCAGGACATAAGAGCGGGATACATTCCATTGCCCTTATGCGTCCTAACTTACGTAAAAATGTTTCGATCAAGACAAAACTGTATCATGTTGTTCCGGAAGTATACTTAACCGGTTCTGTTTAAATATCATCGAAATGGGGTCAAAGGTTAGGGCATAAAAGCGAGGTTTATTCTACAGCCATGTTCCTCATAACTTGAGTAATGATTTCTGGTATGTTGGAAAGCATATCATAATCAATGCATTGCATGATTTTACTAACTTGTTTACATAAGCTTGTGTGAAGTTGCCCGCGCCTGTATGGCCTATACAACATCACATTGAACTTTTGGGCCACGTCGGTCGCACGTAACTTCTGCATGTTTTGCTATAAATGGACTTGTGGTCAGCCAACTAGTAGGTGGTATAAATCTTTTGGGAATCCCCTTGTTGGAACTTCAGATATTTACTTCTGTTTATCTGCCCCCCCCCCGGGCGATTTCTACAGAAGGCGCGTGTGCCCGCTGGCAGCGAAAGTGTTAAACTGCAATTTTAGAGACAGTATGATCATATGGTAAGTGGAGGTTTGTGCACTGCGCATTTACTTGCTTGGATTTCCTGTCTGTCAAACATTGTGGAATTATTAGTAGTAGTAACAAGGCTATTGCCAATGTTGGCAGGTATAGACTGTTGGTTTTTTTTTTTTTTTTTTTTTTTTTGTCTTTGTCTGAAATATGGTCCGAGACATGCTGCCGTGGATTATACATACATATCACTAAGCTGTTCTCTGAGATTCAGAGGTTAGCTCCAAAAAGAAATAAAAACTACCATATATTTTTACTTACTGTTGTCGTATCAAACTTCTCCATTTACAGCGATCTTGACATACAACTCGGGTTTCACTGATATCCATTACACACCGTACACAAGATCTTTTATACTTCATACTCGTAATTTTTTTCTCATGCAGACACTCCTGAATCTGATCCACCCATGTTTTCCTTGGCCTTCCTCTGCCTTTCCTTTCTGCCACTTGGGCTAAAGAGATTTTCTTAGTAAGCATCTGATCACTCATTCTTTCAGCATGGCCAAACCACCGAAGCATATTGGTCTCCACCTTGCTACAACATTTTGCTTCACATCACACAACTGCAACACATCTTCATTCCTCACACAATCAGACCGTGTCTTGCCCCCCCCCCCGTAAGTAACTCATTTTGCATTTCTCCAGCACACAAATGACTCCTATGTTTCTTCTGCAGTACCCAGGTTTCACTGCCATACATCAGCGTAGGAACAATTACACTTTCATACACAGAGAACCCATCATTCCTGTGAAAACCTCCCAGAGCAGCTATGACTTTCAATGAAGAATTCACTTGCCTACTAATTTCACCATCCAATTTGTTCTCTCTGTCAAACATGCCTAAGTACAAACTCACTCACCTGGTCAATCACTGTACCATTTATACTTGCATTACATTCAGTGCTACCAGTTCCTCTCTCAAAAACCATAACTTTGGTTTTTCCCTTATTTATACTCAGTTTGAATTTCATGCAAACTTGTACATCTGAGACAACATACTCTGCAAATCACTTTTGCTCTCTGCCAACAGGACAGTGTCATCAGCATACAGCAATCTGCACACATAGATATCATCAAGACATAAACCACTATCATCTATTTTGGCATCACGCATGCACACATCCATAAATATATTAAACAGCCATGGTGACATTACACAACCTTTTCTGACTCCTGCACCAATAGAAAACCATTTTGATAAAACACCATTTACTCATACATAAGCTCTACTTCTAGCATACATGGCTTTTACACTGTTAAGTAGATTCCCAGTAACACCATATTCATTCAGTACCTTCCACAGAAGTATCCTCTTTACTTGGTCGTAAGCTTTCTCGAAATCTATGAAGGTAGCAAAAACATTCTTACCAACAGCCAGATACTTTTCAATCATTGTGCGTAATGCAAAAATCTGGTTAGTGCAGCCTTTACCAGGCATAAAACCACTCTGAACATCTGACACTTTCTGTGATGTAAGACCCCGCACTTTTTCAATAACAACCTTACCAAACTCTTTCCCTGGCACACTTAGTAGGCTAATACCATGATAGTTCTTGCATTCAGTCTGATCACCTTTTCCCTTATACAAGGGAACAATAATAGCATCCTTACAATCCCGAGGGACCATTCCTAACTCCCAGCACAACTGGCAAATTTCAGTTAACCAGTCAATTACAGAGTCACCACCATATTTCAACATCTCTGCAGTTATGCCATCAACTCCCGGAGCCTTACCATTCTGAAGAGATTTTAGAGCTTTACACACTTCTTCTCTTGAGATCCCTTCTGTGCTTCCATCCCTCACTGTGACATCATCTGCATCTGTCTGACTCATCTTTGCTTTCCTGATCTAATAACTCACAGAAGTATTCACCCCATCTTTCACTTAACTCATTGGGCTCTCATATCATTTCCCCGATCTCATTCTTCACACAACTTACAACTTTGTTTCCCCTATTTTTCCTGAGTCTTGTGTACTTCCAGAAAAACTTTCTATCTTTCCAAAAAGCCAATTCATGCCTTTCCACCTTCTCCTTCCTATCTTTTGCCTTACTCTGGCAAACCAGCTTAGCAGCTTCACACTTCTTTGAGCAATATTCATCCACAGAGACTCTACCTTGCAATGTCCCCAAATAGGCTTCCTTCTTTCTCTTTACTGCCTTTTCAATCTCGCTTATTCCACCAAGCATCACCTCTATTTTTACCCACTATTGTGGTGCCACAGACCTCTTTAGCAGCAGTGACAACACAGTTCTTAAAACATTCCCACTTCTTTTCTACATCCCTCTCACCAGACTTCAGCTCCTTCAGTTGTTCTCTGAGTAAGTCAGAATAACGCTGATGGTCTTCAAGGAGCCTATCAACCTTTATTCTTTCTATCCTGGGTCTCTTCATATTCCTTTTCCTCCAACCAACATTAAGTTTCGCTCGTGACACTACCAAGTAATGATCAGAACCAACATCCGCTCCTCTCATCACACGGGTGTCAACAACTAAGTGTTTCAGACGCTGATCGTAGACAACAAGATCTGTCACACTCTTTTGACCAAGAGTACGATTTTCACAAGTATATGTGTGGATAGACTTGTGGTTTAAAAATGTATTAGGTACACACAAACCATTGTCAATGCAGAGTTCAATTAATATTTGCCGTGGATTATGCAAAGGAAAAAACTGTTTTTCTCAGAATTTCATGATACAGATCGTATGCTGCAGTGGATTATACGTGGAATTTTTTTTTCACAGCTTTTGGATTATACGCCCTTAAAAATCTCACGAAGGAATTTTTTTTTTCTGAATTTTAAGGTCTACAGATTATACGAAAAAAATATGGTACTTTAAATTAATATGTACAAAAAATGACATCCGCAAATGGTATTTTAATAAAATTGAAATCTGAAATTTTAGTTTTTTTGAGATCATCTACTGAAAGAATGAAAAAGAAAATTATGAAGCAAATTGGAACTTTATTTTGCAATAAGTGGTTTGGGTAAAAAGAAATAGGCAGCGAATATGGTTTACCACTTTTCATTCCAGCGTCATAACCTAACATGTTTTTTTGTATGCATTTTTGACTTCGTTTCACCTGGTGCCTAAATTTTGGATTTGTCGAGCCCTGCATTAAACCATACATTCTTCATCACAAAAAAAAAAAGAATCTAGCAAATGTTGTGCTTAGTTTATTGACTTAGGTAATTGCAGTAAAATCAATAATTTCTAGGTTCAAACAAGAGGTAAATTCACTAAAATGCTCTTATATTAGTGAGGCAGGGAAAAAAATCGTGCACTAAAAATCGTTAATGAAGAACATGCACATGCATATTTGCACGAAACTTAACAAGAGATAAATTGTTTAATTTATATTAATATCTCACTATAAAAAAGGGCAAGCAGCAGTGAAGCATGCTTTGTTTTTGAAAAGCCTTTCATTGCATTGCTTGATGTGTCATACTTATTTCTTTTGTGTGTGTGCATACATCAGTATGTGTTTATTTGAAACAAGTTTTCTACCTGTACTTGATAATTTCTTCATTTTCTTTTTCACTCATTGTATAGAACAAAACAAGATACTATGTTCTCGTGGGTACAGATATGTATCATGGTCAAAAGACTGTCACTGTCTACTCGCCACTAAAAGTAAGTTCTGCTATTTTAATAGGTGCAGCAAATACTTCTTGAATTGCACATTTATCAAAATTAAACTATATCAGTTTTGTAGTATGTAATAAGTACAATATTTTTTCCATTTAAGGAAGAAAAAAATGCTTCATCAACCATACTTTTTACACACAAACTTTTTTTTTCTTCTTTACATAGTTTCTACTTCTATTTTAATTATTCCTCTTTGGCATTAATGCAATATCAGCTGCAAGACTTTTCTTAAGTCATTTTACTTCTACATGTCATCCATGTACAGTGTAAGCAGTCTCGTTTACCTGTATTGAGATGTTAGATTATCTGTTCCCTCATTTTAAAAATCAGCTCATTTTTAGCTTGTGTAAATGGTTGGATCTGACTGTTGCATAGAAATGTGTCATCCTGAAATGGAGCTATTGATGTCCTGTAAAAGGTATCAGTTTTTCCATTTTTATTAATATGCAGATTACAAATGTCCGCATGTCTGATTTTTCTCAGACTTATTTCACTACTTTTTAAACTTTTCTCCAAATTCTTTCTTTGTAATATTCAAAATCAAACCCCTGAGTATGCACATACTAGCAAAATGTAGTTCCAGCAAAACGTAGAGCAATTAATGTTTTCTTCTTTAAGATCTTTTAAAAACTGTAGGTGAATAAATCACCATTCAAGATAAAAACCTAAAGAGTGGGAGCCTTGGGTAAGGGTAAAAAGTAATGCTCAATAAAATCTGTCTTCAGATAAATTTGATAACCAAAGCTGTGTATGACTGATTACTACTTCTAATTTTTAATTTATTCAGCATAAGCAAAAAACAAACCAAAGTACCTGTATGATACACATAGAAAAATCATACAAATATCCAATGATTTACAAAGAGTAAAATCCACTGTTTATCTGCAAGTGTTTGATTATCTGTTTTCCAAGAAGAAATATATTTTCTTTTTATGGTTTGTGGGAACAAAACAGTTTTACTTATAGGATGTGTGTACACAGGTATCACTCCTAGATGATACAAGGAAGAAATGCTGTTACACAAGCTGCACATACTAAAAGAAGGTTCTGCAGTGAAAAACGGAAATAATCAATTGTTTCAACTTTGCTAACATGTCAGACGCATGCATACTCTATGTCCTGGTGATGGGGGGCGAAATGCTCATTTTGAGCTCTTTCTGCTTCTTATGGCTCAAACTTGCAGATGTTTATCTTGACTCTGACATGCTGAGGAACTGAGTTGGCGTGAGTAACAGAAAAACCTCTTTCACCCTTCACAAATGATTTGCTCAAGTGAAAATGAGAAAAAAAACCCAGCACATTCTCACTTAAAAGTAATCTCGGAGAGATAAACATAGAGCTGACAAATGATTGCTGTTGCTATTAAAATTGCCCATCAAAAACTATTCAAAAGAAGCAATTCATAGTTCTTTGAGCTAATTCTGTAATTTTCATTAAATTAAAATAAATTTTAGCATGTGGAGCTATTGAACAAATTTACATATTGTTTCTTGTAACTTCTCATTTAATGATCTAGAGTGTGAATCAGAATCAGAGGTTATTGGATTTCTCACTTGGATGTGCATTGAGATCCCAGTTTGCAATCCAGAAAACTTGTACCTTAACAGAGTCCTGAAAAAGGGAACTGGGTTGGCCAGTATTTTCCAGCATGTGGTTAGGGTCTGTGGTGATCTATACCATCATCCTGAAACTGATAATCTCTGAACCCCATTTTGTCACTTTTTTGTAGGAGACATTTGTATAGGTGTTGGTTACTCCTCACATAATAATTTCAGATTTAATTAGATACATAAACAGTGTTTCCATGGTATGCAGAAGTGCCTTTTCTAAACACCTTAGGAACATAGAAAGGAAAATGTGGCATCATGACTTTTCAATTCAATTTTTAATCATAATAAATAAACTTGAGAAAAAATAAATTTATAAATACTTAAACAAGGTATTTGCTTTTACTTGTGTAGTGTTTAGGCTGTACACAAAGGTGAGTGAGGTGAATAAATATGCAGAATTACATTACACTCTTGTTTTTAAAGTTATTTTTAGAAATGCACCTATCTGATTGTATTCTTACAACAGGATTTGAAACGTGCTAAATCAGTGGCTTCTATTTGTTTATGTACCTGTGTATTTATTCATTAAGGTGGCCACAGATACACACTTTTGAATGTCACATTTGAGTGTCATGCCAGCAAATGGGGGAGTTTTGTGCCTGGGGCAGCATGTAGCATAGAGTGAAGAGGATTTCAAGCAGGCATTAAAGAGGTTCACTCCATGCTATATGCCGCCTCAGGCACAAAACTCCCCCATTTGTTGGCATGACACTCAAAAGTGCATGTCTGTGGCCACCTCTAGGGAACAGCCAACATTCCAGAACAGAAAAATCCCAGCAATCCCATTAAAAAAAACTAAGTAGAACTCACTGCTCAGCTTTACTTGGCACCATTTCTTATTGATGCCTCTTTCATGAAGAGACAATTCTTTTACAAAGGAGCATGTAGGAAATATAGCTGTCATGCATCTTTTCAGCATTTGATTTCTTGGGACAGGTTAAGCTCCGAGACACCTAGGGCTGATTTTGTTCATGACTGATGTGTCCCAAGTGCTTCTTTGTAGAAGACTCAGCTGCTGGTTTAAATGGCACCAAGTAAAGATCAGATTACTTTATTGAGCTCCACTTAGTCTTTTCTGGTTTCACTAGTTTTTTTAATGATATCAGAATATCATGTCTTGTATAGTGTTTTGTTTAGCTGTGTGTCTGTGTTTTTGATATTTTTGCAATTTGTTTGGAGCAAAACTAAAAGTTTGGCCCAGGAAATCTGAAAAACAGCTGCAATAAAGAAATTTAAATGACATGAATAATATGTTACATATAAAAATAGTATTTACTCTTACAGTGAACTACTGTACAAATATTTATAGGAACTTTTTCAAAACAAGATGCACGTAAACTAGATATCTATGGAGTTGTATATTGTTACCACCACTACAGACAAGTTACATATGTTGAAAGAATATATTGTATGAAGAGTTTTTTTTTCTTTAGTAATTGCATAACTTACGTATTAATTTAATTGTAAGAATTTACTGCTGCTGTGTTTATTTCAAACATTAATTTGTGTATGGGGGGGGGGGTATTGATGGAATTAAATATATGTATAGATATATTTTCTTTATCATGAAAAGAGTGTAACATTATTTGTGTTATAGGTCCAAAATCACCTTCCACATCCTGTTCATTTGCTATGCCAGAAAGCTATTCTGGAAGCTCTTGGAGCAACGCCTACTGATTATTCAAAAAATCCATTTCAAGATAAATATATTCGGTTAACTACGCTTGATGTTGGCCAAGTTTATAATGTACCCCTATTGGTAGCCTACCACTGTAAACTATTTATTCAACCTGTGTTACCAGTAGTTGAAAACCATGAGTAAGTTTTGCTAATGATTCATAAATGTTTTAAATTCTGTTTTTAAATAGAATATATGTAACAAATAACTATGCATTATTATTTTTTTCATTCTAAATTGTTTTTTTTATATTTTCAAGATTTCTAAATGTAGTCAGAACTTGAAATATGTGTTGGACAAAGATGGATAACTAGTTAATAAAGCAGGTATTAAGAGTGAAAAAAAAAAAAAAACACTCTTAAATGTGTATAAAATTGACATCATGAGACATGGATGTTTATACAGTCAGTTCTCATAGTACAGCATCATTTAATATAAACTTTTGATTATGATGGACAACTGTATTTTCTCCACTTTTATTTTATGGACTAGCTTTATAAACCGCATTGTTTATCTAGGATAAGTTAATATGAAGCGTCAGTTTGTATGAATAAATGTATCGACAATTGCCTGGCACATCCTAAAACCATTACAACTCTTAAAACTACCAAGATATTGTCATTTCCTCTTAACTGCACCTCTCGTCTTAGTCCATTTGTCAAGGCATGATTAAGTGTTCGAAAAAGCAATTTTCAGTGAATGCTTCTAGAATGTTTGTTTCTTGCAGCTAAAACATCTAAAGATGTGGAAGTTATAGTTCTTCAATCCATGAAGGGGCTGCAGCACATGTGGATTTTAATGCCTTCAATGGTGATAAGAAATTGCTTTTGGCAGGATTTGAAAAAGTAAATCTAGATTCTTCAGACACACTCACTGAACAGCAAGCTATTGCTGGGGATCAAAACCCACTTTTAGGGGATTTTCTGAAAACTGCAGCAAATGTCGAAATTAAATTTCCTCGAGAAATGAATCGCTCAGAGTCTCAGAACACTGCAGTTCTGAGCAACTGAAACCTATTGTAGAGGAACCTGAAAAAATGAGAAACTTGAATTTCGCTAGTTAAGGCAGTTGAGGTGCGAGCCCTAACTAGCACAGTCTTGGAAGTGTGTTCAGATTTCCATGTAATAGGCTTCATTTGGCTGAAATTGCCGTGTAATGTTAATATGCTCTGCAGAAACTGGGAGATGTGGCTGATTTCTTGCTCCTGGATACTGCAATTTACTACCTTTTTGTTTTAATGTAGTTTTCAAATGAAGCAAAGGAACTCAATCATTTAATTCACAAAATAGCTTTGTAATAATATGACGCTTCATAAAGAGAATCAAGCAATATAAATTAAAATCATTATGAAGCAATCTGGCCAAAATACTTTGAAAATTCATACTTATTAAGTATCACTGAGTTTGGTTTTTTTTTTTTTATGAGTACATTAAGCTCACAGCACCAACTCATACTGACACTCAACAAATGTTTTCTTTTCTTATTTTATGTTTGATCATACGAAAGTTCCAAAAACACATGCAATGGGAAAAATTTTCTTCAGCCTCTTAAATATGTGAGTCTATATGTAGTATATTCCACAAAACATTTTCTGTTTAAATGCATATTTTTTTTTTAGATGGGGCAGTTGCTTCTGGTGTGCAATAAAGCAAATTTTATATGCTCAGTAGATTCTGCTTAATGTGATCACTTGTAAGTGGAGGTATTTTGATCAAAATAAATCTATGATAACACTAACTGAAAAAGTAAAAATTCAGCAGTTACAATGTTTGACACTAGATCATGGTATATTATTGGAAAGCTAAATTTGTGTATTTATTGATGTATTTAAAAGCAGTTAATGTAAGAAAAAACAAACTTTCATAGAAACTTTATTTTGAACTTAGAAAAAAAATTAGAAGCTTTCATTTTTGATTGACCATCTGTATTTTTTTTCATGCTGCTTATGGGGCTCATCTGAGTTGTTCTGTTTCCAGATCACAAGATTCAAAGTGCTTCTCTCATTTCAACAATAATTGGAGGTTTAATAGTTGTGTGGGGTTTCAATTTAATCTGCTTCATCTATCAATTTCAGGTCTCCCAGGATAACAGATTAATTGTGCTTTCAGTTAAGTGAAAACATTGAGCTAGGTCAATGATATAATTTCTCAGGTGCTTCATTGTGGTCTGATAACCTTTCTTCCCCCCCCCCCTTCTTCCCTGGGATAGCTTGAGAAAACCCAAAGTTTTTTTGTTTTGTTTTGTCATATGGGAAAGTGTTTGTGCTTGCATTGGTCATCCAGTGGTTGACTTATCTCGGGCATGAGCTTCCAACTTCTCATACTGCTGTACTTGGGTTTGAATCCTGGAGTGAGATAGGAATGTTGTGTACTGTTTTCGAAGAATAAATACTGTTTTTCTGGGAAGTGGTATTATACAGTTTACAATGACAACAAAAATGCCCTGCAGACTGTGTATAATACTGCTTCCTAGAAGTAATAGATCAAACACTGTCTTCCTCAGTCAAAATATTAAGAGTTATAACGTGTGAAACAGAAGATTTAGAGGAATACGAAAATAGTATTAACAATTACCACATAATACAGCAGCAAGCTTGTCCTTTTGCCCCCCCTCTCTCTCTCTCTCTCTCTCTCTCTCTCTCTCACACACACACACACACACACACACACACACACAAAAGTGAACTACTGGCTCTAAATAATGGATCAGTAACTCCTTATGCAGCCTTAGAGGCATGTGGAGTTGTTTATAAATCTCCCTCCCAAAAAAACCTCAGAACTAACAGCATGAACATCAAATTCAAAGATATGTAAAATGCAAATTCATTAAATTGAATTCTATGTTCAACCAAGAGTAAAAATAGCTATACATGCAGGGTCACACCACTATTACTACCAGGAGAGTAGGTGTGAGATTTTGAACAATGAAAAGGAGAAATGTAACTCAGTTCTTTTCTTAGCAAGTAACTCAGGATTTGTGAGCTGTTACTGTAGTGTTAATTTACTGAATAAATAACCACATGTAGTGTTAATTTACTGAATAATATTTTGCCACCACATGGTGGTCATACAGAATCTAAAACAGAAGTTGTAAGCTTTTCTTTTTTTCAGAGTGGTGGTATGCAGCTGCAAATTTTGGTTTTCTACAAGTATGCACTTGGCAGCTATTTTGCACATGAGTACCCAGAACAAAGTACTTATGAGTTTTTAAATTGCTAAAACACCATAAGTAGCAATCAGAACTTATTTCCAAGAACACAGATACTATGAGCTCTAATAATTTTCAAAAGAAGCTGTTTTCCATTCAAAAATTTAGGTGTTATGGATAACTCATATACACTGAGAGGACAGATATCTTGGGTTTCTGGACAACACAATGCTGTCACCAGTCTTGCTAGTGGGAAAATGCACTGCTTAGCAGGTATATAGGTAGGAGGACATCACTGCATTCATGTAGATAATTCAATGTCAATATGGATAAATGTTGTGACTTAACAGAGTTTGAAAAGGAGGTGATAGTGGGTGCCCGAAACATGGGTCATTCTGTCATGTAGGTGGTGCAGGAATTGCGGTATCCCTGTTCGACAGTATCAGGAATACAGCATTTCTGCAATATGGTGTTACTGGTAATCTATTTAATAGTGTAAAAGCCATGTATGCTGGCAGTAGAGCTTGTGTACAAGTGAATGGTGTTTTATCAAAATGGTTCTCTATTGATGCAGGAGTCAGACAACGTTGCGTAACGTCACCTCAGCTGTTTTATATATTTATGTATGGGTGCATGCATGATGCCCAAATAGATAATACTGGTTTATGTCTTGGTGATATGTGTGTGCAGATTGCTGTATGCTGATGACACCGTCCGGTCGGCAGAGCAATAGTGAGTTGCAGAGTATGTTGTCCCAGATGTACGAAGTTTGCATGATATTCAAACTGAGTATAAATAAGGGGAAAACCAAAGTCATGGTTTTTGAGAGAGGAACTGGTAGCACTGAATGTAATGCAAATCTAAATGGCACAGTGATTGACCAGGTGAGCGAGTTTGTGTATTTAGGAAGCATGTTTGACAGACAGAATAAATTGTATAGTGAAATTAGTAGGTGGGTGAATTCTTTATTGAAAGTCATGGGCTGCTTTGGGAGGTTCTTACTGGAATGATGGGAGATGTTTGTGTGCTGGAGAAATGAGTTACTTATGGAGGGTTTGTGGCAAGACACATTCTGATTGTGTGAGGAATGAAGAAGTGTTGCAGCTGTGTGATGTGAAGCAAAATGTTGTTAGCAAGGTGGAGATTAATATGCTTTGGTGATTTGGCCATGTTGGAAGAATGAGTGATGAGATGCTTACTAAGAAAATCTTTTTAGCCCAAGTGGCAGGAAGGAAATGCAGAGGAAGGCCAAGAGAGTCATGGGAGGATCAGATTCAGGAGTGTCTGCATGAGAAAAAGATTGAGTATGAAGTATAGATCTTGTGTACGGTGTGTAATGGATGTCAGTGAAGCCCGAGCTGTGTTTCCAGATCGCTGTAAATAGATAAGTTTGATACGGCAACAGTAAGTAAAAATTATCTGGTATTTAGTATTTCTTTTTTGAGCTAACCTCTGAATCTCAGAGAACAGCTTAGTGATATGTATGTAATAACATCACATCACGGATAGCGCTGTGAGCACAGAAAGAAGACAATTGAATATGGCTGTTGATGTCTGTATCGCATAGGTGCAACCAACTGGACAATAACTGTCGCACAAATCACCACCATCTTGAATGAGGGAGGTGCTAGAAACATCTCCACTGAGATCATCGGACGATCATTAGTTGCAATAAGTTATGGGAACGGCCAACCCACCAGTGGCTCATTGCTAGTGCCACATCACCAGACTGTACACCTCAACTGGGCAAAAGAACATTGACACTGGGCCTTGGATGATTGGAGGCTGGTTTCCTGATCCAGCGAGTTCCTTTTCTAGTTATTTAATGCAGATGGGAGGGTGCAGATCTGGTGGAAACTATATGAAGTGGCAGACCCAACATGTCAACAAGGAACTGTTCAGGCTGGCGAGTGCTCGGTTATAGTCTGAGACATGTTCAGCTGGCATACATTGTGATCTGTGGTATGGCTGGATGCATCTCTGAGCAATCCACACTACTTGTCCATCCTTGCAGACCATCTGCATCTGTGTATGGCCATTATGCCCCCACAGGGTAATGGACTTTACCACAGGACACTGTACTTCCCCACATAGCAGTGGTGACTAGAACATGGTTAGAAAAGTTTTAGTTTAATTTGATTGACATTAAATGTCCGTCATTACTGTTTCACATGTCCCATTCTGAAGTGTCCTCCCTGTTACTGGACCAGTGGCGTAACTAGCATAACATGCGCCTGCAAGATTTACTTCAGCACCCCTAAGCACAGTATTTCCCCCAGGATTTCGAACACGAAGAAGGATGCATTTTTCGCGGTGTGTGTGTGGTTGGTTGGATTAAGAAGTCAGGGAGAGTGTCTTCAAAAGTAATGGTGGTACCTAGAGCCCTATAGTTTTAACTTTTTAAGTAATAGATTTGACAATACTTGTAATTGCTTTGTCCAAAACTAAAATATATCACTTGAAGAAATCACACATGGCAGATCTGCAGCTGCTGTGAATAAATGTTGACGCCTGTCGTGCATGTAATCCTAGGTAACTGACTGTTTTCCCACATCCTCCATGGGGAATGCCACTGTGGCCTGCCACTTTTCCTCAGCAGCGCAGAGAGAGGGCGATTGGAGAGCGATCGTATTATTTACAACCCATTGCAGAGCAATTGTATTACAACCTGAGGTCAAAGAGCTGAACACTTTCAATCTGTAGGACATTTAGTGTTTTAAAAGTGAAACTAGGCATTTATTTAGGCAAAGCTAAATATATCTTAAAGCAAAATATGAATCTTTGGGTTAATTATTGTGCGTGTTCGAAATTTTCATAAAACTATAACTGGCAGCTGCAGTACGGCCTTTTGTTACCTGCACCCCCCACCCCCGTAGCTGTGGGCAGGTAGTTACGCCACTCTACTGGACATGAACTTTGTACAAAATCTTTCGGATTCTGTGGGAAGATCCTTTCAAGCTTTGGATCCTCCACACAAAAATGCGACGGAATCGTGGACAGAGGTGCAACAAGCGTGGCTGGTGATACTTGTGGAACTCTTTTGTGGCATAGTGGTCCCGGCACCTTGAAGTGTGTCCACCTGTATCCGGGCAAGAGGGTGCCTACCCATTACTAAAGGTAGGTATCCCATGGTTTCAGATCATTCAGTGTAATACCAATTGGTTATAATGCTGTTATGATAAATTAATTTTACTGAAGTTGTGCTTAAATTGGGCAAAGTTTACCTCAATGAGTAGTAATCACAGTAAAATGTTGTAGTCCATATATAACTTATCAGTAATAAAAAGATTTTTGAGTCGCTTAGAAAAAATAAGGAGTTTGTAGAAATGGAATTGCTGTAATGGCTGCATGCAGGCTACAAATCAGCAAATCTAACTTTTTAGAACATAAGATCCATAGTGCTTATACTAAAAATGAAGGTAGGTTTAAATCTAAATGCTCTCACATGCATATTATTACCAGATAAAATCACATTACTTCTAAAGCAGTTATCTGTGTGACAATTTGTGCCTTATGAGTCCTTTGGAGTACTGTTGTATTTCTTCCCCTATTAAAAAGAAAAAATAATTTTTTGTCTTATTTTAGGACAGCTCAAGAGCTGCTACACTTTTTGAATCAGTTTCTTTTAATTTGTCTCGGATAAAATATTTAAAAGTTGCTAATCAAATATGTTAATCCTGTGCATTAGTGGAGTCATGGCAAGATCCTAGTGATCAAATATCTTAAAAATTGAACTTGCAATCTGAGCAAGTTCAAACTTTCTTTCTGTTGTCAAATTTTCACTTTGCACACCAACCCATTGTTAGGACTGACTCAAGAGCTAGGTTTTAAATATGTTGTTTTAAAAACAGTAAAAGACAAGTACAACAGCTTGAATGGCTTAGGAAAATTTATAGGAACTGGCTATGAAGATCAGCATTATGTGTTTGATATTGTTGTTTGAAGGTTGGTTTACTAAAGTACTTTCATTTAAAAAAAAAATTAAGGTGCTTATGTTTTATTAAAGAGCTTAATTTCAATTACCATATGATGGTGATTGAAGTTCTGCTCTTTCTGTGTTCTCTTATGATACTTTTCAAATTTACTTTTTGTTTAAAATTGAATATCATACTTTCTATTTCTGATCTCCATGTTATGTTTTAATTAATTGTTGAAAGTTCAGGTTAAAAAATGAAAATTAAAATGTGTTAGAAATATTGGAGATAAAATGCAAAGTAATTGGTTGAAAGATTTAAAATTTTTGGAAGGTTAAAAACACCATGTGTTTCAATAATGTACCTCCATGCATAAGATAAGACAGTAAAAGTATTAATATTAAGGTCTGAATTCTTTGTTTTCTCAACACATATTACTTTGGACATTAATATCTCTCTTCATATTGTGTTGCACAATTATAATTTTCATTTTCCAAATCAAGTGCAGCATGATTATTGATACAATAATCAGTCAGACTGATTGCTATATCAATAAACATGTTGTTTCCAGTTTGAAAAACATAGCTATAATTGCAATAATAAGTGGAGCTAGATACTAATTGCCAAAGCAGTATTTAATGAGAAAACAAAAAATTCAAACTGTAATACTAATACTCCTATTACCTTATCTTATATGCATGGAGGCATGTTACTAAAGAAAAGAAACTGCAAAATAAAAACAAAAGGAAAACAAGGTAAAAGAGTTATAACGTATGGACAACATAAGAGCATAGATTGCACTACTGACCCAATGATAACAAACGATGCAGCAATAAAAAAAACCCTAATATACTCCCTATCAAATAATACACAATATTCCTCCAAATGTCATTGAAAATGCCAGCAAAATTCTGGGTGGTATGCATCCAAAGTGCCACAGGAAAGGATGTTATGTGTATGGTACAGTGTATCTCAAAAATTTATGGTATTTTTATCTTTCCAAAAGGTTTCAACATTTTGTCCAATTATTTTTAATTTTAACTCTTTGATATTTTTAACCTATTTTAATTTTTGATCTGAACTTTCAAGCAATTCATTTTATTCATCATTTATGGCTATCAGAGATCTTTCAAAGTTTGATGTTAAGTGCATCGATGACAAGATGGAATATTAATACGGATTCAAGAAACTGGGTAAGCCTAACTTATTTTCTTTTAACTGACTTCTTTTTCCCGAGCAAAACTTAGCACGCAAAATAAAAAGAACAGAAATGAACTATACGAGATATATACTGCAATTTTTAATCAAAAATATCATGTATTTTAGCTTTTTGAACATGTTAGGTTTAGGCCTAATAGCAAGCATAATTGAATCTGAATGAAATTCTTAAAAAAATGTTCTGAAATTTTGCGGTGTACACTGTGCTTTATCTTTTTAATTAATTTATTTTCCTGTTATTGTAGGTACACATTAAGTGATGAAGGAATGTGGTGGCAAGACATTACTGTTTCACAAAGAAATAGTAAATTTTTGCTGTGCAAAGATGTTCAAAATGATGAGAGGAAGTTTTGTGTGAAGGTATCTAGGATTTCTATTCTTTAACAGTTGTTTGATGATCAAAGATTGTATTTTCATGAGTGTTCCATGGGTGCTTGTTATTTGCATGTGCTCATTATTATTATTTTTACATTTCTATAGCTCTGGTTCTTGTGAGGTCAATATGTATGATTCAGGGTGTCTACTGGTCATGAAAGTCACGAATTCAGAAAAAGGTCATGGAAGTCAAGGAAAAGTCACAAATTTTGCTTTGGGGTCATGAATTTCTTTTTATTTTTAGTAATTGTTGATTTTCTGGAAAAAATATTAAGTAAAAAAATATTATGCACTGACCACATAAGGCATAGATATTTCCATCTAACAATTAAAGTGTTAAAAAAGGGGGAGGGGCATTTGTCTCCTCCACCAATGAAACTGATAGAGCAAAAAATGTCTTAGCATGGAAGTACATGCACATAATGTAATTTACAAAATTTTGAGATCAATTTAGGAATTTAAATTATGCTACTTATAAGAGTCAGAACATTTTTCAGGTATAAATGTTAAAGAAGGGCATATGTAATGAAATCTTGTAACAAAATACATTAAGTATTTCAACTTCACTCAAAGTATGATGAATAGATTTTTGTTACCTGCAGAACAGCAGGGGGCACTTTTTCCATAGAAAAAAAGAAGAGGGGGCATAGTGTTCTCCTCCTTCAATATGTGTGTGTGTGTACTGCAACCTTGGATAGATATATGTATATATATAGGAAATTCAAAAGCATGCGGAGTAACATGGAGACCTCAAGACAGACAGTTGTGGGAAGACCTTCATCCAGCAGTGGATGTGTTTCCCAAATTTGGTAGACACCCTGTGATGTCATCCATCCCCTTATGGCACATATATTTCTTAATTTCAGCTCAGATTACACACGCACATGTGCTTTTAAACTATACATACAATGTATTGGGTTGTTGGAAAAGTCATGACGTATTTTAGCCATGTTTTGCAAAGGTCATTTATTGATAGAAAGAACAAAGATCAATCAATGATATAATGCCCGTTTTGTTCGATAACCTTTTGCCATTTTTCAGTGAGCTGCAGAATGCCTTGTTCATAGAAGGACCTGTGTTTCGTGGCAAAAAACTGTACAAGGTGCTGATTTACAGCCTCATCTGAATTGAACGTTATACCATGCAAGGACTGTTGAAGAAAACGAAACAAGTGGAATTCTGATGGCGCAAGGTCAGGCGAGTATGCTGGGTGTGGCAACACATCCCACCCAAGCTCCAATAATTTTTGGCGGGTGATCAAACTTGTGTGTGGTCTCGTGTTGTCGTGATGGAACACCACATCTTTACGATGAACGAGCTCTGGACGTTTCTGGATGATGGATTCATTCAAACTGTCCAATTGCTGACAGTACACATTCGAATTGATTGTTTGGTTCCGTGGTAGAAGCTCAAAAAACAAGACACCTTTAAAATCCCACCACACTGAGACCAGAACCTTCCGCTGATGAATGTCTGCTTTGGATGTCATTTGAGGCGAAGCAGTACGTCGTGACCAAGACCGTTTGCATAGCACATCGTTGTACACAATCCACTTTTTGTCACCAGTTATTAATCGCTTCAAAAAAGGATTGTTTTCCTCACATTTACTGAGCATATCGCAGATGTTTATACGTGCCGTCAATTGAGCTTCTTTGAGTTCATGAGGAACCCACACATCCAGCTTGCTTATGTATCCCAGCTTCTTCAGGTGGTCGTGAACGCTTGAATGATGGATGTGCAGTGTATCTGCAATCTCTCGTGTCGTGTAACGTGGGTTTGACTCGATCAATGCCTTGATTTGGTAGTCATCAACCTCGGTGGGCCTCCCCAACCGAGGATCATCGTTGAGGTCAAAATCACTAGCACAGAATTTTGCGAACCACTGCTGGCACTGATGTTCTTATAGAGCATTATCACCATGCACTTTGCGCAACTTTTCACAAGCTTGACACGCGTTTTCCTTTACGGAAGTAAAACATGGTGAAAATGCACAGTTTGGTCTTCCATCTTCAACTTGATGTCAAATCTCCACAAATCAACCAAATCGCTCACTATTCCTTTTAGACTGCAGCTAGAACTGGCACCTGTTGAATGCCATAGCGATAACAGAGCTGCACATGCCTCTAGTACTTCCACAACCGCCATCGGGTGCCAAAGTACGTCATGATTTTTCCAACAACCCAATATATGTTCCAATTTTACACTCCTATTTAAAAATATTTAAGAAAACAGCTTTTAAGAAACAGTAGCACATTGTCAAAGCCATTAGCCAAATACCTGTAGGGTTGAATTGCAATGTTTTTTATGAATTAAGTTAAATATTTTGAAGTATGTTTTTTTCCCATGATGTGTTCTTGATATTGTAATGTATGGTGTCACAAGTTTTGTTTTTTTATGTGAAGTTTGTTTAACAAAACTGATCTTATTAGGCAAATTTTGTATTTTGGTTTTAACTTGTCATGCAGCAAATACATGATTTTATTATTTGAAACTTGAAGTATTTGCATACTTTCATTATTCTGTTTCTCATGTATATTTGCTTTTATAGGGAATAAATGACCAGACAAACAAGTAGTGATTTTGTAATATTATTGCTACATAATTTCATTTAGTAAATATGAATATAAGATTATATTTACCTGATGTGTTCTTGATTTATGAGTTCCAACGTTCATTTCGTCCCATTTCCAGGTTCAACATCACTAGATTCAATTCATTGCTGTGGCAGCATTTAAAATATTTCTTTTGTTGGATCCTACTTGCAGCTCTTCAAGAGTTCTGGCACTAAGATATTTTTTCTTTTATTCAGTCGTACACATCTAGCTCTTGTCGGAACTTCGATGGTGATTTGAAATTTTGAACAAAAGAATGCCGTTTACGCACCGGATCGAATGACACAGGCAGTCGGATATTTTTTTGGAAAAATAAGAAGAGAAAATTTTTGAATATATGTATAAACCAAGTGCATGGATGAAAGAATTATTCAGCAAATAAAAATAACAACCTAAGACAATATCATATGAGTCAATTATTTTGATACTGTACTAAATTATTCTATTATTTAACAGTTATAGCAATGCATCCAGTACCAAATGACATCACTTACAACACGTAAAACAGTAATTTTTAGAGCAATATCATAATGTTGTTCGTAAGAAAATACAATACCACATAATATATATGGTTGTGAAGATCTTACAACAACCATAATAAGATTATATTGAACAGTTCCAGCTTTCATCAGAATTCAAATGAAAGTGTACAAATTTACTTGAAAATACAATAAAATAGCTATTTTAAAATGTAATAAACCTGTGGAGACATCACAGGTTTTTTAAAAAAATTCTTAAGTCTTTAAATTGGGTATCAAAAATTCTGTTACATATCCAAGAATTCCTGTGCATTTGTCATTAATTTGTGAAAAAAGAAATTTAACACATCAGCACATGTGTCTTATATAAACACTTAATGTAATTATATCATTTGTCACGTGTTTTTTATGACTGGCCATTGCAGTTCTGTACCTTTGTTTTCCATTGCTGGTAATCCTGTAGAGGTTGTCACAAAATGTCTCTTCCAGTAAGTAAGAAATACAGATTTGAATTCTGTTGCTGGTAGGCTTCTGCAAAAAAAAGTCTGGAGGGCACACATACACACTATAAACTTGCAGTGCACCGCCTTGTTGGCGCAGTGGTCTAAGTGCTGGCTTATGACCATTAGTCCAAGAAGGGTTTGGGTTTGAATCCCGGTGATGCATGGATGTGTTTGTCGTACAGCCCTGACTCTCTCCCTTCCCTGGATTCAGTGGCCCTAAATTAGGGACGGGTGACTGCTTATAGCCCATTGAGTTGCTCATGGTGATCGTTAAACCTCCAATAAAAAAATTAAAAAAAAAAAACGTGCAGCGCTGCCTCTTTCTGGCATTGCAAGGCTTTTTAAAATTTTCCATTAAAAAAAATTGTTCTAAATTTTTAAATCGTAAACTGCGAATGAGAACTGAAAAATTAGCATTGTCTTCATGGCATTCTTATGCCCGCTTTTCAAGGAAACCAACTTACATACGTATCATTAAGCTGTTCCCTGAGATTCAGAGATTAGCTCCTCATCCTAAAGACCATGTGCCAAGTACACATTTAACTGATAGAACTAGAATTTACTTACTGTTGGTGTATCAAATCTCTCCACTTACAATGATCTCGGCACACCGCTCAAGCTTCATTAACATCCATCACACGCCGCACACAAGACCTTTTGTACTTCATACTCATAATCTTTTTCTCAAGCAGACATTTCTGAATCTGGTCCTCCCATGATTTTCTTGGCCTTCCTCTACCTTTCTTTCCTGCCACTTGGGCTGAAAAAATTCTCTTAGTCAGCTCTCATTCTTTTAACATGGCCAAACCACCTAAGAATATTAGTCTCTGCCAATATTTTGCCTCATATTACACATCTGCAGCACATCTTCATTCCTCACATGATCAGAGAGTGTCTTACCCTCCCCCTTAAGTAACGCATCTCCCCAGCACAGAAACGACTCCTATGTCTTTTTTGCAGTACCCAGATTTCACTGCCATACATTAGAGTAGGAACAATTACACTTTCATACACAGCCATTCGGGACTTCCTTGAGAACTCATTATTCCTGTGAAATCCTCCTAAGGCAGCTATGACTTTCAATGAAGATTTCACTCACCTGCTAATTTCGCCATCTAATTTGTTCTCTCTGTGCCAATTAAGACTTATTTTGCATTCAGTAGTAACAGTTCCTTGCCCAAAAACCATAACTTTGGTTTTACCCTTATTTATGCTCAGTTTGAATTTCATACAAACTTCATAGGAAATTCAAGCTTAGTATAAATAAGGAAAATTCCCTGATTACAAAGACTCAAAGAAACCAACCTGATGTTTTTGAATTTCATATCTAGATTAAATCTTTTAAAGTGAAGTTTGATCATTTCTATTCAGATAGGTTAATTTAATAGAACATTTTCCAGCTTGGAAATGTGTTACTAGTTTTTGTTTACAGCCCAATTGAGGTATGTACTTCGCTCTATCACACACACTTCAAAGTCTACCCCATGGGTGACTTTCCCTGCTCCCAAGTACTAATAATGTCGGAAAATACTAAAAAATAACAAAGCTCAACCTTCATTACTTTCATGATCAGTCAAAATCTCTTTTCACATCCACTTTCATCTTCTGTTTCTAAACCTCTATTTTTTTTTTTTATTTTTTTTTCTGCTGAAGCTAGAACAGAACATTTTATCCCCAAATTTACAGCAAATTTTAGTTATGAAAATTTTTACAAAAAGTTGTGGATTTCTTACTATAATTTTACAAAAATAAATACATTATTTATTTAGATATTGGCAATTTGAAAAGGAAAGACCTGCTTTGGTGGTAGTTGCCCCCTGCTGAATCTGCTACTTATGTGGGGGAGGGGTAGTGGGATTGATTTTTGTTGCTGGATACTTTGTTCACAACTTTTCTGTAGTTTTTCATGCTCACTAACATGAATATAGAATATGTATAGGCATTTTGATTTGGGTGACATGTGCCCAGCACAAGGAAACTGCCTTATTAAATTGATATGTTATATTTCTAGTTGCCTGTTCATCTTTTCTTTGAATGCGTCCATAAATTAATGTAGCTACAGTATGTTTCATATTTTACAGGTTGTTTGTATTGAAAACAAGGAAGTCAAGACACCAGCTGCTGGTACTAGGCTAGTACCAAATTACATTCTCCATTTACATCCTCCTGTTGTTATGCACAATGTTATGCCTTTTTCAGTTGTTCTAAATTTAAAAGTAAGTATACTAAGCTCACAGAAAATTTTGGTCCTATTTGTTTTTAATAGCTTGTTATTACAGTTTTGTGCTGTGTAGCAATTTATATTTTTGCAAACAATTTTGTAGACAAGTAACCACTTGGTTCTTTAAAAAAAAAAAATGCTGTAAATACAGGGTGTCCGAAAATTATTGGACACATTACAAAATTATGTACAAAAAAAAAAAACCACGAGCATTGTCTGTTTTTCTATGTCACGTATTACTAACACGGTTTCTATATTTTTGTTTTGCAGAATTGTTATTCCTAGAATCCGATAGATGGGGCTAGGTGTGGCCTGATGAGGAATGTATGAGAAATGCTCAATCAGTAGTCATGTCATCCGTACAGCAGAAGGTGATGTGTGTGCTATGGCTTGCAGAATTAAAGTCTGTCATTAAAGTTAAAAGGCGGTACCGTTTAGAGTATGGTTGTAATCCTCCGTCTACGAATTCAATTAAGCAGTGGATGAAGCAGTTTAAAGAAACTGGCAGTGTGGACCATCGCGAAGGAGCCGGTAGGCCTAGGGTCAGCAGTGAGACGGTTGACCAAGTTAATAAAAGTTTCCGACGAAGCCCCAGGAAATCCATTCGTACAGCAAGCAGAGAACTGTGCATTCCGAAATCTTTAGTTCACAATATCTTGCACAAGAAATTAAAGTTCCATGCTTATAAAATTCAAATAGTGTAAAAGATGCATGTAAATTATCACACTCTACGATACGAATTTGCTGTGGATATGCTGAATCGAGTGGAAAATGACGAAAACTTTCTCAGTACTGAAATTTTTAGTGATGGATCCACACTTCATGTATCAGGTTTTGTGAATCGTCACAACTGTAGGATATGGGGCAGTGAACCGCCTCATGCTGCTATTGAAAAGAGAAGTGATTGGCCCTTTCTTCTGCGAAGAAACCATAAATGGTGACATTTACTTGGATATGCTAGAAAATTTTGCTATACCCCAGATCAAAAGATATGACTGTGTCGTTTTCCAACAAGACGGTGCACCTCTACATTGGTCAACGTGTGTACATAAGTGCCTAAATGAGCATTTCCCCAACAGATGGATTGGGCGTGGTGGTCCCATTCCGTGGCCTCCTCGCTTTCCAGATCTAACTCCATTGGATTATTTCATGTGGGGTTATGTGAAGGATCATGTTTGTCAGACGCCTTGTACTGATTTGCAGGAACTGAAGCAGCTTATCACAGCTGCTATTAATTCTACAACTCCTCAGATGCTTGCCAATACATGGCATGAAATTGAGTATCGCTTGGACATACTACAAGGAACCAAGGGATCTCACATTAAAATTTATTAACTTGTGTACTTACATTGTAAGTTAGTACAGTCAGTTTCTTTCGATCTGTTTAATGTTTTGTTTTATATAATTTTGTAATGTGTCCAATAATTCTCGGACACCTTGTACATTGATTACCAATCCGCTAGGTTATGACCAACAACACCCAGGATTATTCATAATTCAAAACAAGGCTTTTAGTTTGAGTGCTAGACTGTGTAAGTGCACATCAGTACAGATCATGGTGAAAAATAACTGAAATCTTTTGGGAAGCAATTTTGCTCCTCAAATATAGCATTGCAAAGCAATTCAGTAATTATGTGGAGCACTTTTGAGACATACTTTTCATTTGATTAAAGTGACAAATAATTCATTATCAAATAAAACTATTACTGGCACCTTTCAATATATATTGAAAATACTCTAATCAGTAATTGAAAAGTAAAATTTAAAAATATTTTAGTAGATACATAAAAAGTACAAATTTTCTTTCTATGGATATATGGTAAACTGTTACTTGGCCACACATTGCAGCAGCTTCTTACTGTAACTTGACAGTGAGAGTACTCCTGAACTTGAGGTAGCTTCAGGTTCTGCATCTGTTCTTTCTTTTTCCGCAAGACTTCACACTTGTGCGTTGGGGCTTCTTTTCAAAAAAATACCTCCACTGCTTGTTCAGGGGGAAACTCCCATAGTTCTGGTGCTTCCAGCGTTATCCGCAATAGGTGGTTCAAAGCATCAGAATTCATTCGATTATGGAAATCAGTCTTGATTCTTTTCATCACGGAAAAGGCTCTTTCGACTTTAGCATTGGATACGGGCAATAATCTCGTATCTTTTATGTGGCTTAGATTTCAGAATTCATTCGTATACTTTTCTTTCAAGCATTTCCATAACTGTTGCTCTGAAAAGTGTTGCAGGTTAAGAATAACCAAAATGTTTTGAAATAATCCCAGTGCTCTTGAATTTTATCGTTGTCAATGTCGTTGGCTTTTAACAACTCGCTGAAATGTTCAGTAAACACAGTAATTTGATCATCACCAAATTGCAAGAGTAGATTTGTCGTTGGCTGAAGCTTAGGTTCTAGCAGCTTGACAGTGTTAAAAACCTGAGTTTCGTGCAAGTCACCAAACCTGATATGCAAACACTAGTGAATATGATTTAGAAGATATTCAAAATGTTCATAGAATACATCTACTGTCAGATTACAGCTCAGTTCAATGCCACCAAGTTCTACAGTTTTCACTGAATCACTGTCAGTGGAATCACAAGCTGATACGTTTGCTATGTCTTGTAAAATTTCAGACATTTCAGCCGAAAACCTTTTTTTTTTTTCTTCATAATTTCAATAGAATCGTAGAATTTCTCTAATGCATTCAAAATACAAGGTACAGCCTCATCATTGAACCGGAGAGATGCAGATAATTTTGACAAGGAATATAAAATGTTTCAAGAGCAACCAAGATACAAATTTCATGGACTTAATTTTTCTCAAAATGCCTGTAATCCTGGCTTTTTCTCCTTCGCTTGATGGATCTGCAACCACATTTTCTAGTTGCAGTACAATAACGAAACAATTTTAAATCAGTGTGTTAGTGGCTCTGTGCATATGTGAAACCCATCGGATGCCCTGGACTCTCAAAGCTGGTGTATCTGATACATCTTCATCGTGTATTGTTGAGAGCTCACAAAAGTCTAATTCGTTTGGCACTTTTTTCATAAAAATGATTGTCTTTCATCAACTTATGTATCTCTCCAAAATATGTTGATAGCGTAAAATCTTTTACAGCCAGCTCTGAGCAATGGCTTAAACAATGCACTGACACTAAAGAAGGGCAGTTTTTCTTCAAAAGATTTGCAACGCCCTTTTTTGTGCCATGTTAACATTTACTCAATCAGCTAAAAATCCAATTAATTTATTTTCAAAATTGACTATTCCAAATTCTGCAATGATCTCAACAACTGCATTTTTAATATCAATAGCATCAGCATTTTTCAGTTATTTTACTGCCAGGAATGGGAATTTGGTATCACTTACTTCATTGATATACATGATGCAAATAATTTCATTTTCAGATACACTAACATCTGTACTGCTATCAATAAATAAGGTACAGTAATCTGTCTTTCTTAAGTCATTGTGCAAATCAGTTTCAAAAACATTAGCAATGCACTCTGTGAACTGAGCACACATCACGGACGAATGGTAAGTTTGCCCTACATCAACACCATGGCGTTTTTCTAACTCAGTAATTTTAGGGAATTTTCTCTTTGGCAATCATATATGCTATATCAATTGATTTTCTAATTTGAACATCAGATGCATTTAAAGCAACAATCATTGACTTGCCAACAGATGTTATTTTAAAAATCAGCAAGTTATTTCCTTTATGTTCTGCCTAGGAGACACTGGCACAATGAATTTCTGTTCTAGTGTGCTTTACCATATTGTCCTTTTTAATAATGAATCCAAAAACTCCATAAATAAAAGAATTGAAATTTCGAAAAAAAATGTATGCTGTCGAAATTCTTTCGACAAAGTTCGCAATAGGCAAACCGGATGAAGATTTTATCGGCGTCAACATCATAGCGTAACCAACTACATTTTGGATCTAATTCCTCCATCCACCTTTTCATGGTTGACATTTCCACTTTGGTAGCCAGGATTTCAAATAACAAAGAGTAAAACAGCAAAACTTGCATCCCCCTAAAATTAAGTGGATGCGAAACCAAAACAAAAACAGCGATAAGAGCATCTGTCCTTAAATGACTCGTGGTGCAGACAGGCGCGCGCGTGTAAACAATCGTAGATGCTCTGCGGTCGAACAATGACCACATCATCACTGTACAGCTAGAGTTACATGAGGAAGCTTTTTCCAGTTGAAAGCAAACATGAAGTATTCGTAAAGTTATGAATATGTGAATTTTATTTTTTTTTACACATAAGCAAAATCATATTTTCGATAAACAACAAATTGCTTTATGGATTGAACATTTTAATGGAAACTTCATTTTTAAACTTTGAATCGTGGTTTTACGATACAAATATGAGTTTGCATCGCAAACTGCGATGCAATACTGCTTATTTTTGTCCCTGGTACAGAGAGATAGATACAAAGTAGGCCTTTGCGTGTGTATAGCAGATAACTCATTTTAAATTCACAGCTTCCATAATTCAAATTCACAGCTTTATAAGTTAGAATTTTTGAAAGGTCAAGTGGAAGAACATAAAGTGAGATAGAAAGGATACTTTTATTCTGCAGTGATTTCAGAATGATTCATGATGAATCAGTTATTGGAGGAGCATCTAAATAATGAAACCAGCTGTCACTAATGAATTATATTTTTAAGTGACACATGTTTCTGGTGTTGTAGAATTGAAATTTTGTTTACTGCATTAATTCATGCATGGTTAATCAGTTCTGTATAGTCAACACCAGTAGAAGGTGCACTTCAAATTGCTTGATTTTTATAATTAACATTATTTAGTTATGATGAATATAAACCAATTTTCCTCATATGTCACTGTAGTTGTGTAGGATTCATGCTACCTGTGCTCATCCTTACTTCAACAGCACATACTTTTGTATATGTATTTTATATCTTTTAGTCTTACTCTTATGTCTTTTCCATGTATCATAAACATTCATGCACCAACTGGATATTTCATCTCTCATGAACTGAAAGGAAATAAAGGAGCTTGATTAAACTGAGTAAGGCAAAAGTTAGTTTTCTTATGCCATCTGTGAAACGAAGCAGTGGCAAACCCATCTCTATAAATGATATAAATCATTCTGTAGTGGTTTCAAAGTATATCTTCCACATCATGACTCATGGAGCAGTGGGGTTCAAGGTGTCACTTGTAATGAATGCAATTCACTTCTCGTAGAGGAATATTTTTACTGATGTAAACGTGTGGTGATAAAGTGTGCATTAAAAATTGGGGGCAGGGGGTTGGAGCTTGCAGAGAGGTTACGTGTTGACTTTTGGAGAGAAAAGATGTTGATTGGGGTTATGGAGGCTCAGATGTTTCACGAGCTTGGCATCGGTGGCTGCAGGTGGTGAGCTTCTCGACATTTATGAAAATGTGAATTTTGTCTGAAGTCTTCACCGCAAACATGTGTATGCCTTGTGCCATTCTGAAACATGAGCCATAATTCAAAATCAAAAAAGTTGTTAAGTTTTTAGTTTGGGGTGTTTAGTGATATCCTTGAATGCTCATAGACTGCTTTAATAGAGATCTCCATCCCTAAAAGCCAGATTCCATACCATAAAAAAAGGTAGGGAGAATGCATTATTGAGACTGTAAATCTCCACATAGGGATACTGTATCCACGATGTCCAGCGAGGTAAACCCTACAAGTTGTATGAAAGTAATTTGTCCCACTGTAATCTGTTGGTGTGCAATAGCTTGCTGAAGTTCCATGTTTTGTAAAGAATGTGCCAAAGGGTTAAAACAAATCACTTAATTGAAATGAAACTTGGACTGCCATAACCAACAGATTTGATATATGTCATGGTAATGTCTCAAATGCTGCCACAGTAACCAAGTGACCAGAAGCATGGGCTTCTGTCTAATTGCGTGAGGTAGACTCAACATTGAGTTCTGGATGAGGAATGGATGGTGGTTTGTCATACAGCATTCACTCTCTCTTCTGGAACCAGTTACTCACTGGAGTTGGTAAACCCTTTACAACACACAAATAAATCTCAAACTGAAAAGGTGGAGAAAGCAATACATGGATAATGGATTATCAGGAGAACAAAAACTCTGTCTGACTGTATCTACCTATCTGTATATCTATCTCTTTCTTTCCAAAAACTACTTAAATAGAGAAAAATAAATATCTCTGTGATATTTTTGCCACCATTTAACAATACATGAATTGTACCTGCAGATGTCTTCAGAATTAAAAGAGTGAATAATTTGGCTATGGGTACATGGCTATCTAGTTTCAATGTTATCCACTCAAGTGAGTTTAAATATACCGTATTTTTCGGCATATAAGAAGATACTTTTTACTTCAGAAGTCTTGGCCTCAACTTATATGCCACATCAACTTGTCAATTGAAATTTCTCAATGAGAAAAAAAAATAGGTGCCTTAAATTTGGTCATGATCCAAACCAAGCACCCTGAAAGGCAATATTATGTTCTTAAACAATTCTGAAAGTGTACGAAATGTAATATTCTGTTCACTAAGAACTTGTTCAAAAGTTGCTGAAACGGATATTTCCGTTGGACAAAAACATTAAAAACACTATAACTGATTTGGAGTGGCAGTTGTCATGTGTTAATTGCATCTTCCTTACTATCCCTCCAAGACGGTGTGTGGCATTCACCTCTGGTTTTGCAAAGCCACCAGAACTACAATGGGTGCATCTCGCTTATCTCGTAATGATTACACCTGTGAAACATGTCGCTTCTACGCAGCTGATTGGTTGGTGACAATTGTGTTGGCAGCCCTCATGCTCTTTAAGAATAGCAATTACCAGCTGCTAGCAAAGGCATTCTTTTTTTGTTCTGCCAATCCCTTAGTTGTATCTCTCAACTGAATTAAAATAAACTTTTACTTCCATTTGCTTATCTTAATTTATTTCGTGTTTCCAATTGAAATCAAAACCTCTTTTGTTTTCTGATTTCAGTCGGACTCTGTGAGAAAGCAGTGAACTCACCCTGCAAGCATCACTCTAATTTCACACACTTGTACGACCTTGGGTTTCTTTTTCACACAGTGGCTTCTCGGACTGTTCAGTCAGAGAGAAGGAATACAGTAGTGTCAGTTCGTAAGAAAAATAAAATAAACTTGTATTTTTTTTTTTACATTTCAGTAATTAAGACCGTGTATTTTTTTTACATTTCAGTAATTAAGACCGTGTATTTTTTTTACATTTCAGTAATTAAGACCGTGTATTTTTTACATTTCAGTAATTAAGACCATGTATTTTTTTACATTTGGGTAACTAAGACTACATAAATTCGTACTTCATTTTGTTGATTTTAAAGTTTCTCCCTTTCTTTCAAGTGAAATTTAATTCTTGCATTATATTTTTACTTATTGTAATTGCTGTGGTTGTACTTTAAATAATTTTATTGTACAAACTATTTTTTTCCTACCCAAAATTATTTTTTATCATACTTGTTTCCTTTGTGTAGCATAGTGGTCAGCAGCTTAAATTAAATGAAGGTGAAAATGTCAGCATATTTGATATGAATCCTCATCAAATGCATGATATTTCCATTGAGGTAAGCTCCCAAATTTTTTGAAAATAAAGCAGTTTTTATCATGCATAGATTGATTTCAGTGCATATTGTTATATTTTAAAGATGATTTCTTCAAGATGCTGAAATTTTAGTGTATGTTGTATTTCAGTAATACAGTGAAGTCCTATTAAAATAGAATCTGATATAATGAAATTAATTTTTGCAGCTGTTCATTAGAACGAACATATTTTTCCCATTTCAGTAGGAAGGTAGCAAGCAAGCTCTGCAAAAATTTTCAGCTCAAATTTCTGCATCCCAGTTTCCTTCTTAAAGCACATGTGAGCCATTTCCGGTTATCTGTTAGGTCAAAAGCTGTTTAGAGACATGGCCAGACACATATAAGTTGAATATGCCATAGCCCGTGACCTAGACAAAGGTCGCCAAGGGAACCCAACACATGGAGCAGTGGATCAGGCAACTGGCTTCTCCACCATTACAACCTCCCCTTTTTCCTCTCCCCTCCTTTTCTCCATACGTATCTCCCATCCTCGATTACCTGCACCCCATTGAAGGCTGACATGACCATGACATGCCAGCCGGCTACCAATCAACAGATACTTCTGTGTCTGGCCGATGGTGCGCTATGGTTGATTTTCATGACATCAGAGTTTCGTCTTAAAGCAGCAACAGTCCTATCATCCTCACTTTATAGTTTAAAGTAGAGATGGGTAGGAAATCCCGTAACTGTTACTTTTTCACTGTGACTGAAAAATCACTGTCACCGTTACGGCCAGTGACAAAAAGTAACAGTTCCAAAGTCAATAATAAGAATGTCACCGTTTGCCGTGTCCGAGCAATGCTTGGGGTCCGAGGTTACCATGTCTCCATGTTTCTGCTGAAACATTGCAGAGGTCGCTAGAGATGTCAGATTTTTCAGGAGAACCCGGTTTTTCGTGCTCGTCTCTTCAGGGGGAATCTTTAGAAATGGAAATGAACGATAATAAAGTGTTAATGCTGTTCAGCATTCAACATAATAGAATGTCTGATGCCAAGCGTAGAAAAACCAGTGAGATGGGAAATTATTTCGCCGTCGTTGATGAAAATTTTGCTTTGTGTGATATTTGTGAGCAAAAGCTTTTTTACAAAAGCTGAACTCGCTGTTCCGTTACTGCTCGGTCAGCCCTGTCATAAACAGTGATTTTGTCACTGATACTGGACACTGTGACTCGCCATCCCATTACAGTTCCGCCATCACTGTCATAAATGGTGTTTTTGTCGCTGTTTAAAGTCACCATTACTTCCATGAAATTGTCACAGTTTTCACTGTCACAGGAAAATCACTGTTAAGCCCACCTCTAGTTTAGAAGCCGAAAAAATACTGCTGAACCAGTTTGGGAAGAAGAGTAGAGTGAGCATTCTCACTCATTGTTTCTCTTTCACTCTGGGTTCTTTATCTTCTTGTACATAAAATAAGCTCATTGAAACAACAACAGTTCTCTTTGGAAGAAAAAAAAATATATATCATTGCTGAAGTAGAATCTGGAAGTAAAAAAAGAAATGTTGCCAGAAAAACATGGCATCAATCCATCAACTCTTTCAACATTTCTGAAAGATCATGCAAAAACTTAAGTTCAATTACAAAAGCCGGTTATCAGGCCCAAGAGAAAAATAGTTCGGCAGGCGCAACATCAAAATGTAGATTCATCCGTGTTCACATGGTTTCAAGATGTTCTTTCGTGGGGTATACCAATCAGTGGGTCCCTAATTTGTCAAAAAGCTTTACGATTTGCCAAAACTCTTGGACATGATGATTTTTAAACCAGCGTTGGATGGCTCACAATCGGTTTAGAGAAAGATACAGTGTTGTATCAAAAGAAATTTGTGGTGAGGCAGGTGATGTTCCCATGGAAAATGTCAGGGAATGGAGAGCCAGGGGAGTATTGAAACTTATAGGCTCTTACAGTCTAGATGTGTTTAATGCAGATGAAGCTGGAACATTTTTCCAATCCGAGCCAAATAAAACTTGAGCTCTTAAAGGAGACAAATGCATTGGAGAGAAAATATCAAAACAGTGTCTTACTGCACTTTTCTGCTGCAATCAATCAGGAACTGAAAAAAGGGAAAGTCTTAATTGTTGGCAAATCTACTAAGCCTCACTATAACATACATTAGTAAATACTATACTTCCATCAATTGATATTTGCAGAATTTGCATGGATTATATATTAGTTATCTCAGTAGCTATTCACTTCTGAACAAACTTCTGTTCAACACGTTATTGATAGGGATTTCTCACTTTGGCCATGGGCTTGCCATAGACATTCATGAACTCAAAGCTGTTACTAATTAGCTCAAAATATAAGCAATTGATTACTTTGTCTATTGCTGTTGGTCATTAATATTTGGCTCTGTTCTATACAATCTAATATTTTGTTCTGTCCTTGTTCAGAATCTTGATGTTCATGTGCATGTGATGTCCCAATATTTGCATAGTCTCCATGGTCTTTAATCTTTAACTTCAATGTGACCAACAGTATAAATAAAACCAATTCGAAAAGATATTTAGCAACCTTCCATTAACTAGTCCCTTCCAACCATTCACCATAAAATCCTCTTTTTTATAAAAATGAATTACCACAGATAAATCATAGTGAGAATAATTGGCAGTAAAACACGTAACGCACAAAACATTAGAATAATTCTTGATGTCAACATATCACGCCTAAGTTATGTTAAAAGTTATAAGTGGTGGGACATTTCGGTAGTGACTTCTACCTTCATCAGCCATAGAATGAAACATATGGTATAAGCATCAGTTGTTGCCAGATTTCAAAATAGCTTTCCAAATGATAGGTATGTTACAAGGTACGTCTGTATTGCAGGTGTTAGGAGCAAGGAAGATTTCAATACTTTCACGGTACCTGAGGGCTTTCTGATTGCTGAACAGAGCGATAGGTTTGACATTTTGACGATCGGAAATTGCGGACGTATTGCTGATGGTTAAAATTGAAAGGGAGGTGGTTCGGTAAGTTCTCCAATCTCTGATTGATGCTTCGGTAAGTACTACCATGGTAGTACTCAAAGCAGTGTCTTACTGGTAAGTACTACCATGCTAGTACTTAGCAAACATCAACCAGCGATTGGTGGAACATATCGCTGATGTTAAGAAAGGCAATACGTCCGCGATTCCCGGTCGGCAAAATGTTAAACATATCGCTCCGTTCAGTAATCTGAAAGCCCTTAAGTATTGCAAAAGCATTGAAATCTTCCTTACTCCTAACACCTGCAATACAAATGCACCTTTTACCATACCTATCATTTCGAAAGCTAATTTTGAAATCTGGCAACAACTGATGCATAAACAGTGATATACCACGTGTTTCATTCAAACATACATATACCACGTGTTTCATTCAAACATACATATACCACGTGTTTCATTCCATGGCTGATGAAAGTAGAATTCACTACCGAAACATTCCTCCACTTATAATTTTTACGTAACTTAGTCGTGATATGTGAACATCAAGAATTATTCAAACCACAGATAAAAATTCCTTGAAATGTAACCTGGTAGTAAAGCTTGTGTACGAGTGAATGGTGTTTTATCAAAATGGTTTTTTATTGGTGCAGGAGTGACAGGTTTGTGTAATGTCACCATGGCTGTTTAATATATTTATAGATGCATGCATGCATGATGCCAAAATAGATAATAGTGGTTTTTATGTCTTGGCGATATCCATGTGTGCAGATTGCTGTATGCTGATGACACTGTCCTGTTAGCAGAGAGCAAAAGTGAGTTGCAGAGTATGTTGTCCCGGATGTACGAAGTTTGCATGAAATTCAAACTGAGTATAAATAAGAGAAAAACCAAAGTTATGGTCTTTGAAAGAGGAACTGGTAGCACTGAATGTAATGTAAGTATAAATGGCACAGTGATTGACCAGGCGAGTGAGTTTGTGTATTTAGGAAGCATGTTTGACAGAGAGAACAAATTGGATGGTTAAATTAGTAGGCGAGTGAATTCTTCATTGAAAGTCATAGCTGCTCTGGGAGGTTTTCACAGGAATGATGGGTTCTCAAGAGAGTCCCGCATGGCTGTGTATGAAAGTGTAATTGTTCCTACTCTGATGTATGGCAGTGAAACCTGGGTACTACAGAAGAGACATAGAAGTTGTTCGTGTGCTGGAGAAATGAGTTACTTATGGAGGGTTTGTGGCAAGACACATTCTGATTGTGTGAGGAATGAAGAAGTGTTGCAGTTGTGTGATGTGAAGCAAAATGTTGTTAGCAAGGTGGAGACTAATATGCTTTGGTGGTTTGGCCATGTTGAAAGAATGAGTGATGAGATGCTTACTACGAAAATCTTTTTAGTTGAAGTGGCAGGAAGGAAAGGCAGAGGAGTGCCAAGAAAGACATGGGTGGATCAGATTCAGGCGTGTCTGCATGAGAAAACGATTGAGTATGAAGTATAAAAGATCTTGTGTATGGTGTGTAATGGATATTAGTGAAGCCCAAGTTGAAGGTCAAAATTGCTGTAAATGGAGAAGTTTGATACAACAGTAAGTAAAAATATCTGGTGGTTTGTATTTCTTTTTGGAGCTAACCTTTGAATCTCGGAGAACAGCTTGGTGATATGTATGTATGATGTATGTATGTATGTATGTTACCAATGACTCATCCATCAGAATTGCTCTCTAGGTATTATGCTGAGCTAATATTTTTACATTTTCCCTGGCTGCTTGAAAAATGTTCACTCATTGCCATGTGAGTACACATCAAGCAAAAAAAAAGCCTGAATGGTGACAGACATTTTTAGTGACTAGCTTGTCAAGTTTAATGCAGAAATAAAAAGGAGAAAAAAAAAAGAATTATTCTTTTCATCAATAATTGTACATCTCATAATGAGCCCCCAACTTTAGACTGTTTGTGTTGAATATTTTCCACCAAACTGCACTGCCATTTTACAGCCTTTAGATCAAGGAATCATAAAACTGTGAAAACTTACTGACGAAGCCTGTTAATGAAGAAAATTCTTCACAGGATTGAAAGAGCTGTCCAAAAACAAACTTAAAAGAGGCTATGGATATGATTGCAGGAACATGAGGCAAAGTTAGCCAACAAAACTATCAGCTGTTGGAGACGTGCTGCATTGATTGATTCTGGTCAAAAGCTGCATTGATTGATTCGTGCTGCATTGATTGATTCTGGTCAAAAGAATTCAGCAAAAAAAGATTTTGACGTGGAAACTTGAAACATTATTTAACTCGGTTGCAGAGTCAACTTCCATCCATAATGATGTAAAGCAATAAAGTGCTTGGGGCACTGTACCAGTTCTGACACGTCAACAGCACTTCAGAAGAAGAAAATTGTCAGAAGGACTGGAAATAGAAAGAAGAGGTACAACATTAAATGATTTGAATGGTTGAAATTTATCTCACAAATGGTTACATCTACTATAGCTGCTGTCCCGAGGAAGGGTAGGGGTGATGGCTACCCAAAAATTTGATGTATAATTTCCTTTTATTCCTTAGGGATAAACGTTTTTGAATTTTATTTTAAATTATGAGAACTTCAAATAGCCTAGCAAGCTCAGTTGAGCCAGCAAGTTTTCTAATAATAGGAAACCAAAAAAAGAAAATTGAAAATTTTGTAGCATTAATTTTTAAAAAAATTTAACTTTTTTTTTTATGAAAATTAATTTTTATTAACTTTAGGATCTTGCATAGCAATACCCTACTCAAATAAAACTAAAGGGAAATGGTGAAAAAGAATGAAGGAAATTCTATTGGTTTTTATGAAAGTCATTAAAAATCAGTTTGTGACATAACTTTGTAAAAACTAGGGAATTATTTACAAAATATGCTGGTTTCCATAAATTAAGAAACAAAATGAAAAAGCACAATATGTTGGCTAATTATTGTTAAATATGCACGAAATTAGCATATGTTACAGGAAAAGTACTACAGCATCAGTGAATGGTATGCAAATGAGTGGCACTGGCATAGCTTTATGCAAATTAACAACAGCATAAAACTGGTTGTTTCTCAGTGAGTCAGCAATTCATGTGCAGAGACTAAAGACAGGATTTTGTGATAGAGATTGTGTTGTAATGACTTTGAGACGTCATTTTCCAGTGGAATTTATGCTACAAAGCTATAGGCAGACTCAAAGCAGTCCAAAGTCAGGCGAACATAGCCAGATGGCTGAACGTAAGTTGTTCTTTGGGTCAAAGGCTGCAGAACCCCTTCCAAAACACAGAATCGTGTTCCCGCAGGTACAGCCAATGCAAGCCTAGGGTAACAACCAGTGCCACTCATTTGTATACCATTCAGTGATGCTGTAGAGATCAATATTTGTGGCTATCTGTATACTGGAACAGGACTGCTACACCAACCCATCTTCGATCTATGCTTACTGCAGCTACCGGAAGGATGGTATCAGCTTCTACCATATGCAGAAGGCTGCATGGAGGAGGGTTCTATGCTAAGCTGCCCCTAACCTCCCACCACAGGAAGGAATGTTTGAATTGGTCACACATGCATGTGAATTAGAATCCAAATCAATGGAGATCTGTATACATTACTAAGTCATTCTCAGCAAATTTTCATCTGGAGAGAGCCAGGGACCAGATATCATCCATCTCATATCCATGAAATGGACATGTATGATGGAGGTAGTGTGCTTGTATAGGAAGGCATCTCTTTAGGCAGATGTACCGACCTCTACGTGTTGCCAGGTGGCAACTTGAGTGCTCTCGGAGGTGTAGAGATGATATCTCCTGATTTTAAGCCAATCGAGCATGTGTGGGACGCTCTCTGTCTGGGCATGTTTCTGCCTTGAACCCCCCCCTCCTGAACCCTGCAGGTGCTTCAAACTGCTTTGCTACATCAATGGGCATTGCTACCTACGGATCTCATAGACACCATTATTAACAGCATGGAACATCGCTGTTGGACCTGTATTGCTGTTTAAGGTGACCACACTCCATGTTGTGTAACTTTTTAATTTAATTTTTGGAATACTGATTTGTTTTTTTGTTTTATTTTATAGCAAATACCAAATGTAAATGCCTTGTATGAAATGTTCTTGCGGTTTTCTGTAACATGGTACAATGAAGATTTTCACCAAATTTCATTCAAATTGGCTGTATATTTTTTGAGTTACAACAATTTTTCAGTTTGTTCCTTAATTTTTGGGTACCAGTGTAGTTACAGTTCTTTCCTAGTAGGGCACCCTTGCACATAGCTCTGCAAAATCTTTACAGTCTGTCATCTCGTTTTGGACATATTCTCGAATTAATTGGTATTTGTCACATTAATGTTGGATGCCATTTTATTTTAAACATCAGATGAATGAGTCCCTTTTGCTGTGTTACATTCTATATATTGGGTTGAGGGGGCAGGGGGAGTCCAGCTTAGACATGTTTGTTTAATAAAGCTACATTAAAGTATGAAGTGCAATTGTAGGGAAAAAAAACTTTCATTGCAGTTTCATGTGAAATATGTTGAACAGTTATCAAACATTGTGCTTTCAAATAACTTAGTTAAGAATAGTGTAAATAACTGTTCGTGAATATTTATTCGATGGCACTTCAATGTTACTTATAAATTTTGTTTGAAATTCAGAATTGCATGTAGAAAGTTTACACAATGATTGAAAATGTTACTGAAGAGAGATTATTTTTATGTTTCTAGGTCGTACAATATATGGGAATTCAGTGGCATGGGAAATTACAACTTTCAGGAGATCTTGAGGAACATCATCCTGTTTTGATGACTCCAGAAACAGATACAGAGGGTGGCAACAGGCATCTTAGTATCAGTGTCCAAATCACTAAAGACTACAGCATGGACATCTTCCTTTTTTGCTCATACTGGATTATTAATAAAACTGGATTGCCACTCCAGTTTCGGGTATGAATTTTAGTTTACTGCTTTTTGTTATATGTATCATAAAAAAAAATGCTGAAATATTGTAATAATGTACTACAGGGGTCAAAAAATTCATCCAAGGCCCAAGACTGTTGGTTTTCATGTTTGTACTAAAGCCAAATTATTTCTATTAGCCCGTGAATATCATTTAAAAGTTTATTTTTCCAATGCTACAGTGCTAAAAACTGTGTGAAACTTAAGCAGGTGTATTTTCTCAGATATTTTACATGTTTTATTTTAAAGGTATACAGCTGTTGGATCTTGAACATTTTGGTTGATGTGTAACATTTGTTTTTCAGAAATTTCATCTACTGTAGTGTGGAATATGTCATGAGTCAGGAGGAAGATATTGAACAAGGCTACTGGTTTGTTTTAGTGTTGATGAATTGGCAGAGTGAAAAAAAAAATAAGCCCTTGAGTTAAATGTGGATGAACATTAATGGAAGGGCAGATGTTTTGTTTGCACATTATAGTTTAATTCTAATTTCTGAAATTAGAGCTTTATTTTATGCTAATTTGTTTGGGACTTGATCAAAGTAAGTTGGGACTAGTGAATTCTCACTCCAGTTAGTCCAGGGCTAAATGGGCAAAATAGAATTTTGGAACCCTTGACTTGAATTGATGGGTTAAATGAATTCATTAGTCAAGTACATGGCATGTTGTTTTGTAGTACTATGCTGAAATACAACCATGGTTGCTGGAAAGTATTTTTCTAAATCTCCATAATAGGCATCGGGGAAAAAAAAAAAAAAAAAAAGTATAGGTGGCTAATACACATATTCATTGCAAAGTTGGTGCAGAAATGGAAATGCATTTTATAGGGTGATCTTTTTAAATGTAAATCTGGAAAAACTTGCATTTTTTGTGTCACTCATGATAAATTTTTAAAAACAGGCTTGCAGCAGTCAAAGGATGATGCCTGGAATAGAAAATTTCTGGTTTCATTGTCAGTATAACTTGTGTTGATGAGTATCCTTTTCTCCTGTGAATGTGTTTTTGTGCATTAAGTAGGTGGTGCCCCAGCTTTTTATGAATTGCCCAAGGAATTTTTGGGAGCAGTTTTGAGGAAATCCAATGCCAACAAAATCAAAAATTTAAATAACTTAAAATATTTCTGACACTGGAACTATATAAAAAACAAGAAAATATGAAGCAGCCAAGTTTGTTTGTTTTTAATTTATTTATCTCTTCAGTAGTTGCAGATGTTCAACAGGTTTTATTGTGATATCCTAGAATATCTTTGCATGAATTACATTGAAAGATTACCTTGTCTGACAGACACGTGTACAAAAAGCAACTAAACATTTGGAACTCCATACATGCTGTGTTAGTGGAGTTTGGGAATTGCTTGAGCAGATAAAGTGTGAGTGAGTTATTCTCTAAAGAATCTCATTAACAGAAATGTAAATGAGAAATTTGGCATGGAATTTATAGAGGCCAGGCTTTGTTCTTCTGTTGGAGTGTAGTATTTCAGAGACTCCAACTACTACGGATTACGAAAATCACCGAATGTACTACGTAAATAAAAAATCTCAGTGAAATTATCTTTTTAATGATGTTTTTAGTTTACTTTCGTGTTTTCAAGATTCTAACATTCATTAAAGTTTGGAGAGTATTTCTTGGATGTTTTCAATATTGTTGCATTTGTTCCATGTTTTTCCATAGGTTTTGGATGTCTAAGTGTGTTTAGTCATGTGAAAGACTTATCATGGCCCATGGAATCCCTGAAACGTCCTGAAATTTTATTTCCCTTTCCAGATCTTGGGAAGTTTTTAATATGTCATGTATTTTTGCTTAAAGTTCTGAAGTAGTACTAGAATTATTTTCTGCCATGAACAATTTTAAGAAAAAGGTTGAAAAATTAGGGTAAGGTGGTCAGTGATTACAAAAAAAAAAAAACAGGGAAAGTCTCTGAATCTTGCCAATGTTCAGGACTGCCAGAAATGACTGCTCTAGCAACGGTGATAATGTTACATCATTTTTCATTTCTGCATTTTCAATTTTTTTATTAAGTTCCTCCCTTTTTATGTTGTTATTTCGCCTTCATTATATTCTTATTTTTCTATATTTTTCTGATCAAGCTCCTCGTTTTTAAGATTGTTCATATAAGTGAAAAAGCGACTTTGTATTTTTTAAGGTTTCCTAATGTACTGCATGTTTCTCATAGTATTTTCGTAAAACCAATCGGTAGAAAGCAAGCATTTTTGCCCCAGACCCCTTTCTCTTAAGTGGAATTAAAATTTCAAAACCGGTGCTTAATGCACCCATGGTGGAATCTGCATCATTTCTGTGATTCGTAAAATTTTTTCACGGGAGAGTGAGCAATGCAGTTCTGATTTTTCACATTTAATTACCCTTAAAATGTGTGCTTCCCCCATTGTAAAACCAGGGTTCCCACTCAACCTGGAAAACAGGGAAAACCTGGAATTCTCAGGGAATTTGAAAATGGTTTCAAAAATCAGGGAAAACTCAGGGAAAATTACCCTTTTTTGTAAAAGTCAGGGGAAATTACACTTTTTTTTTTTTTTTTTTTGTAAAAATCAATGGATACTTTATTTTGCCAAAAAAACCTTAGTTTTTCAAGATTTCAAACTTTTGCTTGCAATTACTGCCTGCCTGCCTAGAATTTGGTAGATTTTACTTTCAATTATATTAAATATTTCCTTTATTCTCTAAAAAAAGATGCAAAATTGAATTTTTAAAATTGCCAGTTATTAAGCTTTTGTTCAATTTCTGCAGGCAGTTGTTATAACATGGAACAATTAGGCACAATGGCTCCTGCTTGAAGAAACACTTCACAAGAGAACCAACCAAATGATGGATCAAAGTTCTTTGTCTGTTGGTTCTCTTGAAACATGTTTCTTTGAACAGAGCCATTCTATCATTAAGCTTAGCTGCATTGTGTTATAGAAAAACTGAAACTATTCAACTGACAGATTGTTTCTTACATATGACCTGTTTCTATGGGAATGTATTTACAAATTCCGTGTGTGTAGTATTCACAAAAGTTCACGGAAGTTTGGTACAGAAAATAATGTGCACAGTTAGTTGTTATTAATGAAAAGCAGGTAATTTTATAAAGACAAATTATGTAAAGAATTTACAAATGTGTGCTTTGGTGAGAAAAATAAATGGAATGGAATGAAATGTAATGTAACAATTCTTTGCAACATGCCACTCTGGAAAACTTTAAAAACTACCTGGAGAACCTGGAAAAGTCAGGGAATTTCTTTATTACTTTTGAGTGGGAACCCTAAAAACACTACTTGCTACATCAAAAGACGGAGCAAGCATTTTTTCTTAAAGCGAAATTGAAATTCAAAAATGCTACTACTTGCTCATTCTGCAGAGAAAACTACTTTACGAGGAACGAAAGACTGGACAGAAAGTTGTTCCAGTTTTGAGCAAAAGGAAAAATGTTTGCCCTTGTTGTTTCTTGATATAGCAAAAAGTAATGGAAAACCATGCATTTTCAGTTAAATTAAAGTTTAAAAAGCAATAATCCTTTTCCTTCATTCTGCCATGAAAACAACTGTACAAGTCATGGAAATGGTGCAATTTCCAGCAAGGTAAATAAGTAACACATTTCAGTTTAAATTTTGCCATAATAAAAAAAAAACCCATGTTCTTTTGATTGATGTATAAAGAAATTACTATAAGGAATAAGAAAAGGTGCATTTCACTAAAAAAACTTTTCTAAAAAATAGTCACTTTTGTGCACTGTTACCAGTTTTTACAAATGTTTTTATTTTTTTTATTTTTTTGTTTTTTTCCCCCCATTCTTTTTGTTTTGGGGTTTGAAAATGACCATGAATAACTGGCAATCTGTGTAGGCACTCACTATGTTAACTATAAGGTTCCCATTGAAACATACGTACATTAATTTTTGAGGTAAACTGGAAAAAAAAAATGTTGGAGCCACGTGTTTCCCACAAAATATCTTCAATTTATGGGCAGTTTTTGGAGAAAATTTTGTTTTTTATTAATTTACTCTGTCATTTTGCTGCCTGGACAATTAGTTTAGTTTTTTACAGTGTGTGTAATACAATTTTAGTCATTGTTCCTGAAAAATGCTGAAGAATACAGTTTTTTGTAGTTTTTACTACTAAAGGAAGCTAAAAACTATGGATTTTTTTTAGTGTTTACTACTTAAAATTTCCAATCAGGGTTGGGGGCTCTGGTAATTAATTCTCAGAATACTGAAAAATAGAATACACAGAACTTGTGCATTAGTCCAGATTTAACTAGATTGGATGTTTGCTATGCTGTATTATACCCAGTTGTTTTGTGAAAACCAGACCAGCACTAGGCCTGCAGATACATTTTCATGAATTTCACTGCATTGCTGGAGGTGAAAAAAACTTTCATTGCTTCAGCATTATACAATGTCCCTCCATATTCCAAAGACACTATATGACTTAAAACATAATGTAAGGGCCTACATTCAAGGAATTCTAAAGCTGTTTTTTGCATATTTTGTGACATGTTACACACGATGGGCTGTTTTTGGACAATTGGTTGAGGATATTTTGATCAGTTGTTACATGGTATTTAGTATAACTGCTATGCAATATGAAGGAATAATGTTACATATTGTTAGTGATGGTTATAGTAACTGCTTAAAATTAAAATAAATGTTAAAAAATTGGCTATTTATTTACACAGTTTTTTTTACTGGTCATTCTACAAGTTGTGTCCATTTCTAGAATTTTTTTTTTTTGTCATGTCCGTGGACTTGATAGAAAGTTTTAATGCTCTGGACATTGAAATGTGGTATTTTTTGCTCTCATAATAGTAGATAACTCTCTGAATTACTGAAAAAGCAGAAATGCTGGGTGTGAATTGTAGACCTTTTACAAAAAGCAGTTTTTCATTTTTCTGTGGAAAATCTAAAATGTATCTTGTAGCAGGTATTACATTGCATTAATGGCATACTATCATGTTTTGGGGGTAACTGGGGGAGTGGTACTTTGAGCATTTTCATGTTTTATAAAAAGTAAAGCAAAATTAATCATTGAACTGTGAATTTTAGGTCATCATTCACAATCAAAAAGTTATCAATATTTAAAAAAAGGAAAAAGGGTATGTTGATATCTGAAAATTTAGTTACCTCAAATTCATAAATGAGTAGTAGGCAATGCACTTAACCAAAAACAAGTAGATTTTTATGGTACTTGGAAACACGCTTAAAGTTACATAAAAAAATTTTTAAAGCAAATATGTTTCAGCCATTGCTATGGACTTCATAGCAATGGCTGAAATATATCAGTGCAACTATGGTAGTTGCACTGATGAAGGTCATAGCAATGGCTGAAATATATTTGCCTTAAAAAACATTACAGTTAACTTTAAGCGTGCTTCCAACTACCATAAAAATCTATGTCAAATTCCTTTCAAATCATTACTTAACAGCTGCCAATTTTCTTTTTTTTAAACAGCACTAAAATTTCAAAGAGCTTCAATAAGGCTTTCATGATTCTTTTGGAATGTATTGTATTTGGTATAGGTACTCCCCTTAAATCATACCCATGATCTGCAAATCTGTTGTCAGTCTAAAAAAGCATAACAGTTCCAATTCTGACAACTATCTACAGAAATACAAGGACAGAGGTCTGGCAACAACATAAATGTTTCCTTTCCAAAGCTCTAGTTCAAAAAGACTAAAGATAAATGAAGGTGATCCAGAAAATAAAAACCATTTGTGCATAGTCAGTGCATATGTGCCATTTTTTTTTTTTTTTTTTGATTGGAGGTTTAACGACCACCGTGAGCAACTCAGTGGGCTATATGCAGTAGCCCATCCCTAATTTAGGGTCACTGGTTCCAGGGAAGGGATAGAGCCAGTGCCGTAAGACAAACACAACATCCATGCCTCACCGGGATTCGAACCCGGACCCCTTTCGGACTAATGATCAGAGGCCATTGCTTAGACCACTGCGTCACCGGGGCGGCTATGTGCCATTGGAGCTGCAACAGCTGGGCGAAGTTGTGTATTAGCTATTGACTGGAGTGTTTCATGTGCTAGTTCTGTCAATTAAGGAATTTGTATGGTAATTTGTGATTAACAAGAAGATAGAAAATTCCACCAACTGCAGAGGGAGGTAAGTTATTCGCTTCCTGAATGCACAAAATGTTCAATTAATTGAAATTGATTGTAACTTTATTGTGGTATATGGCGAAGGAGTAATGAACAAGTTGTGTGTGGAAATGGTGTCTGATTTTTAACAATGGGAGTACAAACGTTCATGACGAGGAGCAATCTGAGCACTTCTGTCTTCACTGACAAGCTGATGGAAAGGATTGATGAACACATTTCACAGAACAGATGCTATACAATTCAGGAATTACACAAAAAATGTCCTGAAGTTTCTCAGTCTTTACCTTATCAGACTGTGACTAAACATCTTGATTAACATAAAATTTGTAGATGGGTACTACGAATGCTAGCTGATGAGCACAAGAAATAGTGAATGAGTGTGGCATTAGCATTTCTTTGTGCATTATAAACTCGGTGTTGAGTTTTTGGGCCATGTTGTTACTGGGGATTAAACCTAAGTCTCACACAATACCCTGGAAAGCAAACTCCAATCTCTAGAATAGCATCATGCTCACTCACCAAAAAATCTGAAGAATTTCAAGCAGACTTTGTGTACTCAAAAAATCATTGCCGCTGTCTTTTGGGACCATGACAGAATCTTACTGGTGGAATTAATGTCTCAGGAAACATCTACTGATTTGATGCTTATTGCAATATCTTCAAAGGCTGTGTGCGACCCACTATTCAGAACAGTCTTATTGGCCTGCTTTCCTGCGGAGTTCTCCATGACAACACCCACCCCACATGCTGCCGCCAGGACATAGACATTTCTCAAGGACTTTCACTGGGAAGTTTTTGAGCATCATCTATATGGCTCAGACCTTGCTCCAAGTGGCTACTACTTATATATAATTTATGACTACAAACCTCGTGGTGTTGATATAGAATAGTAACATTTATTCACAATTAAATGTTTAACATTGACTATAGTTTCGCAGAGCGCTGTCTTGATGATGCTGAGGCAAACACTCTGCGAAACTATAGTCAATGTTAAATAAACATTTAATTGTGAATAAACGTTGCTATTTTATTCTATGGCTACCACTTGTTTCCACACATGAAGGACTACCTGATTGGTAAATGGGTTGAGAGTTATGATTGAGTAGAAGATAGCCATGAACTGGTTAAATGTGCAGGTGGCTGAATTCTATGATGAGGAAATACAAAAACTCATCACACAGTATGATTAATATCTCAGTATCATTGGTGACTATGTCAAAAAAAATAGGTTAAGATATGTATTAACACCTGTCTATAAAGTATGCTTTTTCTTATATTTTCATGTGTTAATGACCATCCATTCTTTACTTTCTGGATGGTCCTTGTATTTTGAAAGCTCCAATGTGGTGTAGGTGCTTTTCATCTCCAGTTTATTACACAATTTGTGCAATTCTTCAATGCATTGTGGTACTTGAACATATGTGCAAACTAACCTCTAAAGTGCTAGTGTGTGTGTACTTTTATAAAACTATTATATTGCATGCACACTCAGTAGACAAAACATTAGAGATAGGGGTGATAAGCAGTGTTGACATGGGCTTCCCCCCCCCCCATAGGGTGGAATAGATCCAAATTGAATAGAGGCAATAAATAGGCAGATAACAGGGCTTCCCAACAATGTATCTCAATCGGCGAACCTGTTGATCTGAGAGACTTTGATCGTAGACGTATTGTCAGTGCAAGACAGATCAGTCATTCTATCACTCAAGTGGTAAGAACCCTAAGGTTCTCGAGGGCAACAGTATCGAGGATGTACTGTGCCATCAACAACCCAAAGAGCAGTGGTGACCAACCACGCCCCGTTGATGACTGGGGTAGACGTAGACTATCCAGGCTCGTACAGACCGACCTCTTGGCAACGGCGATGTGTTGGTGGCCAAAGAAGCATCAATGAGCAAATGGTACAGCGCACACTGCATACTCTAGGTTACGGGAGCCAATGCCCTATTTGTGTGCCACTGTCGACTGCTCATCATCGGAAATTACTCCTCACCAGGTGCCGGTAACATCAAAACTGGACCTCTGCAGAGTGGGGCTGCATTGTGTGGTCAGATGAATCCAATTTTCAGCTGTACCAAGCTGATGGGAGGAGTGGTTCACTTCATCGACAACTCATTTCGTCGACAGGTACATTTCGTCGACACAATACAGTATATGCTTTCATAAAATCTACAGTTTTCAATTTAGAACCACCAAATTTGGTATACTATCTCATTGTACTCTTACACCAACTTAGACCACAGACGGAAGGACTCTGGGCCCGGGGTGAAGGAGGTCCCATACAACATTTTCGTAAAATCTGCAGTTTTCAATTTAGAACCACCAAATTTGGTATACTATCTCATGGCACTCTAACTTAGCTCGCAGATAGGGTATTGGAGTGCAGAATTGTGTTGCAGTTCTTAAGTAAAAAATGGAAATTTTTGAGAAAATTTTGTATGAGACTCCCTTTACCCCGGGCCTCGACCCCTTCCAAAAACTGTGGACGGTCTAAGTACAATGAGATAGTATACCAAATTTGGTGGTTCTAAATTGAAAACTGTAGATGTTACGAAAATGTTGTATGGAGCCCCCTTCGGCCCGGGCCCCGACCCCTTCCGTCTATGGTTTAAGTTGGTGTAAAAGTACAATGAGATAGTAAACCAAATTTAGTGGTTCTAAATTGAAAACTGTAGATTTTACAAAAATGTTGTTTGGGACCGGGCCCCCTTGACCCCGAGCCCCAACCCCTTCCGTCTGTGGTCTAAGTTGGTGTAAGAGTACAATGAGATAGTAAACCAAATTTGGTGGTTCTAAATTGAAAACTGTAGATTTTACGAAAATGTTGTTTGGGACTGGGCCCCAACCCCTTCCGTCTGTGGTCTAAGTTGATGTAAGAGTACAATGAGATAGCATACCAAATTTGGTGGTTATAAATTGAAAACTGTAGATTTTTCGAAAATGTTGTATGGGGCCCCCTTCACCCCGGGCCCCGACCCATTCAGTCTGTGGTCTAAGTTGGTGTAAGAGTACAATGAGGTAGTAAACCGAATTTGGTGGTTCTAAATTGAAAACTGTAGATTTTACGAAAATGTTGTTTGGGACTGGGCCCCAACCCCTTCCGTCTGTGGTCTAAGTTGATGTAAGAGTACAATGAGATAGCATACCAAATTTGGTGGTTCTAAATTGAAAACTGTAGATTTTTCGAAAATGTTGTATGGGGCCCCCTTCACCCCGGGCCCCCGACCCATTCCGTCTGTGGTCTAAGTTGGTGTAAGAGTACAATGAGATAGTATACCAAATTTGGTTGTTCTAAATTAAAAACTGTATATTTTACGAAACTGTTGTATAGGGCCCCCTTGACCCCGGGCCCCGACCTCTTCCGTCTGTGGTCTAAGTTGGTGTAAGAGTACAATGAGATAGTATACCAAATTTGGTGGTTCTAAATTGAAAACTGTAGATTTTACGAAAGCATATACTGTATAGTGTCGACGAAATGTACCTGTCGACGAAATGATTGTCGACGAAGTGGCGTCGACGAAATGAGTTGTCGACGAAGTGAGCCAGACCGGATGGGAGGGTGCGGGTGTGGCATCAACAGCATGCCATGGCCCCTTGTGCCGGGTCGGCTCTGTAAGGCAATGCTGGCTCTGTGGTCTTGGGAGCATTCTCATGGGACACATTAGGTCCTTTAGTGTATCTGGTGAGGTCCATAACTACTGTGCTCTACCAGCATCTGCTGGCCGATCACCTACACACTTTCATAGCCTTCGCACAACCCGAGACCGATGGTCTGTTTCAGCAGGACAACATGCCACCCCACCAGGCTGCAACCACCTAGGAGGCATGACTCAAGGAACACTCATCTCAGTTTGGAACCATCCAAGGGTTCCCAGATTTAAACCCTGTGGAAGCTCTCTGAGATGTCGTAGAGTGTAACATCAGATCCATGGGTCCTAGACCGGCATCTCGGGTGGAATTGTGGACAAGGCTGCAACAGGCATGGCTGGCATTACCTCCAGAAACCCTCTGGCATTTGGTGGAGTTGATGCTTCGGTGTGCATCAGTGCTGAGTTTGGGCTCAATTTTAAGAGCCCGAGCCCGTCCGAATCCAAAGTATGTCGGCCCGGGCCCCAACGAGCCCGAAAACTATGATTAACCTGTTTTGGCATTATTAAAATAAAATCTGTTATTACAGACTTCCACTCTCTCCTCCCTCTTCAATAAAGCAATGTCTTTCTCAACTGGGAAGTAGGGAAAGGACATCTATCTGGTTTTATAGTATAGCCACAGGAGTTTCTTGCGTCATTTGTTTCCTCCTAAAAGACTTTTGGTGGTTGGGTGTCGACAAAACTGAGTTAATTTCAATATAGAACTGCTATATTAAGCAGCGATAATACTGTTCGTCATGTATATTTTGTTTAAGTATGCTGGGTGGAGTAGCTAGGTCCATATAACGCTATGAAATACAAAAAACGAACTTTAATGGTAAAAAATATTTTACTTACTCATAGTAATTTCGGCATTTTTGTCACTGTTGCAATTCCTCTGCTCGTAGAACAGACATTTGCTTATTTTGATGAGCTACTAGATCTGGCAGATCTGTTGGTGGGAGGTCCATTTTATTTTTGGTTTTCTAGAGTTATAAAATAGAGAGGAATGGAGAGACAGTACATCTACTGAACAACCAGTCCTTGGAAGTAACCAAGCAGAGAGAGTTATAAAAGGTTTTGTGTGGGGGGTCTGTTTTGTGTTGATAACTTTTCAGAAGTTAGTACCTTTGATGTTAATAAGAGTAACTTGGGGTGTAGTATGATGAGTGATTGGGATGATAAGATTAGTGGTGGAAGCCGTAGGATCTTTTGGTCAAAGAGATCCTATGGCTCCAAGGATCTTCTAGGGTTTAGGTGTAGCTTTTGGTCAAAGAGATCCTATGGTTAGGTGCTTATGTTTATTTATATTTCTTTAGTTTACCCTTATATGTTTATGGATTGTGAAAATTTTATTCCGTCTAATCCTTTGGTAACCCCTACCAATATTCAACCAGAATTTTTTTTTTTTGCCTATACTATTTTACGAGCTATTTCAAGAAAGATTGGGGGTGTAGTGGCCCTAGTGGCATCAGTTATAATTCTTTACACATTCCTATTTGTTATAAACCAACAGGAAAGAAGAATGGGTTTTTATTTTTTAGGGTGAGTGATATTTTGGATGATTGTCAGGAGGTATTGAGTTCTTTTGACATGAACTGGGGCCCAAAAGTGGATCTTCCTTACAGTGATTTAGGTGGGGGGGGGGGTTAGATTTATATAAGCTGTAGTGCTGTATATAGTTTTCATTTTTCCATGTGTTTTTCATTTGCTTAACGCCATATATTTCGATTTTTGTTTTGTTTATATATAATTAGAATTTGAAGATATTTTACAATGAGACTTATGTTTCCTATGAAGCAACATTTTTTATGTGTGCTGCATGGTACATGTTTAGCAACTGTAACTCTGTGACCTTTCAATTGCATTGTCTCAAAACTACGCTATGTAATGCATATTTTAATTTATTCATAATAGAAATATTTTTCTTCTATCTATATAGGGCTCATCATCAGATGTGATTTATGAAATTATGTCAGGAACTGATCCCATTTTATTCCGATTTAAAAAACACAGGCGCAAAAAGGTAAACCTGTTTTTATTCCTTTCTGCGATGTCACTGCATTTTTTCAGCAGGTATTTGCATCATGTCATAGATATTGCATGATATATAATATAATATACACTCTCCAAAAGAACTATGACCTCTTACATAGTAATATATGGGGAGCACAGCTTGCAAAACTAATACATTTCATCATAGAATGAACTTTGTAAGATGCTGGAATGCACTCATATCACTCCATGCAGACTGTAGAATGTACGTAAAGCAAAATTGGAGGATGGTGTGGGATCACATTACCTGAGATCTCATTCCAAGCCATCTTAAAGTTGTTCCTTAAGATTCAAATCAAAGCTGGTGAGTTTGGGAGATATGACAAAAAAATCGCTGGAATGTTCTTGCAGCAAAATACCCTGACACACTAAGCTTGGTGGCAGTGGACATTGTTCAGTTGGAGCACACTGTTTCTGGATGATTGTAGAAGACTGGGTTGATGATTCACCACAGTGGAGCACCCAATATTTTGACAAGGGGGATCCAAAAAATATCTTGTCGTAGAAAAAAATGTGTGTGGCAGAGGGCTAGTACAGATAAATCGACACTAGAAATATGATCATGGATTGGACACTTACCTAATACTTTGTTGAACCTCCTTGGAATTTACAGGACGACTTTAAGGTCAGAAAGCAACTCTTACACCTAACACCACATTAGCATTTTTTTTGTCTATGTGTCTGTAAGTCCGCCTGTTTTTGATCTTGCTAACCATTGGAGATAGATTTGAAATTTTGTGGATAGATTTTACAGATGGCACATAACTGTCACACCATGTTTGCACTTTGTGTATCTGTTTGTCCATCCGTCTATTCTATGTTTTCGATGAATATCTAGAGAGCAGTTTGATATGAAAACAAGAAAATTTCTGGATAGCCATTAGAAACCTGAAATAACTCTGTCCGAAGGATCAGAGGTCACTGCAGCCTTCAGCAAGGTCACAGGCTCTTTTACCAAGCAGATGTATCAACACAGTCACACATCCCCTACCATCTACCCCCAACTGATTAAAGCAACAGCATAACTAAGATACCGCAAAAGTCACTAGCTCACTCCCACACCTCCCCATAGATGCATAACAAACACTTGATCCGAGCTGAAGCTCATAGTTTCCCAGGAGGAACTCCTCTCAAGATGACTGAAAGAATACACATACTTTATTATTATTTTTTTCTGAATTTAGAGAACATATCTTGAATGTGCATGCAATATAGTATGCATGGATTAACTATATATTATTTTTGTAATAGCACAATATCTTAGGCTCATTGCTGTTATTTTTAAGGGGGATCTGGACCCGTTGGAAACCCCCCCCTTCCCGTCGGTGCGCCACTGATTCATTATCATACCACTATAGTCCTCACCATTAATGCAGCTTTCCATATGCATGAGAGGGACTAAGTGATAAACAAATTTTAGCAAAATCAGTTTCCTGTTAGTTATTGCTCTGCGTGTGACCTCAGAGACCAAAGTCTGTCCCTTCCTAGAATATACATTCCTCCAGGGCATGCAATGTCTTTTCTGGGTGTCCCTCGGCACTGAGTTTTTCTATATATATACACATACACACATACATAATATCACTAAGCTGTTCTCTGAGATTCAGAGGTTAACTCCACAAAGAAAGACAAACTACCCGATAAATTTCTAACTGATTTACTTACTGTTGCTGTATCAAACTTCTTCATTTACAGTGATATTGGCACACAACTCAGGCTTCACTGACATAGTTTTATTGTCCTCACATAGTCACTTCTTGTCAGAGATGGTTGGTGGTTATGATTTTGTGCTTTTACATAGAAATTATATTCAGGTTGTAGCTTTACATGAAAAATGTTGTTTTATCTTTGAGAAAGCCTCAAACTTGTAGGTATGTAGTTTTTGCTATATTGCTTTGCTCATAGTTACTCTAAGTAATCACTACTATTAATATATAGTTTTCCAACTGCTTATCAAAGTGTGGCACTAAATGATATTCATTTAGTCCTAGCATTTTTGGAATTAATGCTATTTTTTAAAGTGCATCATAAATTCTTCATTTCAGTTTTTTTTATATTTGCTAAAAAATGCTTATCACTATATTTTTTAACCTCAATACCTTTCTTGTAACTGAATGAGTTCCTCCTTTTCCAGCAAATATATGTTCATACAGAAATTATTTCCATGTAAATTATTACTTCAGTTTTATAGTGGAGAGCCTTCAGAATTTGTAAAAAAGTAAAAAGTAAATTATTTTTATCACTCAAAGTTATTTCTTTCTTCCCAAAGACTTTTCTTGTCCCTAGATGACATTCAAGATTCTGATCAATTTCATAATAATTCTGTGCTCTCTAAGTAAGGCCAAACAAGTAAATTGAGTCTTCATTCAATTGCTTACAAGTCTGTATTTTGAGTATTCCTCTTTTATGGGGTTTTACTAGAGAAAAGGTTTAATATTTAGCAAATTTTCAAAAATACTTGCTTAAAAGCGTGAGCTAAAATCACACAAAGTAAATACCTCGTGAATGGAACCTGGGATTACACCATACAATACAAATTTTGAAGATGCGAATCCATTTTTTGGTGTAAATATGACAAGAATAGTTACTCAGATAATATCCGAAAACTAGAAAATTTAATCGTCCTGGAGTGATTATCGAACCTGTGTCTCCTGGATAGCTCAGGAGTATGCTGCCATACACTTCACCTCAAATGGTGGTTTGGGCTGTAGATTAATAAAAACATGCAAAATTCTCAGAATGATGAAATATGTTATAAACAAACTTATGGCTGTTTTTAGTGTTATTTTAAATTTTATTTTTTCATATTTTCATCAGTTTATAATATATTGGGTTGGTGCGAATTAAATGTCTGGTGCGAACGAGCAGTGGAGACAAGCCCCCACCACAGCAGAATGGAACCACCCACAAGTGTTACAGGTATTACGTCACAGAGTTACTATAAATAACTAGCACGTGTGTGAAGAACAAGGTTCAGACGTGGTTTGTTTGGACGTAACGTAGCTTGCAAAGGAAACTTGCAGATGCATGATTTGAGAGTTATCTTCTTGTATGAATTTAAACTGAGCCATTCTTCAGGAATTGATGCTCAAAACGTTAACAAAGCATTTGGGGAGAATACAGCTAACGAACAAACCATTTGGCAATGGTTTGTGAAGTTTCGAAGCGGAGATACGGACCTGCAAAACGAAGCACATGGTCACCGACCTGTTGCTGTCTCTGACGATATTCTGTTACATGTGGTTGAAGCGGAACCCCAAAAAACATGTCGTGAGGTAGCGGCAGAGGAAGTTGTCCACCACACGACAGTTGTTCGACGTCTGGCTGCGCTGGGTAAGGTCAAAAAGCTGAACATGTGGCTGCCGCACGAGTTGACAACTGCCAGCAGGACTAGGTGTTTGGAAGTCTGCACGTCACTGCTTGCCAGGAATAAATAGGAACCTCTACTGTATCGAATCGTCCCCTGCGACGACAAGTGGGTCCTTTATGATAATCAGAAACTATCTGCACAATGGTTAAGCAAGGCACAGCCTGCTGGATCGCATCCTAAGCCACCCCTACACACCAAGAAGATGATGCTCCTTTGTCTGGTGGTCCACAGCTAGGATAATTCATCGGTGTTTCTTGGCAAGAGGCTGAACCATCACTGCAGAATGTTATTGTGTTGAATTACACCAGATGTACCAGAAATTGCTGCAGAAACAAGTGGCTTTGGTCAACAGACATGTTCTTCTGCTCCAGGACAATGCCTGCCCACATGTCGCACAACAAACAATGCTGACACTAAGTGCCTTGGGTTATGAAGCACTTCCTCATCCTTCCTATTCCCTGGACTTGTCTCTGACAGACTATCAGGTGTTTCGTCGCCTGGATCATTTCCTGTCCGCGAAACAGTTCCCGACACACAACGAGGTTCAGCGTGCAGTTGATGACTTCTTCAGGTCCCAGCCACAATATTTTTTTCATTCCAGGATCATGGCCTTGCCGGACAGATGGCAACTATGCGTCAGTGCCGAGGAGTATTATTTCGCCTAGATAAGTTGTCCTACTTGCCCATTCTCGCCGTCCACGTGTGCTGGTCCTTTGGATCATTCGCACCAACCCAATAGAATATCGTTATTTATTGTCAAACTTTTAAAGGCAAACTTTCTTGTTCATCAGGCCTTCACCACAATAAGAGAAATGGGTCACAGAATGACCAAGAATTTACTTGAATTTAGTAGATTCTCAAAAAATTTGTCATTAGCAAGGTTTTCTGAAAAGTAAATTAAAAGGATACACATTTTCAATGGACACATAAATTTAATGTTACTGGATGAGTGGTTCTACATCATGCCAACTAACCATTTTAGCTTCCATATATTGTTGTGGTAAGGACTTAATGAAGAAGATAGTTTTTCTTCAAAAATTTCATAAAAATAACATAAGTTAAAAAACCACAGAAGTATATAAAATTCTGTTATTAAATTTGTTCTTGAGGCATAACCTCTGAAATGGAAAGTCATTCAGTATTACAATTTGCATCAAAATATGCATTAGGTTTGCTGATTTTATCATGCTAATTAAACTGGTTTTTATCCGTTTCATTTGCATATTATACAACAGTGTGCTTTCTTATGCTTACTTATGTTGTATCATGTAATCACATTTCAGGCAAAACTGAGAGTCTACAGTTCACAATGGTCCCATTCTTTCTCGCTGGATACAGTTGGCAACCATGGGGTTGTGACTTGTGTCGACAAAGAAAGGAGCAAGAAGTACAGAGTACGTAGTTTAAGCACTTGAAATTTATATCTTAATGGTATATTTCATACCAGTAGTTTCCTTTGAAATTGAACTCCATTAAAAATAAGTATGTACTGATGCTGTTACAACTAAATAGGTTATTGTTCATAGTCATGATTAGTTTTTTGTCAAAGCCATTCAAGAATTATTTTATATCAAACTTGAACAAATAAACCGAGTTTTTTTTACTCTTTCATCTTTATGTAATAATTAAAAAAAATCAAGATTGAGATTTTGATTGCATAACATTTCTTAGATCTTTAAAAGACCATACTCTGATTATTTTTTCTCTGCCAGCTACTTAACTACCTTGCTTATTTTTAAAGCTCAAAGCCACACAGTTGGAGAAGGGGGTTAAATGTTACATTTATCTTCTTCAAAGAAAATACTGTGGGCCTGTGGTGACTGACGTAAATATCCCAGAGTGCTGTGCACGAAAGAATAGATTCTTAGGACAGAATGTATGCTGCTGTGGTGAAGATTAGTTGCATGTGGCAACGATACGATGGCAATATCAAAGGAAGGTGTGTGTGCAATATTGCTCTATGAATGTTTGAATGGCCTGAAAGTTAAGAAAGCACTTGGAAAAATGTGAAACACGTTTAGTGACAATATTATCGGGCAGAGTACTGCTGTGACTGGTACAGGAAATTCAACACTAGTGTTTGGGATCTGTCTGATGCACCAAGAAGTGGCAGCCCAGTAAGTTTGAAGATGATACACTGCAACACGCATTATCGACCAAGCGCTATTGGAACTGGCAGAGGAACTGAAGACCTCCCATACAACCATAAACACCTGACTTCGGAAGTTGGGATATTTGTGTAAACTGTGCAAATGGATCCCCATGCTTTGTCTGACCAGAATCGGATACAACGCTACTGCATTGCCGTTGCTCTTAATGAAAGAGAAAAACTGGAGAGCTTTTTGCATCAGTTGGTCACGGGTGATGCAAAATGGGTCACATACGGGAATGTTACGTGACAAAGAGCAAGGATAATCCCCACAGAAGGTCACTAAGCCATCCCTTCATGGACGGAAAGGAATACTGGGTTTCTGGTGGGATTGCCGCAGTGCGATTCACTATGAACTCTTACCACAGAACAATACCATCACAGCTGATGCTTACATCCAACAGTTGGACCGTCTTCATGCTGCACTGCAAGAAAAGCACCCAGCATTGATTAATCACCATGGAGTTGTTTTTCACCAGGACAACGCTCATCCACATGTCACTTTATGGACACAGCAAAAATTGCACTAGCTGGAATTGGAAATATTGTCACAACCCCCTTACTCCCCAGACTTTGCCCCATCCAACTTTCATCTCTTCCTGTCTTTGTCAAATTTTCTCACTGGGAAAAATTTTGCTAATGACAATGATGTGCAATATTGCATGGATGACTTCTCTTCATCTCCCACTCACCAGCCTTCTATCGTGATGCAATATTTCAACTTGTAGGTCGGTGGTAAAAGGTCATCATTTCCAATGGGGACTACCTGGACCATTAGGTTAAGTGTTTTGTACGATTTTTTAAGCTTGAAATATGTGCTTCTCTATTTTCCGGATACTTTCTTTACAACCTGATATTTAAGCTACGAACCAAATCAGTATGTGTGCCTCACCTGAGAGATGGTCTCTATCTTTTGGAAATAAATTCGTTTTATGGGCTACATCTTAATATGTATTGCCATTTGTTAAACAGTGTTAGGTTCTTACAATAGAACATCATAAAAGAAAAATGTACTTTAATTCCTTAAAATGTCTATTTCTTTAGTTGCTGCAGTTTTTGGGCCAAGGGCTACACTTTAAAAAATGTGTATTGAGTAAACTTAATTTTTATGATAGTCTTGATCCAAAATCTTGTGATCTATATTACACCTCAATGCACTTCCTCAACAGATAATGTGAAAATGTGTGTATCGCCCCCGCACGGGGATAACTGGTTTTCCAGTTATTTGGGGAGCGGCGCCCCCACGGCCCGAGCTCACCTTGTGACGGTTTCTATTGCCTCTGCGGCTTTGACGATTACATCACCGAAGGGACAGCTGTTCATCCAGCTGATGGGGGATGGCGTCCCCACGGCCCGAGCCGATTTTCTCTTATTGTTTTGCTTTTTTCGTCTTTCGTTCATATAGTGCCATGTTCCCGCCTCAGTTGTAGGCTGCTGAGGTTGTGATGAGGCGCCAGTTCTGGGTTTGTTTCCTCGTTCTCTTCCCTGTCTTTTCTCTTATGTTACATTTTCTGTTTTTCCGGAGCTGGTTAGCTTAGACCTGCCTGCATGTTTGCCGTGTGCGGTGACCCGTACAGGTGGAAAAGGGGATGCTGGAGGCTGAGGTGTCTGGGGGCCGGGTTGTAGTTGTCTCCAGATGCCAATACTCCTCTTTGCCCTCTGCTTCACCCTAAACGGGAGGCTGGGAGCTAACCCACTCCTAGTCAGGAAGTCTGTGGCCGAGTGGTGTCCTGACTTCTAGCGGCTTGTCGTTCTGTTCGGCTGGGTGAGTTTGGGGGTAGGGTGGGCATGCCAAAGGGGTGTTCTCCGGGCACGGGAAAGTCTGGGTGCACGCTGAGCGTGTGTCTGCCCTACCAACTTGCTATATCCGCTGACTATCCCTAGAGCCGTGTCCTGCGTCCTCTTGGGCTTGCGGACCTCCGGCTCTCCCTCGTTGGGCTCGGTAGTGGGTGGGGAGGTCAGCGGACGAATCTTTTCCTTCATTCATGGAAACCCCAAGTGTTTCCCATGCTAATAATAATTTAAAGCGCCCTGTGGAGGAAAGTGCGCCTTCCTCCACAAAGAAACTTGTCACATCTAATTGCAATGCTCTGTTTCTGTTGATTAAATCTGGTGACTCTTCACAGTCACTCAGTACCAAGAGTCCTTTCTGGATCAACAAGGCTCTGCAAGCCGTTGCTGGCTCTCCAAAGAGTGTGAAGAAGCTCCCTTCCGGGGATCTTCTCGTGGAAACTTCTACTCCACGCCACAGTGCCACCTTGCTGGAAACGACCGTTTTGCTTGGCGTTCCTGTTCAGGTTTCTCCACACGGTTATCTCAATTCCTCTCGCGGTGTAGTCAACTCCCGCGACCTGCTTGAATGCAGCGATGAGGAATTGCTGGAGGTACTTGGTGAACAGCATGTCATTGGGGTTCGGCGGATTCTTTTTCGGCGGGATGGGAAATCTATTCCCTCCCGTAACATCATCCTAATGTTTGACTCCCCAAACCTGCCTACTTCCATCAAGGCAGGTTATTTACGGCTTGATGTACGTCCGTACATCCCGAACCCCTTGCGTTGTTTCAGGTGCCAGCATTACGGTCACTCCCAGCAGTCTTGCCGAAATGTTGCAAAGTGTGGCCGCTGTGGTTCCACAGAACACTCTTTGGCGGATTGCTCTGCAGAGTCTGATTGTTGTGTCAACTGCGAAGGGACTCATCCTGCTTCTTCTAAGCAGTGTCCAAAGTGGATAGAGGAACAGGCAATCCAACGCCTGAAGACAACTGAGCATCTCTCATATCCCGAGGCTCGACGGCGGATCGCCCCTTTTCAACCAGGCCTGCGGTCCTATGCTTCAGTTGTGGTGCAGAAGGCTTCAGTGGCGGTCCAGACTGAGGTGACCTTCCCAGCGCGGTGTCCTTATGATTTTGAGGACATCGTCGCTGCTGGTCTGGAAGCACTGAAGTCTCGCCGCATTGCATCCAAGGCGACATCAACATCGTCGCCTAAACCTCCCTCTATGCCGAAACCATCTACGGCCATCACAGGGACCCAGGTCCAGGGCACTGGTAAGAAGAAGCCGGATAAGGTAAAACCATGTTCATCCTCCCCGAAACAGAGCAAGCAGAAAACACCTCTCAACACAGGGGGTAAACACAGTCCTGTGTTACCTCCGGACACTGCGGATGGATTGGAGGTGATGGACGACAGTGAGACGTTCTAGTTGTCTGTCTTTTTCATTGTTTCATTTCATTTTTCATTATGGCCACGCTCATTCAGTGGAATTGCCGAGGTCTGCGATCACACATTGATGATTTGAAAGGTTTACTGTCTTCGCACACACCTGTGTGCGTTTGTCTCCAGGAGACAAAGCTTCGCACGACGGACACTCCTTCGCTGCGGAGACATTCACTTTTCCGCAATGATCACCAGGACGGCGTTATCGCCTGCGGAGGAGTGGCCATCGTTGTTCCTCATGGTGTTCCTGTCACTGCAGTTGCCCTTCGGACGTCCTTGCAGGCAGTGGCAGTGAGACTATCTGTGCACACACTGTTCACGGTGTGTTCCATGTACATACCACCAAATGAAGCTGTAAGCCTTTCGGATCTGGAAGATTTAGTTGACCAGCTGCCGCCTCCTTTCTTCATCTTAGGAGATTTCAATGCACACAATCCGTTGTGGGGTTCTCCCACTCGTGACTCCAGGGGCCGTGTTGTTGAGTCCCTTCTCTCCAACACGTCCCTCTGTCTCCACAACACCGGGGCAGTCACTTACTTTCATGAGCCCACCCGCTCGTACTCAGCCATTGATCTGTCCTTGAGTTCGCCATCGTTATATCCTGACTGGTCCTGGAGCGTGTCTGATGATCCCCTTGGCAGTGATCACTTTCCCATCTTTCTCCGTCTAGCAGGTGACGGGTACCGTCATCCTACTCGCCCTGCTAGATGGGTTATCGATCGAGCCAAGTGGGACTCATTCACGGCTTCAGCGATCATTACTCCAGTCATGGTGACTTCGGGTACAATCGATGAAGCTGTTGCGGCGGTAACGGATTGTATTGTGCAAGCGGCAGACTTTACCATCCCTAAGTCTTCGACTAACCTTCCACGTTGTCCGCGACCTTGGTGGAATTCCACTTGCAAGGCAGCTCGTCAGGCCCAACATCGGGCTTGGGGTAGGTTTCGTCGGTACCCCACCGACGCGAACCTACTTGCTTTCAAGAGAGCCAAATCTTACGCGCGTTTGGTACGTCGTCGTAGCCAACGGGAATCTTGGATACGTTACGTATCCGGGATTAACACTACTACCAGCTCTAAGATCGTTTGGGACAGGATCCGCAAGATTCGGGGTAAGTACCCTTCTGGGGAAATCTCCATTCTTGAGAGTGGTGGAGGACCGGTTGCTGACGCTCAGGGTATTGCTGACTGTCTGGGTGCCGCATTTTCTTCGGTGTCCAGCAGCCGCAATTACGCTGCTTCGTTCCGGCAGGTACAGCCGCGGCTTGAACGGTCCAAGGTTTCCTTTGGACCGTTTTCCGCTGCCGATTATAACAGCCCGCTGACTGCCGTCGAACTGAAGATTGCCCTGAGTCGGTCCGGCCGAACATCTGTCGGACCGGATAACATCCATTATGAAATGCTGAAGCACCTTTCTCCGTCCTCTCTTGAATGTCTGCTGGTCCTGTTTAACAGGATCTGGCACGAGCGTGTCTTTCCCGAATCTTGGCGCACTGCCATTGTCGTTCCTGTTCTCAAACCTGGTAAAGATCCCGCTAACCCGTTGAACTACCGACCAATTGCTATGAAGAGCTGCCTCTGCAAAGTTCTGGAGCGCATCATCAATTTTCGTTTCGTTTTTTATTTGGAATCACGTCACATTCTTTCACCTCATCAGAGTGGATTTCGGAAATTCCGATCCACCTCAGATCATCATCTACGCCTTGAGACATCTGTCAGAGAAGCGTTTGTCCGGCGTCAGCACATGGTCTCCGTGTTCTTCGATATGGAGAAAGCTTACGACCGCACCTGGAGATACGGCATTCTCCGTGATCTGCACGAGTGCGGATTGCGGGGAAACCTACCATCTTTCATCGCCGGATTTCTCCAGGACCGGAGTTTCCGTGTGCGCGTCGGGTCGACCCTCTCTGCGTTCTACCCACAAGAGCAGGGTGTCCCTCAAGGCTCCATTCTTTCTGTGACATTGTTCATCCTTCGTGTTAATCATCTTTTCACCCTCCTTCCTCCGACGGTCCGTGGCACCATGTACGTGGATGATCTGCAGATCTCTTGCGCATCTGTCAACATGCGCACTATTGAGCGGCAGCTGCAGACGGCCATTAATAAGATCTCTACCTGGGCCTCCCTCAATGGATTTGGCTTCTCGACCCAGAAGACCGTTTGCGTGCATTTTTGCCGCAAACGGGGCCTTCACCCAGACCCCAGCCTCCGTCTGCGGTGTTCTACCATCCCTGTAGTGTCAGAAGTCAAGTTCCTTGGGCTAACATTTGACCGAGCACTCACCTTCCGACCTCACATCCAGTCTTTAAAGGTGAAGTGCACGAAGTCATTGAGTATCCTCAAGGTCCTCTCTCGAACATCTTGGGGGGCTGACAGGTGCTCAATGCTTCGCATTTACCGTTCTCTGATTCGGTCAAAGTTAGACTTCGGTTGCATAACGTACGGTTCAGCACGTCCTTCCGTGTTGCGGCCTCTGGATCCTGTCCATCACCAGGCTCTGCGGCTATGCACTGGTGCTTTCCGTACCTCTCCCGTGCATAGCCTGTATGTCGAGGCCCATGAACCGCCGTTGTGCATCCGACGTAAGCAGCTGTCTCTTCAATTCTTCACCAAGTTGAAGTCTCTTCCTGATCATCCACTGCATGGTTCCATTTTCCAACCACAATGTGTCCGCCTATTCTCACACCGGCCTTCCTGTGTTCCGACGTTTGGGATTCGGTTGTCGACCTTGGTGCGTGATGCTGGTCTAGACTTGTCAAGGATTGGTTTGACCCGGTTCTACAATGAACTGCCTTGGCAGCCGGTTCAAGCAACGGCTGACCTTTCCCTTTGTGTGTGGCCAAAGTCTTCCACTCCTGCTCTGGTGTACCAGCAGCTCTTTGCCGAGATACAGTGTCTCTTCCCGGATTTCGTGCCTGTATTTCCTGACGGGTCGAAATCCGGTGAGGTTGTTGGATCCGCATTCGTGTGTGGTGATGCCTCCCATGCTGAGAGGCTTCCGCCTGAATCCACCATCTTTTCGGCAGAGATGCGTGCGGTACGCCTCGCTTTGTGTCACATACAGTCTAGATCTCATCGTCGCGCTTTGATTTGCTCCGATTCCCAGTCCGTCATCCATGTTTTATCTTCTCCAGAGGACACGGACTCACCTGTCATCCGTGATGTCCGTCGTCTTCTTGGAACTTTGGAAGGTGCTGGATTCCTGGTCCGATTCTGTTGGGTTCCTGGCCATGTTGGGATCCGGGGTAACGAGCTGGCAGATCTTTCTGCCAGGTCTGTTTCCTCCATGTCGCCAGCTCGGCTGCCACTGTCTTACCGTGATTTTAGACCTTTGATCCGGACATTTCTCCTGGACGAGTGGCAGTCCCTGTGGTCTCAGCAGAGCAGCAATAAGCTGCATTCTCTCAAACCACAGATCGGACTATGGAAGTCTAGTTTGCGGAAGAACCGTCGTGAGGAAGTTGTTCTTGCACGTCTCCGCATTGGGCACTGTCGTTTTACTCACCGCTTTTTGCTGTGTGGCGAGAGTGTCCCGGTGTGTGAGGCGTGCAACTGTCGTCTCACTGTCCTTCATGTTTTGTGTACTTGTGTTCGGTTTTGTACTAATCGTTTTCGTCATTTTCACTCTCATCTGTTGGACGAAGGCGCAGCTACGCTGCAAACTATTATTGGCGAAGCCTGCGACACGAGAGCAGTGTTTTCGTTTTTACAAGAAATTGACTTTTTTAAACTTATCTAGATTTTAACTTGTTCACTATCATGTTTCATTTTTACCACTTCAGCCTGTTTTTACCCATGTGTACGTTTTTTATTGATTTTGTTTTGTTTTGATATTCTTTGTTTGGCGCTCTTTGGCCAACCATGGCCCTTGCGCCTTTAAACTCCATCAACCAACCAACCAACCAATGTGAAAATGTGTCCAGATCAGTGATCAACTACATCTGTTAAATTATTTTTGATAATTTAATTGGCTAATGTCATATCAGTAATTGAACTGAAAATCCTGTGATTACTTTGCAGGAAACAATTGTCTTTGATAGCTTTCAGTAGTTATAACTTGTGAGTTTAATTTTCTGAGTAAAAACATGTTTTATTTTTAGCAAAAAAAAAAGCAGTTTTTTTCCAACAAAAAAAGTATCTAAGCAAAAGACTTGTTAATCAGAAATTTCTGTAAATATGCAGTTGTCATTTTTTTTTTGCTATCTTAATTGAATCAAATGGTCCACCTCTTGATAAATCAACAATTGTCCACATCCATGTTTGTATGTTCATTTTGTATATAATGGGAATACCATACAGACAACAGTGTATGATAGTGAGGTGGTGCAACTCTGGAAATAAAAATCGCCCATTAATGTCACTAGATGTTGTGACCAACATGTGGGCTTATGACTCAACACAATGTGTGATTTCTTATATGGGAAGAAGGAGGTAGACCTATTTGGTTTTCGAGAATGCTATTTTACTTGGAATTGAAAAAACAAAACCTGAAACACTGCCTAAGCATGCACTTTTGTGCTTATCATTTGGAATATTGTTATACATCCGGCAATAATATTTGGCTTTGAAGCAATTGTAGGTTGTTTACGCTATATCGTTGCAAATGGCAGTGCATTAAAAAACAATAGTAAATGTGCGTAGTAAACTTTTCATTTTTTTTTCAAATAAAAAAAAACTGATGGAAAAATTCATTGATTGCCACTTTAAACTTGCTGTTCTACATATAAAAAATATAAGTAGCCCACATAAAGGTTCAGAAACATATTTTCATTTACAAATAATCAATATATCTTACATATTTGTGTTATTTTTGTACCTAATCATACTAATGTGCAAGGGTCTCAATCTGTGCTGGCAATGACAATGGAGAGAGTACATCATGGCAGAATGGTTGATTTTTCTAAACAGAGCTTTCTCAGACCTGCACACATATATGATGAACAGATATTTGATATCAAGAGATAAATTACTCTTATAATTACTCTCATATTATTTAATTACGTTAAATAATATCTGTTCATCGCATGAAATATGTTGAACAGATATTTTATAATCGAAGGGATTTATTGGACTCTAAGAAAGGACAGTTTGTGGAAGCTCTGAGAGCTGGTGCCTCAATTTCCCAAACAGCTGAACTGGTGGGTTGTTTGTAAGCTGCTGTAGTTGTTATAGTAGTTACTCCAGTAAGCGGACCTTTTCTCAATTAAACCAACCTCAGCTGTTAAGATTTTTTGGTGAGAATCGTGTGTAGTCAAAATTTCTGTTTCGTGCCAACAAGGAATAACATTGTTTTGTATACACTGTTGGATTAATGCAGTCTTTTCTTTTTTATTCCAGTTTCCGAGGTGTTCATGTAGGCATGTCTGGAATCTTCATTTAGCGCTACTTATATACATTCGATCTGGTTTGTTATTTTCTGCATTCCTGGTGGGTATGGCATAAATGCCAGCTGAATTTAAAAGAATTTTTTGCTATTGTTGGTTAGTATTTTTGCAATGTCATCGTTTGTATCAGCAAGTTCTAAACCATATCTATGGCACTCTTTCATCATCCCACATCCCCAAAACAAAGATTTATTCCTCAAGTTGAAAGCATTGTTAGACAGTTACCCAAAAGGAATACAAAACCCATTAAGATTTAAAATTGTCAGAACAGTTAACAACCTTAAGAAGAATATTCCTTCTGAAATTAAATACGAAAGACAGGCACTAATGGACACATACTGTTTCTTTTTTTGTTTTGTCCTTTCCTACCGGTTGACACATTCCACGAAAACATTGGCAAGGGAAATGCGCATTTACTTGACTTTTTTTTTCAACCCCTCATACATCAAGACTTTCGAGAAATTTGATGCAGAGTGGGTGCTTGGCCCATTGAACGAGTTCAGGAATAAAAGCATTTGACCCACGTATACACGATACAGGAATCACCGTAAGAGATGGGCATAATTTAACTTCGGTACAAAGGTTTTTCTCAATAATGTAACAAGGTAAGTAAAAGAGCATGGTCTGCTACTGTAAATTTTAACTGTGCTATATTTCACAAATTTCGAATTGAAGAACCCATATTTCCAGATGTCAGAGGTCGAGAAATGCCAATAACAGCACATCACTGTAGCACGAGTCTTTGCATCTGCTAATAGCCTACATGGACTATGTAAGAAGCCAGGGGGCATTTAAATGGGGGCAATGGGGATTCCCATTTATCCTCCTTAACTTACATTAGAAAAAAGTGCATTAATTTTTTCTTGTATTTTTCATAAAATTTTATTTTATTCTGGTGGATTTCAAAACTTCCATTTTTTGTCGGACCCCCGAAAAAGAATTATATACGTCCCTGTAATAAGGGCAACACAGTTCAAATGATTGCTTAAAACTACAAGCAGCTGGTATGGAGCTGGTTGTAGTTTTACTTCAATGAGAGAAACCAAATTTAAAACAATTGACCATTGATGGAATGTTTGCCAGCCAGAATGTTTGATTGACATATACAGTATTTGGTAAATAAAAATTCAATTAATTAACACAGTACTGTATTATGAATTTGTTCCCTACTGTATTATGAATTTGTAGGTGTCATGGCGTCGTTCTATTAATGTTACCCATGCTTAGAAAGCTTATGATGTCACAAGCTTGCGATTGAGATGTCGGCGCGCAGTCATGCCATCTGTCTCATTATGTCACGCATTGTGTGTGGATCCTGTTAAAGTTTTATGACGTCATACTCTTTCGAGCAGATGGTCTCAATTCCCATCTGCCTCATTATGTCACACGTTGTGTGCGTATGCCTGTCTGCACCATAACTCGCGTAACAATTGTTTGATTTCGATGAAATTTTAGTGTGTGGGAAGGAACCATATTGAAAGTGAACGAAATGGGATCAAAGGTCAGGACATAGGAGCGGGATCCATTCCACTGCTCTTATGCGTCATAACTAATGTAAAAAAGGTTCGATTTCGATGAAATTTTAGTATGTGTTAGGGTACCACCTGGGGACAAACCCTATTGAAAATGGGCGAAATGGGGTCAAAGGTCAGGACATAGGAGTCGAATCACTTCCATCACCATTATGTGTTATAACTTATGTAAAAATGCTTCGATTTGGATGAAATGTTAATATGTTGTAGGGGCCTGCCTGGGGACGAATCCTATTGAAAATGGGCGAAATGGGGTCAAAGGTTAGGACACAGGAGCAGGATCTATTCCATAGCCCTTATGCTTCATAACTTACGTAAAAATGCTTCTATTGGGACAAAAACTTTGTTATTTCGGAGGTATACTGAACCGGTTCTGTTGAATATCATCGAAATGGGATCAAAGGTCAGGGCACAAAAGTGAGATTTATTCCACAGCCATTATCCTCATAACTTGAGTAATGATTTTTGGTATGTTGGAAAGTGTATTATCAATGAATTGTATGATTTTACTAACTTGCTTACTGCATTCCGTGGATGGTTGTGTACGTATTTGGCGCAAATAACATAAGGCACTCAATCCATCCTGCATGGTCTCCAGAGTGTGAGCCAGTAGAGGTAGTTGCATGGTGTGGGACATGTTTACCTGGCAGGAGCTTGGACCCCTGGTGCAAGTGGAACAATGTATGGCCATTATTGTGAATTGCTTACTGACTTTGTACACCCAGCAATGTTGCACTTTTTCCCAAATGGTGACTGTGACTTCCAAGATAACAATGCACCAAACCACAGGTCCAATACTGTGCAGAAATGGTTAAAGAAACACAGTTTAAACTTCCAGCACATCAATTGGTCTCTGAACTCTGCCAATATCAATCCCATAGAGCACTTGTGAGACACTATAGAATGGCATATTGTGTGTCTGGATATCCAGTCACCTCCATACCTGCATTGAAGGCTGCATTACACCCAGCTTAGTTGACCATACCTCCCAAATGCTCCCGGCATCTTGTAGAATCAATGTCACATCGGATAAATGCTGTACTGAGAGCAAAAGGAGGGCTTATGAAGTATTAGGTAGGTAGTCATAATCCAGTGATCACTCAGTGTACGTTGTGGGAAAGATATATTAATATATAACCTTTCAAATTCTGTTCAATGCTTTATGCAAAAATGCCAACATATATTTCGTAGATAGCAACTTACGCACTAGAAGTTAATGAGAAAATAGGGTGTATAACATATCAGTTGTCTCAGTGTGCTTACTCAGAAGCTTCATGTGGCGAGGAACAATCGAGGAGTTCTTGTGCAAAGTTGAACAAAATTTGCATAAAAACCCAAATTGCTGATAGAACCATGTAACTGAAAATAAAAAGCTATGAAAAGTTCAAACAATAAGACCAAGTGAATGGATAGCAATGTATACCAGATGAAATAAAAGGTTGCTGTATATTAAAATGTTGAGGAAGCTGAAATAATTGAAGGTGAAGTTTAAAAACCTTAAAAAGGTGCACAAATGCCGATCCAAATCAACAACTACGACACACCAGGAAGCAGTGATGTCTTCGAAACAATACAGAGGATGGCCAAGTTTAAGGCTGAAATTCATATGCCTGACGTGTGAAATCGGCACTTACGCACCTTTTTAAGGTTTTTAAACTTCACCTTCAGTTGTCTTAGCTTCCTCAATATTTTAATATGCATCAACCTTTTATTTCATCTGATATCCATTGCTGTTCATCCACTTGTGGTTTTTGTTTTTACTTTTCATTGCTTTTTATTTTAGGTTATATGGTTCTATAAGCCCTTCAGGTTTTTATTCAAATTTTATTCAACTTCACACATGAACTTCCTGATTGTCCCTCATCGCAAGAAACTTCTGAGTAACCACACTGAAACAACTGGTATATTATAAACTCATTTTCCTTATTTTCTCATTAACTTCTATTGCATAAGTTGGTATCTACAAAAATGTGTCTATAATTTTATATAACATGGTGAAAGAAATTTAGAAGGTTATATACAGTGCAATTCCAAAAATCTGCACAACTTGGTTCCAGAGGTTGTGCAGATTGTAGAATTTTGCAGATTTTAGAGAACCTGTGTGTGTTTACTAGTACATATGTACTGTATAACACTAGTTCAAATAGGATGGCATGTATGTACGAATTATAGGCTTTCATTTGTTTAATAATTAGTAATACGTATTTAATACTGTAATTAGTAGTATTTGGAATTTATATAGATATATACAGTATTTAATAAGTAAGTAAAATATAGGGAACAAATTCATAATACAGTACTGTGTTAATTAATTGAATTTTTATTTACCAAATACTGTATATGTCAATCAAACATTCTGGCTGGCAAACATTCCATCAATGGTCAATTGTTTTAAATTTGGTTTCTCTCATTGAAGTTTTTCCTGGTCTATAAATCATCATTATTTCCTGTGCTGAAACACATTTCTGCTGTTCTGAAAAATTAATGTATTGTTCTTCCAACAAAATTCCATCATCTAAAGATATTTTTTTTGGTAGTAGAATCCTCGCTTTCAGTGTCTGAATCGCCTGCATCAGGATTAATCACACTGGCTATGATTTCATCATCAGTCATCGTTTGGACTTCACTCTTGTCTGAAGATTCCGTCCATTCAACTATATCTTCTCTTAACGCATTCATCATTGACACATTTGCTTGTTTGGCATATGCTAGAAGCTTTAATTTGGCATATGTCTTTGATTTGGCCTAAACTCGTAATCCTCGGGTTCAGGGTCAATAAATATTGATGCTGGCCATAATTTATGCCATGCATTTATCAGAGTAGAACGTTTCACATTGTTCCATGAACCTGCTATCAGTCCTTCATTGTGAAATCTTTAATGAACATTTTGATTGTTTGAAACGATTTATCAGAGTTCAACAGTTTCCTTAGGAATTCTCCTTTGTAGTCGTACTTCCAACTGTTAACTATGCCCTGTTCCATGGGTTGAATTAATGAAGTTGTGTTTTAGGGTAAGAATATAACTGTAACATTATTTGAAGTTAAACCTTCATGATGTGCCCTGCAGTTGTTCCATACCAACAAAATTTTACAGTCTGGAGCAAGTCCGACCTCCACACAGTGCTTTCTGATTTCTTTAACAAAGTGATTATTGAACCAGTCTGTAGCGAGGTTTTTGATCATCCATGATTTTTTATTACTGCGGTAGATCACAGGTAAGGCCTTTAAGCCCTTCAATGCCCTAGGACAAGCGCTTTTTCCAATCACAAATGGCATACATTTATGATTTCCAGAGGCATTGGAACAAAGAGCAACTGTTACTCTTTCTTTGCCTTCCTTAACACCGGAAGGTCCTACTTCATCAGCACACACTAGAGTATGTCTTGGTAGACAACACCAGACAAGTCCAGTTTCATCTGTATTATAAATTTGATCAAGAGAAAGTGCTTCCTCCTGGACAAATTTGGCAAACACATCCAGAAACTCTTCTGCAGCTACCTTATCTGCCAATTCTTGTTCCCCTCAGGATTTCAAGTAATGCATTCCATGTCTTTGTTTGAAGCAGGATAGCCATCCAACTGAAAAATTACAAGGCTCATCAATCTTCAGTTGCTGATGAAATAGCTTGGCTTTTTCGCATAATAGTGGACCTGTAATTGGCATACCATCGGTTACGCCTTTGCCGAAAATCACTCTTAAACAACAGCATCAAGGGAGGAGTTTCTAGCTTCATGCATCGTTTTGTGATCAGCAATTTCAGAATTGCTATCACTCATTGCATAGAATTGCAATATCTTGTCTTAGTTTTTCTTAATATTGTACGCAGTTCGAACAGCAATACCAAAAATCTCCGCAACATGCTTTGGTGCACTGCCATTATAAAGTTTTTGCAACAAGTCCACTTTCTGCTGAATCGTTAAAGAGCTGTGCTTTCTCTTCACTCCTGCCATTTTCTCAAATTTCCAAACAATTATTCAAAAAATTTCACCTTAAGACGTGAAACAAGACTTAAAATACAGTTCTCACAGCACGTGTACCGGACAAAAATGTAAACACGCAATGCTAAGTTGCCAGGTTGATATGTGCTTTATTTGAACTTCAATCTCTCAATACTGTACCATCATTTTTGACCAAAAAATTTTTATATCATTAGTAATATTTTTCAAATAGAGAAAACACAAAAAATATTTTAAAAACCTTTAAAAAGATCTTAAACGTTTTTTTTATGTCAGCTGGAAAATAAAAAATTTCGATTTCTGAAACCTTTTTTTTTTTTTTTTTACCCGTCTGTTAACTGTAACTGACCGGTGTTCGAATCCATGCGGATTTTAGGAGTGCGGATTTTCGGAATTGTACTGTATTGATATTTCTTTCCCACAGTGTATAAAAAAACCCATGCTTACACCTTACCTGGGACTTGAACCCCAGACCTGATTTGAACACTAGGGTGGCTTGTTTATTGAAAATCATAAAATTTCTATATGAACCACTAAGGTGGCTTGTTATTGAAAATCATAAAAGTAGTAACTTAGGCTGAAAGTGTTTTTATTGTGGTGGATGGTAGTGATATAGATTAAACATGTATATGTTATTGTAAACATTTTTATGAATGTCAATTAAAGAAACAACAGATAATTAAAATTTATAAACTATAAATTTATTGTATTTCTAGTGCCCATTTCTCACTTTGCATATAATTGCAATTTGCTGTGTTTTCTTTATAATTGCAATTTGCTGTGTTTTCAAACACCACCTTTTCTTGCTGGTGTTCGTGTGAATTACCAAATTAAATAGAATCTATTAAACTTTGTTTTCATTTGCAGTTTTTTGTGAGCATACAGATGTCCAAGCTGTTACTAACTAAGATTGTTACCATTAAACCTTATTTCCTGGTGTCAAATAATACTGAGGTAAGTTTGTGTTCAATTCTTTTTATTTGTTAGTTTTATTTGACATTATTAGTAACACAAAACATGATAGGATATATAACTATACAAGGTGTGCTCAGAAAGTACAAGACTAACAGATTTGAAACTTAATCGTCTGTGAAGTAGTCCTCTTCCAAAGAAGCCACACACTTAGCCCAGCGCTGTTCTCACTGCTCAAAGCACTTTCTTAAAGTCATCTTCTGAAATAGTGAACAGGTGCTTTGTTGCATTCTGTTCTATCTCCTCAATATCTTGAAATCTTTTTCAAGTGGTATTTGATTTTTGGGAAAAGAAAAAAGTTGCAGGGGGTGAGTTCTGGCAAATAGGGTGGCTGTTGGACCTGTGCAATGGGGTGCTTAGCAAGAAACTGCTGCACAAGTTGCAATGCGTGGGCTGGCATTTTGTCATGGTGGAGTTGCCACTCGCCACTCTCGTGCAATGCTAGCCTTTTGCAATGAACTTTGTCCTTCAAACACTGCAAAACATGACAGTAGTACTCCTCATTGACTGTCTGGCCTGATGGAGTGCATTCATGATGCACTATTCCCTCATAATTAAAAAAACAGTTAGCATCTCCTTGACATTGCTGTGGCTGTGTTGTGCTTTTCTGGGTCTGGAAGAGTTTGGGGTCTTCCCCTGTGATGACTTGGTCCTAGTTTCAGAATCATACCCATAAACTCACAATTCATCACCAATTATAATTTTAAAAACGTTTTTGATGCACTCAAGCAGAACACTAGCGACTGAAACACGGCCCTGTTTTTCCTCAGCTGAGAGCAATTTTGGCAAAAATTTGGCTGAGATGTGTCTCATACCCAAATCATCTGTAAGAATCAGCTGAACTGAACCAAAACTACTGTTGAAGTTTTAAGGTAATTCACAAATAGTGATTTAACGATTCGTGCACAGTGCTTTACATAGGCTATTCTGAAATTTTAATTTGTTCGTGTTCTTAATATACCATTTTTGCAAGTAGTGGCTCCTTATCTTTGAGAAGTTCATTAAGTATTTACACTACCAAGGTTTTATTTAACCTAACTGTAATGTTGCACTGTAATTATATGCCTCTTCAGTAACTGTGTTTTTCATGTTTATTCATTTTGCTTGTTTTAATTGTGGTTTGGTCATGAAATATAAAACATGTAATTCGTAGCACCATGCTCAATTTGCATTGTTCTACATGGAAATTACAGATACTGAAAGCTTAGCCTGTTTGAAAAATTCCAAAGAAAGTGTAGTAGGTTTTATGTAACACTTGTTCTTCAGATCTTGGTAACAAGTTCAAAGAAATATTCCTCAGATTGTGAAATATAAAGGAGACATCTTCTGCCAGTGGTGAAAACTTCACATGCACAGTATAACCTGTGCAGTGAATAAAGGTTTGGACTTGTGCCGTATAAGAACACAAAAAACAAGGGAAAGCTGATACATAAGTTTTTACACTTCAAAAGGAAAAGTGTATACACTGAAGTGCCAGAAAAACTGGTACAGACGAGCTTATGCAAAATACATAGCAACATCACCTATGCACGTTTTCAGTTGCATCCGCTAGTGCGTATATAAAGCGATAGACATCCTTGCCAGCTGTCAGAGCAGTTTTCGGAACGCAAATGACAAACAATAACGATTTAAGCTATTTTCAATGCGGTGTCATAGTTGGCGTTTGTGAGATGGGCCATAGTATTTCGGAGGTAGAAACGAAGTTCGGATTTTCACGGATTACCATTGCAAGGGTGTACCGTGACTACAGGAATTCCGGCAAAACCTCCAACCTACGATACCAGTGTGGCCATAAAAAGACATTGGGTGAACATGACCATCGCCGGCTGTCAAGAATCGTTTCACGCGACACTCTTGCAGGTATCATCGGAATTAAATGCTGGAGCCTCAACAAGCATCAGCGTCCGGACTGTGCAATGTACCCTGCACGATATGGGCTTTGGGAGGCGACGCCCAACTAGAGTCCCCTTGATGGGTGCACAACACAGAGCTATGCGCCTCGCTTGGGCACGGCAACACCGCCACTGGACCCTTGATAACTGGAAACAAGTAGCCTGGTCTGACGAGTCGCGTTTCCAACTGTATCGGGCAGATGGAAGGATTCGTGTGTGGCACAAACCCCATGAAGCCATGGATCCCGCCTGTCAACAGGGAACTGTACCGGATGGTGGGGGGTCCGTAATGATATGGGGTGTGTTTAGCTGGACTTCACTGCGACCCCTGGTACGTCTACAAATGTCTGCGACAGGCCAACGCTATGTGCACATCCTTTCTGACAAGGTACATCCGTTCATGTCCTGCATTCATGCTGATGGGTTGGGCCTGTTCCAACAGGACAATGCAAGTATTGGGAGGCCACATTATGGTTAGAGGATCATTCATCTGAGTTTGGGGTGTTGCCATTCCCACCCAAGTCCCTAGATCTGAATGTGATAGAACACATTTGGGATGCCATGCAACGCGCTATCAAACACAGGAATCGGAGACCTCAGAATAAACCCGAATTGTGGAACGCTCTGCAGGAAGTATGGTGTGCATTGCCTACAGCATATTTCCAGAAGCTAGTGGAGTCCATGCCCCATCGTATTTCTTCAGTCCTGTGCTCCCATGGGAGACCTACCAAGTATTAGACTGGTGTACCAGTTTTTCTAGCACTTCAGTGTATATTATTGTCCATGTAAATGACATTTTAAATGGAAGTGAAAAGAAAAAAACAATATAAAGAAGGTTAAAATGATTCTTGAAGGGAATCTTTAAAATCATTAAATATTTTTACTGTTGAGACATTTAATTGTGGAGGAAAGAAAGACAGAGGAAGGCAAAGGAAGTCATGGGAAGATCAGATTCAGGAGTATCTGCATGAGAAAAAGATTGAGTATGAAGATTATGAGTATGTTTTGCATACATTGTGTGATGGATGTCAATGAAGCCCAAGTTGTGTGTCAAGATCAATGTAAATGGAGAAGTTTCATACAGCAACAGTAAGTAAGTAATCAGTTAAAAACATTTTCTGGTAGTTTGTATTTCTTTGTGGAGCTATCCTCTGAATCTCGGAGAACAGCTTAGTGGGGGGGTGTAAATGAAATGACACTTGGTAAGTTTTTGACCATCATGTAATCATTATCTCATAAAGAAAGAAACATTTTCCAATACTTCTGCCCTTTCAGATGTAAACAGCCTGTTTCAGTTTTTTCTCTACATTAGGAGTGATGGGGGGAAAAACACATTTTTTAAGTTGTCTCACTAGTGAAAAAATAAGTTACGTGAGTTGGTCCATATAATATGTAAAAATACTGAGTCATGTATGTTGGTCAACATGCTGCAGCTCCCCCAGGTGCCTAAGTGCCACAGCTTTTGGTATTTCACTTTGAGGTGTCAGAGACCACGTAACTGGTCTAAAAATTAAAGGCCCATTGATATAATACCCAAGAGCAGACATGCACAACCCACGGCCCTCGGCCTGATTGTATGTGGCCTGTGGGCACCAGGGGGGTACAAAACGGAAATTAAATATTTATAGAAAAATTTCAAATTATAGGAATATGAAAATTTTATGTGGCACTGTACACAAATATATATAAATATCTGAAATTTTTATGGGGGTACAAACAAATATACGCCGAGTTTGCGATACCTTTTGCAACTAATTTTGAAATGGTGCCCATCGATTTTCAGATGGAACTTGCTGATCTTCAAAATAACTGAATTGAAGGCAAAATTTGCTGGTTTCTTTACTAGAATTTCACATAAACTATTTGTCTTGTGAAATGAAGAGATTGAAAATCCACTTTAAAAAAACAGCTACATTATTCAAAAGCATTGCATCTACTTATGCAAACAATCATTTTCTGTAATGAAACAGGTTAAATCAAGAAGTCGTTCTCATCTAACTGATGCATACGTGGAGGAAAACCTGCAGATCGCGCAGTGTCCAACATTGAACCAGGTCAAATAAAATATCAAAAGTATTGCGTACCTAATATTGAAACGTATATTGAACATTATACGCCCAGTGAGACACGTGCTCCCACCCCAAGAGGAGGGAGCACAGGGTGGGAGCATGTGTCTCACTGAGCGTATAATGTGCGATATACGTTTTAATATTAGGTACGCAATACCTTTGATATTTTATTTGTTCAATTTGAATCACGTTTTACCAGGAAATTGTCCCTAGGGATATGTCTCATGATATATATATATATTGAACCAGGTATTGAAAGACTAATAGAAAGCAATGTCAAATTTCTTACTAAAGACCTACAAAAGGTAAAAAGGTTTTGGTGACCTTTTGTTTTTGGTGTTTACTTTTCATAGGTCTTTTGTAGGTCTTTAAATTAGCCATTACATAGAGGATTTTAGGAAAGCAGTGTCTTACACACCTGGTCTTAAACAGCCTTTAGGAATAATAAGCTAGGATTATCACGGTTAGGATATGCTATAAGTAAAAAAAAAAATCAGACTGAGAAGTGTAACTGCACAGTTTGGCCGTGCTCCGGAAACCAGGAACAGAGCCGCCCGGTGGCGCAGTGGTCTAAGGCGCTGGCCTCTGATCATTCGTCCGTAAGGGGTCCGGGTTCGAATCCCGGTGAGGCATGGATGTTGTGTTTGTCTTACGGCACTGGCTCTCTCCCTTCCCTGGAACCAGTGACCCTAAATTAGGGACGGGCGACTGCTTATAGCCCATTGAGTTGCTCACGGTGGTCGTTAAACCTCCAATCAAAAAAAAAAAAAAAAAAAAAAAACAGGAACAGAACCCACAGGGACCAAACCAAGACATGCTACCTCCAGCGGGTAACATTCCAGATATCAGCAGCTTTCCCCGCAGGCCCCAAGGCGCCACTGAAGTATATATGTAAGCTGGAGCTCACTTCACATAAAACTGAACTTTTGTACTTTCCTTTTCAGTTAAACACACCACTGTACCCTCCATAATCCAACTCATGCTGGCCGAGGCACAGTTCCCTTTTGCAATATCCTTTGGCCTCATCTTACCCTCTCACCAAAATACCAAAAGAACTATGTCAAGTCCTAAGGGACAAGGTGTCCATTAGATCACCTTCAGGACCGACAGGGCTGTCCGTTGACCGCTGTTAAGAGGGTTTCATTGTCTGGAGGTTATCCCTAACATTAATCCTGCGACAACTGTTTTGTACCAACCAAAATTTACTGTTGTTCAGAGGTGTCTGTTAATGTAGGTTTCACTGTATTTGAATCTGAGTTCCTCCACCTAACTAATATTCTCTTCCTTCACTGTCTTAATATGTTTTTTTTGTCAATGTGTCATCTTCATATCCATCAAAATGTAATGCATACAATTGGTCTGTCCTTTAATGCTCTTCCTCTATCAGCTCATCACTCATCCTCTATTTTACTCTACTAATTAAATTCATATCCACTTTATTTAACTGGCCTAAGTCTTCCATGTTAGCAGTAGGGAGCCTAGCCTCCTGTAAACTTAATGTTCAATTATTATGCAAAAGTAATAGCCATTGTGCTTGGTATTGCTGATTATTGGATTTTGGTTTTATTTGTATTTTGGAATGTAGACTATGATAGATGATGCATTTAGTACTTTTCCTGTTTTGTACGATTCTATCAAAAAATCTGCAAATTTTTTCTCCATAGTTTTGTCTTAAATCGCTTCATTTACATACATTTCACTTGCTCTAGGAAACAATCTTAGGAGGAATTTCATTTTTGTGAAAAAATGGCTTTGTGAAATGGTAGTACTTTTTGTTCCCAGTAGCTGTACAGTTGGGTGAATGATTTATATATTAACTTTACTTTGTTTAAACAGGTTTCAGTAAAATAAAGCACTGTATGAAGAAAAAAATTATCCTTCCCATTTATTTTCTAGGGTGCTTTTCTTATCTCTTTTAAATCATGCTGTATGAGCCAGGTTAATATATATTGAGTTGAAATTTTAGCTTATGTACAGTGTGACTTGGAAATCTGTGTATTAAGTTGTTTTTTTTTAAACTTCTGGAACAGAATTGAAAGAAAATGTAGTATTTAAAAAAACTGATCTTATACTAAATTTAGCACATTTTTCTTTCTATTACAAGTTTAAATAATGTTCTATTATATTTTTGTACCTTACGGGGTTTTTTTTTATGTAGAATCCCTTGAGGTTTATGGAAAAGAATGATTCAACAGACTTGTGGTTTGATATTGCTCCAGGAAAGGTGGGAAAATTTTTCTATTACCATATTAATATTTGTTGGTAACAAACTGCTAATATGTTTTTAAACATGTGAAGCTAAACTGGATAAATCCCTTCAGTGTAGTTATCTGATTTTCTGTTCTAATGTTATTAGTATGGTTTTATCAAAATAATTTACAGAAAATATGGTGGCATTAATGTCCAGCAGTCTGAATAGTGATCTTAATAGAGATAAGTAGCATGCTTTTCAGTTGTCAAAGCTGTTATTTAAGGATAAATTAAAAAATAGTCCTACCACCTGTTATTATTCTATATGTTGTAATATATCAAATTATTATACAAATGCAAAGAGAATCTTTAATGTGCATTTTTTTTTGTTTTCTGGAAGGTAACAACACTGCTCTCTGTTGCAGAATTCTAAACATATCTTTTTTGTTCCATGTCTACAAAAAAACAAAAAAAATGCAAAAAGACCTGCAAAGTGTTGAGGTTTCGTGATCCTGGAAAGTACCACCAAGCAGGGACCGACTTTGACAGTTTGGGGGGCCCTGGGCAAGAGGCTTTTAGCCCATATCCCCCCCACACACACACACACACACACACACATCATCCCATGTTATGTGAATGCATATATGATTGAGGACAGGTTGCATAGTTGTTATCAGCAGATTAAGACATTAATTTGCCAATAATATAATGTTCTATTTATTTGTGGAAATCCTAATTGTCATTTTCATGTGCTTCAATGTACAGTTCTGAAATTACCATTTTACTTTTTTTCAGTGGATGAACATTGCGAATCTGTTTGATGCAAAGCAAATAATATATAACTACATTTTGGGTCTGCCCTCAAAGGTCGGGGCCTTGGGCATGTGCTCCGAATGCCCTCCCGTAAATCAGGCCCTGCCACCAAGTGGTATTTATTGGCAGATTGTTGCTGTGCATGCATTGAAAATATTGGTCATGTAGAATGATAAATAACTGCTGTCAGTATTTACGAAATAAACCACCGGGTCTCAACAATGTGTAAAGTTCTTGTCATTTGTGAACCTCCAGCATTTTGAACAGTTCTGCCGATTGTGTATGTGGTTTCACAACCTGTTTAAAGTGACAGGTTGTGAAACCACATACACAATCGTCTTGGTTAAGCAAGTCCTCATTTTCTGGAAGTAAGAGGTGCTTCAGTGCCCTCCTTGTAGTGTAAACCGTGCTCTTAATGTTTTATACACTATCTACCAACAAGTAATTGGACACCCCTGCAATCGACGATATCTGCGGTCCTGATACAAGTCACGGCCGCCGCCGTTAAATATCGTGTGGGAAAAAACAACGCAACCAGTCGCATGCAAAATGCCACGCAGTTCGGAGCTCTTTGATTTCGAGAAAGGTGTAATCGTCGGGTATCACAGAAATGGCCGATCCATACGTGACATATCCAGCAAGTTGAAGTACCCAAAATCGACAGTGGCCTACATGATTGGCAAGTGGAAGATGAGAGGTAACTGTCGGAATGTGCCCCGACCCGGCAGACCCACAAAACTGGGAGTTAGATCAAGACCGACTGGTGCTGGCCAGAGAAATTCGGAAGAACCGCACCAAATCGATGGGCCATATCCGCGAGAAGTTTCAGCAGGCATCCGGGAGTGTTCTTTCGATGAATACCATCTGTAAGGAAGCCCATCTGCTTGGTTATCATGGAAGTGCTGCCTCCCACAAGCCTTTGATCACCAAGTCCAATAGCGCTGCTCGGCTAACGTGGTGCACAGAATGTCGACAGTGGACCGTTGAACAGTGGGAACAGGTTCTCTGGAGTGACGAATCAAGGTTCACCCTCTACCGTTCGGATGGCAGGATCTGGGTTTGGCGTCTGCCTGGACCCTGCCGGAATGTATTGTGCCAACTGTGAAGTTCGGCGGCGGTGGAATTATGCTATGGGGGTGTTTCTCCTGGTATGGCACAGGACCCTTAGTCGCAGTTCCTGATAGACTCAACACCGAGACCTACTGCACCATTTTGGATGACCATGTGCTTCCTACATTGTGGCAGTTTTACAGGGTGGACCCATGTTACTTTCAGGATGACAATGCCACCTGTCATGTTTGCAAGGTTCACCGTGGCTTGGTATGGTGACAATGGGGTTAATCGAATGGACTGGCCTGTGCAGAGCCCGGACCTTAACCCTATCGAGCACCTCTGGGACGAGTTGGAGCCCCCACTGTCCGAAATCGGTGAAGGAACTGACCTGTCTTCTCCAAGCCGAGTGGAAGAAAATACCGCTAGCCGTCGTACAACGCCTGGTTGAGAGTATGCCCCGGAGGGTCGCAGCTGTAATCGCTGCTCGTGGAGGCTCCACCAACTATTGAAGGTGAATAAACTTAGTTTTCCTTTGCTATCACAGGTGTCCAATTACTTGTTGGTAGATAGTCTATTTTTTCAGGCCATTGAAGAGGAAACATACTGATCATAAATATCTCAAAATTATGGGTCTTTACTAAGGAATAAAAGAAATTTATATGTGAAATTTTGGGGTAGTATTCCTACCCTTCTTCAGGATTACAGCTATAGTTCTGAGGAAGGGTAGAGGTACTACCCGAAAATTAGACACATAAATTTCCTTTTATTCCTTAGTGAAACCCCATAATTTTGAGATATTTATAGTGCATTAAGTCTAGGAATAGCCATGTCATCAATTATTACCAAGTTTAATACTGTTCATGATGGCCAGCATTTCACAAGTAGTAATGAGGCAAAGTCAACTAATTTCTTCAAGGGAAGCTAGTCATACTTTAAGACAGAATTTAAAACATTTAAGAATGAGGACCACGGTTGGCCTAGTGGTCAATGTTCATATCTACCATGGAGAAACCTCAGGTTCGATCCCAGGCAGGTACAAACGCTCGAACCACTAAATATCTGCCGTGCATCGGATGGGCATATTTCCATCTGACCCCTGGTACTGCCCCCCCCCCCGGTAATAAATAAGGGCGTCTTCCTCCTCCCCTTTCTACCTACCTCGCTTCTGTATCACTTTCCTATCAGGCACTCTAGCCCAAATCTCCTAGCTTCCTATTTCTAAGGGTTGTTTAAGATCTGGGGTCGGACACTCCCTTCCTAAAATCCTCTACATCTGATCTGATCATTTAAGAATGATTGACAAATGTCTGAACATGTTTTTGATGTCACGTTAAATTTGTCTGAGGATTTGTCTTCCATTTGTTTATTCTGAAATGTGTATCTTGCTAAATAGTAGTGTTGAAAAAGACTTCTCTGTACAACTGTCACACTTGTATGTTTTTTTGTTGTTGTGTTTGACAATGCAAGGGTGCAAATTCCCCCGAATTTTTTATTTCATTTTTATCATAGAATTATAATGTAAATGATTTATTTTTATACCAGCTGCAATTTTTAGGGAAATGTTTTTGGAGCCACTTAAAATTAATTTTTAAGGTATTAAATTTACTTTTGCTGCTGCATTAAATTAAAGCACTGATAGAATTAATTCATTACTATCAGATCACATCTGTTGACCCAAAAGTGGATGTTCAGGCTGTTGGGGTGAGTACCGATTATGAGAAACAACAAAAATTATTGCTGGTTGTCATTATCTCTTGATCAAAAATTTTTTGTGAAAAGTCCTATGATATACCACTACTAAAAAAAATGTGCTGAAACGTAATTATCATTTGCATTAACTGAACGAAATGCTTTAAAACTCTATGCACGTTGAAAAGCAGGAGTACTTAAAAACTCAGTATGTGTTCAGAGACAGCCCCATGTCACATCCAAAGTAAAAACAAAAGTCGTGAAAGTACTAGCTTTAAAATGTACTCACTTGAAACCATATGTGATGTGGAAGTCTTCGTAGGTGGTATTTTACATGTAATAAGTGAACTATTCACTGAGGCATGGATAAAAAAGGTGGCTAGCTGAAAAATTTGCTTGTATGCCAAAACTGTATTATGGGGGGGGGGTGCTATAGAAGTCTCAAGATAATTTACAATTCCTGTGTAATAGAAGAGCAGAATTGAGCTGTTCTCTGCAACAAAGAACTAGAGAACTGAACTGTTGGTTTTTAATGTCCATGAAGATGTTAATAAATATCTTCCTTTGAATTTTGAAAATCACTAAAATTTCCCTGATAACACTCATCAGGCTGATACAATGGCAGCTCTTGCATTCAGAGTGATAACTTTACTCCTTGTGCAAAGAGATAGTGACATCTTTCACAGATTTTCAAGACTTAAAGGAAGATATACTTTGCAATATTTGTCTTTGCAATGATACTTTTTAAAGGACTTGTCATATGTGGCTTCTGAGTGCTAAAAACTTATCAACAAGTAGACAAAGCTTACAAAAGTGAATATGTGTAATGTCTCAAAATTGATTGAAAACTATAATAGTTATTCTTATGAGAGCTGTAATTTTTGTTTGAATTAAATTTTTATCTTTTAAATGTATTAACTGTATTACAAGTAATGCAATGTGAAATGTGTGTAATAATATTGCATGCCTATATTGTATTTGGTTTTGACTTTAATATTTTTAGTTTATTATTCCTAAAAGTGTGACTGTCTTTATCCCAAAGTCAGGTGGACTGCATTCAGCCTGCACATTGTCCAATAGTGCCCTAAACAAAGTGTAAAAAAATTTTGTAATGTGTAATTTAATAAAATTGTTAAAAAAAGTTCTGTTAAAATATCAAATGTTATCTGTGAAAAATATTTCATAAAAATAATTTTATATTATGTTTTATTATCCATTCTGTAAACAGCTAAGAGCAGGTGAAAGAAGTTTCAAGTCCTGTTTTTTTATACCTATGTACATATCTCATTTTTTGTGAGTGCAAATTAAATATATATGCACCATATACACACACACAAATTCATAATATACTTTATTTTTATTAGTACTTATTGACAATATGATAAAAATGGCAGGGGTAATTAACAGGACTACAAGAGTTGCAAAGCTCACATAGTCTCATTGAAAGAAATTTACTGTGTTAGCTTCATAACTCTTGTAGTTTCATATGCTGTGTTCTGTTGCAATGAAGAATAAGGCATGTTTAGAATTTTAAAAAGTTTAGAATTTAAAAAGTAAGGTTTAAAGGAATGTTTTTGGTAGTTGTCATTAGTTTCACATGTTCTGTTCTGTTGCAATGAAGGATAAGGCATGTTTAGAATTTTAAAAGTAAGGTTTAAAGAAATGTTTTTGGTAGATGTCATTAGATATTTGACTTCAACTAAATACAAAGTATGGACAGTGGTGTGTGTGTGTGTGTGTGTGTGTGTGTGTGTGTGTGTGTGTTGTGTTGTGTTGTGTTGTGTTTTCGCAGTCAGTGTTCAGATATCTGCCACCATTACAAATATGCTCCACACAAGCAAAATACTCATTCTTTCCTGTGATTTTTTTATGTCCTCTGTTTAAAAAATCTAATTATATGTAACAATTCTGTTACATCTAATTAGCAGATCTACCACCTTTTCCTTGATAAGAAAATTTTAGTGACATGTTGTGTTTACCAATACATAACTTTTTATTATCTGTATTTTTCATCAAAATTTATGAGGCATAAAGTCATTGCTTTTAAGCATAAACATTCACAGCCAAAATTTTGAAGCAAGGTCAAATTGTCTTGCTTTTTATATTTTGGTTCTTTTCCAAATTATACATGATTTTAAGTATTTTGTGTTTTCATTATTTAGTGTCTCCCATTTTGGCCTGACACAGACTCAATGAAAATGTTTGTGAAGCAGAGGGACAGCAGCATAGTGTCACAGAATTTCCCAGTAAACAAACCTCACATCACTGTGCTAAGAACGGATCATGGAGTATGTAGAATTTCATATTTAAAGTTCTTTTAGTTTAATTTTCTACTGTTAGATTTTCTTTCCTCACTTTTAATGTTCAATGTTTTCTTCTTTCATATCCGGGTTTAAGTATCTTGCATTTCCAGTGCTATTTGGTATGTGCTATGTACACATTTAATCCTATATTATCATTAGTTGACTTTTATTCCATTAACATATCATACAAATACTTTGTGCTCCAGCAGTCTGAATGAGATTACAGTAAAACTTCCCTATCTTTAATATCTGTGATCAAGACAAAATGCAGTTAAAAAGAGTAACAAAAAATGATTTCCATGCATAAGACTATACTTCCATATTTTTATATTACTTACATCTTTTTTCTGGTTCAGAACTTTATATCAGTTACACTAATGTTGAGTTGTATTAATTATTTTGAAATCAGTTATATTTTAAAAAGAAATATACCAATGTATATCTGCCACCATTACAAATATGATTTAATGAATAAATATACATGTTAATATTGACAATCCCATTTGCAATACTAAACTCTGAATCAAAAATGTTTTACAGGATTGATGAATGGTCATAGAACTAATTTCTTGATGCATGTTCTGACTCTTATTTTTCTGCTTGCAGTGTTACTAACCAAGTTTTAGTTGTTAGTGTTTATCACCCTCACATTCAAATCTATACAACACTTGCATTTTAATTTTTGAATAAAATAGTATTCTAATCTTTGTTTCTCCCTCCCACCTCATATTTGAATTCCTCCTAACTCTTTTAAAATTCAATTCAGCATATTATTGGCAAATCTGAAAGACATATGTTATTAGGGCAGATGGCAGTTACTAGTGAAATTAGCAGTGCATTTCTTCAATGTATTACAAAATGCATATGGTTAACTATGCATTGTAACAGCAAAGACATAAAAATTAATAGGGTAGAATAAGTCACATTTGTTTCTTTTTTCAATGAAAGTTATTGAAATTGGCTCGCAGAAACCAAAGTATCATTTAATTAGTATCACTTGTAATTCTTGAAGTAGCAAATTAAAGTTACCTGTTGGTATGCTTTGAAAGTTAAGGTTAATTGTACATCGTTCACATGCAAAAAAAAAAAAAAAATGTGTATTATCATTGAAGTTCTCCTTTGACTTACTGTTTAAGTTTCAACTATCACCTTTAGTACTTTTTGGGTTTAAAACTATTCGCTCTGAAATGTTTATTTTAACACAGTTAAGTAAAAGTTTTAAGTTTTCTAATGAATGTGATGTATGAAATCAGTTTTAACTTGAGAAATTTTCAAGTGTTCATATCTTCTGAGTTCCTTTTGCAGTTTTCGGATGTTTCTGGCCTCTAGATCCTTCTAATAATTGGGGAACAAGCCTTGGTAAAGATCCAGAAACCAGAAATATCTGAAAACTACAAAAGAAACTTAGAAAATATGAATACTTGAAAACTCCAAGTTAAAACTGATCATATTAATTTAAATCTGTGTAAAGCCTGTGCATAAGTATTTTAACATATGATGTATGTACTCTTTAAAGGGATAAGTAATATAACATCTCATTGTTTCCTTGTATGACTGATGTCCATTTTTTTTATTAACATGACAAGATTTGCTGCTCCTTGGCTTGTGTTCATGTAATCTTAATTTGTAATTTTCTTTCTCCATTCAGAAATGGACTACATTCCTGATATTTATAGATTATATTTCCCTAGCATTTAACATGACCTGTATACTAACTTGTCTTTCTGTTCAGTTAAATCCAATTCATAACATTTTAATCTCATCTGGCATCTGTGGTGTAAAACCTCGGTAATTAGTTCTGGGCTCTTTGTTTGTAAATGAATAATTGCAAAACTTTAAAATTAGTATTTTGTGTTATATTTTCTTGGAAGGGCTATAATACAGCAGTAGTCTTACTGTAAGTTGTTCTTTCAAATCATATATCAGTGTGCGGTAAGGACTTAAGTTCAGTGTTTTCTATCAGCAGGCAACCACCGTGAAGCTAAGTAAAACAAAAGGGAAAATCCATATGCTTGACATAAATTAATAAAGATTATTAGCTCAAAACAAACAGTCATATCAGTATTGAATAAGTACTGGAATCGTAAAGTTGTGTAAACTGTTATTTTTAACTGTTAAGATGACTTTCATGTGAGTTTGATTTCTTTCTTCTTGTACCTATTAGGAGAATTCGAATTCGTGCAGAAATAGTCCAAAGTAATCGAGGTAGTTGCCTTCAATGCACGATCTTTAAGATCGTGCATTGAAGGCAACTACCTCGATTACTTTGGGTTCTTGTACCTAGTTTAGTTAGACCCCCCCTCTTTTCAGTGAATGAAAAATGGGCCTTGTAGCTGTAATAAATATTTTTTAAAGTTATCCAAACCTTCTGGAAGTGAATTTTTTTGTAATTAACTACAATTCATCATGTGCTATTTTGTTTTGTTCTTGTATGAGCATCCTCTTTCTGCTTTCATGAATCTTAAAGCTGTATATTTGGCATTTACTTTTTTATGTTGATGAATCTCATTTCTCATGTAATAGTTATGACTGAGAATTTGTGTCTCCAGTGGTTAAGTTGTCTGGAGTGTGGATTTCTGACTTCTCATACTGCTGGATCTTGTTTGAATCCCAGGGCAAGACATGGATGTAGTGTTCGTCTTTTTAGCACTGGTTTTTTCTCTTTCCTGGAACCAGTAGCTCTAAATGAAGGATGAACAACTCCTTACAGCTTTAGATTGCTCATGGATAGTTATTGAGCTCCAGAACAAAAGAAAATAAAAATGAATGAGAATACTGTAATTTTGATAAATTTTACTGTTTTGAATGAAATATGTATTAACATAGCTGCCAGGTTTTACGATTTACCCATAAAATTTACGGAAATTTTACTTGTTTTATGGACGACATATTTTACAGAATTTTTTTGCAGTTAGAGAGTGCAATTTTAAGAGTGGAATAAATGAACCTAAGGGCCACCATTTTGATTTACCTGGTCACATTTTCACCTACTTTTGCATATTCAAACCTTTGCTGGCAGGTTAGTGGGAAAGACTCCGTAGAAATGTTGTAAGATTAAGATTGGGAATAACTGCTAAAAGAGAAGAGAGAGAGAGAGAGAGACAGACAGACAGAGACAGAGAAATAAAAGATATCAGCAGCACAGGCTTAAAAACGCGTTTTTAAAAGGTATTCTAACATGTTGGCACAAAACTGAAGGTCAAAACCTCAGTTAAGTTAAAGTAAAAATGAACGGCGATGTCATATTAATTTCGCAGTTGCAAATGAAGATTTTGTTTTTCCTGTGTGCATGTAGTCTGGTAATAATGTACTCAATGGTTGTGTGCTGGCTTTTAAAAAGATTTCAGCAATTTATTTGCCAAATTCAATTTTTTTTTCTCCAAAGCGTTATAACAGTACAAAAAGGTAATCACCAAAGCTTTTTTTCCATCGCCAAAACGATTTTTATTTTTCACAAATTGCAAAGAATGCGATCGGCAGCGCAACCCTTGCGTACTGACGAGATAATTATTATGTATCGATTGCATTTTAATTTATCTATAAGCATGAACTAAAGTGAGACATCTTTCTTATAGCATATGAAATCCATTAAAATCGGCAAATCATGTACATAATAAATTAATCTATATGTTCGATACATTTAATCAATATGTTTGATACATCAGTAAATCGACATATATCAATGAAACATTCTCTGAAAAATTTTTACAGGTATCATTTCTTGAAAGTTAGCAGGTCTGTATAAATCGCCACATTTTTTGTTTTTGTAGCATTCATGAAGAATATGAATTTTGTTTTATTAAAAATGTGTTTGCCTTACCTGTCTACATGGAACAATATTGTTGATCAGTAGCAAAAAAATTGCTACTGTATCTGCAAGATGTCAAAATGAATGGGCATCTTATCTAAATTTTAATTATAACTAGAATTGGAAAAATTTTATGTGAAGCATTAAAAAATAATAATCATGCAACATTGCTTTTTGATACAGATTTTTGTTAATCTATTGTGTTAACATTTATGCATTCTTTTACTAGTCTGCTTTACGTGTGGAAGTAAAAGGAGGAGAGGATATGCCAACCGCAATATCATTCAACTTGTATATGCAAGGAGATGCTCCAGTAAGGGTGGAAAATCTTTGTGAAGATCTGTTTTTGAAGATACACCAAAAGTAAGTCTGTAAAATTGTTTTCTTACCAATAAATATTAAAACTTTATAAATGTTATGAGACACTGTTTGGTTTTGTACCAACAAGCCTAGCATCTCAACTGTTATTCCTAATGAAATTTCTGTTTTTTATCAATGTCAGTCATTTCTGTAATTTTGTTCATGAAATTTTAACCACGAATGGAAACAGCACTTATATCAATATTAATAGCACCCCTGTCAGTGCTACAATTTTTCATACATATTAAATATACAGCGACCATTCCATAAAATCTGAGAGTAAAATCACACAAAATGAAGAAATATAGGTACAGCAAAATATTTGTTATTCTTTCTCAAAGTATCTTCCATCGGATGATAGGCAACAGTGTTCCATTGTTTAGTCCACTTTTCAAAGCATGTGGCGAAGGCATTTTGTGGAAGCTGCTTTAGCGAACCCTGCACAGCTTGAATAACATCAGCATCTGTGTTGAATGTTGCGCCATAGAACTTCTCTTTCATTATTGGATACAACCAGAAATTGCACGGGTGAGATCAGGACTGTCGGCAGGCTGTGGCATGATTTTAATACTTCATTTCATAAGAAACTGTTGAGCACAAGCAGCCACGTGTGGGCGGGCATTATCATAGTATAGGGTCCACTTGCCCACCAGTTCCAGTCGCTTAATCGATATGCATCGTCGCAGACGCTTCAAGACTGGAATGTAATGCTCAGCATTGATAGTAATTTGTGGAGGAACAGCATGCTGGTAGACTACACCTTTATGATCAAAGAAAATTATCATCACCTTCCCAGCTGATTTGGTTTGGCAGACTTTTTTCGGAGGAGGCAAGCCTGCGAGTTTCCAGACACTCGTTGTGCGCTTCTTGAGTAGGTCAGAATAGTGGACCCATGTTTCATCGGCAGTTATTACTGTGTTTAGAAAGTTTGGATCCTTTGCAGTCATTTGTTTCCACTCATGACACACCTGAATTCTGGCTAAAAATTGTTCTCTCATCAAGTGATGAGGTAACCATCTGGAACACACACTATGCAGCAATAATTTGTCATGTAGAATGCGAAATGGCGACGTTTTTGAAATGTTAGTTGATGCCGCTATGTCTTGACACGTCATTCATCGATCTTCTTGCAGGATTGCCCAAACAGTCTTAACAATATGCTCCGTAAGAACAATTTCACGTCAACCAGGCTTAGGAGCGAATTCTGTCAACAAATGCCCGTTTTTGAAATAATGGTGCCCCATCTAAAAATCACTGACTCACCCAAACATTTATTTTTGTAAGCTTTTTTTCATTAAATCAACTGTTTCTGGAGCCGTTTTACCCAAACGATAGCAAAATTTTATCGCACAACGAATTTCGCTTCTTAACTCTGAATCACTCACCTCCATAGCTGTGGGGCAAAATGCAGATGTAACTTAAACAACTACGCAATAACAAAACCAGAATCGTCTACCACTGCTAATAACTGTTGCCATAGATACTTCCTTAATTCAGTTAGTCGTCTGCATGGTTATCTTTCCTCTTGGAACTGTTGCTAACTCAAAAAAAAATTACTCTGTTTTTATGGACCGTCCTTCATATTTTTCTCTTTTTGTCAGAAATATCAAACTATCAGTGTTTTTACCTATACCATAATAACCTTAGGCCCTTTACTTCACAACAGCAGGCTTGATAATTAGGGATGACACATGAAGGACTCAGATAAAATATTTAGAGAGCATTTCAATGTTGTACAATTATGTACGGTGATGGAAATAAAGCCATGTCAGTAAACTATGTTTTAATAAAATAAAAATATCGTTCACTCCATATTATTCCTACTATTATTTGCTTCACAAACAATAGTAGGAATTTGAGTTAGAAGGGAACTTTGTCTGCTGATATTATAGTTCGGTGCATTCAAGAATGTTAATTTTTCCCACAAATACAACGACCAGTGATCATATATCATATGATACTTGATCTGAATGTCTCAGAAATTTACTATTGGTTGACTTGAAGCTCATGAGTTAGTTAACAAATGGTTGCAAATGTGCTAATCACATTCCTGGCTTACAAATATGGTGTGCTGATCTCTTTAACAGCTCATGAATGTGGGGTTGCTGAGCTACAGAGTGGCCCAAACAAAACTATACCCATGGTGGGTATAGTTTTGTTTACAATTAGTGTAGTTTAAAAATAGTTTAGTTTATAGTATAGTAAATATTTTATAGTATATGAACTATTAAAAACATTTAATAGTTTATTAGTATAGTTTTGCTTAGCAATTTCAGTGGAGATGCTAGTTTGAAGCTCTTCAAGAGTTCTTGGGTTGTCGGAATACACCTGACCCTTTAGTGCACTCCACAAGTAAAAGTCACACACAGACAGATCAGGGGATCAAGCAGGCCAAAGGTCACGACTAACAACACGGTCTTCCTCAAACACCTCAAAAATCACATTCCTTGAATGGTGGGCAGTATGAGCTGTAGCTCCATCTTGTTGAAAGTAACAATATGTCTTCTCCTCGTTGGTAAGCTGATTGACAAATGGGTTGAAAATGTTTGCAATATATTGAGCTGAGTTTATGGTTTTGTGGGAAAAAATGGTAATAATCCTACATGCTGACACACACCAAGTCTCTGTGCATATAGAGGGGTCTCCACAAATTGATATGGATTTTCTGTGCTCCAATATCGACATTTCTGGAAATTTACACATTGACTTAGGTGGAAACATGCCTCATCACTCATGAAGTAGAGATTCATGTCCAGCATCCCAGATGCAATTTCTTCCTGTAACCACCGGCAGTGTCGCACATGTGCGGGTTTATCTTGAGGTTGCATCTGATACAATGCAGAAATTTTGTATGGTTTAGCACCCATATTGAGTTTCAATATTTGGTGGCATGAAGAATGTGAAATTCCTGCTTGTTGAGATAGTCAATCTGGAGCATGTACGCTCTTGGCATAATTTCTGACAGCATTTGTCACTGAACCAGTGACAAAATCTTTGAAAAAGGTGTGTTAAAACTCTTAGGACATTTTTAACACACCTTTTTTCAAAGATGTGTAGTTACAAAATTAACTTCTAAATGTTTAAATAAATTTGTAGTATTTGAATATATCAAATTCTTGAATGAAAACTATGGTTTTCATGTTTCATCAGGGTCAGAAGGAAAGCATTTTATGAAGTCATATTTCAGTGAATGAGAGTTAGTTGTTTCAACTGACTACAGTAGCAGTCAATTTGACCTCTGTTAAGAAAGAAGTAACTTTCACTCAAATTACCATTCCCAGGATACAGTTATATGGAGTTCATTGTAATACCTTGTCTAAATTCTGAAGGATGATGATCAAAAAACATTTTTAAATATATTAATTTAAAAAACGATGTTGCACTGTTGGTATAAGACGAAAAAGGATTGATATTATTGCATTTCATGTAGAAAAAACTATACTAGTACTAATTGTTACATGGACTTACTGTGTCAAAATCATTATTATAAATATAAGATGGAAATATAGAATAATACATGTGCATATTCAACTAATCCATCCAGTTCAATGTAAAAGACCTGCACTGACCCAAGTGTTGTGCAGATCTTACAAAATATTTCTTTGCCAGCTGCTCTATGACATTACTCCATATTTCATGGAGTACAAAAGACAATGTCAGGGAATTCTTTGGAATAAATTTCAGCTTGCATGCTCAAGTGAACATTGTGTTTATAACAATAATGTTTTTATTTGCACTGCCCTGGTAAATTTGGCCGTTTCTCCATATTTCATCAGAGAAGTTTTGTACATTGGCAAAAGTTTCCTTATTTATAGGAACTTTCTCTTCATGAGCAATTTGAAGTGCCAAATATACTCATCCCTTTTGCTCTCAACCTTTCAGCTAACTTTATGGAAGTAAGGAAGCTATTGGCTATAACGTTTCTGCCTTTAGTTAGAAAAGGATTCAAAAGCCTCGTCACAACACTTTTAGAAATACTGTCATTTGCACAGGTGTGTACTTATATTTTCCCAAGTAGGGAAATCTGTTCAATATGTACTTCCTTTTTATCATCATCTAAGAGCCAAAGTTTTATACTAAACTTATATCATTTATTAGCAATGCATTGTATAAACCTGTGCCAAGCCTTTTGTGGGAAACGGTTGTTCGTAATGTAAGGCATTTTCCAAATTTATAATAGATAATGCAGTTATAAACTTAAAAAATGCACTTTAGTAAAAATGAAATTGCTTCCATTCACAAAATATGCAAACAAAAGTTTCCAATTTCCTAATTCTGGTTGTATCATAATACGAAAAAAAAAAAAAGTGCTTGAGGTCTAACACCCTGGTTTGTACAGTGGTAAAAGATGTTTATGTTAACACTGCTTTATAAAGTAAGAAAAAAATCATGTTATAATTGTTTATATAAACATTTACCAGAAAAGGGCAGTCACTTGTTGCATAACATGCAAAAGCTCTGAGTAATTTTAAATTCCCAATAGCTGTCACATCTTGCATGAAATCGCTATTACTGTCAAATTGATTGCTGCCACATCTCAAGGTGTAACTGGTCATTACTCAGTTTATGAAAATACTAATTAAAAAAGAATATTCATATATTCTTCATCAGATTAGAAAAAGTTATGAAGTAAAAGCATTCCGGTTTAAAAAAATGTGTGCAATGTTGTCAATCAAATTGTAACCGCAAGCGGATTGACCACTGCCACATTTCTAGTGTTAAGCAGTAAATCATGCAATATGAACTGATGTTGCTCAATTGTAATTTTAATCTAAGAGCCAAAGTTTTATACTAAACTTATATCATTTATTAGCAATGCATTGTATAAACCTGTGCCAAGCCTTTTGTGGGAAACGGTTGTTCGTAATGTAAGGCATTTTCCAAGTTTATAATAGATAATGCAGTTATAAACTTAAAAAATGCACTTTAGTAAAAATGAAATTGCTTCCATTCACAAGATAGTCTCTATGTATACCAACATTAACCTGGACCTCCTACTGGAATTCATTGCAGATGACCTGGCAGAAAAAATAGTATTCCATAATCACAATAGAGAAATACTACTTGGCATATATGAACTGCTCCTATTTTCCTTCAAGAATAATTTCTTCCAGTTTGGAAAGAAATATTACAGGCAAACTTCAGGACTTGCAATGGGTTCTCCACTAGCACCTCTGCTAGCAAATTATTATATAAGTAAACTAGAGGCAAAAATCCTTATACAACCCTCCTTGTTTGCTCTCTATGTAAGGTACATGGATGATGTCCTAATTATAGTAGATACTGTGGACCAATCTCTACCCTCTCAGATTCTGGAAGAATTTAACTTACTAGAGAATACCTTGAAGTACACCCTGGAACAGGAAAAAGACCATAGCATCAATTACCTGGATTTAACCTTGACCTCAAGAGAAGGGAAAATATTCACTCAGCTTTTTAGAAAACCCACCAACACAGGGAAGATGTTAGACTTCTGCTCATTCCACCCTGATTATATTAAATCGAATACAGTGAGACAATTTTTGGAAAAAATTGAAATCCTGGTCTCTTCAGCTTCTCAAAAAGATCTTCACAAAGAAGAATTAAAGGAAATGTTGGCAGAAAACAATTACCCCTCCCCATATGTTGAGAAAATATTTAAACAAGTGCCAAAAAAGAAGCAGGAAAAAACCAACTTCAAATTCACCAGCAAAATTACGTACCACAAGGGACTTTTCGAGAAACTGAAAAGGATCGGAGCAAAATATAATATCAGGCTAGCTCCAGATCTTAATAACAAAATAAAGAAATTCCTGCCAGCTTTAAAGCAGAAAGAATTGGACATCCAATTGCAAGAAGGAGTAATTTACTGCATCGACTGTAACTGCGGACTCAGCTATATAGGAGAAACAGGGAGAAGTATTAAGGTCCGAATGAAAGAACACCAAGCAGCTATTAGGAACATTGGGAACAAAACAGGGCTAGACAGACATGTACAAGCAAGTGGACACTCCATAAATTGGGACTCAGTGAAAATAATCGCCCACCAGTCAAACTTAGTAAAGAGAAAACTAGAAGAAGCGATCGAAATAGCAAGAAGAAGAAGTACCACAATTAACGATAATTGCGGATGGTCTCTTCCAATTGAGTGGCAGCAACTACTCCAGTGACATAGTCCTGATGACGAACTAGGCTTTAGTTCGAAAATTTGACAACCAACTTTCATTAAAAATAACCTCTAAAAGACCCGTAAAAAAAGTTATTCCACAATCACTATGAATAGAGGTGCCATAAATGCATTTACAACTGTAATTTTAAGTTAGAAAGAATGTCTTCTGCCATTGTTGTTTCTTAATGAATATATATTAGCATATTTTATTATTAATGAAAAAATAGAGAATTATAAGTTTGTTTGTATTTAAATTTTGAGTGTTCTTTCATCTGAAAAATATTTAAGTGAACAAAAACTTACTTAATCATCTTTCTTTTTCTTTTTATGTTTGGTTGACAAAGAAACATAAATGTTTAAATAAGTCTTACAGAAGCATTGACAGCACATAAAATTGTAAAAAAAAAGAAAAAAATATATGATGATATTGCACAGTATTTTTCTATTTTCACTTATTAGTATCTTTACCAGGCTTTGTAGAATGTACACAAATGGTCAGTTATCCAGAAAATTGCTGAGCTTGCAATGTTATTATATTTTAAATATGTTTATGAAATAATGAATGTACTTGATACCCATTTTCTTAACATCATACTATTTTCAGATGTCAAGGGCAAGTAACCCTTCTTAGCCCTTATCAGTCTGTTTTATATACCTGGGATGATCCAGCCCAAGAACGAACCTTGATTTGGAATCTATACAATCGGAAAAAACCTGGATTTCCTGCACAGATATTTAAGGTAATACTTCTTGAATTTCTAAACAAAGTAGCTAAATTTTGCTGAAAATGAAATAATCTGTTCTTGGCAATCTCTTATGCTTGAAATTTATGACAAATACTAGTCTTGGGGAAAGGGGGGGGGGAGATTACATAAAAATTTATTATTTGCCCCAGATTTCTGAAACCTAGCCTGTAAATCCTTCAATGAAAATTCTTATTCAGAAGGATCTACTTCTCATTTCTTTAAGTTCTAACAATGAGGTTAGTTTTAATTTAAGTTAGATCAGTCAGATGGATTTAATTCTTGCCTAACCTACTCCTTCTTTGTAAAAGCAGCAACAGAGAAATTGTTTTTGTTGCCCTATCAAACAACTGGACAGCCATTCGGTATTTTTTCTTTGTATTTGGGAAAGGGAAGTGGGTTCCTCCTCAATCTGGACAGTGCTTTTCACTTTACCTCTGTTGATCCTATAAAAATTGCAAGTTCTCTCAGCTTTTCATTTTTATTACTTTTGGCATACTGCACAAAATCAATATTAAACTTTCAGAAAATATTGGTATGTCTTATCAATAAACTGAAGCTCACTGCTTCTGTTTACTGTCTTTCACATAGGCTGACAGTGACTTCTGTGGGTATCTTTCACTGCTGTTATATGAAACATTATTTTAGTGGGCTGTCAGTAGAAATCTGCATGGATCAGGTCTGCCCACCAAGCCTGGTCTGGCCCATGGGCCAGGTTGGGCTTTTTCCCAAACCCTTATGGGCCAAGTCAACCCATTATTTTAATTGCAATGGTAAAGAAAGAAAAATGTTGTGTTTCCTGATATCCTGGTCTGTTTAACTGTTTTTATTTACTTCCATGACATAGCCCATGGTGTAATCACAGAGGTGAGGAGAGGCACTCAGTGTTTTCACCATCTGTAGGTATTAATATGGTAAAAACACTTTGGGGCTTGTTGACAATGAAAATATTCTACCCTGTGTGTGTGTGTGTGTGTGTGTGTGTGTGTGTGTGTGTTGTGTGTGTGTGTGTGTGTGTGTGTGTGTGTGTGTGTGTGTGAGTGAGTGAGTGAAAAAAAGAAAGAACATTGTTTCTCCTATCCCTAATCTCTATAGGGAGTAACTGTTATTGTGTTACTGCTTGCTAGTTCAGAGAAAGGGAGATCTTGAATGCACTTAGTCTTTTTTTTTTTTCTCTCTTTAAAGGTTATATTCCAAAGTTTAGTTAATATTTTTAGCCTTACATTCAACTATATATTTTCAATAATATTCCATTTCATTATTTAATTTTCACAATTTAATGAAATGCAATTGAAAGGCAAAATAATACAAAACAGCACATCACGGCTGGGCCAGGCCAAGCCAGGCATATAGTGTCTAATATCTGAAACAGGCCAGACGTTAAATGCATGGGCTTGAGCCAGGCCGGGCTCATCAAATAAGGCCTGTGCAGACCTCTAGCTCTCAATAATTGTTATATCTGTCTCAGTTTTTCAACTCACTATAAGGAGATGCAAAACATATTCCAATACTGGTACTATGTCTTGCTGAGTACTGCTCAGAGATAGGTTTGGCCATTCATGCCCTATCAAACAAAGCTTATAATATTGTTCTTGCATGTCGTAATCATTAACTATTTTGATCAAAGATATTCTATTTTTGAACATTTTCTTATCACAAAAAAAATGGTCTACAATGAGTATTCAAAAGAAAAAGTAATATCTTCATTCTTGTAACTTTCTGCATGTTGTAGTCTTCGGTAACATCCATTTCCCCTCTTCGGTAGCTCTCTAATTTATGTGAAAATATGATTTTAAACTTTGTTTAAAACATGAAGCACTAAAAAGGCTTACATACCTTTTTTTAGTGCTTTATGTTTTAAACATTCAACAAAGTTTAGAGTCATATTTTCACATTAAATTACAGAGCTACTGAAGAGGGGAAACGGATGTTACCGCAGACTACAATGTGCAGAAAGTTACAAGAATGAAGATATTACTTTTTCTTCTGAATACTTGTTATATCATATTTTTAGTGTTTCCAAAGCTCAACCATATGAGCAACTAATTATTTTTAAAAAAATTGGTCATGGTTGTATGCTCTAGTCTTCGCCTTTCACGATAAATCCTGCATTTTGAAAAATTCTGAATTTATTGTCTAACTTTGGTTATTACTGATCTCACGAATCTTTTAAACTTCAGAATGTTCTGACTTTTGTTCTTTTCTTAAATGAAGCATGGTCAAGTTTGATTATATGAGTACTATGAGAATGATTATTTATGATATGTATTACCCGATTAGCATGTATCTTCAGTCATGTTTTTCTTAAAAACAGTTTTGACTGCTTATATGTGACAAAGAAACATGGATCTTGGATCTCTACCATAAAGTCTCCATAACAGCAATTTATATTCCTGAAGCAAGTTTTGCTGTCGGAAGTCTGTTTCTGCTTGAAAAAAAAATAAATCATTATTAGTCTCACAATATTTGAAGATCAGCTGAAATGCAGGAAGGTAGCAAGCTTTTCTTATCTGGGAGGGCAAGCCTTGAAATTACACCCCTTCAAGTTCAAAAGTTTCTTACTTTCACTCAAATAGAGAGTAAGCAGTTCATACTTTCGCTATAGGAAAGTATTATGATCATTAAAAAAATCTTTACTTCCAGTTTTCGACATAGTTTTACTCAAAATTTAAAAATTAAGTGAGTACCCAAGAGCCAACCATTTTAAATACACTGGTGTTCAAAATTAAGAGAATTCGCATGTTTTGTCAATTTTCACAAAAAGTACGGAACCAGAGGTACAAATTATGCCGCCGAATAAGAATGCAAATTTGCAGTGTCGAATACGTAAGCGTACACGTGCGTGTGGGTGGAGCTGTGACGGCTGAGGGCATGAAAAAGCACACGTGGCTTTTTCCGCGATTTGTTCGCTCGTACTCCTCGGCAACATTCGTTGTGTTTCTTGCAGGGTTGGTTCGATTTCATAAGCAATCAGGTAAAATGAGTTGCTACGAACGTATTGATGACGGAATAAGGTGGAGAATCGTCGGTAGATTGGAGGCAGGGCAATCGCAAGTGCAGGTTGCTACAGAGCTCAATGTAATTCCCAGTGTCGTCTGCAATTTGTAGAAACAGTTTAAGGACACCGGATCCATATCGAGAAGGCCCGGGCAAGGTTGTCCAAGAGCCACGATGGCCAACGAAGATCGTTATTTGGCACTTTCAGCGAGGCACCACAGGACTGCTACAGCTGCACAGCTATCTCGTGAGCTGCATGCCGCCACTGGAACCAGAGTTTCAAGGGTTACTGTTTCCTGAAGGCTTCACGAGAGAGGGCTTTTTGCCAGAAGACCCGCTGTTTGCGTCCTGCTCACTTCAGCACACAAGAGAGTGCGTTTAGCATGGTGCAGACAACATCAGCCTTGGACCAGACTTCAGTGGAGTAACGTTCTCTTCACAGACAAGTGGTGATTCAGCCTGGACACTGATTCTCGACGTACCTTCATCTGGAGAGAACCTGGGACCCGATACCTTTCCTCCAGCATCTGAGAAAGAGACCGCTATGGCAGCGGAGGTGTCAAGATCTGGGTAAGCATCATGTTGGATGGATGGACGCACACCTCTACAAGTGTTTAACAGAGGCTCTCTGACTGCTGAGAGGTATAGGGATGAGATCTTACAGCCCTATATTCAACTTTTCAGGGAGCAGTTGGCCCTCGGTTCCTTTTTATGGATGACACCGCTCGTCCATATAGGTCTCACCTGGTCGACAACTATCTTGAAAGTGAGGATATTCGCGCCAGACCTAAACCCTATCGAACATGTCCGAGACACTCTTGGGAGGGCAATTGCAGCTCTCCATCCCCCTCCGAGAATCATCCAGGAGCTGAAAACTGCTTTGCTGCAGGAGTGGGACCAACTGCCACAGGGACTCGTCAACTGCCTCGTTTTGAGTATGACGTCGCGCTGTGAGAGCTGTATGACTGTGAGAAGGGACCATACCCCATATTAGAGTCATTTTATGTTCGATCTTGCAACGTGGATTTTGGACATTCCTGCGCTGATGAGACTTACTGATGATCACAAGTGCATACCATGACTGTTGTATGGCATAATTTTTTCTCTTATATAACTGTGTATCCATACCAAATTTCATTAAAATGTTTCCATTAGTTTTTCAGAAATTCGACAAAATGTGCAAATTCTCTTAATTTTGAACATCAGTGTATGAAGTGAAATGTAAAAGTTATGTGAACACCGACAACACAACGCAACACGTGCAGAATGAAAACAAACGTGTACAGAACGAATGAATATTAGCTAGTAGCAATACAAAGATACATTTGGAGTAGGGCTTTGAAAAATTCCTTTCAAAGTTAAATGCTCAGAGGAACTTTCGGCAACATAGCACAAATGACTAATTAGCTCTTCATCCCTATGATGTGTTTGGAAAGGCATATAAGCATATTGTTTTACATACCTCCATCTACTGTTCTGGACAATTTCATGCATCCATATGAGGTGGTTCACAACTCAGTGTAAATTCTGTGTGCTGGTTAGCTGCCCGTGATAGTGTATTTGGCTAACTAAAGTATTTACAAAATAAGATATTAAAGTGTGCAACTTTGTTTTTGAGTTAAAATGTTCGCCAAATTTATTCACACTCTGTTCATTTCCACTTTTTACGCCCCTGGTATGACAGTCCTGGGAGGGCAACCATCCTCCCAGTAGCTACTGCCCTGCTAAAATGTTAAACAAGTTAGTAAAATCATGCAATACATTAATTATGATACGCTTTCCAACATACCAGAAATCATTACTCAAGCTCTTACTTAAGTTATGAGGATAATGGCTGTGGAATAAATCTCGCTCCTGTGATTTGACCTTTGACCCCATTTCAATTATATTAAACAGAATTGGTTCAGTATATCTCCGGAACAACATACTAAAGTTTTGTCGCAATCAAAGCATTTTTACTTAAGTTATGACGTATAAAAGCGATAGAATGGATCCCGCTCCTATGTCCTGACCTTCGACTCCATTTTATCCATTTTCAATAGGGTTCATACCCAGGTGTTCCCCTACCACATACTAAAATTTCATCGAAATCGAACCATTTTTATGCGAGTTATGATGCACAAGGGTAACAGAATTGGATTCCTCACCTATGTCCTGACCTTTGACCCCATTTCGCCTATTTTCAATAGGGTTCGTCCCCTGGTGGTCCCCTACCACATACTAAAATTTCATCGAAATCGAACCATTTTTCCACAAGTTATCGTGCCGACGAACAGACAGACAAAGCTGGAGCATATACGCTTCTTAAACCTACGGTTGAAAAACGTAAAAAACAACATGCATCAAGTTTCACAAAAGTTTCCCAGAGATTTTCTAGTATTTTTAATGAGTGAAGGGAAAAATTCTTTTAAGGTGATAGGTTTTTCACTGCTTTTTTGTTTTGATTGCATTATTTTTAAAATCTGTCATCATTTGGAAAGCCATTAACTCTCTTAGCATTTTTGATGTTGGCATTATGTTTTTCACAGGTGACATGTCAGTGTTTCTGTCTTAGCAAGAATGTTTAGCATATTTCTGGCAGTAACTTGGAAATATTCTAGTTGGATAATGCTTACGTAGGCATTCAGTTTCTAGCGATTATTCACTTTTCACGCACGTTTTGGGTCTTCGTTGGCGCTATTGTCCTATTGTCCATTGTATGATTGTTGTATGAGGTAAGCATTATCCAACTAGAATATTTCCAAGTTTTTGAAATAATGCACGTAAAAATGAATAGTAGCATTTTCCAATTGATTTCTAAGTCGGAATATGAACTGTTAATATGAATTGATATATTTCTTGCAGTTTAATATTGTAAGCTTTCTACGTATAGTTTTGTTTGATTTTGATGTTTGCTTGTTAGCAAAAGAAACTATTGGCTTGATAAAAACTGCAAAGCTTTTACATGTACAGAAAAAAAAAAAAAAAAAAACGGGTAGTGCAAGGCTTAATTTTTAATTTAGGGCAATTTACCGTTTCATGGCCTTGCTCCCAATTCCACGTTTCCAGCACATGAGTTGTGATCAAAATGTTGCATGTTTCTAGAGGTAGCATGGGGGCTATTCACTTTTCTTATCTGAAGTCATTCACTTTATTATATTGTGGTCGTGTAGCTTTTTTTTTTTTTTTTTCCTTTCCAGAGGCGTCGTGTAACTTTTTTTTTTTTCCCCTCTCCAGAGGCGTCGTGTAGTAATCCTCAATTACTTCATTTTCATACAAAAATGCAGTCATGCCAAATATGCTCACTAGAAACATCTGTGGTCCTATTAACATATCAACACTCAAAAAACTATCGTTTTTTTCGTCATACACACACACAAAACATACACACAAAACTTCATTATACAATATATACAACCCACAAATGCTCTATGAACTCACTATATACATATATACATAAGACATTTCCTCCTTGGTCAACTACATCGATGTTTTTTAGCCCTGCCTTCTGCTTGCACATATCTCATGTCCATTGTAAAATGGCTTCATAAAAGGAGCTCTCCCATGCCGCACTCTACCCTCAGCAACATTCCAACCCTAGTACTTTCTGTAGCAACTCTCTACCATAATCAGGGGGGACAGAAACTCTGACCTATACTCACGGTATCTTCAGAGCAAGATGCACGATACCCTCATGAGCATAGGTCAGTTTCCTTCCCCCTGATAATGGTAGAGGGTTGCTACAGAAAGTACTAGGGTTGGATGTATTAATTACATTGTTGCACGTTTAATTTAAACCTTATGATATTGGACATGTTCCAGTATATGGGGTATTTACAATTTACGTTTAATTTTTAGTTCTCTTAAATCTCCTTGGATGTAAGAGATCTAACATTTTATAACTCTTCCTTAAGACCAAGTAATCTTGTGCAAATCTACCAGCCTCAGTCAGTTTGTGCCACATCCTGTTCATTGATTTCCTTACTCCAAGTTCCAACAATATTCGTCTATTCACATCCAAATGAACAACTTGCAGACTTCAAAATTCATCTTCTGTCTTTAATGATTTTGGACTTTTTTCTGCGGTCATTTTAAGACTTGGCTATCAGTGTTAGAAGCAATGGAAGTATCGTGAGCAATGGAATTCTACATGCTCAGATGCTGTCATGCTCAGATGCTGTCATGCTCAGATGCTGTCATGCTCAGACGCTGTCTATACATATACATCTATAGACACAGAAATTAATGAAAATACATAGGCATGTATGTAGTGGCTAATTCAAAATTAATAACTAATCTATTTTGGCTTTAGGAAAAGTTACACATCACAAGCACAGATGATATTGTTGGGCTATGATTGGCTGCTACGGCTGAACATCTTTGGACACTCAATGCACTGCGAGAAGAAATCTGTACATATGATACACTTCCTATTTTTAAGCTATTTCAGAACTACAGTTTTATGATATATTGAATAAATATATGGTGTGTGAAAGACTTGTAGTTTTAAATATTACACTTCCCATTACCCATAATGTTTCCCAGATTCAAAGCATGTCATTACAGAATTACATCTCAGCATGTGTGATTGGCCCACAGTCTAGAAATTTGAGGCAACTTATCCAAGTCATAATTAATATTCATAGTGAACATTTGAAACTCTCTGAAAATTTTCATTAGGTGTGTATAATTTATTATCTAGAGCAATTTTATTTTGCTGTATGAAGTTTTAATTTTGTCAGTTAAATGTTTCCAAATATACAGCGTTACTTCTTCTCTTCAATATTGTTATGGTATCATACTAACATTGCAACAACACTATATTATCAAAAGTATTCATACACCACAATGTTTTGGGACAAATGGCCTCATTGTTGCAATTAGTATTTAGTTGGTCCACCGTTTGCTTGTATGACAGCAGCAACACATCGAGGCATACTATCAACCATTTTCTGGTTGGCCTCGACAGGAATGGCTTGGAAACCAGTTCAAGACAAGAAAATTTTCCAGTCCTTTAAATGTCCATTTTAAATGGTTTCACTGTTGTTTAAAATTATAAAAAAAGGGTGTTTGGAAATTTCAGGTACAGGTATTTCATACATTTTCAGATTATGTTTAGTTAATATTTAATTTCTTTGGATGTAAAGAACCATATTTTATTAAACTCAAAGTATTAAATTATTTAGGCTCTTGTACTTGGTCACAGGTAGTAAAACTTGATATTTCATCATGCTCTTATCTGCTATTCCCATCAATGCAAGTATAGTTGTATCTACTTTCAAGGCTTGTATAGATTTTATATAACTGGTTTCAGTAATATTGATATCCCAGCTATCTGAATTGTAAAATCACTGCCTGTGAAAAAAAATGGTGCAGAGTTGCTTCCACATAAATGAGAATAATGTATAAACAGCTGAATGGCCACAGCAACTTTTAGATATACATTCAGTTATACAGTAATGCCCCTGCTTTAGAGAAAAACTACTTAGTTATAAGACATATTAAAATATTACAGTTATGAGACATACAGGGCTCCTACTTTTCCTACTTTTTTGTAAAATGTCCTACTTTTTCTACTTTTTTGGTCAAATGTCCTACTTTTGTCCTACTTTCAAGTTTTTGTCCTGTTTTTTCATACTTTTAACAAAATCCTTTTAACAAAAGTCTTTCTCCCTCTCACGCAGCCCATAAATAATATGTCACACTTCAAAAATAATAGTTTCATATAATGAAATACTATTTTTAATTCATAATAACACTCATTTTTAACACTAATTATTTGTTGTTTTTGCTGGGGAAAATCAATTCGAATTTTATCTTGAGATCCTGAGAAATGCCTTGTGAAACACATTTTGGTGAAGAGTGGCTGCTTCAGTTGGACAGAAATAACCATGTTATGAACTTGTGGTGTAGTAAGGAGAGAAATGAAACTGAAGCTTTTTGCTCATTGTGTAATGTGTACTTCTCATGTGCAAATAGGGGAAAGACTATCTTTTAAAACAGTGACACAAAAAAACATTCTGCCAAAGCAAATGTAGTACATTCTACCAGCCAGAGTAAACTTTTTGTAAATAAAGGGACAGTTGTCGGGACATCATTGAAGAACACAGATAGTGTTGCACTTAATGATTCAGATTGCCACGAAGCTGAAATTTTATTGGCTTTTAAAGTCGTTAATTCTAATTTTTCTTTTGCTTCAGGAATTTATGTCAATCATTTGCAGTGCTGGTGTGTACTTTACTTTATGTGTAGATGAAACAACAACAACAGCCCAAGTGAAAAAGCAATTGGATATGTACGTCCGGTTTTGGAGTCTTGATGTTACCCAGACAATCCAATGTCGCTACTTGTCTTCGGTGTTTTTAGGTCGTGCAGATGCAGAAACAATGTTTACAGAGATTTGTAAACAACTTGAAATGGAAGGGCTTCATTTGTCTAAAATCATCATGCTAGCAATGGGCGGTCCAAATGTAAACAAATCCCTTTAGAAAAAGATGGGCAATGCAGTAAAATTGTCTGGTTCCCCTGGACTTTCCGACTTTGGGTCTTGTAACTTACACATCGTGCACAATGCATTTGGCAGTGGTCTCAAAGAAGTACCTTTTAATATGATTGAAGATTATGCTCACAATGTATATAAGTGGTTCAAGCAATCTGCTGCTAGGAGAGAAGATTTTAAAGTGGCACAAGAATTGTTAGCTGTATCAGATAATTACTTTTTGCAGTTTGTACGTTGTAGACGGCTTACTCTTGCTCCAATAATTAAGAGACTCATCGAACAACACGAATCTTTGCAACATTAATTTTTAAAGTTCATCATGCCAAAACATAACAATTCTGTGTGTGTAAATATCAAGTGGGACATCGTCGGGCTAAGTGAGGTAAGGAGAAAAGGAGAAGATCTCATTGAACTGAAAAGTGGACATCTCTTCTATTATCGTGGGACAGATACTGGCAGAACTAGTGGTGTTGGATTTATAATAAACAAGAAACTGAAGGATAAAGTGGTAGAAGTTGAAAGTTCCTCTGACAGAGCTGCACGACTCGTTATCCAACTATCGAGAAGATACCAGGCTCAGATTATTCAAACTTATGCACCCACCACAAGTCATCCTGAAGAAGAAATTGAAGAATTTTATGAGGAAATTCGTCATCTAAATAATAAAGGTAAGCAGCACTTGAAGATAATTATGGGAGATTTCAATGCAAAAATAGGGCAACGGCAACAGAATGAAACTTCAGTAGGTAAATTCGGTCACGGCAACAGAAACCAGCGTGGAAATACTCTCGTTGAGTTTGCAGAGGCAGAAGGATTTTTCATCTTGAACTCCTTTTTCAAGAAAAAGCCACACAGGAAATGGACATGGAGACATCCAATTGGGACGACAAGTGAAATTGATTTTATTATGTGTAACAAAAAATTCGTCATCGAAGACTGCAGTGTGCTGAACAAGTTCAACACAGGTAGTGACCATAGATTGGTGAGATGTAAGATGCACCTCAACACTAAACTGGAACGTGGCAAGCTCATAAGACAAACAAAATGTATTGACATAACCAACCTTAAAAAACACCATAATACTTTCAAGTTGGAACTGAAGAACAGATTCTCTGCTTTAGAAGGCCTAACATCGGAAGAAGTGGATATTTCGGAAGTTAACAGAAAAGTAACCAAAGCTCTAATGGAAACAGCAACAAAATTAGCTGGGTCTAAGAACAAGTTGCATGTGAACAAATTATCAGGAAAAACCAAAATGTTGATGCAAAAAAGAAGAGAGATGAGGACAACTAAAGTAGATGTGACTTCCAAAGTGGAATATATAGAGCTATGCAAGACAACACGAAAAAGTATCACTGAAGACGTAAGGAAATTCAACTGTGAGCTAGTGAGGAAAGCAATTGAAAACAACCAAAGCCTTAAGATAGCAAAGGGACATCTCAGTAAGGGAAGAAAACAGATTATGGCTCTGAGAAAAGAAGATGGTTCTATAACAAGAAATAGAGGCGAAATTTTGACAAGAGTGAAAGATTTCTACTCCAAATTATATGAAAGGGATGATACATGTACTCCAGACATCATGAAAGGTACCAGAGTTCTTCCAGTCCTCCCAGCAGAAGTTGCTCATGCAATCAAGAACATGAAGTGAGGGAAAGCTCCAGGAGAAGATGGAATTACTATAGACATCATACAAGAAGCAAGTGGAGAATTTGAAACAGTACTCGCCCAAATTTTCACTCGATGCCTTAATGAAGGGAAGATTCCTGAGGATTGGAACAATGCTACAATGATCCTGCTACATAAAAAAGGTGACATTGAGGATCTCAGGAACTACAGACCTATCAGCCTCCTATCAGTGGTTTATAAAATCTTCACTAAAGTTCTTTCACACCGCTTGAAGGTAACACTGGACATGGCTCAACCGAGAGAACAAGCTGGATTCAGGAGTGGCTACAGCACAATAGATCATATCCACGTACTGAGAGAACTGATTGAAAGAGCGAGGGAATATGAACTTCCATTGTGCATGGCTTTTATCGATTATGAAAAAGCCTTTGATTCGGTGAAACCATCAGCAGTTACCACGGCTCTGAAATCCTGCGGTATTGAAGATGCATACATTAATATTATTAATAACATCTATGAAAATGCAAGTGCAAAGATTCGGCTGTTTGAAAATACAACACACATAAAAATTGGAAAGGGAGTGAGACAAGGTGACACCATATCTCCGAAGCTCTTTAATGCCACATTGGAAAATGTCTTTCAATCACTGAACTGGGAAAACAAAGGGATAAAGATTAATGGAGATTATCTAACCCACCTTCGTTTTGCTGATGACGTAGTCATTTTTGCAACTACCCCATCAGAGCTGCAGAGTATGATCCAGGAACTTGCTGACAAGAGTAAAGAAGTGGGATTAAAAATGAACTTTCAGAAGACAAAAGTGATGTTCAATGCTTTTACAAGAAATGAAGATTTATTGATTGATGGAGAAAAGCTGGAGATAACAGACACGTACGTTTATCTTGGACAGCAGATATCAAGTGAGGGTCACATTGATGAAGAAATTAATCGGCGTACAAAACTTGCCTGGAGAGCTTTTGGAAGAAACAGCATAATTTTCAAGAGCAATATGCCATTATGTCTTAAAAGAAAAGTGTTTGATTAATGCATCCTTCCAGTGCTTACGTATGGTGCAGAGACGTGGACCTTAACTAAAAGAGATATACAAAGACTGCAGACAACTCAAAGAAGCATGGAGAGGTGCATGCTTCGTGTAACCAGGAGAGATAAGAAGAGGAACTCGTGGATCCGAAAAATGACAAGAGTGGAAGACATCATGATCAGAGTTAAATGCCTGAAATGGCAATGGGCTGGACATACTGCCAGAAGGACAGATCATCGATGGACAGCCGAAATTTTAGATTGGATTCCAAGGGACAGGAAAAGACCCAGAAGAAGACCACATGGGAGATGGGTGGATGAAATTCGAAAGTATGCAGGGGTGACATGGAGGAGACTGGCACAAGACAGACCGTTGTGGAGGAAACTTGGGGAGACCTTCGTCCAGCAGTGGATTGATAATGGTTGACAATGATGATGATGATGATATATATATATATATTAGTAAGTCAACTAGACCTACCTCTAAAATGTATTATTACACTAGTACACATTGCATGGGGGGGGGGGCCGTGTGGCTTTATTATAGTAACTATCGCCATTACAATTGACCTACTTTGTTTTAAAAAAGCTGTACTACTTTTTTTACTCGAGTAGGTGGGAGCCCTGGACATATTAAAAGAGTGCAGTATAAGACATGTGAAACTAAAAACTTCCTTCACTTAGTTTGTGTTGCAAAATTTCTAATAGTGAGTTGTGGTTAATAAATGTGCATTTTATCAGAATGGCATTTTGAACTGCAGCATGAACATAGATAAGTGGTTTGCAACTGTTCATATATTTTGCATATTAAGTGAAAGAAAAATATTTGTGCAAAGTTTGTGTTTTGATTATGTGCTTTTAAATATTTCCATTTCTAGGATGGTTATGGTCATGAAAAAGTTACCTTCCATTCATTAAGAAGAAAACTGCCATCAAACTCAACAAGGTCTCCAGAAGAAAGCAGCTCTGATGATGGTATTACATTTGAAATATAATTACTTGTAAGCTAAAATAAATGTAATGAGCTTAATACTAGGTATATACACACATGTAGTAGCATACATTCAAGGTTCGCCACTTGTACTCGCCTAATTAATATATGTGTAGCATGTTTTAAACTTTAGGTATTACTTGTAATATAGCTTTAGTTTAGATAAGCATTTTTACTTTAAATTAATTAATATTTTAGCTTAATATTTCTTAATCATATGTGGAATAATGGGGGTTACTTTCTTTTTTAGTCTTTTGGTCTTAATATGTAAATATCGTTTTAATTACTGAGGAGGTGGGTGCTCAAAGTTTTAACTTGTACTCACCTAATTCCTACACATATGTTAAGAATTGGGTGAGTACAAGTGACGAACCTTGAATGTATTAATAATTATTTGTGTTGAAAAGAATTATTTGTCATTAAGTAAGACTTATAATGCAGTGAAAATATATATTCCCAGCATATTCAAATGTGGTTTTGTTTGCTTTTTAAAAGCTAATCTTTTCAGATACTTCTCACTTCAACATGTTTGAGCACCAGGGATATCTTCCCGTTCTTTTTTTTTCTTTTTCTTTTGACTGATTCTATCAAAAAAATATTATATTAAAAACTTAACTTTTTTCAGTATATTCACTTTAAAAAACAAAGATGTCGCCAATAAAGATGACCGACCTTGACTTAAGATTCATCAATATAAGCTGTGACTTTTTTTTTTTATCAGAAAGTCTGGACTTTGAGGGACCATGGCCCAGGTGATCTTCAGATATTCCCAGAAATATATATATATATATTTCAAAAAATTAAGACATTTTGCTGCAGTTTGTCACCTTGATTGCAACAATGATTTCATTATCTTCAGTTTTGTTATTTCTAGTGAGCATCAGATAAGGAAACACGTAAACTTGTGTAATGTAAAATATTTTTTACCTTACCAGCCAAAAGCATAATTCCTTGTCCTAGATGTTTACCACTCCAGCCAGAGTTGTGAGTATTTTGTACACACACATAATACACAATGTTTTGCTTAGCAGTTCAGTAAATTATTTGTTTTATGTTTTATTATCCCACGACATATTTTTAATAATAACAAGTGAAGTTAAAGAAGCAAGTCCTTTGAGGTGACTTACAAGGCTGATATTGAATTTTGGAAGCATGGCTGGAAATTTTAAAGAATTGGCTGACTTGATAATAAAAAAAAAAAAGATACAAATTCTCTCTGCCCAATAAACAAGATGCTAAAGGAATAAGGCTTGGGAGATTGGTGTTGGTTTTAATTTTTTTTTTTTTACTTAATGCAGCGAGCACAAAGGGAAGAAATGGAGGGAGATATTGTATTAAAGAGTGAGTGAATTAATTTCTCGATTAAAAAGCTTTTCCTGTTGCCTGACTGAAAGATTTATTATCTGAATGTGGTCCTGAACCTTTGATGGGTTTAGATTTTCAGTCTGTGAGAATTCTCATTGCACTTTTGAAATACCTCAGCACAATTTACTTCTGTTCTGAAATGTATGGGCAAACATTTCAAGTAATTTACAAATTGATAGCCACAATACACCTGTAAAATGTAATGCCCTTTTCTATGTCAAATGACGTTTAGCTACAAATGACTCTTGGCTTTGCTCCAAACACCTTTTCTTTTCCTATTTAACTATTCTAACAGAATGTAAAAAAATGTTCTAGTTTTTCTAATTTGATTGGGCAATTTTATTACCATTTGTTAGTTGCATGTTTCTGTATTGCTAATTAAATTAAGCTGTGAAAGGAAAGACACATTTTAATTTGATGTGCATTGAAGGGATGCTAATTTGTGCTGTATCTCTCATCCCTCCTACTTATATTGTTGATAACTCATAGTGCATCACAGTTTGTTACTGTAGAAATAATGTATGTATTGTTTTGATATTTTTTTCTAGATGACAGTGAATTTGAAGATCTGACATTGCTTCCCAAAAAAACTAGGAAAGATAAAGTGGTAGTTTACTGGATCTCTTATATAGAGGACTTTCAGAGGGTTCTTCTCTTCACTCAAGATGATCGAATTGCTAGAGAAGTTCGAATGGTAATTTTTTTTCGTCTTGTGTAAGCCAGAATGTGTGATGATGATCTAATATTTTTAACCATGAATTGCTTCATTTTATGTGACAGTTATTTAATATTGTTTAACTTTATAAGATTATTTTAACACCAAACTTTTGTTTTTGTGTAACAAGTAATGCATGCTTTTTAATCAAACCTTGATGTATTTGTCTTAAAAAAATAAATAAATAGATAAAATAAAAATTAAAAAGACTGTGCATTTAGTCTTTTATGAATAACATAAGTTTGTTGCTGTTGTCTTTGACTCATTGACACATAGTCAAAGACACCTAAAAACAGTTTTTTAGGCACTTATAACGTGCTGAAAGGAAAATCAACATTTCCCTTTCAGCACATAATTTTTTTTAAGTATATGTGTTTCACATATTAATTTACTTGCAAATGTTAATTGAGTAACATATAAGTTTGTTCCTGTATGGTTGAACTCCTTTTAAGATTTTTTTACAGTTAGACGTAGTTAGAAATACAAGAGGAGAAAATGTAGATTTGTCATTTATTACAGTCTGCTGTTGATAAAATATGGCATGATGAATTAATTTCACTGCTTTTAATTATCAGCTTGCGGTAGCATATGAATGCATTTCATGTTGCATTAAAGTGCAGCACTGAGTATGGCAATGCATTATGCTCACCACAAAAGGAAAAAAACATCCTAAAATAATGTTTTATTTGGAAATATTACCAGTAATTATCTGGATGAATTATGTGTAGTTCCCCTTCCATTGAAAACTTGAGATGCATGCTATCTAAACTGATTTCTATCAGATGTTGTTCTCTAAGTGCAGTGTATATTGTGATGAGAAGTTGATTACTTTGGGGCATATAGTGAGTAGTATAATCTGATAATCTGGCTGATTTGAGAGATACAAGTTCAGTTCCTGCTCCTGGTAAATGATTTTAAAGATTACTGGGCAGTTTTTCCCTATGATCTTCAGTTGCTGAATGCTGTCAGTCATGTTAACAAGTGCCCTGTAGATTGTTTAGGACTACTATTATACTGTCTCTAAGATTCTGTTTTCACATTATTATATTTCTAGTGCTAAGGCCTTCAAGATATGTTACTTACACGGTAGAAGTAAAACATTATGATCCCCATCCCCTTATCTTTTATTTGGATCATTTTCGGCTTATCAGTGCACACATGTAGATGTCAAGGACATATTCAAAGCTATCTGTGACATGTTCAGTGTCAGTTGGAGCTGAAACAGGAGTTGTAATGGGTTAGGGAAGAGATATAACACCCCCCCCTCCCCGGAAAAGGGTATGATCCTCTGATACAGAACAAAGGGTGAAAGTATCTGGAAAACATTGAACTTTGTTGGCTGTTCACTGGCTCGTGTAGTTCAAGTGTATTGAGAGTGAACAGAAAGATGTGCATCACACAACTGGCAGAGTAGGTGTTTGACAGACATGGCTACTTAATGCTTAAGGAGAGACGCAGCTCAGAGATATTGTTCAGATCATTAGGCATGCTACCTTGGCACTGCTGACCATTGTCTGCAACCAGGAAGCATGTAAGAGTCCAGCACATGACAGGCATGGTCTACGTGGAGAGTGGGGCAATGCAGTCCTCTCCTGTCATGTGATTTCTTCCATTGTTCGGTAGTTTATATGTAGCCTCAAGCAACTAGGTAGGTTTTTTTGGAAGTTTTATGGTACCCATCACACATAAAATATAGCATAATTTAGTGTGATCAAAGTTTCTGAACAATTCTTTGCACCACACTTTTGTCAAGTGTAACATCAGCACTGAGAATTCACAAGTGGTAATTTATTGAACATTTGGCATCAGCTGACTGGTTTTTTTTCACAGTGATATTATTATACAGAGCTACTGCAAGTTGCATTGTGTGAGCTTTATCATTCAGATCTATTATCAGTTTTCCTGGTGCACTTCGCTTATATTAACATGCACATTTTATAAATTTGTTGATACGCATTTGTCTGTATGCATCTGATGTTGACAGATTCAAAGTTCAAAAAATTTTCATTGTATAGTAAATGTTTTCCATTTAAAAAGCTGTATAACAGTACTGCCTGGTGGATATGCTTATTTTGTAAAACTTGTAGGGCATTGTGGAAAGCTCCGATTTAGCATCTACTTTATTAAGATTTCCTCTTAAGAAAAAAATATTTCATTTGGACCATTCTGCCTCTATACTCATATAACCAATTGTTATTTTAATGTCACAATGTAACATCATATTTAAACTGAATTTATTATATAATGATATCAGTTTCTTTAGTGTATATCATCTTTTTTTAAGGCAGTTGGTGGTGAAAGCTCTTCTGTGGAAAGTTTCATCTCCTTAAATGGAGTTGGCCTTTCATTTATGAATGCTGCTTATGAAGAGCTTGCCTACCTGAGTTTGTCATCGTGCCCTGCAATTTGGGAAATTGAGATCAATCACACATGGAAACTGCTGACCTTAGAGTTATCTGCTTGGCTAGAGGACAAGTGGCAAAGTGATCAGCAAAAAGCACAACTGAAAGATTATTTGCAAGTTGATTTAGTAAAGATGCACATGATCAAACCATTTTTTGGACAATTACGACGCTTCTATTCTCCAGCTGTTTGGTGCCAGTTAAGGAAATCAAAGCACCAGTTATACGCTCACGTGAAACTTCACCGGTTTCAGGTAAATGATGTTTGTTCTCATGTGCATTATAAATCCTGATATTCTGTATTTTCTATGTATATATATTTTGCACTTTATAATGAAATGATCTCAAAAACTGAAAAAATGTGTGTTTAAAAATATGTCATACTGTAAAGCAAAGAGGTACTGAAGTGTGTACTGTGTGTTATTTTAGAAAAAAAAAACGTGTAGACACTATTTAAAAATGTGTACCTGTTTCATCTCCAGTATATTTCATGTATTGACTGCTAGTGGAATTAGTGTGGCAAAGTCATAGTTTAAAATAGCTGGATTTCTGGTGCTTTGGAAAGATAAGGCTTCCAAAATCCATGTGCACTGAAAATGCCATTTGAAACCTGCATACTGATAGCTTTTTTTGGCCGGTTGTATTTCTGTTGAGTTATATGTTCTGATCATTTTTGTGGGCTTCTTTGTAATTCTATCACTTTGTTAATTCTTGTGGAGTTTTATTCTTATTTATTGTTACTGACATGTCTAAAGAAGTCCAACTAGTGGAAATTTTAAAAGAAAAACGTGTGCAGTGAGTATCGAAGAAAATGAAGTCACTTTTAAAAAAATGTAAGACACTGTGAATGTTAAGTGAAGAGCATGGTATATCTTGGACCTGAAGGGCCAGGAGACACTGCAATTAAACTGTGCTGCGAAGTGATGTACCTCACTTAATGGAAAATCAAAGCTTAACACCAGTCAAAATCTGTTGTAGACATGTTTCCTGACTGGTGCAGACAGCATTGGAAATATTTTCTCTTTGTTACCCTCGTTTTGCTTCCTAAATTATGAAGTATTGGGTGAGAGATTAGGTTAGCAATATAGTGTAAATATTTGCCTGGATAAATACAGCATATTTAAACCATGGCAAGACCCTTTCTTACTAAATATTTGTAAGGTAAAGGCTGTGGAAGCTGAGAAAAGGTTTAACGATTACACAGATGTTGAAATGACATTCTTCTTCAGGATCTCTGAACATTCACCACCCAAAGCCTGTGTTTCTACACTAACTCATTTCCCATCATGAATTGTCTTCAGATGAGAAATAAGAAATCAATATAAGTACAGGAGTAAGAATTACATATTTTTAAACAGAAAATGCATTATAACTAAACAATAGCCATTTTTCTGCAATTATGAGGCTTAATATCTTAGGCTTAGGACTAAAAACTGAGAAAATGTATTAATCCATTTAAGCCTAAGTCTATAGCTTTCCAGATGTGAAATCTGCTATTCTCTTCTGTTATGAATACAATGGTAAAACATAAGTTCCCCTTCATAGGATACTTTGTGTCTTGGACCGTGTTCCAATGAAACACCTTGGAATAAAGTGAAACAAGCCTGCATTTCAAGCACACTCATCTCATGCGTGTCACTTCACTGTAACGGGCATGGTAATATATGTTTCTTCATAATAATAATGGTTTCTCTCCCTAGCAGCTTGAAAACTAGGTACAGGTCTGCCTTTACAAATAGATACATGTTAGATACCTAGAAACCTGATCTGACCACTTTTCAGGTCAGGTGCAGGTTGGGTCATGTTTTACAAAACTCTGATTTGAATCATAATGAAACAGTGGCATTATCTAGGAACCCTTGCATTAATTGTGAGTCACGCAGGTTGATTACAAATAGCTTGAGGATGTCTATGGTTTTAAAAACTTACAATTTCCATTTTGTGTGAGTTATTAAAGCTTAAAAGCACTCGTGGGAGACCCTCCAAAAGGTACTGTTTTGCTGAAAACAATATTGCTAGTGAAAACTAACATTTTACAGTAGTTCACAGGAGCTTGTCAACTTGTCTCGACTTTGTGGCTGTAAATTAGTATTCAGTTTTGACTGGATTTAAATTCTGAGTATTATGACAAATATTTTAAAATAACTTTGTGTGTGTGTGTGGAGATGTTCGATCGCTGTTAAGATAAATGTGAAATTTACAACTTGTAGTGCCATATTGTGGAGTTCTACTGAAATATTGTTGGACCAATAAAAGGTTATCGTAAGTTGACTTCTGTTTATGTTTTTTCTCTCCGTAAAAACTTAATTAGAAACTATTGCATCATATTCTCATTTAGTTTAACATTTCCTTAGTCATAGTTTTAGACATAGCGTAACACCAATGTTGCACACGAAAAAGGCTTACGTTATAGTACTTTCAAAATATTACATTAACATTTCAATGTAATAGTACTGTACATTTGTACAGAAAACTAGCGGATAATGCTTACCTTGGCATTCCTTTCTAGCGATGGGGACATTTCACGCACGTGTTTTCCGGTCTTTGTTGAGGTTATTGTCCTAAAGTCCATTGTATGCGATGACTGGCTTTACTTCTCACACTTTTCGCTGGGTATACTCATTGGATCTTTGCTTTAGGATTCAAACATCAATTTTTACCGTTCTTTATACTCGAAATTTTCGCCCATACTCTGGGCATCTTCAGGAGCGTGGCGACTTTACCACCGATGTTCGTGGTTAACTTCGCGCTAATGGAGTCCGATACTCCTTGTTGCCATTCGTCGGAAAAACTTTCCTGGATATATTTCGTTATCAAGCCCGGCTGGCGCCATCTATGTTTCGTTAAGAACACTTTTTTTTTCCGTATTTTTTTTTTATTTTTTTTTATTTTCTTCTCCTATCCTGGTTTTCTTGTCTTTTTTTGCCTGTTTTTCTTTTGTTGTTGTTTTTCTTGTCTTATTAGTTCTTTCCACAGGCCCGATAATGTGCTAGGGTCATTCTGGTTACATACCCTTGCTTTATTTTTGTAGATTAATATTGCTTCTTCCCTCCTCATTTGCCTTTCCGATTTTTTATTCTTTTTTAGCATTTTAATTTCATCGAACTTTGGGAATGTCCGGTTTTCCAAGCAGAATTGCACTAAAGCAGTTTTGGCTTCTTTTTTTTTTTGCCAGTTAGATATGTGTTGTTTAAGTCTTTTTTTTAATCTGTTTTTCGTACTTCCAATGTAAAATTTCGAGTAAAAAGAACTGTAAAAATTGATGTTTGAATCCTAAAGCAAAGATCCAATGAGTATACCCAGCGAAAAGTGTGAGAAGTAAAGCCAGTCATCGCATACAACGGACTTTAGGACAATAACCTCAACAAAGACCGGAAAACACGTGCGTGAAATGTCCCCATCGCTAGAAAGTGTACAAGTTACTTTGAAATATCGCACGTAAAAGAGAATAGTACAATAATTAGAGCTATATAATAGTCAGAATTAGAACTACTAAGTGGAAGTACTGTACATACTCACGTATAAGCCAAAAGTTTTTGGAAGTCCTGCTTTCAATGGGGAAGGGGATTTGGCTTATACACAGGTCAGTAAAATGTAAGGCTGGACTTCTGAAGTGTTATATGAATTCTCCCACAAAATTTGCTGGTGGGTTTGTTTACATTTTAGACTGCAGCTCTCAGTGATAGCTTTTTGACCTTTTGTCAGTTATATCCTGTATTCTCAGCTGTGCCTCCTACTTTGATAGGGGCACAGCTATGGATAGTAACTGGTAGGTATGGTTATTCTGCTCTTAAGACATTGTGGAGAAACGGCACCTGCCAGTGGCGTACATTTGATGTAAAAGCAGACATTGGTTTCATACAAAAATATATATATATATATATATATGATTAGAGATCTTTCACATTCCATTCTACGTATTTTACTTGTGTTCATTGAAATATACACGGATGAGCCATTACATTATGACCACCTACCTAATAAGCTGTAGGTGACCCCCTTTAGCCTGCAAAACAGCGGCCACTCGGTGAGGCATCGATTCGATGAAGTGGTGATAGGTATCCTGGGATATCTGGTACCAAAATGTGAACAGCAGGTCCTCCAGTTCCCGTACATTTCAGTGTGGTATTGATTTAGTGTGAACCCGCTTTTCCAAGTCGAACCACAAATGTTCAATTGGGTTCATGTCAGGTGAATTTAGAGGCTAGGACATTAACAGAAAGTCACCAGCATGTTTCTCGAATCATTCCTTGATGATTCTGGCAGTGTGGCATGGCACATTATCCTTGTTAGTAATGGCCATCACCAGCAGGGAACACAGTTGCCATGAATGGGTGAACTTGGTCCGCAAAGATGTTGAGATACCCGACAGCTGTCGGGGAATATGCTATCACTATAATGGGGCGTAAAGTGACCCAAGAAAAAATCGCCCACAGCATAAGACCGCCACTGCCAGCCTGTTTCCGCCCAACAGTGCATCCAGGTGCCATAACCTCCATTGGTAATCGCATATCCGCTGTCGGTCGTCTATGTGATGCACCAGGAATCTTGATTCGTCAGACCCAGCCCACTTTCTTCCAATCATCCACAGTCCAATCTCAATTATCTTGGGCCCATTTCATGCATTGTTGGCGATGACGTGCAGTGAGCATAGGGACCTGGCTGGGTCTTTGGCTGTGCAGGCGCATGCGCGCAGAAGGCTGCGATGAACTGTGTGCTGGGACACATTGCCCGGATCACCACTGTTGTAGCTGCGGGTGATTTGTCGCATTGTGGCCCTGCAGCCACCGTGAACAATGTGCAACAGTCTCCGCGCTCCTCTGGCATCAATGATCTGCGGACGACTCGTGGCTGGATGACGGTTTGTCGTTTGGCCATCTGTGCACCACTTTTGATACACACTCACTACAGCGACACATGAAAAACTCACAAGCTGCGCCGTTTCCGAGATCGTAGTTCCGAGGTGCCATGCTGTGACAATTTGTACTTTATCAAACTCTGATAAATTGGCAGCTTTTCCCATTCTGACTCCGAACACTCTACTAACCGAAAGCCAATCTTCAGGTTGTATATATATTGCTCTGTGAACTTCACCTGCGCTACTGTTCAGTCTCCAGGTGCGCTCATTTCTCTAGGCTGGGGGTGGTCATAATGTAATGGCTCATTGGTGTATATATTCTTTAAAAAATCCAATGCTGTTTTGCATTTCACTATTTATATTGCACAGTGACACTTGTAGAGTCATGGTCTCAAAGTAAGCAAATTGCCAACAATTACAGTTGAGGGATTCATAGTACTTCCAAAAAAAAATTTTTTTAATTATGAAATTTTTTCATCCACTGTAGGATTCCTATGGGAATAGGTACCACTGATATGATAAGTGCAAAACCTAATACCCTTTCAAATTGAGACTGAAATTTCTTGCTACCAAACATGAAGGAATACCTAATTCCCCTGTGCAACAGCGGAATGCAGTCTTTGGTGCTGAACATGCAGTCAGATGCCAGATAAATCACTTAGCTGTTGAGGTTCCAAATGCAACCAATCAGGCATCTATGCTTTCCTGAGTTTTCACAGCAAGCATGGGTGTGAATGGGTCTTTGGCCCTCACGCTGAAATAGCTGATGAGAGCAATCAGCACTGTTGGATGGCAAAGACACAGCAAAGTCTGGCATTGGCCTTGTTACTTCTTGGGTAAAAGAATTGTGGGACACAGTTTCACCAGAAATGGTTATAAGGTATTTCAAAAAATGCTGCATAAATAATAACATGGATGTTACAGAAATTATTTAGGAACTCGGATAGTGAATCGTACTTTGAAGATTTTTTACAGAAGATAATCTCATGAATTTTCATAATTCATTTCAATAAAATGTTTTCCAAAGTCCTGACATCTAAGTTCAGCTTACATGCGAGTCAAGGTTTTTTACAAATTTTTAGCTGTTGAAATAGTGGGTTGGTTTATACTAGAGTATGTACGGTAAGTTTATGAAGAAATTCTCAACATGGATGACAATTACTGACAGTATTTTTCTACCAGAGTACCAACTTTCCAATTACAAATCAAATGAAAATTTATTAATGTTCAAGAATTGCAAACCTTAGTTTTAACTTTTTTTTTTTTCGTGTCTTTGAGATGATTCTTGTCAGAGCTAACTGGAAATATGGATATCACTATTAGCATAGTTTTCAAGGGTTAGTGTTGGATTAACAAAATTGTGGAATTAATCCTTTGACATTCTTTATCATGCTCTCAATGAGTAACTGAAAATAAGGCAGTTGCAGTGAAACTGAGAGGACATCACCAGTAGGTGATAAAGCACATGGCAGTGTAATAATGGCATTCAAGGATGTATTCATCAGCATCTATTGAAAGGATGTAGTCAACTTCAAGTCAAGCTAATTTTAGCTTATATGATTTTAGTAGCACAAGGGCCTCAGTGGGCCAAAATGTGCCAGAAATTTTATTTTGGAAATAAGCAATGCCTACGTTAGGTATTCATCAAATGCAACTGAAACAAAATATTGACAAACCAGGAATAACATTAGTGAACTTTCTGATGAATCTTTTTCTTTGCACTATTTGTTGTTGATATGTAACAGAAAAAAAAATGAAAATTAATGCTCAAAGTTCATTGTAATCTTACATTTCATAAACAATGGGAGTCAGAAGAGAAGCATTTTGAGTTACCGGATGGTGGAGCCATGTGATACAGACTGGTCCTGCTAGCTGAAGGATCAATCATCCTTTAAAGAAAAATGTGGTACATAACCCTTCCATGCAACATTGCCTAGTGCCCTTTAATCAAAAACAGTTGCTCTCTTTTTGATTTCTTACTAACCTCTCCCCTTAAATAATCCCACTCTGTCTGAACATGATGACAACAGAATAGCTGACATTGCAGTTTACATTTGCAAATGCAATCACTGTTTTACAAGTCTTGTGTTCTGTCAGTTTTTCTTAATGGAAAAAATGTAGGATTTTTTTACCCACGAAAGTAATACTTACTCTTAAATTTGTTTTTAATTCAATTTTTAATATTTCACCACTGTGTATTGTATAATGTATTAATTATTTCACAATTCTAAGAAATTTTTGTCAGTTATTTTTCGTCTTTCTCATTTAAATGGTGGTATTTGTTCTTTAATTATGCTTGAAGTTAATATAGCTTATACATCTGAAAGAGTTAATTTCAAAATTTTAATCTTTTAAGCCAAGTTTTTTGCATAATTTTTAATTTGTCTTCAAACATGGCTAGTACATTGATTTCCATAGTACTGCCACTAAATAAGATAAGATATTTTGTTAGGTACCACAATATCAAGTTCAAAAGAACAGATTGAATTGCACATATGAAGTTTTTAGCTACTATGATTTTATGGTTTTTCAATTTGTAAGGACACTGAAGTGAAAGGAAAATATGACAAACCCAGAATATGCATGTGATTTATAAGAAAGCAGTGGACATCTGAACATGTTTATGTTTTAAGATACTACTAAACAAACAGAAGTGTAGGTATTTTTGTTTTTGTCTCTGCTCTTTGTATTTTTAAACATATTCATATAGCTTTCTGAAAAGTTTCATGAAGTGAATGAGAATTTGTTTGGCATTTACTGATTCTGAAAAGACTTTTGGCTGGGTACCTAAGAACAATAATAACGCAAGGTAGTACAACTATACTAGTTATCCGAATTTTTGAAGTGACAGACAGCCTGGCTACTAAAATCAATCACAATGGGGTACATCAAAAACCTTGTAACTTATGGATAGAAGGAAGTTCTGGTTTGAAATCAGTACTGGATTCCAAATAGGTATGTAAATTGTTCCTATTTTGTCAGCAATCTATAAGTATAAACTGCTTAATGACAGTAACTTAGTTTCCAATATTAAAGTAGGTTGTATGCAGTTTGCTCTATTCTGATGACTTGGTCTGAGAGTGCAAATAAGTTGCTGCATAACCTCAGTCTGCTGAGCATGATATGTGAAAAATTTGGGATTAAAATAAATTTTGGCAAATCTAAATCGGTGGTTGTGAGTTAAATATTCATGGGTAGGAAGAGATGAAGAAAATTTTATTTTTCTTAATGTAGTCTGTGTTAAAAACATATCTGAAAGCCATACTAATATACAGTGTGAGATGATCATGGATTAATGGGTTAAACATATGTGCATACTGTTTTTGAAATTGTTAGGGCATGCATATGATCATGAAAGTATGTTAGATGTGCATTGCCAGATGAAATTTGAAGAGAAAATGGCCTCATTCAAAATGTGTACTGATTAAAATGATACGTATGTGTGGCATTTGTGAAATGAAAAAACTGTTTTTATATTTAAGAGGTATTTCAAAATTTGAAGATATGAATATCAGCATGTACTGAGATTGCTGTGACAGTCATTTCCTTAAGAGTAAATGAAAGAGAAAAATTTATCATTAGCTAAGAGTTTTTTGTCTTTTGGGAAACATTAATGATGAAGTGCACTTAAAACATGGTAGGCAAGTGCATTGTAATGTAGTTGTCAAAACAGAACCAATGAGATTTATTTTTGCAGTTGTGTTGGGCTTGGAGAAGTCTAGTGTGGGAATTGCTCTTAGATAAATAAGATTATTCAATTTTGAAATTCAGTGATTCTTCAATTTTGATTCTGTAAGTTTAGCACAGTTACAAATGTTCAAAATGTTTTGTATCAGGAATTTTTTTACTGAAAATTATTTCTTAAGTTTTTGTAATTTATTTTTTAATTCTTCTTCGCATACATTATGCAAATTGGAAAATTTTTATTCATACTTCTTCCTTGTTATTTCTGTTACAGGTTGACAATCAATTATCCGATGCCATATTTCCTACTGTGATACATCCTGGACCAACACCACAAGCTGTTGTGAAACGTTCAGGACCAAAGCCTTTCCTTGAATGTGGGATACTCTTGCATAGATCTCGTGATCAAAGCACAAAAACTGTAAAGTAAGCATTTGCATTATGATAAGCAAATGATATATAAACTTTGTACCAGGCAGAAAAATTCTTAGGTACTTCATTGCGTATCAACATTTTTTGCTTATCAAGAATTTTTGATAAAAATATGCATTTTAGTATAGCTTTCTGCAAAATATTGGATCATTTGGTTTAACCAAAATTAAAAGAAATGACATGTTAAAATTTATGAACCATAATTGTTTTTAAATATTTCTTTGTGGTAGTGTGGGTAAATATTTTCTGATAAAATTTCTGTAAACATTTTGATATTAAAAAACTATTTTAGCAATTTGAAGTACTGATTGGTAAGATTTCTGCTAAAAATTAGAATGAAAGTATTTATTTCCAATAACCTAGGGGGACCAAAGAAATATCTGAGTTGATGAGATAATAATAGTTTGGTATTTGTGTTAAAATTTAAGCATCCCTTCAGTGGCGTAACTGGCAAAACATGTGCCCCACTACAAGATTTACTTCAGCACCCCTAAGCACACTAATTTCCCTAGGATTTCAAGCACATGGGAGGATGTATTTTGCGTGGTGTGTGTGTGTGAGGGGGGGGTCATCAGGAAGTCGGGAACAGTGTATAGAAAAGTAAGAGGGGACATAGAACCCTGTAGTTTTAACTTTTTATGTAATTTTTGGAACAGAAGTACATAATGCAAGGTTATCAATCAGCCAATCAGGATTATCATGGTGCAAGTACTGATACATGAATACACATTTTATCTGAAGAAAAGAATTTGGTGACATATATTTAAATGGTTAAGATTAATAACTATGACTTCATAATTACCCATTTTGCTTTCACTTTTTTCTGAAGTGCTTAGTTTTTGTAAAATGCCTGCTTCTAAACTTTGAACAGTTGACGTGCTAAACAAATCATCATTCTTTTCATCAGAAACTGCACTTGAGCTTAATTGGCTCTGCGGCAAAAAGAACTGGTTGAGTTTTGGAAGTTTCCTTCGTGTGCTCTCTCCCTTCTTTCCCTGATACTGTGCTGCACTTGGACGTTTTTGTGATCTGTAGCTGTTGTGAATAAGTGTTGGTGCCTGTAATGTTGGTTATCCTAGGTGACTGACTGTTCCCCCCCCCCTCCTCCACGGGGAATCCTCATGTGTTCTCGCACTTTTCTTCAGCAGCGCAGAGAGAGGGCGATTGGAGAGCGATTGTATTACAACCCAGAGCCAAAGGGCCGAATAGCTAAACAAATACAATGATCCTACTTACATATGCAATGCAGCACATTGTTCCAATTATCACATTTCCTGCACATAGTTTGATCAATTTGTATCTTGCTGGAGAGAGGATTGACATTCATCATATTCAGTATTAACACGTGAAACATCAAAAACCATGTAATCTCTTGTTAACCTCAAAAACATGCAAGTTGTAATGAGCTTAATGAACAGACTTTTCACAATTAAATACCAATGCAAGTCGCATATATCAATAATGCAGTAAAACCGCAGAAACCACAACTTAAAGACATAGTTGTGGTTTCTGAGGTTTTATTGCATTATTGATATGTGACTTTGCATTGGTACTTATTTGTGAAAAGTCTGTTCATTCAGCTCATTACAACTTGCATGTTTTTGAGGTTAACAAGAGATTACATAGTTTTTGGTGTTTCATGTGTTAATACTGAATATGATGAGATGTCAATCCTCTCTCTGGCTAGATACAAATTGAGCAAACCCTACGTACCGGAAATGTGATAATCAGAACAATGTGCTGCATTACATATGTAAGTAGGATCATTGTTTGCATTTGTTTAACTACACTGAGCACATTTTTGGCGAAGTATTTGCATGGGCTTTCAAGCTTAAGCAGTACATTGCACATTGAAAAGCTTCAGTTTGTATTCATATTTTTCTAAAAATGAAAGATGACATTTATTTATGCAAAGCTAAATGTGCCGTAATTTTTGGGCTAAGAGCCGCTGCTCTTACGTTACTAAAAGTGAAATTTTTCGGGTGTGCGGCCCTTATGCCGAATTTGTTTTCGATAAGACTGTTTCTTCCCTCCCTTTTTTTTTTTTCATGCAGATTCTTAGTAAATTTTTTTCACAACGTCTTTTTTTTCACAAACTCGACTGTGATCGTTTTTTCCCCCACTTTCTACTCGTACGTTAGACATGTCTATTTAACCGATAACTCCGCTGTCCTGATGTTGGTTTAGGAGGGAAAGTGGGGGAGGACGGAAAAATGCTTGCGTAGGTCTTAAGGTTAGGAGGTTTGTTTGCGAAAGGAATGCCCGACTCAAATGCCCTTTGCATGGGGGAGTGGGGGATGGAATGGGGACAGACCAGTAGTGTGACGTCCGAGGCTTCTGTGGAGATTGTGCCCAGGGTATCTCTTTCATTGACTGCAGCATACATCATGCAGGAAGGTGCGATGCAACCAAGGGAAGGAACACTGATTTTAACTGGGGTTGGGGAGACCGGTTTCGTGGGCACTTCCCTGAACAAAAGCTTAAGAACATGAAAAATGCAAAAGCCTGCCCCAGGATGATTCCATTAGCAGTGACCTATTCCAAACAATACTGGTGGGATGGAAAGACAAATTCTGTTCACTCTTCTTGGTTAATCTGGCATGTGATACAGGTGTTTCTTGGCTTTGTGCTCCTGAGTTTTGCTTTGATTTTGATTTTTTTTTTTATTTATTGAATGATGATAGTGGAAGTTGAAGGCTTCGGCTGGAAATGCTTTCTCACTAAGCGCTGTAGCATTATCATCTGATGTTAAGAATGGTTAATTAATTTAATACTTGGCTAAAGATGAAATCATCACAAACGCGAAAGAAAAAACGAAGGTAGAGCGTTCCCATTCGTATAAAAGTGGAGCTTAACACGAAGGCTGAGTGCGCAGTAAATTAAAGTAGGTCAAACCACTTGAAAGAAAAAAAGCGAGAAAGCGGAGACACCGCTGTTTCGAAGTGTTGGCGGGGAGATCCGCGAACATGTGCGAGGCAGCTGGTAAAAGGAAGCGTAAAGCAACTTCATTCTAACAAAAACATCTGTAGATGAGAAAAAAGCATAACAAACATAGAAGGAACATATTATTAAAGAAAACATTAAGCGAAAGCATTACAAGCGATAATTTATAAGTTAATTACTTCTAAGATGGATTCTATTGTGGTGAACAGAGAACCATCCTGTAGCAGATGTCCACATTGACTGGAATTTAGACAATTGTGCGATTTTATGAGCAATGCAATATTCTAACAGGAGTCTTAAGATGAACTGTGATTTATATTGATTACATAAATGGTTTTGAGAATTTAATAAAGGCAAACAAATAACATCATTAGCATGATTAATAAAAAATGTATAAATAAAAGCTTTTGCCAGTATGAAAAAATAAGTGCCTAAAGCAGATCGACACTGAGTTGCAGAATTAGCCTTTGAAGTATACATGTAATCACATTGGGTGTGAGTTAATTCCTGAAAATAAGGAAGATAATTTAATTTTCTGTGCAGCACCACGACTTCACAGGTGCGGCCCTTAGGGCAACTTTTGCTTCCAAGATCACAAACTTTCTCACCTGTGGCCCTTACGCTGATGCGGCTCTTAGTCCAAAAATTACAGTATCTTAAAGGAAAATATTAATCCTTGGGTTAACTATTTGTATGTTTTGTTTTTTGTGCATATTTGAATTTTTCATAAAACCTTAACTAGCAGCTACACTATGCCCCTTCATGGACCCCCCTCCGCCTATGCAGTAAAAGCACTTATAAATAAATTCTACAGAAGAAATATTCTTCTTAATATGTGGAAGTATGTCAGAATTAACATAGCAATCGGACATTCCTGAATTCCCTGTGTTTAGTGTCATCATGGAACATCAATCACATCAGAAAACTTAATAACTGCATCGCCCTGGAGTGGGAATCAAACCCGCATTCTGATGTGATTGATGTTATGTGATGAAGCATAAATACAGGCTATTCAGGGATGTCTGATTGCTCTGTAAATAATTCTGACATACTTCCACGTATTAAGAGAAGAATATTTCTTCCACAGAACTTATACCTGAGAGGTTGGTGGTGATTTCACATAACTACACTACAAGGAAGCAAAATTTGCTTTAACTGGCAAAAATCTGAGAAAGTTCAGATTTTTAACACTCATATACTTGGGACTTCATTGCCCTTGCTGATGTAATGGATAGCATGCTCGAACAGAAATCGGGAGGCGCAGGTTTGGGCGATGTAATTTTCAAGTTTTCTGATGTGATTGATGTTACGTGATGAACAGTAAATACAGGCGATTCAGGGATCTCAGAGTGCTGAGTTAATAATTCTGAAGCACTTATGACTCACGAAAGCAGTATTAAATAAAATTCATTATTTAAATACAATCCAAGCATCTGTTATTCATACTTACCAGTTAACTTGTTTCATTTGCTTTGGAAAGAAATGTGATAACAATTGCACATCCTCTCCCTCTGATACTGGTAAATATCCTTGAACAAACTTTTTCAGTTATACCTTTTTTTTCCCCTTTCAGTACAAAAAAAATGTACAAAACTTTTACCAGTTTTGGCAAGTATATTGTACTGTCTTGGTATGTTGTGTGCAAGCTGTTTAAATAATTATTTCAGCCACTTTTTTATATTTTCCTCTTGGGAAATTAACCAACTTGAAAATAATGATTATAAGTATGAAAAAAGGAACACATCTATGAAATAAAATTATAAAAAAAATAGTGTGACATTTAATATTCAATAAAGACAATGAAGAACAAAACTAAAGCTAGATTTAACTAAGATGAAACAGTATGAAACTATCATTTGAACTTAAAAATAAGCACAAAATAAGAGACAAAAGAAAGAAAATGGGCAGAGACAAGGTATAACATGAAATGAAGATATTTCATGCTGTTGTTGAAGTTAAATGACAACTGCTGTCTTAGCACGATCTTGAAGTATAAAATATTTAATATAAAAAAACTTTAGTTAAAATCATATACAGATTAAAAGCACATAAGGCCTTTCAGGTTCGCACTGAACCCTTCCTCAGATGTGATTAGTAGCATGTGAATGTTGTGGTTAAATACACTGGGTATGGGTATGATGCGACATGCGCATATAAGTGATAAGACATGACATGCGCTACTAATTACATCTGAGGAAGGGTCCGGTGTGGACCTTGAAGGGTCTTATGTGCTTTTAATCTGTATATGATTTTAACTAAAGTTTTTGTATATTAAATATTTTATACTTCAAGATCATGCTAAGATGGCAGTTGTCATTTAACTTCAAGGTATAACATTCAAATGAAAAGCTCTGTTACAAAACAGAATTGGTCAAAATGAAATTGTGGGGAGCTGAAACTTATAGAAAAAGATATTCAGTGAATCCTGATTTATCAGACTCAGACCCTATAAAAAATCTAGATGATTTCACTAATCAAGTAATCATGAATTTGCCAAAATGTATACACACCAACAAAATATTTGTTTTGCCATCAAAGTGCATGAAAAAAAAGGAAAAAAAAGGCAAATTAAAGCTGAAAAAGAAAAATGAACTCACATCGAGAAATTTATTCTTTAGATTTGGCAACTTATGCTCAGAGTTAATACTCTCAGTTTAAACAGGCTCCAGTAAAACAATGGAGTTCCAAAACTCATGTTTGTGCAGGATTTTGCTCTCTTAATCAGTTGGGATTAATATTTAATTTCACTTGGTTATATAAATGCTGCATTTGAATTGATAATTTTACCTGTTTTTGCAAAAGTATCTGGTTGAATTTTTATAAAGTAGGTTATGCCTATTTAAATAGCTAAACCTTTTTCCCATAGCCTCTGTAGAAAATTATATGCGTGAACATCAGAAAAATTCTGTATTTCATCTCAAAAATTCAAATTTTTAATCACTCCTTAGTTCGTAATGTATTTTGTTGACTTTTTTTTTGTGCTACTACTGCTATGCCATTTTACTAGATCTGTATTAGATCAAAATATTTTAAATGCAAACTCCTCAGTAAGAAGATACTTTGCTGTCTGATTTTAGTTTCAAACTAAAATCAGAAAGCTGAGTACCTCTTCATACCTATTGTTTGCCGCAATTTAATCCTGTTCTAATCATTTCCGATTTTAGTTTTATTTTATCTGATGAGACATTTTAAGGCTGGTATGACAAAACATTATATTTTTTTTAGCCTTATCGCAACAATAATAAAACTTCATGGAAGCTTAAGTCTTTTATAAACATAATTCTATTTTGGTAATAAAATTCATGACTGTTTCTAGTAATTTTTGATACTTTAAAAGTGGCTGTCTAAAGTTTCCCAATACTATATTTAAAAAAACATACAAACATGGTAATTATATAGGAAAAAACTTCTAAAAAAAGTTTAAAAAGCCTACATATTTTTTTTAAAACTAAAAAAAAAAAAAAAACAAACTTAAAGCCTACATATTTTTTCCTGTGTGCAAAATATGTGAACGACATTCTCTCCATAACTGGTAGTGAAGAAAATAATTTACCACAAAAAATTCATGTGAGTCTCAGTGATGCAGAAAAATCTTTGTAATTCACTTTACAAGTTCAGCTTGAAGAAAGACTTTATTTTTCATAGTTCACTATTTATATGGAAAATTCAACCAGTTGAAAGGGGTAAGTATCATAATTAACATGCTAATGACATGTATACTAGTCATAAGTACCACATGGTTAACTGTAAGCATGGTGGAGAAAGGCTGATAAAGAGGACAGTTAATTTTCAAAGTTAAATATCTGTAAGATTCTTTTTTGAAAAATGGGGTGTAGTGAACATAACAAACTTTTGATAACTGTTTCTGAAATAACACTATTTTTCCTTATGATTTCCAACAGTTCAGCATATTTTCCCCAGCATTTAGCAAGGACTGTGCACCAGTGCTGTAAATTTAGTTGCCAAGACTTCATTCAGGGCACATTGCAAATGCTTTTTTGTAGTTCAGCATCATCCACAAAATTCCCTCCCTGTGGTTTATCTTTTAAAGAGACACACATTTAGAAGTTTACTGGTGCCAGATCTTGATTCTGAGATGATGAGGAAGAGAAGTCTATCCATTTTTTTCAATATCTTCTTTTGTTTGCAGACTGGTGCAGGGCCATTTGTCATATTGGACATTTTTCATGTTATGCTGGGTTCTGCAGATGCATTTTTCAGCTGTTGTGTTTTCACATTTTCTGCTGTTGGACAATTATCATGCCCTTCTCCAAGAAATATACAATGAGAATACTCTTTGTCCCAAAAGGCAGGTAAGTATCACCACTTTTCCCATAGGAGGCTGCTGCTTGAATACTTTTCTGCAAAGTGAGGTGCTATGCTACATACTGTATCTTCATCCATGGGCTAGAATGATGAAACCTGTGTTTCATCCTCTGTAATGACCTAAGACAGGAAATTATCACCATCATTCTTATAGCACAGAAGTTTCCCCTTTAATGTTTTTTCATGCATTTTCATGTTCTTGTGTTAGTGTCTTAGGTTCTCATATCTTGGAGTATACCAAGTTATGAACAATACTTATGACAGGAAGGTTTCTAAGCTGCATTATACATTTCATTGCCTGTTGTGCTGGGGGTTTTTTTTTGAGTTTTTTTTTTTTTTTTTTTTTCTGAATCAGCTCATTAATCCACCACTTGTTGTCCTATGTCACTGCCATTACAGGTTAACCACTTCTGAACTTTTGTTTGATCAATCTTTCACCATTCCTGGACTACCTGACCCAAGATCCATACTTGCCAGGTTTTACAGTTTACCTGTAAATTTACAGAAATACTGCTTGTTTTATGATTATGTTACAGACAGAATATTTTACAGATCTCCTGGTTTTTTTGTTGTTTCTAATTTTTCTTTTTTCCCCTTTTTTCATGCTAGTGCAACTTCAAGAGTCAAAAAAGTGCCCTGAAATATTCGGATTTCCCTGATCATATTTTCACCTACACACTTCTATATCCTTAAACCTCTCTGCTTTCAGTCTAGCAGAAAGACTTGGTAAAATCACTGTAGGGTTAGGATTGGCTGTAACTGCTAAAGAAAGGGAAACAGAAATGAAAAATATCAGCCTTATATAAGACTTAAAATTTGTTTTTTAAGGTATTTTAACATGGCACAAAAATTTAACGTTACAACCTCGGTTAAATTAAAGTAAAGTTACAGCAATCATGATAATTTCGCATTTACGAATGAAAATTTTATATATACCTATGTAGCTTAATGATAGCATGCTAATAAGTTATGTGTTGATTGCATTTCAATTGGCGTAAGCATGAAACAGTGCCAAATATCTTAATTATATCATATGAATTTGATTTAAATCTACAAATTGCTTTCATAATAAATCGACTTTTAATCGATAACTTTGATACATCTGTCAATCAAATATATCTAAACGTTCAATGAAAATTTTTGTGGATTTCAGTTCCTCAAAGTTGGCACGTCTGCAAGATCTCTGCACTAAGATCGATGTTCTGACAATATGCATTTCTTAAACAATGATGAGATTATTCCATTCAGCAGTAAGGAATTAGTCTATTACTCTTAATTTCACGCACATGTAAGAGCCACCATTTTCAAGTACTTGTGTAGTGTGTTCACTTGGTTGCATCATTTACTTGTCAGCAACAAGGTCAGGCACAGCTGTCATGTCTTCATATCAAAGAAAAGAAATTCAGTCTTTAATTTTGTATCAGCTTTCATACATTTTTCTTTGATCAGTTTCATTTTTGTGTATTTCATTGTGTATTGGTTTGCTAGTTTTTCACCATTTACTTTAATTTCAGGTACTTCAAACTTTTGATGCAGGAGCTTCACCTGAAATTGGATAAAGGATTTTTGCTGTCACTTTGTGATATGTATACAGAATTCCAAGATCCAGAAGAAGAGGTAATGTGTTTTATTTATTAAAGAATGCCATAAGTCTTACAAATGGATTTGCATGAAACCCGCGAAAAAGATTCCGTTGCATCAGAGAAATATAAATTCAAATATTTTTTTAATTAATTTTTATTATTTTTTATACTTCAATGATTTTGCAGCTGAATTTTTTTTTTTAAGTACCTTGCAGTTTGGTGAGACTTGTATTTTTGTATTTTACGAATAGTGATTATGCAAAAGAAGATGCACTAGTAAGGTAATACGGCCTGCTCAGATGTTTGACTTATATTTTATTCCATCCATTGATAATTACTTTTTCTCTTACCAAATTTTTTAATTGGTCAGTTATGACCCATCCAATAATGTTTGGATTTATTTTTTGTGTGTGGGTGGAGGAGTTTTTATTTTGGTACATATACACTGACGGGGAAAAAAAAAATCCCAACACCAAGAAGGGGTTGTGTTAGATAAACAATAGTTGGTAGGCGGTGAGAGTACATCTGTAAAATGACTTCTATGCAAATTTCGCGCTCGGCGCATACGTGTGGCGCTAGTAGCGCCTCGGAACATGCAAAGCAAGTTTGCTGTAAATACGCACTGTAACGTTCGTGAGCGTTAGTTATCGTTGAGATTCGACGTAGGGTGTTGATGTTAGTCAAGAATGCCTTTAAGAAGACGAAGAAGTCATTATCAACAGCTCAGAGTTTGAACGAGGTCGTGTAATAGGGCTACGAGAAGGTGGATTTTCTTTCCGCAATATTGCAGAACGACTTGGCAGGAATGTAGCCACTGTGCATGATTGTTGGCAGTGGTGGTCAAGGGAAGGTACTGCCTCAAAAAGACCGGGCTCCGGCTGGCCACATGGCACTACTGAGAGGGAAGACCGCCGTGTACGGCGTATGGCCGTGGCGCATCGTACCGCGTCTGCGGCAGCAATTCGAGCTGCAGTTGCCACAACAGTGACACAACGAACTGTTACAAATCGGTTACTTGAAGGACAGCTCTGAGCCAGACGCCCTGTAGCATGCATTCCACTTACTCCAAACCACTGCCGTTTGCGACGTCAGTGGTGTCAAGCTAGAGCTCATTGGAGGATGGAGTGGAGATCTGTTGTGTTTTCTGATGAAAACCGGTTCTGCCTGGGTGCCAGTGATGGCCGTGTGTTGGTTAGAAGGAGGCCAGGTGAGCGCCTGCAACCAACCTGTCTGCGGCCGAGACACACTGGACCTACGCCTGGAGTTATGGTCTGGGGAGCAATTTCCTATGACAGCAGGAGCACTCTCGTGGTTATCCCACGCACCCTGACGGTACAGTTGTACGTCGGTCTGGTGATTCAACCTGTTGTGCTGCCATTCATGAACAGTATTCCAGGGGGTGTTTTCCAACAGGATAACGCTCGCCCGTATACCGCTGTTGTAACCCAACATGCTCTACAGAGTGTGGACATGTTGCCGTGGCCTGCTAGATCACCAGATCTTTCACCAATCTAGCACGTATGGGACATCATTGGACGACAACTCCAGCGTCACCCCCAACCAGCATTAACCGTCCCTGTATTGACCGACCAAGTGCAACAGGCATGGAACTCCATCCCACAAACTGACATCCAGCACCTGTACGACACAATGCATGAACATTTGCGTGCTTGCATTCAACATTCTGGTGGTTACACCGGTTATTAATGTACCAGCATTTCACATTTAAAATGGCTCTTCTCGCGCTTACAATAAGCTGTGATCTTGAAACCTTAATCGATTAAATATGTTACCTATACAAATGTATTGCCGCCATTTCATTCCTCTACAACTATTTTTTCGTGGTGTTGGGATTTTTGTGTCCATCAGTGTATTAAGAAAAAAGTATGTGTAGAACTTTGTTAGCATTTCAGTACCAAACATATATGTAAGAAGCTAAAAATTTGCTTTGTGGTAAAGGCCAAATGTATGGTTTGCTGCTCTGGTATATGGTTTGCTGCTCTGGTATATGGTTTGCTGCTCTGGTATATGAAGTACAATATAGGCTAATATTTATGATTAGACCTAAAAGCGAAATACTGAAAATTTGTTTTAAATGCTTGTGAAATTCAAGTAGAAGTCTTGAATGTTCTCAAAGTAACAAATACAAGAAATAAGAAACCCAAGAAGGATGTTGTATAAAACAGAAAAGTATCATTTAAAAAACAATGTCTGAAAATCACTGTTTCTGAATTTTATGCTGTGCACATTCTTTTAAAATTCTTTCAGGGCTTGAAAAATATTTGAAAAGTTACATGCCCAGCTGGGCATGTGCAAAAATTATTTGCCTGCCCAGATAGTGTAAGCTGGATACTCAGGAAAATTTATCTTTTAAGATAACAAATCCAAACCCGAACTTTTTTAGGTTAAAAAATGACTTTTTTTCACGTGTTTTGCAATTCCGTTTTAAAAGTCTGTATTCAAAATTTTCAGTGCACAAAAGCGTGTGTCTCAAGATTTAAGATGATGATGCTAATTGCTATGAAATATGATGATGAAATTGGTATTTGAGAAATTTAGTGATTCTGCCATGTTCCTTTCGTCAAAGTTTTCACCCTATGTCACTAAACACCAGAGGCTAGTTCCATCTGAGGCATGCATCCTGTCACAGACTATAAACAACATTTGCATCAAAACTACAATGGTGTGCAATAGTATTACATTCCCTGCAAAAACCTTAAATTTTTAAGTTTAACTCTTTATCTAACTAATTTTCGTAGTTATTTCATAATTTGTCATTAGATGCGAAATTTAATGGAGATCTCAAAAATGTCTTAGCTTTCCCTGTAACTACTTCTGTTCTTAAGATACATTACAAAAATCATGACCAATAACTTTTACGGGTCTTATAGAGGTTATTTTTCATGAAAATTGGTTGTCAAATTTTCGAACTAAAGACTAGTTCGTCATCAGGACTATGTCACTGGAGTAGTTGCTGCCACTCAGTTGGAAGAGTCCATCCGCAATTATCGTTAATTGTCGTACTTCTTCTTCTTGCTATTTCGATCCCTTCTTCTAGTTTCCTCTTTACTAAGTTCGACTGGTGGGCGATTATTTTCACTGAGTCCCAATTTATGGAGTGTCCACTTGCTTGTATATGTCTGTCTAGCCCTGTTTTGTTCCCAATGTTCCTAATAGCTGCTTGGTGTTCTTTCATTCGGACCTTAACGAATGAAAGAACACCAAGCAGTTATTAGGAACATTGGGAACAAAACAGGGCTAGACAGACATATACAAGCAAGTGGACACTCCATAAATTGGGACTCAGTGAAAATAATCGCCCACCAGTCAAACTTAGTGAAGAGGAAACTAGAAGAAGGGATCGAAATAGCAAGAAGAAGTACCACAATTAACGATAATTGCGGATGGACTCTTCCAACTGAGGGGCAGCAACTACTCCAGTGACATAGTCCTGATGACGAACTAGTCTTTAGTTCGAAAATTTGACAACCAACTTTCATGAAAAATAACCTCTATAAGACCCATAAAAAAGTTATTCCACAATCACTATGAATAGAGGTGCCATAAATTCATTTACAACTGGGATCATGACCAAGTTGAAATTATTATGAAAAATGATAATCTGTCCAATACTTAGGTTTACAGCAATAAATCGTTTTCATAATTCATAAGGAATGAAAATAACATTTAAATACAGAAATATAATAAAGCAAAATTATAAAATGTACCTAATATTTTGTTGCCCAGCCATTAGCTTTAATCACAGCTTTGCATCTTGCTGGCATACTGTGAACAAGGTTTTGTGAAAGATTAGGTTGAACAATAAGATTCCAAATTCGAATTACATCCGAGTTGAATTTTGGTTGGCTTCTTTTTTGATAGTTCATATGACACTTTGAACCACAAATTTTCGATCGGGTTTAACTCTGGTGACTGTGGTGGCCAATCAAGATGCTGAACAGTTTTTTCCTGAAACCACTTTTTCACTACTTCAGCACGATGACAGGGAGCATTGTCATCTTGAAAAATAAAATTGCCATCATAAAGTCTTCTAGAAAATGGTAGCATCTTGTTTTCTAATATCCAGATGTATTTCTGGGCATTTATTGTACCATCGACAATATGGAGGTTCCCAACGCCAATGTGCACACATTGCAGCTCCAAACCATGACCTTCACCGGATGTTTAACAGTAGTCACTAAGCAACTTGGATGGAATTCTTCATGTTTGAATCTCATTACATAGGCACTACTCTGATTCCCATCAAGGCAAAATTCCGATTCATCACTAAAAGCATTGTTTTATTGCTTGGTTGTCCATGAGACACACTATTTTGCCCACTGAAGTCTACACTGTCTTTTATTTGCAGTTAACAGTGGTTTATGCCTGTCTTTGCAGCAAAGTAAGTTATAGTGTAGCAGCCTCCTCCTAACAGTAGATGTAATAACAGTCGCATCAGTCACTTCAGACCATCTTTGAAGCATTTGAGGTGAATTCAGCCTCCTGTCTGCCAAGCGTAGCTTTCTGAGCACTCTGTCCTGCCTGGTACAAGTGGATCTAGGCCTTCCATTGTGACTCATATTTTTAATATCATCAGTGTATTTTACTTCCTTCAGTAGCCTAATAACTATAGATTGATTACAGCCCACTCTTTCAGCGATTTGCCTTGAAGAATATATCCCTCTTCATGCAGAACAACTATTTTTACTCTGTTTGCTGTAGAAAGTTTTAACCATTGAGAATGTACACAAATTATACCCTAATAACAACAAGAAGCAACCACTACAATGCTCTAGTAGCTCTGCGTCAACCCTTATTATCTAGAATTAGGATAGCTTTGAAGCAGCCAATCAGGTAAAACAATGTCTATGATTGGCTGTAACAACTAATACACAGCTAATGTGAATTTTAATGTGTTTGTCAAACCCCATATTTTATGTCATATATTAAGTGTTTGATCAATGCATCCTTCCAGTGCTTACGTATGGTGCAGAGACGTGGACCTTAACTAAAAGAGACATACAAAGGCTGCAGACAACTCAAAGAAGCATGCAGAGGCGCATACTTGGTGTAACCAGGAGAGATAAGAAGAGGAACTCGTGGATCCGAAAAATGACAAGAGTGGAAGACATCATGATCAGAGTTAAATCCCTGAAATGGCAATGGGCTGGACATACTGCCAGAAGGACAGATCATCGATGGACAGCCGAAATTTTAGATTGGATTCCAAGGGACAGGAAAAGACCCAGAAGAAGACCACATGGGAGATGGGTGGATGAAATTCGAAAGTATGCAGGGGTGACATGGAAGAGACTGGCACAAGACAGACCGTTGTGGAGGAAACTTGGGGAGACCTTCGTCCAGCAGTGGATTGATAATGGCTGACAATGATGATGATGATGATTAAGAACAAAAGTAGTTACAGGAAAAACTAGGACATTTTTTTAAATCTTCATTAAATTTTGCAGCTAATGACATATAAACAATGAAATAATTATGAAAATTAGTTAATTAAAAGAAACTTGAAAAATCGTGGTTTTTGCAGGTGATCAAATACTTTTGCACACCACTGTACATATGCTTCCAATTAGTGGACCTAGAGCATAATATAATTAAAGAAGTGATATGCTTCTGTTCTTGGCACTTGGTACAACTTCCAGTAATTAGTAATGAAATGAAACATGACATGCAATGACTATCTTTTTACTTGCAGTAGGAAATTCTGTTCCAAACTTTTTTTATTTTTAAATTTAATTGCCTCGACCAGGCAACTAGATTTTTTATTTATTTACCTGCCCATGCCAATAATTTACATGCCCTGTACATCTCAGGCATGGTATTTTTCAAGCCCTGATTATAAAGAAATGAAAGAATAGTGAAAAGACAAAAATATTTAAATTCAAATTGAGGTTTGTAATGTTCAGGGATTATTTTTTGTGTGGAGCTCTACTATATATATCACATAGTCTTGTTATATTTTGCAAAAAAAGCTACATTTAAAGTGCAGGGTAGACCAAAATTTGGTACTAGTTTAGAAAACCATAACCTAAGAATAAAGGAGGCAATTAAAATAAAGTAAATATTCTGTAGGTACAAACCTGATACTTTTTACACAAGTAAAAATTTTATGAACGTTCTATGTAGTTACCACAGGTTACATGACAAACATCCCACTTATTACAAATTTTGTCCCATACCCTAGAAAGTATATCTTCAATTACTGTAGCAGCAGCTACTGCAGTTCTTTGCTTGTTCATTTATGGTAGTTGGTAGAGGGGGTAGATACACTTGATCCTTAATGTAGCCCTGTAAGAAAGATTTTGGTGCCTACAAATCTGGGGGCCTTGGTGGCTACCTAATCGGTATTTCTCTACCCCTAAGCATTGGGGAACTTTGAGCTGGCCAACCTTTATTTGATTCATGGTTTGCTATGAAACCTGTTAATATAAAGCATGGATGCCATTCAGGGATAGAAGAATGCACAGGAGACTTCTTTTGATATTTTCACTTAAAAGGTCACTGTACAGCAGTTCAGAATAACTTCCATTTTACCACGAAACACATGTTGCATACTCGCTGCCAGTGAAGTCTGTCATTTTGGATTTCTGACTATACCAGTGCCAATTGTGACAACCAAACAATGTTATAAAAAATTAAGTTTCTATTAATACAGTGTCATTTGTTTTATGTTAAATGCTGCATTCATCCATAATGTGTGGGTGTGGGTGGGTGGGTGGGGCTAATTTTGGTCCACCGTGTGTACAAAAAACAAGAATTGAGATGTAACAGTGATTTGTGATAAAGCAATTGAATATGCCATTGATTAAAAAAAATGATATTGGCAAATTTCAGGTGAAGTTAATTAGTTTCCAGAAAAGCTTCAATTACTTATTACCCTTTGCTTCCTCCCCAAAATAACAGTAAAATGCCAGTTTGCAACAAATATCCCTTTCACAATGTTCCCATTTGTAACATAATTCTTGGTAGAAGAGAAAATATACTGGATTTTGAATGCCATAAATGTTTGACACTACTACATTAAATTTTGTCAGGAAAGACTTTGGATAATGCCTGACTTCTGAAATACATTTCTTGTTCATGATGGCAATTTTATTTGATGGTTTAATAAGACCTGAAAAGTTTACTCCCAGGCTGAGCTTAGAAAATCTGCATTTTCTTTGTACAGCTGCACCAAAGATGTTTTCTCTTCCTGATTTTATCACATTGATAAGTTATGGTCATTTATGTTACATGGGCAGCATTTGCTGGGATTTGAACCTGTTAAAATGTTTTTTCTTCTGTATGCCCCACAAGGTGGAACTATAATAGTGAGTAAGATATATAAAAGATTTGGAGTATTCAACATAAAAATAATAAAATTTAGGTTCACATTTTAGTTTATGTTAACCTTTTGACAATGTGCTGACATATTCAATTATAACAGGAAGAAGGGTGCTTTCTTTTGTCATCCATGTTAGTGGTGTTTATCTTCATATTAATTCATTAATGACTAGTACTTCATGCTTATTCATTACTTTTCTATTTGAAAATTTTCTAAGGTGGCACAACCTCTAAGAAAGCACTTTATTTAAAAGATATTTTGTCTTATATGCAGTATTTTGTGGGTCATTTTGTCTTGTCACTGATTCAAATGCTGTAAGAACTTTGAGGTACTTAAAAAAAGTTACAAATCAATAGCACACACAATAAATGTAGAATGAAATGTATAAAAAATGTACTTTACAAATCAGTGCAATATGTATGAAAACTTAGATCTGCATTATCAGTCCCTTGTAGCCAAGATTTGGGATAGTGTTTGCATGATTAACCATCATTGTGGAAAAAGTGGCTTGTGCAAAAGACAACATAGATTGTACAGTTCAAAAGACAACAGATTATATGTGTACAGTGTAGGAATCACAGTAAAGTGTAATATAGACACATAAGTATGCAAAAAACTGGCTTCTAAAGTTTTTAGTTGGATGTAAATGTTTAACAACTAGTGTCCCTGTCAACGCAGGTGTTGAAAATGACATTTTTAACTGGCCAGATTATTTTTTATTGGCTATTGCTACAGAACCCTGCACAGTATAATCACTTAACCCACAATCTGTGCCCCAGTGGCTGTCTGAGGTGTGCTTGACTTTCCTCAGGAAATAGTTGATTTCATGGTGTACAGTCGTATGAAAGATGATTGTTCTGCATTAGCCTAGATAATAATTTGAATCGTGCTAAAATGTGTTTCTGTGACAGTAGACTGCAATGTAGCATCCAGGTCATCATGCCAAGTTTAGAGAACAAAGTTAAAAAAATTTTCCCTAAAATAGTTCAAAGAGAAGAAGATATTTTAAAAATGCAAGGAGTAGTTTATGAAGTAAATTGTAGTTGTGGACTATCTTACATAGGTGAAACAGGTCGCAGACTAGAAACTCGTATAGCTGAGCATAAAGCAGCTATAAAAAATTGCTCCAACAAGACTGGATTAGATAGGCATGTTAGAGAAACTGGGCACAGCATGGATTGGAATTCCCTTAAAGTAATCAGTTTCCAAAGCAATTTCCAAAAAGAAAACTGAAAGAAGGAATAGAGATTGAGAAAAATCAAAATTCCATCATCAATGACTGCAAAGGATTTTCCCTGCCTAACATCTGGCAGGATTTGTTGAAAAATAACCTAAACCGTCAAGGTTAACCGTAACCGTCAAGGTTAACCGTAACCGTCAAGGTAAACCGTAACCGTGATAGTGACAAGGAAAAATTGACAATAACAAGACAGCCTGAAGAAGAAGAGTTTTCTCCGAAAATTTGCTATTAAAGAAAAAATTTCCTAGTAAAATCCCATAAGTTGCTTTAGATTATTAATTCAATTAAACTAGGAAGCCATTTCTCAACATGAGCTTTATTCAAAAAATTAATGGTGCTAATTTTACAGTATAGTTTCTCTTTGCCTGCCTCTCCTCCACACACACACTTTCTTGGAGCTGGGTAATTCCTAAATGTGCTGTAGTGAGAATGCCAAAAAGTATTGATTTCATCTAGAGAAATTTCCTGCTAAGCAAGTGCTTACACAAGATTTCCTGCTTAGCTGTTGCCCACAAGCATAAAGGACGATTGATTTGTATGTAAATCTCTGACTGCATCCTGTAGTAAATTGTGTTATAAAACTCCTTATTTATGATAAAAATTATCACACATAACAGAATGTTTGTTGGGTTTAATATCTTCAATCATTTTTAGTAAGGAAACTAAATTGAATTATGATATGAAACTATGAACTGTTGTATGAGGTCAGCATTGTGAGCATTGCTACTGTTAGTAATTGATAGTTATTTTTAATGCATTTGATTTTAACATAGTGCAAGGTTTAGAAGCTAATTGATTTATGCAATATTTATGTAACACTGATTTTAATGTTTTTATGTCATTAAACTCTCGTAATGGAAAATATTTTGTGACTTTATTGTGTAGAGTAAGGTTTTCTTTGAGTCAATTTTGTTATATTGTAATTAATTTTTCTTTTCAGGAAGTTAAGCTCAAGGAAGATATAAAATCGATACAGGCACCTATATACATTTGTCAGGAGGTAGGCTATATATTTTTTTCTTTCAACAGGATAGATTTGGCCCCGCATATGCTGGAAATCCAAATAATGTGATTTAACTATGAAAGTCGTTAAACCGAGATACCATTTTTTTTAATTTTTATTCTTTTTTCTCAGAGCTGGGCAACCTTTTCATGTTGGAATGCTGCATTAAATTAGCTGTAATCTAACAAGGCTGCATTAAAGAAACTTCAACTAGATAATGTGATATTATTGTATTGTATTTTAATATTAATGTATCAACTTGGAGTTGGCAACAGTACTTATTGTTTACATCTGCTGTAAGTCAGTTGCGTTAGTTCCACCAGAATGCAAGAGTTAACATATATAGCTAAAACAACAGTTGTATTTTTTAGTTAATTAAAGCCTTATTAATGAAGGTGAGTTTTTCCTGTATTTACTTTACAACAGATATACTTCGAAATTTACATTATTTTGTAAAAATCTTACTATGTACTAACTAACTTCAAAAAATGAAAAAAAAAGGTAATTCTAAAGCTAACTTTTTATGATTTTGTTGTGACTTTTTTTTTTTTTTTTTTTTGAAAACATTCGAATACTTGGTTGCAACATGGAGGTCCACACTTTTAGCTGATCCTCTAGATGGGTATCATTAATCTGTGACCTTAATTGGGTTAGGTAGGAGAATGTAGATTCGGCGCAATAAGTGGTTGAAAAGCAAGAAAGCATTTTTCGTGCATGTTGCCGAAAGCATGGGTATTCTATTGCATTTTGCCATATTTCAGCTGGATCTTTCTGAGTGTCAAATAAGGATTTTAAATAAATAAATACATCGCTCTTTCCACGTTCCAGAAACACATAGCAACCGAAAAATTGTTTTCAGTAGCCGCCGTGGAAAGTTAACGCGCTCGGCTAGATATCGAGAGTTCCGTGGTTCAATTCCACAGCGGCGGCTGAAAACAATTTTTCGGTTTCTATGTTTCTGGAACATGGAAAGATGGATGTATTTATTTATTTACGGACTCCACGTATTTGGAGGATTTTCACTAAGGACTTTAAAATATTTCTGAGAGCTCAATCAGTTCCATCTGTAGTTCTTTAGGAGCCATAGAATGAAATCATGAGCATAGCTGGTGTCAAAATAGCCCTTATGATTTACTAATGTTCTAATTGTGGCAGTCAGTTGGGAGCATTATTTCGTTGAATTTGGTTTTACTCTTTGGTATGTTAAATACAGTCATTTTAAGATTAAAATAAAAATAATAAAAGACAAAACATTTTAATAAAAATAAAAGGATTTGTGCTGCAAAATTGGGATTCACTCAAAAGGCTGCAGGTTCCCCACTCCTGGACTAGCTGTTGGAGTTTAGTGTACTTTATTACAGTATAAGAATATGTACTCAAGTAAATATATACATAAACATGGGTGATGATAGCATTTGAAATAGGCACCTCTTACATTTAGGCAGGTGTCCCATCGATCGACAAGTTTATGGATCCTTTGTCAGGTGCTTTGGAACCCACTGCACATACACATTTGTCACTATTCTGAAATGTGACATGCATTACAGCAAACAAATAACAAAGAAAATTAATTTCTGAATGCAGGAATCTTCATTGGCCACGAGACATTTAGTTTTTTGCTGTGCTTATATCTTTCTGCAGTTTAATCTCAGCAAAGAGAAAGGAATTATTTGATAGTGTGAGGAAATTCTGTGAGAAGTAAGAGCAAAATGACTCTAATCACTTGCTCCTTTGATGAAGACAATCTGAAGAGCAGTATAATTCTTGATTCCAGCTACTGATAATCAGGTCATTAATAGAAAGTAGGAAATCTTGCTCAAGAGTGAAAGAACCAGCTTCATAAGGAAAATTTATTGCTTATTTCCTCTGAAAACCATAAGAACTTTTTAAAGATTTGGATTTTGACTCATACTTGCACTAAGTATCTGAATGCTGAGGGAATGGTAAACTCTTGTATGCTGTTCATTATGTAACATTAATCACAGCAGAAAACTTGAAAATTACATTGTCCTGGAGTGGAAATCAAACTCGCATCTCCCGATTTCCGTTCGAGCATGCTATTCATTACAACACCCAAGACGATAGAGTCCCAAGTATCTGAGTGTTAAGAATCGGAACATTTGGTGATTTTTGCCAGTCAAAGCAAATTCTGCTTCATTGTAGTTTAACTAAGTAAATTACCAGTCTCTCGGGTAAATTCTGTGAAAGAAATATTCTTCTCATTTTCTATGTATTATGAGAAGAATATTTCTTCCACAGAATTTACCTGGAAGACTGGTGATTTATTTAACTATGCTTATGAGGAAGCAGAATTTGCGTTGACTGGTGAAAATCACCGAATATTCTGATTCTTAACACTCAGGTACTTGGTCGTCCTGGTTGGTGTAACAGATAGCTGCTTGAATGGAAATCGGGAGATGTGGGTTTGATTCCCACTCCAGGGTGATGCAATTTTCAAGTTTTTTGGATATGGTTAATGTTACATGATAAACAGTAAATGCAAGAAATTCAGCGATGTCAGATTGCTGTGTTAATAATTCTGACCTATTTCCACGTATTATGAGAAGAATATTTCTTCCACAGAATTTATCTTGTATGCTGCCATGGTGGCTAAATGGTCAGAGGTGTGGGGTTCTGGGTAACCATCCAAGTTAGGCATAGGTTCAGGTCCTGGATGAAGCATGGGTAGTACGTTTGTCCAGTCATACTGGTTCTGTCCTTTCTTGGAACCAGTAGCACTAATTACTGTATTAGGGATGCTCATAGGATCTTAACCACCCCCACCAACCAAAAAACTAATTTATCCAGAACTTCAAAACTGTCAAAGACCTTGCTAATTCTACTACATAGCATTGCTGATGCAGAAAGGATGTTCAGTTGCCTATAAATATGTTTTCAATGTTCACATTCACAGAGACTCCAATTACTATGGATCCTCTGTAGGAACTACGGAAATCATCGGTCTGCTGCGGATTACGAAAATCTTAGAATATACTTCAGAAATTGAAAATCTCTGTGAAATAATCTTTTTAGTGATATGCATAAAATTTATTTTCGTGTTTTCAAGATTCTTACACTAAACTTTTTGGGCAGTGTTTCTTGAATTTTTCAATATCGTGGCATTTCTTAGAGGATTTTTCAATATGTTTTGAATGTCTGAAGCATCCCTTGTCATGTGACAAAGTTATCACTGCCTCTGGAATCACAGAAACATCCAAAAATTTTGTTTATATTCCTTCCAGATCTTGAAAAGTTTATTTTTTTGTATTTTTGCATGAAGTCCTGGAGTAGTAGTAGAATTATTTCCTGCAATTAACAATTTTAGGAAAAAAGGTCGAAAAATTAGGATAGATAGGATAGTGTCCAACCATTGGAAAAACTAAGAAAGTTTATTTATTCTTTGTTATAGCAAGAGCAATAAAAGGAACCATGCATTTTCAATAAATTTAAAATGTGAAAACAAGTGTGCAGGTCATGGAAAAAGAGCAGTTTCCAACAAAAATAAAATAAGTAACTATTTTCAGTTTAAATTTTCCCTTAATAAAAAGCAAAAATGCTTGTTTCATTGATTTATATACAAAGAAAGTAATGTAAGGAATATGAAAAGTTACATTTCACTAGGAAACTTTTTAAAATGTATGAAATCATATTTGTGAACTGTTGGCATTTTTTATAAATAATGTTCCTCGTTTTTATTACTATTTTTGTTGTTTGGGAATTTGAAAACAACCATGAGCAACTACCAATCTGTGTAGGCACTTACTATGTTTACTGTAAAGTTCTCATTGAAATAAACACTTATTTTTGAGGAAAACTAGAAAAACAAATATGTTGTCACCACTTAGTGTTTTCCACAAAAAGTCTTCAATTTATGGACAATTTTTTTTTTATAAATTTTCTTTTTTTATTTGGGAGGGGGTAGGGTGTTAACGACCACTGTGAGCAACTCGATTGGCTATAAGCAAGCAGCCACCCATCTCTAAGTTAGGGCCACTGGCTCCAGGCAAGGGAGAGAGCCAGTGCCATAAGACAAACACAACATCCATGACGCACCGGGTTTCGAACCCAGACCCATCTCAGATGAATGGCCAGAAGCCAGTGCTTAGACCACTGCGCCTCTGGGGCGAACGCTTTTTTATGAATTTGCAATGTCATTTTGCTGCTCTTATAATGTTTGTTACAGAGTGTGTAGTGCAATTTTATTTGTTACTTCTGAAAAACACTAAAAACTGCAGCTTTTTGTAGTTTTTACTACTGAAAAATGCTAAAAACTATGGATTTTTTTTTAGTGTTTACTACTGAAAATTTCCATTTACGGTTGGAGTCTCTGCATTCACCTAAATTCAAGTACATGGTTGTGCATATTTTGGAATGTTTCATTTTATGAGTATTGTGATGGGAGAGCTAATTTACACTATTACTGGATAATGTTGAAATGAAGTAGCATTGGGCAGTATGTTTATCTAATTAGCCAAGAGACACAAAAAATAAGTTTCTGTATTTTTGAACCCCCATAACTGAAGTTGCAGAATATAGATGTACGCTGTACGTGAATGGTTTCCAAATTATTAGCAGATTCTGCAGATAGTTTCTGCTTGTAGATTTAAAAAAATTAAAATGTTATTTACATATTTTTTGTTTTGTTGTAGACAAACTTTTCTGTTTACCCATTTTCCATCACCACTTCAAGATATTATAGGCTAAATAAATATGCAGAACTAATAAACCTCATAGAAACACGGTGCCCACACCTTCAATAATGAAAATATGATGGAAGTTGAACCACGTGGATTCTAACCACCTCATTGATGGTAGAAGGTAAAATATGAATCTAGCTATTTCACACACATTGCTGCACATTGTCGTAATATGCTTATTTTGTCCTCATTGGAATCTGTAATGTTCTGATAATTATTTATTGTTTTTATTAATTTTTCTTTAAATTATCTTATTCTGTTACCGTGGTTCACGCTTTGTTGGTTTGCATTAAGTTTTCTGTTTCAGTGATTGTGTATGCAAATGCATTTTTTTATACAACTCTGCCCATAACCACTACTCATAATTTTTCAGTATTTTAGTCAGAATGCTGTGGTTTTAATTAACAAAAAATGTCAAAAATCACAGATGGAAAAAAAAATGTTTCAAAACCCTTATTAATATTTAGCCTAAGTATCAGTGTAAAACTGATGCACTTAAACTTTGATGTAACAACAGTCTTTCTGCATTTTTACCTTTAGTATTACTATTTTTTTTTTCCAGTCACTAATGTATTTTTAACAGTAATATATTTTCTTCACAGAAATAGCATTAGTTTTTTTCTAAATGGGTAAATTAAATTTTTTGAGTGACTTCTAGAATTTCAAACACCTTTATTATTCACAAGAGGTACAGGCGATGTGCAAACTGGCAGTGCCAAAGGAACAGCCTATGATGAAGAATATTTACAATGACATGAATGATAAATAAAAACTGACTTAGTCAGTCATTAAATACAAAAAGGCAGAGAGTAAGGCATATGCAAGGCTGACAACAACCCCTCCGGGAGAGTAAACAGAAGTGACAGGGGAAAAAGTCAGAGCATGAGATGGAGATCGTCTGTAGGTCTAGTGAACCATTGGAAGGTAGGAGCCCATAGCCTGAGAAAAGCATCGACTTTGCCTTGGCATACTCCAGACGCAGGCGAGACATCAGCCGGGTGTGGTAGATACAACAGAGTTCTGCAGCAACATCTTGAAATGCTGGAACAGATGGAAACGTTCGGAGCTTTTGGTGAAAGCAGTACACGACATGCTTCACCATGACGAACACAAATGCGCTAGTGGGAGCAAGAGGCACAGGTGGGGTAATGGTGCGAAGCAAAGTAGTGTAAGCCGTGAGTGGAAGTTTGGTGTCTCCAAAATGCCCCACAGTAGTGAAGGCAAGATGAAGAAGTGGTAGGAGCACCGGGCAGTAGATGTAGACGTGATCCACATCAGCAGGTTGATTACAGAAAGTGCATAGATCCGACACTAGAAGCATTGTGCGGTGAAGCGTGACTGGAACTGGTAGTCACCGGTGCAAAAACAGCCAGTGAGAGTTGTATTCAAGTGGTGATGATAGCGGGAAGCCAGACGCTTGCCAGACTGGCTGAAGGGCGGAGGATGGGACCCCAGAATCTGTCGAGGAGGAGAAGTAGAGGAAGTGCAGAGTAAGCGATAGAGGAGCTAAACAGACAGAGCGGAAACAGGGAGAGCGGAGCCACCGAGCGAAAGGAAGAGAGGCAGAGGAGATCTGAAGGAGGCCAGAAGAAGAAGCAAGATCAGGAAAAAGAGAGACAATGGACTCATGGAGTGAGTCATAACTTCTAGAAACAGCCATGTCATCCTTTATTACTAAAATTATATTTCATTTCTTCTTTTGCAGTTTTTTCAGTGCTTAAACTCTTTATTATATAGTTTGTCATTTAGTGCTTGTGTATGTACTTTCCAAAGTCAATTTTTCCTTACATTTTGATAGCATGTACCTACTGCAGAAAGGATTGTGTTTGAATATGTCCACTTCTCTCCAATAAAAGTAAGTTTCATTTTCTCTAAATTTAATAATAAAATTATGCTTTCCTACAATTTGATGTAAAGCTTTTTATTTGGCTGTTTGATATAGATGGCTGATGATGTTTCAACTGGGAAACATTGTTCTAGTTCTCATCATATCTAAATCTATTTTGTGTTGAGTCATACTTGCACTTCCAACCAGTAGCAGATCTTATCTGGGGAAGGGGGTCAGTTGCTCTGGTCCAAAAAGTCTTTGTAGAGAGCTGAGACACACACACACACACTAACTTTCAGAGCTGCCTCTTCCTGGTATCGCAAGGGTTTTAAAATTTTTCTGTTAAAAAAATGTTCTAAATTTTTAAATCGCATGCTGCAAATGAGAACTGAAAAATCAGCCCTATTTGCATGGTGTTCAATTGCCCACTTTTCAAGGAAACCAACTTGATGTTTTTTTTAATCTCATGTCTGGATGGGGTTTTTTTTTAAATAAAGTTAGATCCCTTCTATTCAGATAGATTAATTTAATAGGAAAATTTCCAGCTTGGAAAATTCATTATTAGTTTTTGTTTATGGCCCAACAGCATATCCCTTGAGTGAGAACAGTCGCATGCATCTAAGCCTCTAGAATCTGAGAACTCATCAAGATATGCTAATTTGTAATTTGTTTTTTAAATGTTTGAATCTAATTTTTTCCATTATTGTACTGTTCATAACGTCACAATTCCTACTGATTGCATACATATTAAAACATGTCGATCAACTCTTTCTTGGTACGGTTAGTATTAACCTATATATCTAAATGTTCTCTTTAACTTTTTCCCCCTACTGAAGAAGTACGTAGATTAATTCTATTTTTTTATTAAGCCCTGCTAGCTTTCTTTGATATCCCTGTTACTACTCTCATAGAAGTAGCTTCTAACCTGCCCAGCAGCTTTCTGTTTCCCATCTAGCTCTCACTCCTATGAAAAGGGATAAATCTAAGTACAGCATTCTATAGAGCCAGTTTTGTTTTCTGGCCAACCTATTTCCTTAGTAAAAATGATTTTATACAACTGACAAAAAATAGTATGAAACTATTTTTACTGAAAGATAACATTGGCATCAAACAAAGATGGTGACAGTGTACATCCCTGTCATACATCAGATATTTAATTACAAGCCACTTATGAGTATTTCCCTTCATCATTATTATCTGCAAAGCTCTTGATATGATTTGTAACTAACTTCAATCCCTTGTTTTTCACTGACTTTCAAACACACTAAACAAATCATTTTTGAGTACCCATTCAAAAGCCAAAATATTACTAGTAGTGCATCAAGCAATGTGTTTGAAGTAATTTAGTGACTTTAAAAATGCAGATGGTTGCCAAAGATTTCCTGATGTTTTGTCAAAGCTTTAGAGAACGTGTGTTTTTGATGCTCTTAGAAAAACAAGAGAATGATATACTTAGTTGACATATTGTAAACAATGATCTTGTCCATTTTTTTCAGATGCTCAAGAGATGGTAATGTTAATACAAAATTATTTCTTGCAATGTAAAATCCTCTAATTCTAAATTTTACCTTAACCGTTGGGCAACCCTTGGAACTGACAATTTCTCTTACAGGATTTTTTTCTTATTGTAAGAATATTCACTTTGAAAAGTTTCATATAATTCTTAAACAGGAACATAAAATAAAATCTTGCTGCATGAGAAAGTGATTTACTGCACAAAATGCAAGTACATTACAGAGATGAAATGTTATTGAAATCTGATGTGGAATACAAATATCCAGTTAAAAATGTAGGTAATAAAATCAGATTAACAGACACAACTGAACTAAATTTGGTTATGATGAATTATTAGGATTGATTCTTATGAAATTACTTTTTCTGGTGCCGTGAGTATGTTGTGATCACTGTTCAGTATCCATACTTTATTGTACTAAAAAGTTGAAAGAGGTTTGCAAATCAAAAGTAAATATGGAGCTACCATCAGTGATCACAAGGAATGATTGACTAATCAGGAATTGATTAAAGCTGTTGTGCATACTTAACTTTAAATGGGTTAATTTTATCCTAAAAATTCCATTGAAAGTTGGGAAGAATAAGTTTTCTTCAATTTTGCGGAAAATTTCATAGTGACATGTACATAATTTTCCACTAATGAATTTCAGAATAACATGCATATTACTTTTGAGTAATAGACCATATGTGTATGGTATTACAAAATTGTATGTTTTTCTTTTCTAGTCAAACTGTTGCACCTTCACCTCAAACTTTATTATTTTGAATAAACTTAGGCATCTGGGATAGCATAATAGCTTTCTCTCCCTCTTCCCAGCCTAATTTACTATATACAAGAGAGACTTCCCTCTCTTATATATAATATAATAGAAAGGCTTTCCTCTCTTGTGTATTACTGAGCATTGCAAGTTCTGGGTTTTAGCTCCATATTTGGATTAAACCAATTAGACAATTCTCTGGTTCATGGATCTTGTACAGCAGTGCAGCTTTCTTCTTTCAGCTCTCTATGGGAGAACTCAAAATTGTGTGATTAGTTTTGGTCCCAACTCATTTGAATTCCTATGGAAATTAAGCCCATAGCTGAGTATTCATTGCTATAGTTTATGAGTACTGTGAGAAAATTCAGCTCTTGAATTTAGTCTTATTGCTTTCAATGAGAAAGAAATTTCAAACTTTTCCTGGTTAGGATTATTAAGCTAAAATAGAATTGATTATGTTAAGTATTAAAGTTAAGTCCATTTTAAATGTGTGTACTATGTAGTTTCTGTTTATGTATTTATTTGTTTTCATATATTTTTCAGGCTTCTGTTTATATTCTAAAATGTATTTATGTTGTAGGTTCACTTTAGCTTCAGCCCAAGAGGCTTTGTGCACAAAGCAAAACCTGACCCATGGTCACTTCATAGTGATATTCTTGATGTAATACTTAATTCTGTTGGTGCGACTATGAGTGAAATGAAAGACGTTGAGTTAAGGTATGTGTTTTAATGCTTTCTTCTTATTGGAGTATATTGGGCACAAACTCACAACTGTAAAATCAACAGATATATCCCCAGGGCAGGCTTTTGAAGTGGTTCTCATTCAGTGCGTTTCTTTTAAGTTCTAGAGGTTTTTCATAAATCTGCTGCATCCACCAATAATACAGGGTGTGCCAAAAGTCCCTGTTCACTTGATGTACTGTGATAAGAAATAAAAAGAAATCTATGAAGTGTAGTTACCATGCATGTACATGCGATATTGTGAAAGAAAAATGTTCATGTGTTTGCAGCATGGTTACACGCATCCTGCCATCTAACCTTGAATGACGCAGCTGGTATTTCTGTCGTCTGGCCGTGATTGAATCAGTCAGTAGTGAGGTGTCGCACTGGCCATTTGAACATGGTGTTGTCGCTTGAGGGTCGAGTGTTCCTGATTGAACATATGTTCTGTAGTGGAGGTGAATATATGGACGAAGTGAAATGTAAGTTTCCCGATACTGAAGTGCCCCATCGCAATGCAGTGAGGCAATCAATTGAAAAGTTTCATAAAACTGGATCAGTGAGAGATGCTCCGAGAAGCTGTAGGCTGCAAGAGTTGACAGAGGAAAAGGTGGAGGATATTTCCGTTCGCATCACTAAAATTCCAAAGAAATTGGTTTGAAAATTGGCACAACCAGCAGGTATGTCGTACCGCAGCACCTGTAGGGCACTGAAGATGCACCTGCAGCTCTACCAATACAAAATCAGAACAGTGCACGAACTGAAACACAAACTATGATAAGTGTATGGAATATCTCGGATGGTTCAAAGACTTCATTAATGACAATAGAGAGGATATTCTGGACGTCACGTTTTTCTCCGAGGAGGCACTGTTCCACTTATCGGGATATGTAAACAGCCAAAATAGTTACATGTGCTCTTCCGATAATCCACATCAGATACACAAAATGCCATTTCAGACACATAGATGCATGTCTACACACAGGAGGGAGCCATTTCCAGCATTTATTATAGCAGGTGCGCTTGTAGTTGTACATATTGTCTTGCCGGGTGCACTCTGGCTTTTGGCCCACCTTGTATTTTCTGTTGCTTTCTTTCACTGTTAAAATCTACACACACTCTCTCTCTCTCTCTCTCTCTCTCTCTCTCTCTCTCTCTCTCTCTCTCTCTCTCTGAAAGAACTGTTGCCATATTTTATTTCTTTTCACAGAACTAGCATCATCTGCAGCAATCTTTCTTTATTTTTTTGTTGTTTTTTTATTTTGATGTTTAATGGGCATCAAGGTGTATTTCAAATTTTCCACTTTTGTTAGTCATTTATCTACTCTTTCATTTAATAACTGATCTTCACGTTTACCTCTTGAACTGGCCATCTGTGGTTTGCTACATTGATCTTTATATCCGCTTTTCCAAGGGCTGTTTGCCAGTCTATAAAGATATTTTGGATCTCTTCAACTGATTCTGATGTAATAATGACTAAATCATTAGCAAATTAAATGTTCCTTGGCTCACCTTTGGCCATACTTTCACTCAGTGAATTCAAGGCAGTTACAAAAAACAGAATTCAGAGCTAATCCCTGTTGTAGTCCAACCTTTTTGTCAAAATATTGTCTTTCCACTCTTAGTTTTGGCGGCTATTTTTGTACATTGCCTGTAGAATTTTTACTATTTTGTCAGATTACTCCCTTTCCTTAATACCCAACTATGACTTCCTGTGGCACTCTGTCATATGCTTTCTGTAGATCCAAAATATGTGGTAGAGGCCGCTATACTATTCCAAATCAATAATTTGTACACTAAGTTATTAAAATTCAGTAATTTCACACACTTTTTCCCCTCCGTTTTTTTATACTGTAAGGCACAGTATAAAAAACGGAGGGGGAAAAGTGAAAAATGCAACATTATTTATTTTACCTGCCTGTTCATAGAGGGCAGCACATCATCTTTTCTGGTTGTGTCATCATCGAAGTGATTTCCATAGCATGGGGAGAACCCCTTTCCACTCAATGCTTCAGTCGCCGGGTGTTGTTGTCGACGAATGACATTGCGAAGCTTGATCTCTGATGATGCACGTGAGCGTGTGAAAGCATTAGGTTTTATGAGTTAGTATTTCAAGGGAGCATTAATCTGTATATAATGTAGTTAATATAAAGCTTTTAATTTGAAAGTATTTTAATTAATTAGTTTGATATTTTAATAGAATGTAATTGTGTGCATGATTCGTATGTAAATTTTAACAAATGAAATGCCAGTTATGTTTTGTGTAAATATTCATGTTTTTATTTAGGGTTAAATAATTGTAATTGATAGTATAAAAAATTGTAAATTAGTTACAAAAACTAGTTTGATAAAATAACAATGCTACAATTGCTTGAATGCCCCTTCAGCATTGGTCACACCTTAAAATAATGTGAATGAAGTCATTAATGCATATAAGCTACATCAATTATATATTTTAATTTGCAATATCTGTACTATGACTTGATGGTATTGTGCTATTCCAAATGTTTTTCTTTGTACTGTATTTTTAAGAAGATAACATCTGTGGTTCTTTTTCACTCCATAAAAGCAAACTGAATATTGTAGATTTTTACTACTTCTCTTAATATCTTGTCTATTATTCTCTCAAATATCTTGAGAAAGTGTTCTGTCAGTTTTGTATCTTTGCATCACCACATTCCAAGATGTCTCCATTTTGTTTAAAAATGGATACCACTATAACCTTTCTTGCAATCTCCTCAGCGGAATTTCTTCCTTTCTTCAAACTGTGCTGAATATTCTGGTGCCCAATTCAGTTCATTACCCAAAGCTTTTGCCACCTCAGTTACCACTTCTGAGGATCCAACAAAGCACATGTTTCTTTTATCTTCCATCATGGTTAAATAGCACATCATTTTGCTTTATTATTGTAGCAATTTTTATACACTTTCTGCTAAGGCAAGTACTCCATACAGTTCCTTTTTTTTTTTTTTTTAATCAAAACATTTTTGTCAACACAAAATACCATTTTGGCTACTATAAAAGAACTTTTCAGGAACATGAGAGTAGAAGTCCTATAATAGTACAGTAGAACCCACTGATAGTGAGAAGCTGGGGACCAACGAAAACCCTCGTTGAATCCGGGTGCTCATGAAATCCAATTTTGTGTAAAAATATGCATATGTACATTTATATTATTGTATATACCCTTCGTTTTGCTGATGACGTAGTCATTTTTGCAACTACCCCATCAGAGCTGCAGAGTTTGATCCAGGAACTTGCTGACATGAGTAAAGAAGTGGGATTAAAAATAAACTTTCAGAAGACAAAAGTGATGTTCAATGCTTTTACAAGAAATGAAGATTTATCGATTGATGGAGATAACAGACACGTACGTTTATCTTGGACAGCGGATATCAAGCAAGGGTCACATTGATGAAGAAATTAATCGGCGTACAAAACTTGCCTGGAGAGCTTTTGGAAGAAACAGCATAATTTTCAAGAGCAATATGCCATTATGTCTTAAAAGAAAAGTGTTTGATCAATGCATCCTTCCAGTGCTTACGTATGGTGCAGAGACGTGGACCTTAACTAAAAGAGACATACAAAGGCTGAAGACAACTCAAAGGAGCATGGAAAGATGCATGCATGCTTGTTGTAACCAGGAGAGATAAGAAGAGGAACTCGTGGATCCAAAAAATGACAAGAGTGGAAGACATCATGGTCAGAGTTAAATCCCTGAAATGGCAATGGGCTGGACATACTGCCAGAAGGACATTTAATTAAATCTTTCAATTACATTTAATTAAATCTTTCAATTATATTAAACTTGACAGCTATGTGAGACTGAATGCTGTTTAACTACACAACACACATGAAGCAAAAGCAGCACTGATTCTTCCTATACAAATCTTACTCGGAGGGTGAAAGGGGCAATGAATGCAATTCCAGGAATTTTTTATCTCCTGTTTTAGTTTTTCCTCAGATGACATCCCTATTCCATTACTCTCCTATCCCTCTCTGCAATAGTTGTCAAGAAATCCACTTAAGTGTGCTTGAGCCCATCCTGTCCTCTTTTTGCTTAGTGGGTCGCCTGTTTTCAACTGTGCTGATGCAATACTCTTTGGAGTTGATGGTGGGGAGTCTGTTGCACAACTCACTTGTTGAGCATTTGATATACTTCCTCCCCTTTACTTTTCTATCAACATTCTTCCACTGGCACACAAGAATTCCCTTGCATTGTTGCAATTTTGTCTTGTATGTGACCATTTCTTATCCCTCATTTCAGAACAGCATATAGAACATTTTCTGTACCTCATTAAATATGGAATTTCGTTCAGTTTTGTTAATTTGAGTGTTAAAAGTGATGCTTTTAGCTTTTTTCTCACTTATTGAATCCAGGGACTTCTTTAATTTTTTGTTCGTTAAAAATGATAAAATCAGCTTTTAATTAACATTATACCAAACAAAAGTTCCTGTTTTGCATGTTAAATCTGAGATTTCACTAAATACAGACTCATTATAAGCAGGTTTTGCTATTATTTTTTAATTAATGTCAAGTGAGACACACCTAGGCTCAAATCCTTCATATAGCATGGATTATGTATTTCTTTCTTTTTTTTTTTTTTTTTTTAACAGGTAATTTACCATGAAAGCTGTTAACTTTATTATATGGTACCAATGCCATTTTTGTAATGGAAATGCCTGAAAGTCATTGATTGGGTCTGGTTCACTTCGTCGACAACTCATTTCGTCGACAACTCATTTCGTCGACAACTCATTTTGTCGACACTCACTTTGTCGACACTATGCAGTGTATGCAAACAGTAGATTCCTAAAAATACCGAATAAAAGTTCAGAACCACCAAATTTGGTATACTATCTCATGATACTGTAACTCAGATCGTAGACAGTTTTTGGAAGAGGTCTGGCCCGGCGTGAAAGGGGCCCCATACAAAATTTTCGTAAAATCTATAGTTTTCAATTTAGAACCACCAAATTTGGTATATTCTCTCATGGTACTCTAACTTACACCGTACGCAGTTTTTTTTTTTTTTTTTTTTGGAAGGGGTCAGAGTCAAGGGGGCCCCCATACAACATTTTCGTAAAATCTACAGTTTTCAATTTAGAACCACCAAATTTGATATCCTATCATTGTACTCTTACACCAACTTAGACCACAGATGGAAGAGGTCGGGGTCAAGGGGGCCCCATACAACATTTTGGTAAGATCTACAGTTTTCAATTTAGAACCACCAAATTTGGTATACTATCTCATGGTACTCTAACTTAGACCGTACACGGTTTTTGGAAGGGGTCTGGGCCCGGGGTCAAGTGGGCTCCATACAACATTTCCATAAAATCTACAGTTTTCAATTTAGAACCACAGAATTTGGTATACTATCTCATTGTACTCTTACACCAACACACAGACGGAAGAGGTCAGGGCCTGGGGTCAAGGGGGCCCCCATACAACATTTTCGTAAGATCTACAGTTTTCAATTTAGAACCACCAAATTTGGTATACTAACTCATGGTACCCTTACACCAACTTACTTTAGACCATAGAAGGAAGGGGTCGGGGTCAAGGGGCCCCCATACAAAATTTTCATAAAATCTACAGTTTTCAATTTAGAACCACCAAATTTGGTATACTATCTCATAGTACTCTAGCTTAGCTCGCAGATAGGGTATTAGAGTGCAGAATTGTTGCAGTTAAGTAAAAAATGGAAAGTTTTGAGAAAAATTTTGTATGGGGCCCCCTTGACCCTGGGCCCTGACTTCTTCCAAAAACTGTGTATGGTCTAAGTTAGGGTACCATGAAATAGTATAACAAATTTGGTGGTTCTAAATTGAAAACTGTAGATTTTGCGAAATTTTTGAGGAACCAACTGTTTGCATATATAGTGTCAACGAAATGAGTTGTCGATGAAATGAACGAGACCGCATTGATTGTACAAGGAAATCCATACTTAGTGGGAACTCCGAATTTCTGTTGTAGCAATGAATGCATCTACAGAGTTATCCTCATAATATTTATGCAACTGGGCACAGTGTGGGTATTGATTGATTTTTTTTTTGGGGGGGGGGTCTGGAGTGTATTGTAATCATGCATGTAGTAGGCCCATGACAATGTTTGTAAAGAATACACAAAGCTACCTGTGTTGACTACAGGAAAAGGATAAAGAGAATTACTGCAACACAGTTGTCTATAAGCTGAGTTGTTCTCTGAAGCTGTTCTCTATTATTCAGAGGTTAGCTCCTCAAAGAAAAACCTTCTGACAAATAAATATTTAACAGATAATACAAACCACCAGATAAATTTTTAACTGATTATTTACTTACTGTTGCCGTATCAAATTTCTCCATTTACAACTATCTTGACACACAACACGGGCTTCAGTGACATCCATCATATGACGTACACAAGATTTTCTATACTTCATACTCATAATCTTTTTTCTCATTCAGGCACTCCTGAATCTGATCCTCCCATGACTTCCTTGGCCTTTCTCTGCCTTTCTTTCCTTCCACTTGGGCCAAAAAATGTTTCTTAGTAAGCATCTCATCACTCATTCTTTCAACATGGCCAAACCACCAAAGCATATTAGTCTCCACCTTGCTAACAATATTTTGCTTCACATTACACAACTGCAACACGTCTTCATTCCTTATATGATCTGAACGTGTCTTCCCCCCTCCCGTAAGTAACGCATTCCTCTTGCACACAAACGACTCTCTTCTGTAGTACCCAGGTTTCACTGCCATACATCATAGTAGGAACGTAGGAACAAATACACTTTCATACACAGCCATTCGGGACTCTTTTGAGAATCCATCATTCCTGTGAAAACCTCCTAAAGCAGCTATGACTTTCAATGAAGAATTCACTCTCCTACTAATTTCGCCATCTAATCTGTTCTTTCTGTCAAACGAGCTTCCCAAATATACAAACTCATTCACCTGGTCAATCACGGTGCCATTTAGACTTACTTGTATTACATTCAATACTACCAGTTCCTCTCTCAAAAACCATAACTTTGGTTTTCCCTTATTTTTACTCTACTAATATTCGTGTGTGCAACAATGCTACAGGATTTCAAAGGCCTTATAACTGCTGATGTCTTCACGGAAATATAACACACACAAAGGATTTTATTTGTTTTGTTGTTCTGAATGTATTTTATACAGCATCATTGTTGACATTTAAAAACTTTTCCCTCCATTCATTTTCATGAATTTTACTCATTTTGTATGCATTGGCTTTCTTATCATAGGACATTATTAGTTCTCCTGAATTTCTGTTTTGTAAAATGCCATCTATTGTAGGAAATTCTAGTTTTGTAAAATGCCATCTATTGTAGGAAATTCTAGTGGTCAAATGTAAATTATGTTGGTGCAGATCTGTATTCTGTGAAAATATGGAGAGACTAAGATGTACTTCCAAGTTAGATTTCCTGCCTTTCCTCCGATACATTTATTTATTTTTCAAACCTCTAAGAACCTTGTGTGTGGTTATTACTACAGAGTATCTGTAGCTCAGTATGCACAGAAATGTGCGACAAAGTTGTGTGGTAGTCAAGTGATTATAGGAATGATCGGCCTTCATGCACAACTAGACCTGGATTCAAATTTCAGTTAAGATGTGGTGGACACACTGTTTGTAAATTGTTTGCTCTCTTGTAGAAGCCAGCTGGTCCTCCAGCTCTGCATATTCTTGACCTTTATCCTCATGAGCTAGCACTATTCACTAAAGGGTGGGTAGAGCAAATTTGTGTTCTGGACTTGCAGGGTCTTTCAGACCTGTGATTTCCAGGAGGGGAAAAAGTGGTACTGGTGCTAGAGGTTTTGATATTTAGATACCTAAGAAAATGCAGACTGGCAGAAAGTCATGTTCTATGTTGAATTGCTATATTAGGAAATGTACGAGGGGTGTCCAATAAGTATTCGGATTTTTATTCCTATCGATACAAAGTCGTGTGCATGATGGTATGTCTGTGTGAAAATATTAAGACTACTTTCAGTGAAGCGCCGTAAAAGTGGAGCGGCTTGATACTAATGTTAGGCGGCACTATCAATCAAACACAATGGCGGTAACGTTAAGTGTTCAGTTAGAGGAGCGAGCAGTAGTGAAATTTTGAACAAAAGATGGCATAAAGGCAGTGGATATTACAAGAAGACCTTAAAATGTGTATGGTGATGCGGCTATGTCTCGTTCCAGTGTTTATGAATGGCTTACGAAGTTCAAAGCTGGCCACAAGAGCCTTGAAGATGATGCATGGTCAGGTAGTTTTAACACGGCAGTGACTGATGAAACGATTAAATGGGTTAACGACTTGAATAAAGGTGACCGACGCATTCATGATCAGGATATTGCTATGGAATTGGATATCAGTAAAGATTCTGGTGGACGAATTATTCATGAACATCTCAATTATAGGAAGATCTGTGCCGGACAGGTACCACAAATGCTTACAGTGGTGCATAAACACCAAAGGCTAGACAATTGCAATGAACTAGTACAGCGCTACAATGAGGGTCACACATTCCTGGGATGCATAATCATAGATGATGAAACATGGATTCATTAATTCAAACTGGTGTATGCAATGGTGTCATTCGAATTTGCCCCCATCAGAGAAGTTCAAAGTTGGTTCACTGGCATCCAAGGTCATGGCTACTGTCTTCTGGGACAAACATTGTATCCTTCTTAAATACTTGGCAAAAAATTTAACAGTAAATGCAAGGGGCTATATGAAAACACTGAGAAAACTTGCTCATCTTATCCGGACCAAATGGCCAACATTGAGAAACGATCAAGTGTTGCTTCAGCGTGATAACGCTCTCCCACATATTGCTAAACCAGTGCAAGCAAAAATCGCAAAACAGTGGTGGACTGTTCTTCCACACCCTGCTTACAGTCCGGATTTGGCGCCTTTAGATTTTCATGTTTTTGGTCCTTTGGCCACCACTATGAGAGCATGGACAATCTGTGAGCGGCTGTCTGTGAATGGATTCGCAACACCCCTGCTGATTTCTTCTCTGTCAGAATGAACTGACTTGTTGATTGGTGGAGGAAATGCATTGTGCTGAACGGAGAATACATGGAAAAGTGGCTTTGACTGTTGATACCACTGTATTACATGTGAGTACCATATTTATGCATCATGTATTTTTTATTTCTCTCCTGTAATTGATAGAAATAAAAATCTGTCATGGAAAATGTTTATTGAATACAGCTGCTAATGATTGCCTTTTTATACACATAAAATATGGATCAATAAGAGGAATTTCATTTCAGCAGATTTTTACAATAATATCTTACTGTGGAATTAACTTTTTACGGGTCTTATAGAGGTTATTATTCAAAAAAGTTGGTGGTCAAATTTTCGAACTAAAGCCTAGTTCGTCATCAGGACTGCGTCACTGAAGTAGTTGCTGCCACTCAGTTGGAAGAGTCCAACCGCAATTATCGTTAATTGTGGTACTTCTTCTTCTTGCTATTTTGATCCCTTCTTCTAGTTTCCTGTTTACTAAGTTTGACTGGTGGGCGATTATTCTTACTGAGTCCCAATTTATGGAGTGTCCACTAGAGGAAACTAGAAGAAGGGATCGAAATAGCAAGAAGAAGTACCACAATTAACGATAATTGCGGTTGGACTCTTCCAACTGAGTGGCAGCAACTACTCAAGTGACGTAGTCCTGATGACGAACTAGGCTTTAGTTCGAAAATTTGACCACCAACTTTTTTGAAAAATAACCTCTGTAAGATCCGTAAAAGTTAATTCCACAGTACAATATGAATAGAGGCGCCATAAATTCATTTACAACTATAATATCTTAGTTTTTAAATAATTTTATAAGTTCCTAGTGTTGTTTAATATACATTATATTCATACATATTGTTTTATATGTTCCTGTGCTATGCTTTTCACCATGCATTTTTTTTTCATTCTCTACAGGATGGCATTCTTTGAGAAGAGTGGAATAATATCCTCTCCTGAGCAGTTATTTGTTGAAATTAAAAGTCATTACCAATCTCAGCTGGTACAACAGTCATATGTTCTCATTCTTGGGTTAGATATTTTAGGGAATCCATATGGCTTAGTGAAAGATTTTACCAAAGGTTTAGGTGACTTCTTCTATGAACCTTTTCTTGTAAGTTTTCACTTCATTTTTCAAAATTTTACTTAAAACTAACATCACTCTTTCTCTAATTTTACTATTACACATGGGATTTTTTCCTTTGTAGATTTCTGTTCTGTGCTCACAATACTTTATTTTTACTATTTATCTAGGTGCTCATAAATGTGAAATGTCCATTAGTTTAAAATACATATTTAGTTTTAATTGTTTTTTGATATTTTTGATAGTTTAGCATTATTATTTTTATTCATTTAATGTCAAACATTTAAAAAATTACAATTTAAGTAGCTGTAACCAGCCTCACTTGTTTTGTTATAATGAACTGCATAATCAATTATGGTGCATTTTTCACTTTGTGATTTCACAACAAATCTGAAAATTAATTTTTGTTACGGTTTTTATTTTTAGTTACTTTTTTTCCATATTTCAAATGAGTTGTCATCAGATTAAAGCTGCTAATCCTTGATTAGTTTTTAGTTAGGGTACTCATTTATTGTGCTTCAAATTGACCATGTGTAACTTCAAAATGGTCGGCATGCATGATACTGATCACAAACAACCGGTGTTATAATAAACTCGAGCCCTACTTAAAAATAAATTCAAAAATGACTGGACCAACAGCAAATTTACCATACAAAGGGATTTATTGTTTGAACTTCTCAATATATCAATATTTTTTCTTCTACCTTTACAAACTAACAACTACTTTTATTGAGACTTTTTTTTTCTGATTCAAAACCAACAAATATACTAAGATATTTATTATACACTGGCGTGCAAAACTTAAGGACTGACACTAGTATACACTAACTAGCTAACTCCGGGTATGGAGAAGTGGCCACCAGAGAACCGGACACATTGGAATTTCAGTGCCATTAAATTGTTCTGCATAAACACATTTTGTGTGGCTATATTCCCCGCTACTTGAGTAAAATAATGGTTTCCTGAGGCAGAACATTGCCTCAGATAATTTGTTGACTTGTAGCTTCTAAATGCTAAAAATCTCCCGATTTGACCAGAAATTCTTTATATTTTACACGGTATTACCCCTCCCCCGAGAGGTTTGCTAAGTAGGCACATGCCCTCAGATAATGTGTACAGTTACAGCTTGTAAATGCTTAAAATCTACCCATCGGACCAGGAATCTTTATATTTTGCACTTTTGGTATTAACCCCCCCCCCTTGACAGTTTTCCTGGGTCAGCACATGCCCTCAGATAATTTGGAGACTTGTAGTTTGTAAACCCTGAAATCTTTTGTTGAGTTGTAGATCACAAACATTTTTTTTTATTAAGAATTACATTAATAATCACAATTAAGAAAAAACGAAACTATGGAAACTTTATGACTCAGATAACCAAATTCTGGGGGTCGTGGACACAAAGCGGTCAAAATGCAATTTTTGTTCGGCCCCTTAAAAATGTTGTGGCCACTTCTCCGGTGGCCAGTTCTCCTACACCCAGCTAACTCGAGTACGACAGTATCACCAAAGAATATCCCAGTAGCACGTGGAACGACTACGACAGTGCTCCGATGAAATGGCATACTGTTGCCAAATCAAAAATCTTACATATCGCATGTAACATCAAGGTAACAATTATGTACAATGGAAACTATAAAGTAGTAGTATCAGTGAATGCTACTTTTAACGTAAACGTAGTGTACAAAGAGTTATGTTGCAAAATAGATGTTGCTGTAACATAATTGTAACATATCTCTGAAAATGTAACGAAAATGAGAGATTCTAACATTACTGATACATATCCAAAACGTTTTGTGCTGTATGGGATGTAATTCATGATATTCTCTGACTCACATTTGAATGAAATCTTTGGATTACATTTTGAGAATCCATTCATGTAGAGTAAAACCTTAAACTTAGATTTTTTTTTTGATTGGAGGTTTAACGACCACCGTGAGCAACTCAATGGGCTATAAGCAGTCGCCCGTCCCTAAGTTAGGGTCACTGGTTCCAGGGAAGGGAGAGAGCCAGTGCGGTAAGACAAACACAACATCCATGCCTGACCGGGATTCGAACCCGGACCCTTTACGGACGAATGATCAGAGGCCAACGCCTTAGACCACTGTGCCACCGGGGCTGCTAGATAGATTTGGCATAAATGCAGGATATCTAATTACTAGTTTTGGCCAAAAATGGCTTATTACCAACAGCATGGTACTACACACATACAACATAAATATATGATGTTGACTTTGATAAGACTTTCAACAAGTTACCTACATACATGTTGTTCAGTGTATTAAAAAGTTATGATGTGAAAAGCAAGTTGCTGAAATCAGTCAAAATGCTTTAGACCAACAATCTTGCATTGATCAGACCAAGGGGAAATACTGGTAAGTTGTTTGTGATTAACTTAACCCTCTGACCAGTTTGAATGTCAGTCAATAATGTCTACTGGTATTATTGCATTAGAGGCAGATATAGAAGCTTACCTGGGAGAGCGGGTTGCTCTGGTCTAAAAAGAAGAAGAAAAAAGATTGTGGAAGAGGCACACACATGTGCACATAAACAGACAGACAGACAGATCTGCTCCTCCCAGGTTTCATGGGGGTTTTTTTTTAAAACTCTTTCCATCAAAACAATTGTGCTAAATTTTTAAATAACAAAATGGGGAAAATAACTGAAAAATTTGCACTATTTTCGTGGTGCTCTATTGCCTACTTTGCCAAGAAACAAGCTTCACGATTTTAAATATCAAGTCTGGGTAGAATCTTTGAAAATAGATTTCAGCCCTTCTACTCGGACGGCTTGATTTATAGAAAAATTTCCAGCATGAATCGCTGATTCATTCCTAAACAATGTGACAGGTAATTTCCTCTTTAAAATAGTGTTCTGTTCTTTAGCAATGCTTGATTTTCACTTCATTTGAAAAGGAACTCCCATTTATCACACTTAATCAAATCATTGCTAGGCCATTCATAGTCTTGGTGGCAATTTTCTTCTGGAAGTTTGTGGAAATAGTTCATTGAACAAAGCACACCTATTGCTTTTCATGGTCAGTGAAAATCTCTTTTTCCCCTCCTCTTTCAGCTTTCTCTGTTTCTGAAACTAGTTTTAAAAAAAAAACTAAGGAGACAGTCACATAAATCCGTGAGATGGTGTATATCGAAAAAGTATTTTAATCATGCCAAGCTTTCACCTGCCAATGGGAGGCTTTGTCAAGGCAAACCTAAGGTCCCTTAGTTGTTGTTTTTTCTATTTTTGTTCTCTCTCTTTGAAGATAGAACACAATGTTTAATCTCCAAATTCACAGCAAATTTTAATTGCTGTGAAAACTATTACAAAAATATGTGCATTTATTACTAAATTTTACAAAACAAGTACATTAATTATTATTTATAATCTTGCCCATTTATAAAGTAAAATTCTGTTTTAAGGGGTAATCACCCCTGTTGGATCTGCTACTGGATCACATTCAGCATTCCACTTTTCTAAAATGGCTTGAGCGTGGGTGACTCAATCTGCCCCTGCTACCGCAAAGTGGTTTGCCTGCACCAGACATGACTTCCCTGACTACTCCTTTAAAGTGGTTTCCGTGTGTGGAATGTATTCATTGTTGTCCAGGGGGATTTACAACTTGAATACACTTAGTGCATTCCTAACCCTGAAGCAACAGTTATAAGTGCTAGACAGTCCATGAGCTATAATCCCTATTTTGTGTTAAAATGGTTGGTTATCTAATCACCTTAATTTTCCTTCTTTCAAAGGAAGGTTGCTTTCATACAGAGGTGGGTCAATTTATGATATATTCTTCTTGTATCTAGAGGGCAGGGTCAAAGCCAGGGAGGGGTTTAGGGGTTTAAACTCTCCCTGAAATAGCTTACTTAAATAAAGAGGGTAGATGGATCCATAGACTTCTGTAAATAGTATAAGCATGTAAGACAGTATTTGAAAAATGTATAGTATTAAGTGGAATTTCATGTGCAAGTAAAAAAATTTACATATTTATAATGTATGGTGAAAATTAGCAGAGAGCATATGTTTTTCTTGTAGACCCAACAACATCACCTTTGCATAAAACAAGCATCATTCATATAACTTAAATTTAGTAAATTGAAATCCCAAATATTTTATTCAGAAACACCTAAGTCAAATTCAATGTTCAGTTGGAAAACCTTGTAAAATGCTCATGGATAACCCACTTCAAGGAGGAGGTCCTCCATTTCATTGGATGGATATTTTTTTTTTTACTTTGCTGGTTAAATCTTTGCTTTTCTCTCCCACATTAAATCCAATATTTCATTGAAATTTGGTCATTAAGAGCAATTGAATTAGCTATGGATATATATATATAATTTTCCCTAAATTCTTTTTTACTTACAGGGATCTGTGAAAAGTCCCGATGAATTTGCTGACAGTTTAGCCAAGGGGGCCCAAAGCTTGCTAGGGCATGTTATTGGTAAGTTCATTTAGCTGAGCAATACTTGTGGCTCATTTTTTGTTTTGTATGTAGAGCTTTTCCTTTTGTAACCATTTCAATGAGTGTGTGAAAGAAATCTTTTGAAATTATATATTTTTGTCTATGTATACAGTGATATTAAATATCCTTATTTTTTTTCGTGTTGTTTTCATTCTATGAGTAATTATATGAAAGGTATTACTGTAGTTGGAATTATCTGTTTATTTAGTTTAATGATAAATTTAAAACCAGTTCAATTTTAAATCTAGGCCTTTTGTTTGTGTCAGTCTAACATAATACAGGCTGTGGTTTTACATGACCATATTTGTGTGGCAGGCATTGGGTGAAATGAAAAACTGCACAATGCGCATTTTTTCCTCATGCCACTCATTGGCTGTGTAATGTGCCAGATTGTTTTCATATTATTTACTTTCAGTATCTTCAACTATTGCAGTAGTGACTCAGAATCATTTGTCCCACTTATAATCATCACAAGAATAAGAATGATATTGCACATAAAACACTTTAATTCTTTTTTAATGCAGTATGTATCAATTGTGCCAGAACAGGGTGTCTTGGAATGTCTTGCCTCCAAATAAAACATGGGGGCGGGGGGGGGGTGCACTGCCTTCCAGAATTTTCAAGTAAAAAGAAAGAAGAAAAAAGTCTTTTCTACACGTATTTCTCCTTGAAAAGTAGCTAAGTGAAATTTTGAAATTATTAAAAACATTTCTATTTCTACCTCCCTAAGAATTTTTGCAGTTTGACTTCCCTGGTGCACATGACAATCACATTATGTTTTACATTTTTAAAATGCAGAATTGTTCAAAAGCAGCATATTTGCCCATGGTTTGAATAGCTGGAGGTTGTAACATTTAGAAAAACTAGGTGTGATGAAGTGATTCTCAAGTTTTGATATATGTGTAGCTCAAATAAATGGCGTAGCAAATTAGAACTATTGCTGACAATTGTTGAGCAGTGCCCATGACAGTAGCAATAAAAGATATATGGGGATTCCGCTGCATGCATGTAAGAAAGGGACAGAAGTGAGTGCTGAGTAGTTAATCAGGTGAACTGCTCTTTCCTGTGCTGCAGCAATAATCGGTAGGGTTCATTTGGGTGCACTGTCTTAAATGTGAGAGCAGTACTTTAGGTTTGAGTAAACTACCATAGTACATAGTGTCACAAGTCATCTACAGGATAAGTATCCTTTAGCTTGAAAATGAAATAGTTTCTTGACACAGATTCAGCAGTGGAATAAAAGTGTGTTTATCAAAAGGCAAGATGGGGACAGTGTTCAAACCAAAAACAGACAGATGTGCCCCTTTCCCAAAGGGTCAGGTAATAAGAAAATATGAGAAAAAATTTGTTTCATCTGGCTACTTGCATCAGTGGCCTGGATTTTACAAAAGTTATAGTTTTGAAGGTTGTCCTCACTCCACAACAAATGTCCTTAGCATTGCTGTTCAACAAGAAAATTACATCTGTGTTGTTTACTGGTTCCATATGAATAACCTAAGGCACAAGATGCATGACTGTGAACTGGATTAGCTATAATGAAAAGGAGGTCAGTGATATACCGAGTGAAACTTGTTCGTTACTAGATTCAGGTACATGGCTATCTGAATCTGGAAATGAAAAAGTTATTATTGAGATAATGGACCTGAACCTCCCCAGATGGTAAATCTCATTAATTGAGTGCATACTTATAAGAAAAAAATGCAAAGCTATGATAAATTTTCTAAGAACTTGTTCATTTCCAGATTCAAATAGCCATGTCAATATTAACAAAAAGCATATTGGACATCCACCCTCAGTAACAGTGCTTATGTAACCATCAAAAAGGAAGCTAGAAAGCCAGTGAGATAAAGCAAGATAAAGTGCCACAACTTGAGTTACACCAAACTCTTTTATTTCAAATTTCTGGCAGTTGGCTGATAAATTTGAATGAAAGACAGTCATGATCATTTAATTATTTGGAAGATTCGTGATAAGACACCCTGCATGGGGATAACTGGTTTTCCAGTTATTTGGGGAGTGGTGCCCCCACGGCCTGAGCTGACCTTGTGACTGATCATCTTGTTGTTCCATCTTGGTACGATTCTATCACTGCAGGTACAGCTGTTCATCCAGGTGATGGGGAGTAGCGACCCCACGGCCCAAGCCAACATATACTGTCTGGTGTTTTTCCCACTTTTACGTTTTCCATTGCTCTTCCGACACGCACCCACCTCAGTTGTAGGTTGCTGAGGTTGTGATAATACGCTAGCGTCAGAGTTTGGTTTCTCGTTCTCTTTCCTTTCTTCCTCACTTTTATGTTTTCCTCTTTGTTTTCCGCGCTGGTTAGCTAGACCTATCTGCACATTTGCCGTGTGCGGTGACCCGTAAAGTGGAAAAGGGGATGCTGGAGGCCAGGGTGTTGTTGTTGCCAGTTGCCAACACTCCTCTCTTTTTTTTTTTTTTTTTTATTGGAGGTTTAACGACCACCGTGAGCAACTCAATGGGCTATAAGCAGTCACCCGTCCCTAATTTAGGGTCACTGGTTCCAGGGAGGGAGAGAGACAGTGTCGTAAGACAAACACAACATCCATGCCTCACCAGGACTCAAACCTTACCCCTTTCAGACGAATGATCAGAGGCCATCGCTTAGACCACTGCCCCACCGGGCCGGCACACTCCTCTTTGCCCCCTGCTTCACCCTAAACGGGGGGCTGGGGACTAACCCACTCCTAGTCAATGAAGACAGCGGCCGAGTGGAGTCCTATCTTCTAACAGCTTGTCGTTGCGTATGACAGGGTAAGCCTGGAAATAGTGTGGTCACATCAAAAGGGTGTTGCTGTGACACGGGAACATAAATGTACACACTGAGCACATGCCTGCACTATCGACGGACTATATCCTTTGCCTATCCCCAGAGCAGTGTCCTGCATCTTTTGGCACTTGTGGACCTCCGGCTCTCTACCGTTATGCTCTGTGGTGGGTGGGGAGGTCAGCTGACGAATTCTCTTCCATTATTTATGAATACTTACACCTCTTCCCTTTCTGTCAAACAGAAGAGTTCTTTGGACAAGGAGCCTAGCCACGCTAACAAGAAACTGGGTACTTTGCCGACTCTCACTGCCCGCTTTTTCATCATTCATGTGCAGGACGAATCTCTCAAACTTGGCTTAAAATCCCTCTTTTGGATTCTAAAGGCCCTGCATGGTGCCGTTGAGTCACCTACAAGTGTAAAGAAGTTACGATCAGGGGATCTCCTTGTGGAAATGTCAACTCCATGCCATGGTGAATTACTCTTAAATGTTTCCAACTTGGGTGGTGTCCTTGTGGATATTCAGCCTCGCCAGTCCCTGAATTCATCCCTAGGTGTCATCTCCAAACGTGACCTCGTGGATGTTTCAGAGGAGGAACTTCTCAAAGAGCTTTCTGCCCAAGGGGTTATATCGGTGCGTCGGATCAAATTTCGCCGGAATGGGTACCTGGTTAACTCGAGGACAGTCATTCTGACCTTTGATCACCCGTCTGTACCATCCTCCATCCATGAGGGCTATTTGAACTGCTCGGTGCATCTTTACATTCCCAACCCCATTTGTTGCTTCAGATGCCAGGTGTACGGCCACTCCCAGCAGTCTTGCCGTGGTGCTGCCACTTGCAGTTGTTGTGAGTCACACGATCACCTTAATTCTGATTGTTCTGCTGCAGCTCCCCATTGTGTGAACTGCAAAGGCGTCCACGCGGCCAATGCAAAGGACTGCCCGAAGTGGATTGAGGAGCGGAGGATTCAGGAGGTAACGGCGCTCGAACACCTGTCTTACCCTGAAGCTCAAAAGATCATTCCCGCTGCCTCTGGTGGACGCACCTACGCATCCGTCCTGATGTCTCGGACATCGATTGCTACTCAGATGGTCAGCTTTCCGAAGGATTGCCCTTTCTCTTTCCAGGAGATTTATGCAGCTGGGCTGAAGGCCCTTGGAGTTTCTTCCAGGGATATTTTGTCTCTGCCACCGCAGACCACTGCCCAGATATCTCCTGCTGCTTCACCTAGACACGTGGCCCGCGACCAAGTTTCTGGTTCTAGGACATCAGCTCTCCTTCTGGTAAACAAACAGGAAAGCCTAAGAAATTGGCGGGCACTCAGTCGCATACCCAGAAACAAGCCAGGACGACTCAACCCAAACATCAACCAGTCCTTTCCCCCAGATAGCATGCTGCCAAGGGACCCTGTCGAACTTCCTGAAGAACTGATGGACTCTGAGACCTTTTAGGCATCCCATTTTTGTCATCACTTTTTCTCATCTACCTTCTAACCATCTCTACAATCATTCAGTGGAACTGCTGAGGTTTTTGGACGTGATCTGACGACGTGAAACATCTGCTATTGTCGTATTCTCTGGTATGCCTTTGTCTCCAGAAGACAAAAATTAAACCATCAGACCTGCTTTCAGTTCGAGGCTACAATGCATTTCGGAGAGATAATGTCTCCAGAGATATAGCCTGTGGGAGAGTCGCTATTCTTGTCCCTCACGGTGTTCCATTTTCTTCCGTTACGGTTTCCACAACTTTGCAGGCCATGGCTGTTCTGATATCTGTGCCTGTGTCTCTTACTGTTTGCCGTGTCTATCTGCTGCCGGATGAGGACGTAAGCGTCTGCGTTCTAGAGTGCTTGGTTGATCAGCTACCTTCACCCATCCTTCTACTGGGTGACTTCAATGCCCATTATCCTTTGTGGGGTAGTGTCAGCATCAGCACGAGAGTCCGTAGAATTGAGTCGCTTCTGTCCTCGACCTCTTTGTGCCTTTTTAACACTGGTGCTGACACTTACTTCCACGAGCCAACAAGATCTTTCAGTGCGATCCATTTGAGCTTGGGATCACCATCATTTATTGCTGATTGGTCTTGGATGGTGTACAACGACCTCCACGGGAGTGACCATTTCCCAATTGTGCTCACTCATTCTCTGCGTATGCCATCTTCTGCCTCCCGCCCTCCTCAATGGAAGATGTATCGTGACAGATGGGAGGCCTTCACATCGTCCGCAGTGATATCTTCTGCCATGGTGACCCAAGAGTCAATCGACACAGCTGTTTCCGATGTCACCACTTGTATCATTCAGGCAGCTGATATTTTAGTACCAAAGACCTCAACGACTCTCCCAAGAATTCCGAAACTTTGGTGTACCTCTAATTCCAAAACTTTGGTGTACCTCTAATTCCAAAACTTTGGTGTAACTTTGGTGTAACTCGCTTGAATTACGCCATCTGCAGCTGTCTCTTCAATTTTACCTGAAACTTTGATCTCTTCCATCCTTTGTACAATGCAGTTTTTCATCCCCAGCATGCTCTTTTATTTGAGAACCGGCCCTCATGCGTTCTCACCTTTAGTCTTTGTATGGAGGCAATAGCTATTAATGCAGGGCTTGACTTGTCTCTTGTTGGAGAGACCAGGGTCGTTGGGGACCCACCGTGGCAGTCTTTTGAGGTTGTCACTGATCTCAGCTTTAGTTCTCTTGATAAGTCCTCAACCCCTGCTTCCATGTACCAGCAGCTCTTCGCTGAGCACCGTTCCCTCAATTGTGATTATGTTCCAATTTTCACCGATGAATCTAAGATGGGTGATGTTGTTGGATCCACCGCCGTCTGCGTAGATGATGTTTCTGTTGTGTGGATCCCAGCTGAGGCCACAGTGTTTTCCGTGGAGATGCATGCAGTGTATCTCGCCTTTCTCCATGTTCAGTAGAGTTCTTATCATTGTGCTATGGTCTATACGGATTCCTTAAGTGTCTTGCAGTCTTTGTCTTCTGCGGATTGCCGTGACCATCCTTTTCTCCTGGATGTGAGACGGTTGCTTTGTTGTTTGCTTGAGGCCAGTTTTCAGGTTCACTTTTGCTGGATTCCTGGGCATGTTGGAATCTCGGGTAACGAGTGTGCTGATGCGGCTGCTAGATCGGCTTCCTCTTTGGTTATCACACCCTTGCCACTGTTTCACCGGGATTTCTGCTTTGCTGTTTAGGATCATATCAAGCGAACGTGGCAGGGTCCAATGTGTGAGACATGCAATTGCCGACTCACTGTCACTCATCTTCTGTGTAGTAGTGTTCGTAATCATGATGTGCGTTTTCACTTTTTCCTTAACATTTGTTGAATGACGATGAAGCTACGATGCAGCAGCTCCTTGATGACCACTGTGATACTTTCACTGTCTTTTGCTTTTTTAAACAAATTGGCTTTTTTAATCGTATCCAGTTTTTAAACTTGGCCTCATTCTCATTTTTCACTTTTACCGAATCAGCCTGGTTTTTGAGCATTGTACCACGTTTTTAACACTGTTTGATTGCCTTGTGTCTGGCACTCTTTGGCCACACATGGCCCTTGCGCCATAAAAATTAACCAACCAACCTGATAAGACAGTACTGCTTGTTAACTTTTCTTTGGGGGGGGGGTGATATATTGATACACAAAATGTATGTGAAAACTAAAGGGCAATAATTTGATGCTCAAGATGAATCTCCCTTTTACTGAATAAGTTGTACATAAGCAAGTTTCTGAAAGGATTTCTATGAAAAATAGCGATATAAAATGGGTGTTAGTTCAGGTGCAGGAAATTTCAGAGCACTCCAGACTACTGAAATGAATAAACAATCTGAATTAGAAGGTTTATTCATTTCAGTAGTCTGGAGTAATATGCATATCTAATGATGGTAGAAATTATATTGGGGGAGACCGGAAATTAATGTCGTTTTTGGAAAAGAAGAAAAACACTGTTCGTAACAGAAGAAATTTATCTCTTAATCAATTACATAATTGCCATCATTATCGATCACACTTGCCCGTCGTGAAACCAAACTTTCAATGCTGTCTTTATAAAAAGACATTGGCTGTGAAGCAAAGAAGTCCGAAAGCCCCGTTTTGACATCATCAACATTGTGGAATCTTTTCACATTAAAAAAGTGCTGCAGAGATCTGAACAAATTGTAATCAGATGGTGCAATGTCGGAGGGATGAGGCAGAACTTCCCAGCCAAAATCTATGATCATCTGCTGGGACCGTCTTCTCATGTGAGGTCTCGTGTTGTCACGCTGGAGGACTAGTGCTGGATGTTTTACAGTAAGAGCTTGCTTCAAACGGTTCAGTTGTTGACAATAGAGGACTGCCGCTACGGTCTGTTCAGGTTCCAAGAGCTCAAAGTGAGCTATGCCAGTGGTAGTCCACCAAACACAGAGCAAAACCTTTCTGGTGTGTAGGCCTGGTTTTGGCGTAGAAACTGGTGTCTGACCTGGAGAAAGTCACTGGTTTTTGCATTTGTTGTTCACGTAAAGAACCCACTCTTCATCTCCAGTGACAATTTGATGAAGAAATGGATCCTTGTCCGGTTGGCTGAGCAAGCAAAGAGTTGCGGATGGTGGAACGCTTGGCTTTGTTGTCAGGGGAAAGTTGGTGTGGGACCCAAACTCCTTGTCTATAGACCTTCTCTATCTGTTGCAGGTGCTCTTGAAAAGTAGATCGTGATTCATTAAGATGTTGAGATAATTCATCAATGGTTTGACGAGGATCTGCCTCGACGGCTGCAGGCAGCATGTCTTTGTCCAGCTCCATGGGCCTTCCTGCACGAGGGGCATTAGAGAGGTCAAAATTGCCACCCCAGAATTGGGTGAAACAATGCTGCCACTTGTGGACATTTAACACATTCGGATAAACAGCGTAAATGTTATTGGTGGCCATGGTTGCATTGTTCCCCTTGTGAAATTCATATAGCATACAATGACGAACATGGCTCTTCTTGGGTGTTATGTCACTCATTTTGTTCTGCAAATCTGGAAAACAAAAACACCTACATAAGTTAAAGGCATATAGTTCATTCACTTTTACATACTCTTACTTTATACATTGAACGTACATAAACACCTCACAACTGCTCCCCAAACTTAGCCCCCCCTCCAAAATATGGCATTACTTTCATGTCCCCCAGTATAGTACCATGTAGAAATGCATGAAGGGGACTTCTTTCCTTGCAAAAAATCAAGATAATGGACCTTCCCAGATGGATAATTTCATAACCTAATTAATTGACTGCATACTTATAAGAAGAAAATACAAACCTATGATAAATTTGCTTAGAACTTGTTCATTTCCATATTCAGATATCAGAAGTGGTCACACCTTGATTATACCAACCCTAAAAAAAAAACTGATAGAAATACTATGCAACATACTACATGAAAGAAGTGTAAATTTGAAGTTTGCTCATAACATTGACCTCTTTGCAGAAAATAAATCTGACTAACAAAAGATTGCCACCAGACTAGACTGGGTATTCAAGAAATTTAGCCATGCAAAAATCAAAAACCATGACAACCAGCACCAACTTGAATTAAAAACAAAAACAAAAAAAGACATTGAAATATTATGGGGAACTCCATCTAGAACTGGAAGGTATAGAACACAATTCAACTGTGACAATGTTCTTAATGTCTACACATGACATAAGGGGAAAATTGTGAAAGCAGCAGCACTACAAAAACTGAAACCAATTTGGATTGACCGAAAACTTAAAATCAAGAAAAGACTTCACCTCATCGATTCACTTGTAAATTCTGTATGAATGTGAGGCATGGACTTGACTAAAGGGTAATGAAAAGAGATGATAGCATTTGAGATGTGATGCTACAGGCAAGTTGTAAAAATTCCATGTATGGACCACATCATGAAGTAGGAAGAAAAGCAGTCCTCTGGTGGGAATTCCAGAAATTCTCTGTCATATAATGCTATGAAAGGTCTTACCTTGGAGAAAGAAAAAGAGGAAGGCCTAGCAGGACTTGGATTCACAATGTTAAGAAATAGGCAGGGTCATCCATCAAGGAATTGAAGCAAAATTTTCAAATCTGAACTGACAGGAGTAAGTTTGTGAGAAATGTTTCATATGATCTATTCCAATGGTTTTCCCAGTATTGGGATTAAAGAAGAATGCAGTCCCATGTTTTCCATTTCTTTTGTATTTACTAAGCATTGTCTACTGGTCATGAAAATCATGAATTCAGAAAAGGGGTCTTGAAAGTCAAGAAAGTCACAAAATTTGCTTTGGGGTCATGAATTTCTTTTTATTTTTAGTGGTTGTTCCTTTTCTGTTAAGAACCTTAAGTAATTCTCCATGCACTGACCACATAAAGCATAGATGTGACTTCCATCTTAATGATTCAAGTGTCAAAAAAAGAAGGGGGGCTTGTGCCCTCCCCCACAATGAGAACTGAAGCAAAAACTGTCTTAGCGTAGAAATGCATATACATAATGTTGTTTACAAAATTTTGAGATCAATTTAGCAGTTTAAATTATGCTGTTTATTGAAGTCAGGACAATTTTCAGGTGTAAATGTCAAAGAAGGGCATTCAATGAAATCTTGCAGTACAATGGTGAGTATTTCAACTTATTTTTAAGTGCACTCAAAGTATGATGAGTAGATTTTTGTTGCTAGCAGAATGGTAGGGGTCATTTTTTCTGTAGAAAACAAAAAAACAGAGGAGGCCTAATGTTCCTCCTCTTTAGTGTGTGTGTGTGCCAAAGCCTTGGAAAGGGATACACAAAGTATTTTGAAAGTGGTCACGAAAAATTTTTTATTGGTCATGAAATTGCATTTCCCAAATTTGGTAGACACCCTGCTAAGGAAACTAACTAATTTCTACATTGTTCACGTAGTAAACAATTTCAAAGATATGAAACCTCTGTTTTGTTTTTCATGATCTTACCATACTTGCCAACTTTTACCGATTTCTGCTTAATTTTACTGGTTTACATAGATAGGTCTTTTTTTACAGATTTTTTAATATTTTGATTGCTCAAGCGAAATATTTCAATCCCCTGCAGCCATTCACTTAGATTTTCTACTGGACCTTATGAGCACTGTGTCACGCGATGATGTCATCTTTTACTCACCGCCTTCGTGACTCCATGGGAGTGCTCAAGTGACGTGCCGACGCTAGACGCATGCACGGAGTTTGCACTGGTGGCCATAGCATTTTGTATTTCCACGGCCTGACTTGATCGAGCGAGTGATAGTGCTGATCGAGTGGCCGTGGTATTTCAGTCCCTGTAGATGCTAGTTCATCGTAGCAGTTGATTGGCCTCCTCTTGGGAGGAAAATCACGGGCCAGTGAAAGAGAAGGGTAAAATCTGCATGCACAGTGTTGAGCAATGTTGTTGTAGCAGCAAAAGAATACTTTCTTATGTGTGTTGTTTTTAGTGTGCGGTGTTGTTTCTTTGTTGTAGAGTTGAATTACCGGGAGGAGCGAGTTGTTAGTTTAGCTTTTATGCAAATCTATAAAGGTGAGTATTAAGATTATACCATTTAAAAGTTATTTTCAAACTTTTAAGAAAGCATACACCGCAAAGTTCCAATGTATCAGGAAATCTAATAAAGGTGTAAAATTTGCATTTTGCAACATTTGCCAAAACGATTTTAACATTGCCCATGGAGGCAGAAACTATATTTTTCGTCATGTAAATGAACCCAAAGGTAATGTGAAGTGTACTGATAGTAACTCCAAACTGACTACGTTTTTTAAAACATTGGATAATAGTCAAGGAAATGTAACTCCTGCCAAATTGTTGTTTACGACTTTTTTTATACAACATAGCGTGCCATTCAGTGACATGCTGGTCCACTTTTTGGCAGATGTTTTAAAAGATGAAACTGCCAAATGTTATGGCTGTGGGAAGACCAAAACGACGGCGATTGTCCACGAAATGGCTTTAAATCGAACTTTTGCTGTTGTGAAACTTTTACAAGAAAGGCCATTTTCTGTAGCATGTGATGGAAGTCATGAAAATGACTACAATATTATATAATCCTGATATACAAGATGAAGATTACAAGGTGTGTAACGTACAGTTTTGAATGCCATGTGTAGGTACTCTTAAAGTGAATATTTCCTTTTTACAGGAAATGTTAAGTTTGATATTGAAAGAAAAGATTTTACTTGATGGTTTTTTAAATTATTATTTTAGACACAGATAATACTAGTTCATACTTGTTAACTTTTACGGATTATCCGTAAAATTTACGGAATTCTGTTTAATTTTACTGATTTACGGATAGAAGTATTTTTTTTTTTACGGATTTTTTAACATTTCGATTGCTCAATCGAAATATTTCAATCCTCTGCAACCATCCACTTAGATTTTCTACCGGACCTTACGAGCGCTGTGTTACGCTATGACGTCATCTTTGACTTGCCGGCTTCGTGCGGAGCCATCAAGTATAACGATGGCTCTGCTTCATGATGTCGTGCGGTAGCTCTCTCTCTCCACGGGAGTGCTCAAGCGACGTGCTGACCACAGTTTTCCAAAATGCGTAATTACGCATCTAGTAAGCATCAAAATTTTACCAATGCGTAAAAATACGCATCTTGAATTTTAAGAATTTTACGAATTCGTAAAAATATGCATCGGGACGGTATTTCGTCTTTCAGAGACGGAAGTAAACCAAATAAAGATTTTTTTCCGTAATCGTAATTTCTTTTTCCTGTGATGTTGCCTCTGTCCAGTGTTGTTGTTATATATCATTTTGTTCCATAAATATTTGTATTTCAGTTTGAAAATGGAGGACAAATTTCCGAAAACGGAAATTCGACGGCGAAAATATTTCGTTGTAATCTTTAGGCATGAGAGTGCGACGGCTTCAAGGAATTTCTCCTTTTTCGTCATAATTTGGGTTATCCTCGAGATCGATGCATAACTGAAAAGAAATTTTGGGGCAATTAGTAGTGGTGGAGGATGTTTTCCGCCTGCAACTTCCAAAAGAGAAAGTTTCGTCTTTCAAAACTTTAGAAAACGAAAGTTGGACGAAGTGAAGATTTCTCCCGTAATCGTAATTTTATTTTTAATGCAGTTTCCTCTGCCTAGTATTATTGTTAAACAACATTTTATTTCATAAATATTTGTATTTAAACTTGAAAATGGTGGGGAAATGTGCGAAAACTGAAATTGGTCGTAGCAAAGATTTCCCCCGTAACTGTAAGTAATTTTTTCCCCCAACGATGATCAAAATATGTATTCTTAAATCCCCCCCTCCAAGTTTGCATTTCAGTTTGATAAATGGTTGGGGGTCCGAAAACGAAAGTGACGAAGCTGGAAATTTTTTTAAGTTGATGCATGTTGTTCAAAAGTATTTATATTTTCAAAGTTACACTATTCATCTTTTATCTAAAATAGTGAAAGCTGTCCTTCATTCATGATGGATAAAATTTATATCCAAGGGCATTAAAAAAAACGACAATAAATAAAGAAACAGGAAGGGAAGCAAAGACAGCAAATGAAAATTTTAGTTTATTGAAACACCACAGGTTTGCAAGGCTAACATTGAAAAAATTTAAATTTTACTTTATGGTTTTTTAAATAATTATTTTAAACACGGATAATATAGTTTAGTTATTGTGGCATATGCAGAGATTTTTACTGCATATTTATTAATATAATTGTTTTGTGGTAAATGGCGTTCGCGCAAAAGTTTTGCTGATGCACATTTTCCAAAATTGGCAAGTATGCTAGTTTAGTTATTATGGCATATACAGAGATTTTTACTGCATATTTATTAATATAATTGTTTTGTTTTGTGGTAAATGGCGTTCATGAAAAAAAGTTTTACTGATGCACATTTTCCAAAGTTGGCAAGTATGTCTTACTCATTACACCAGACTATATAATGTTATCTTTTTTTTTTTCTTTGCTTATGGTTAATATTCTTTTTATTTTGTTTTTTACAAGTAACCTATGATGAACTGCTTCACTGCACCAGACTTGAGGTGCTTGAATATGCTGATCTCATACCTCAAACAATTCCAGTCATGTGTGATGGGGTTCTGAAATCTCTGTTTATGAGAAACATAAATCTTGTGCATTTTAATCCCTGAAATGATGCCTTAAAAATATTTTGCAGTTTTAAAACTTAGTGTATGTGTTATGTGACTTTTAAGTGATTTCTCCAATATGTTTAGTCAGCACTGGTGTACTAAAAATAAATTAGAAATATCTCTAGATGATTACTATATTTTGGTAAATTGACTGTGAGGAGAAATGGAAGTATACATATACTTATAAGTGTAGTTCTCCTTAATTCTTAAGTGTATAAATATTTTAATCAGTTATTTTTCTGATTTAAATTGTTGCAGGAGGACCTGCTAGTGCAGTGTCACTGCTTACTGGATCCTTAGGTCAAGCTTTGTCTGTTCTGTCTTTTGATGAAGAATTCAGGAAAGTAAGATTTATTTTTGCTTTTTTAAAAACAGTAATAAATATCTTACCAAAAAAAAAACTACAGGTTACCAACAGCAAAAATGTGCTCTACACATCTTACCATGCACATTGTGTGTTTGCTGGAGGAGGCATGTTAAAAAATAAGTTGCATATGGTCCTATGCATGCCAAATCACATTTTGATTGAATTTTTTCAGTTACAAGTGTACAAAGCTAAAATTACTTGCAAATGAAATTATATGAACATGTGTGCTTAACAGATAGTGGTATTGTAATGACAAAACATTTTCATTTTCTTAGTAACATGTTTTCAACCACCATTGAAAAGCCACTTGCCGATTGAGTCTGATGGAACAAAATTTTCAAGTGGTGCTAGATTGATGCTCAGTGTCTTGGCATCTGTTTCACACTTACCAATTATGTTACTAAATTTACAACATATGTACTCCTAAATTCAGTTATATAGTTTATGTCTGCACCTTTCTTATATTTTATGCATGTGACATACTATGTAGGTTATATAAGTATTAAGCATGCATTATTTACATAAAGGAAATTAACACAGTAACACTCTCAACCTCACTGAGATCTTGATAAAATGTAAACAAACTGATTGAGGCTAGTTGCCAGATTTTCCAAGTTCCTCATTTTGGTAGGAGTGACTTCCAAATAATGGGGGTAAAACATGGACTATTGGTATTGCAGTTTGAAGAGCTGTATATATTTCAGTGCTCTCACAAAAACGTAACGCCTTTCCATTGACGAAAGGCACGATTTTCTTAGCAATTGTCCAGAGGGGCACTGCTGAAGTATATGAGAGTTAGTAAAGCCAAGGAAGAATTAGGTTTACCAAGGGTGACATCCATGGTAGACCTAATTTCTCCTTGGCTTTACTAACTCTCAACAAAAGGGTTTTATGTTTTCATGAGAGCATTAAAATATATACCTCTTCAAACTGCAATACTGACAGTCCATATTTTATCCCCATCATTTGGAAATCACTCCTATCGTTTGGCAACAACAGAAATGAAAATCTGGCAACCAGTCTTACTCCATTTGTTGATCAAGACCCCAGTGGGGTTGAAAATGCTATTGTGTTCCTACTTTTTTTCATGTATAATGTATGCTTTAATATTTATACATTCATACCACTGAGCTGTTCTCTGAGATTCAGAGGTTCGCACCACAAAGAAATACAAACTACCAGATAACTTTCTAAGTGATTATTTGCTTACTGTTGCTGTATCAAACTTCTCCATTTACAGCGATCTTGACACACAACTCGGGCTTCACTGACATCCATCACACGACGTACACAAGACCTTCTGTACTTCATACTCGTAATCTTTTTCTCGTGCAAATACTCCTGAATCTGATCCTCCCATGACTTCCTTGGCCTTCCTCTGCCTTCCTTTCCTGCCACTTGGGCTAAAGAAAATTTCTTCGTAAGCATCTCATTACTCATTCTATCAAAATGGCCAAACCACCAAAAAATATTAGCCTCCACCTTGCTAACAACATTTTGCTTCACATTACACAACTGCAACACATCTTCATTCCTCACACAATCAGAACATGTCTTGCCACCCCCCCACCCCATAAGTAATGCATTTCTCCAGCATACAAACGACTCCTATGTTTTTTCTGTAGTACCCAGTTTTCACTGCCATACAACAGAGTAGGAGCAATTACACTTTTGTACACAGTCATGCTGGCCTCTCTTGAGAACCCATTATTCCTGTTAAAACCTCCTAAAGCAACTATGACTTTCAATGAAGAATTCACTCACCTACTAATTCACTATCTAATTTGTTCTCTCTGTCAAACATACTTCCTAAATACACAAACTCATTCACCCAGTCAATCACTGTGCCATTTAGACTTACATTACATTCAGTGCTAACAGTTTCTCACTCAAAAACCATAACTTTGGTTTTTCCCTTATTTATACTCAGTTTGAATTTCATGCAAACTTCGTACATCTGGAACAACATTCTCTACAACTCACTTTTGCTCTCTGCCAACAGGGGCTGTGTCATCAGCATACAGCAGTCTGCACACATGGATATTACTCAGACATAAACCAGTATTTTCCATTTTGCATCACGCATGCACACATCCATAAATACATTAAAACAGCCATGCTGACATTGCTCAACCTTGTCTGATTCCTGCACCAATAGAAAACCATTTTGATAAAACACCATTCGCTTGTACACAAGCTCTGCCAGCATACGTTGCTTTTACACTATTAAGTTACTGTTACTGGGAATAAGGTTCCCAGTAACACATTATTCAGTACCTTCTACAAAAGTATCCTATTTACTCTGTCATAAGCTTTCTCTAAATCTATAAAGGCAGCAAAAACTTTCTTACCAACAGCCAGATGCTTTTCAATCATCATGCTTAATGCAAAAATTTGATTAGTGCAGCCTTTACCAGGCATAAAACCACTCTGAACATCCCACACTTTCTCTGATGTAAGACCTCGTACTTTTTCAATAATGACCTTACCAAACAGTTTCCCTGGCTATTACCACGATAGTTCTTGCAGTCAGTCTGATAACTTTTTCCTTTACACAAGGGAACAATGATTGCATCCTTTCAATCCTGAGGAACCATTCCTAACTCACAGCACAACTGGCAAATTTCAGTTAACCAGTCAATTACAGAGTCACCACTATATTTCAACATCTCAGCAGTTATGCCATCAACTCCCAGAGCCTTACCATTCTGAAGAGATTTTAGAGCTTTACACACCTCTTCTCTTGAGATCCATCCTGTGCTTCCATCTTTCACTGTGATATCATCTGCTTCTGCCTCAGAATCACTTTTACTTTCTTGATCTAATAACTCACAGAAGTATTCACCCCATCTTTCAGTTAATACTTATAACCTACATTTATTTGTTACATGTGAATTGCGATCCTCATATGTGACATGCATATGTCAAGTAGTCATATTCTACCATTTATGCACGACTTGCTCCTGTGAAGTGCCTAGATTCCACCATTTGTGCTTGTGATTCACTTAAATTAAGTAGTTCTGTTCTGACACAATGCTTGTCACTCACTCCCGTTGTGTGGTTCTGTTCTGACACAATGCATGTGACTCACTCCACTTGTATGGTCATATTCTACTCTTTATGCATATGATTTACTCAAATCATTTGATCACATTCCACCATTTTGTGATTTTTCTATGTAGTTTATATCTTATCAAGTATAAGTTTTAATTGCAGACCTTCTTAAGGCAGATTACTATCCATACTTATTCAGCTGTTCTGGCATGGGGCTTTTTCCACATAATTACCTACATTTGAACATCCATTCTTCATTTCTGTTCACTTCATGGTGATTAGGGTTATGAGCTGCATCACTGCCTCAGCAGGATATCAGTAAAAAAAATTGTTATGACACTTCAACACCATTTTGAAAAAGAAAAAAAAAATAGACAAGCTACAAGCCTAACAATGGGGTCCCCATTAGAATGATAGTGAGCTGTCATGTGAGCAATCTAGAGTAAAAAATCATACAAGCTCTGTCCCTATTATGTTTGACACATAAATGTATTTGATACTGTCGACAGTATAAAAGGTCTCTTTTCAAAAGTTTTCCCATACTTCAACTCTGTGGTAACTTTTTAAAATTCATTACTAAAATTAAATGAGGAAATAATAGAAATTAGGTCAACCTTACTCCCTCAACTGAAGGAAATAAATTAGCTTCTGAACTTTTTATTAACACAAACAAATTATTGGACTATATTTTTTATTGCCCAGCCTATGTAAAATCTAATGTGGACTATATAATTCTTAGAAAATGAATACCTTACACCTATAAAAATAATCAAAAATGCACACAAATGTATTCTGGCTGATAAGAAGTATCCATCTCCAGTTATTTCAAAAAAGTAAATTGTAGAGAAAAAAAAAAAAAGAATACAATAGAGTAAAAATGTCATTAATTTTAGTAGAAAATTCATATACCATGACCTTTTTAGAAAGACCGTGAAAACAATGAGAAAACACAAAATTAGATTTTATGCTAGTCTGTCTGACATCAGGCAATAAGGAAGCAATATAGTGCGACAAAAGGTAGTTGCTCGTTCAAATTCAATTGTATGGAAGAAGCAGGTTGGCAGATAAATGACCATAGTGGGAAACACAAAGTAGCTGTCAAACCTGTTTCTAACAGAATTAGGTTAGATCTGTATGTGTGGTCTTTGGAGCATAGATCAGTTGGGACTCTTTAAAAGCATTTCTGAAATACTGTGTAAAAAAGAAAACTAGTTGAAGGACTATAAATCAACAACAAACAAAGCACCACAATAATTGAACACGAAAGTGTTTTTGCATATGAGTGGCACTTATTTTGTTGCTAACTCATTCCAAACATAGACTGGAGTTTTGTTTGAAAACTTGAAAGTAAATAAATGCAGTTCTCTATTATTTCCTGCAATAAGCTAGTTTTGTAAAGTTTATACTTTGCAGTAGAGTCCATAATGAGCACTTTATTAAAAAGTGATTTTCATGATAAAGTATAATTGTGATTGTAGTGTGCATACTATATGACCACCTCAACTTATGCATTTGAGTGCAAAAATTATCATGAAGCACTTCATCTTACTGCAAAGTTTTAACTGCTTATTTAGTATGTTGAAAAATATAAGAGGAGCAGGGAAAGAGGACTTGGTGTTGTATGAAATTCAGTTTCAAAACATCAATTTCCCATGATCATGCCTTCAGTAAAGAAAAATATTTTATATAATCTACTTACAAGGCACATCAGACATTTACTTTTGTTGTGCTGAGTTGCATGTTCACTCCCTAGGGAGAATAAACTATTTCTTCCCTGGACCTGACTATTTTTAAACAAAGCATCACATTACTGAACAAAAATCCTGTATCATTGTTTGTTTGTTTTTTTGTTTGTTTTTTTAATTCCAAAGGATTTTTTTTGTGCTTCAACTTCTAAACTTAAGATGAACTGCCTTATATGGCTAAACTCTAGTATAAGGGAATAAGGGCTGTAGGGTATAATTTTGATGTAATAACTTTTTTTTCAATGTTAATGATTACAATAAGTCTATACTTATTGTAAGGCCTAATTACAAATTTCAAAGAAGTGATAACACATGAATGGCCATACCCATGTAGTTCCTTACAAAAATACATTACTATTTAGCAAGAATCTATAAAAAGTATTAAATTCATAAATTTTAGAATTGTGCAAAAAAAAAAAAAAAAAAAAATGGTTTCCAAATAAATTTGCCATACTTTCTGTTTAAGCACATTTGACAAAGACAGCAGAGTTAGAGAAAATGCCCCAAGCAAAAATGGCTTTGGAATAATGCATCAAGTTAAAAACTACCTGTGACATTACATACTATACAGTATGTTATACATAATGCTTAACTGTCAGTTAACCGCACTAACTGGTCAGAAAATGCCATTGTAGTATCTTACTTCTTGATTAATGATTTCCAAGGAAAATCATTTTTTTAATGTGGTGTCAAATAGCATGTTAAGGAATTGGTGCTTTTATCAATAACTTCTACCAAAAACTAGTTTTACAGTTCTATTCATCATTGTAAGCATGTACTAGAATTCACTGCAATTTTGCTTTGTTCTTTCAGCATTACATAATATTTTCATATCTTTAAAGCAACTGCTGATTTTTTAAATGCTTTTTCACATTATGAAATGAATCAAGACAGCCTTTTTCTTCCAGAAACGTCAGCTGTACATGCAACAGCATCCTGCTTCTCTTCCTGAAATGTTATTGTTTGCTGCAAAAGGTTTTGTTTTAGGTGTAGCTCTTGGGCTTTCAGGTGTTGTAGTGAAGCCTTTAACTGGTAAGTTGTCTTGTATTTCTTATTAATTATACAAAATTGAGTAATCTTTTCACATTGTAGACAAAAGCAAAGATAAAACTTTTAAATACCATTGCCACTTTATTTAGTAATGTAGGCACCATTATTTTCCTGTAACTCTTGCCATCTGTTGTGTAGCTTCAGGATCCCATCCACTCAGGAATTTGCAGGTTTTGGGGTAAAGAACTGCTCAATGATTTTTGCAGACTTCTAAAGAAGCGAAATGTTTTCCATTGAGGGAATTCTGCTGAGAGCAGAATAAATGGAAATCTGAAGGTGCTAAGTTGGATGAATAAGCTGAGTGAGGTGGGGGAATCCAACCCTAGTTCCAATAATTATTCCCTTTTGACCAAAGGAACATGGGGTCTGGCATTGCCCTGGTGGAAGAAAACACCCTGTTTTCCTGTTGACCATTTTTGGATGTTGGTCATGAAGTCGGACTTTCGGCTGGTCCAATCAAGAATAGTTTCTATCAGAATTAATCCTTTGGTTGCTTGGCAGCAGCTTATAATACAGGAGTTCCTTCCAGTCTCACGACACACAACACATTACCTTCTTTGGATGCAGACTCTCCTTTAGAGTGGTTAATTGTGGGCCATCTCAATTGCTTCACAATATTTTTCACTCCATGTTAGTGTACACAGTTCATTTCTCATTGTCCATCCCTATTTGTTTCAGAAATGAAACGTAGTCTGAACTGTGAATTGCAAACAGATGTGCAGTAAAACATTCTTCTCACTCAAATTGTGTAGTACTCAAACTTCAAGGAGATTGACATATCCAAGCTATGCCAAATGCAATGCCTCAGTGCTGTTGGATGTCTGTGGTGTCTGTGCAATTGCTTGGGTCATATAGTGTGGCTTGCTTTTAATTAATGCCTTGATCTGGACAACATTGTAAGGCCAGCACTGATATATTTGACTTCTCTGCTGGAAGCTTACAGTAGTTTCCCACTATATTCATTTACAACATATCGTTACTAACTTAAAAAAGTGATTTAGCTGTAACAGGCAGGCCACCACCTTGCCTTTACTATTGAGATCTGGCAATCAAGGTGGCTGAAAGGTGTTCTTTCTTTAACAAGTTGGGCATAAATGAGTTCATATTACATGGTAAAACTTAACAAAAATCTTTATTGGGGAAATTGCGCCCTGTTCCAATCATCTTCGAGACTATCTCATAAGAGCTGTCGCTCTCTCATGTGTCCGTTCTCACCACTTCCTGGCTGAACCCCAATATGGCTTCTCCTCTCCAAGTGCCTCATACCTATCTATGCCCACAGGCCATTCATGGGAAACATGATGCCCACTGTGTGACCTTCACTTTCCCTGGTCAAGAAGCAAGTACTTACTCACTCTCCTGGTCACAGCCAACCACTACTTGGCTTTTTGCCTTGGAGTTAAATCCCCAACAACCACATGTGTGCAAACTGATCCTACCATGTGGTCTACTGGCAAGATTAAGTCTTGACAACAGTTCTTGAAAAACAGCCGGAAGCGGAAATTTCATAATACATAAATAACACAAGTATTAATGCCCCCAGTGGTATACTTCCTGTCTGACAACTACGGGAACGACCTTCCTGGCACTAATCCAAGGTAACAGTTCGTTACCCGCAATGTCAAGAGACCTTAGGTGCTGATGGACTTCGTGCTTGTTGTCCATTTGTATGGTTAACAATGTGATCTTCTGAAAAAGCCTTAGTCTCCTCCTCTTTCATACGAAGGGACCTTTGAGCACTTTCCAGAATTATAAATGTGAATTGTCTGTTATCATTGTCCTTGAATGTCCATTAATTATCCATATTGTGTCCATTTTTACATTTTGATAATTAAGTAGTTATGTATTTTGTGGTGACCCTTATAATCAACTTTAATGGGTCTGAAAGACTGTAGTTCATCAGCGAATGAGTAGTCTCTACAACAGAACTTTGCAAACCAATACTGAGACATTCACTCTTACAGCACCTGCATCATACACGGCACATATCTTTTTTTGTGTTTGTGCCACATTTTCACCCTTGCAGCAAAAAAGCAGCATTAACTGACAAAAATGAACCTTATTGTCTCCCATTTTACAACCTTCTCCAAATGAGCACTACTGATCATGCCAAACTCCTTTTACATAGATGTGTCGGAATCTCACCCTTCAGAATATGTAATATCATGTATCTGCAATGCGAATTAATCTTTAAACTTGATACCAAATACATCTATGGCCAAAAATGCTAAAAGAAATTCCTCACAACCCAGTGTGCCACCCTGGTGGCACAGTGATCTAAGCGATGGCTTCTGATCATTCGTCCAAGATGGGTCCGGGTTCGAATCCCAGTGAGGCATGGATGTTGTGTTTGTCTTATGGTGCTGGCTCTCTCTCTTCCCTGGAACCAGTGGCCCTAAATTAGGGATGGGGGACTGCTTATAGCCCATTGAATTGCTCATGGTGGTCATTAAACGTCCAATAAAACAACGAAAAAAAAAAAAACAATAGTGTATTACTTTTAACTGCTCTTGCTTATTTTCAGTTGCTGGATTTTGCTTGAATATTTTCTTTTTGCCAGTTAGTATCATGCGCTTCTGCATTATAAGTCTTATTTTGTCATATTTGAAACTGTATTATTATTTTTTTTAGTTTCCTTCTGGTTGTTTTACCTTTATTATTTTTATGTTTGAGCTTTCATAAAATTTATTTTGATTAATGGTAAAAAGAACATGATAGTTCTAATTTGTTATAATAATTTTTAAATATTTAAGTTCTGCTGGGTTTAATAGGAAATAAAATTTGGCATCTGGTTTCTATAACTCACGCTTCAAATTTTCAGGTTGTGTAGCAACTCACCTTTGGGGCACAGTTAAGGAAGTAGCTGTTGCCATTCAGATGGCAATGGCCAACCTTTCTAGTAATTTATTATTATGACTTCTTTTTCAATTTTGGTCACCAGCCCCTCTTCAAATTTTCTCTTTGCAGAAGAGTGACTGAAGAATTGTAAATTTTATAATACAAGATATGGCTATTAAATTCCAATTATGCTGTAACTTGAGTTACATAAGAAATTTACATTTTTAACTCTTACCACCTTCAATGTACTCCCCTTCCACATCAACACACTGCTGCATTCTGATCTTCCATTGGGTGAAGCAGTGCTTTAGCTCATCTTGTGTGATCCCTTTGAGAAGCTTGGTCATTCTCTTCTTTACCTACATAACTGACTGAAAATGGGTCCCCTTGAGAACAGATGTTACTTTAGGCAAAAGAGGAAAGTTGTATGGGGCCAAATCTAGTGAGTAGGCAAGATGTGCAAGCACTGTGTTGCTTTTATTGGCAAATGGCTTCACTGAGAGTGTTGAATCAGCTAGTACATTGTCCTGGTAAACATGAAGCCATTTTTCCACAACTGTGGCCACTTTCTTGTGATTTGCTCTCTCAATGTCACTAGAATCTGTTTTCTGTAATGCTGGTTTTTTTTTAGTTTCCTTCTGCATTGGGAATCCACTCTGCCAAAATTACTCTTAATGTCAAAGAAAACAATTAACAAGGCCTTTTACTTGGACTTGTCTGCTATGTTTTCTTTGCCATTGGTGTTTTCCAATGCTTAGACTGTTTCTTTTTTTGTTTCAGGGTTGCATTGGAAGATCCAGGTTTAATTACAATTATTAACACTTTATGAAAGGTCAGGTTTTGCCTGAATTTCCCCCAGAATGTCAACAAAAATTTGCTCACAATTTTATTTTTGTTCAGGCTGGAGAAGCTTTGGAACCATCTTGGCACAAACCTTTTTCATGTGGAATTTGCCTAACAGTCTTTTTATCGATGTTTACCATTCTAATAATACTCAGTCCTCAATCATTTCGAACAATTGCATAGATTTTGTCCAAATTCTTTTTTTTTTAATTCTTGCGTGTCCCAGACGTTTGTCATCTTCAATGTCTCCCCAACCCCTCTTATGCCATGCAAAAAGACGTGCATATGTCATGTTTTCTTCCCTAAACAGCTCTGGACTTAACATACAAAATAATTCAGTAGGCAATTTCTCTAATTTCACCAAAAATTTCACGTTTATCCACTGCCCAATTCTTGAACTTGGCATTTTGCTGATGTGTGACAAAAAACACTTGCATTGATACATGTCACCGAATTAATACAGAGAGTGAAGCGAACTTTGCACTTCTGGTTATGTACAGTTCAAGGTCAGTAGCCGCCCACTCACTTTCAACTTTCACCACGCATTTCACTCACCACAAGGCACATTCTCATTATTTCATAGTCGGACCTCGTATGTCTAGTGTTTTGAACTTGCTTATCTTACCCTGTTTATACATCATGTTTCTTGGGAATTTATGAATATTTTTTCAACTGTGAATGCTGCTTGCTACATTCAGATTCTCACTTGTTTGTGGAACAGTGTGAAAAACAATGTCTGGAAAAGTACTGGAACAGATGGCTCCTGTGTCATGATAATACCCTAGTTACATAGTCATGACAAGGATAAAATTCTTGGCAGAAAAAAAAAACAGCCATGTCAAAGCCACCTTATTCACTAGACATTTTGTCCTGTAATTGCTGGCTGTTCTCTCACAAGAGATTGGGTCTCTGAGGTCAATTTTTTTGTGAAAGTAGAGGACATCCAATCCAAAACAACACAATGGCTGGCCTCCCTGTAATTCCCAAGGAGACCTTCCATGAGTGCTTCCTAGAATGGTAGAATTTTCAGACTTAAGAGTGAGTGAGCAAGCTCACATGCATGTAAGTACTGTGGTTTAAAGATGATTAAATTATGTGATATAATTTGCTTACAAGGATTTCTAGATTTTCCCTTGTAGAAATAAAGGCTAAACTATGTATCAGATTGAATTTATATTCTGGTCCTGTATGTTATGTTTTAGACTGGGTATTCAGCCTATGGTCATGTAAGCCAAAACCCTTGAAAACCAAAGGACAAACACAAACCTATATTTTTTAACAATGACTTAAAATCCACATCCTAAGGGTAAGAGATCTGCTATTTTGACAGAACCTCGTGTGTTGTGTGTTCATGAAAGAATTGAATTTTTCAGTGTTTTATCCTGGACGTAAAAGCGTGTAAAGTTTAGGTTAGACATCATTCTATAGACATACAGTGCTTGTATTTGTTTTTTATGTTTAATGGTTTCTAGAATTTTCTGAAGTAATCCCAGTCAGAAGTCCTGTCCTGTGGATCCTTGAGAATCACATAATCTTCAAAACTACACTGCTTTAATTGAAGTTGCTGCTGAAGGAACAAGATTCTTTGTATTCATGTTAATAATTATTGAACCATCATCTACAGAGAAATTATCCATTTTTCGTAAACATTGTGGGAAAATAATTTTTGACTATATTTCTTTTTGCTGTTTCTTGGTTTGCCAATTTTGCTGTTATTTTTTTTTAATTCACACTGCTGTTTGATTTTATGATGATGCAATTTTTGGATGTTATTGTTTGGTAGTAATTTGATTGCTATTTTGTTTTCCTGAAAGTTTGGATAAACCTTTCTTCCATTGGTTTTTGAGTATATTTTCAGTGTTCATGTTGGGGTGTGTGTAAGGTTGTTCTATTTCCGTAGTTAAAGTCAGATGGGTATGAAGTTGACATCACATCTTTGATATCATGTACCTCAGAGATTACCTGATAGTGTTCCATATGTGAACTGGAAGCTCTGGTGTTTCGTTAACACGCTGACCAAAGCCTTGCCTGATCAGATTATTGTTGCTGAGATTTCCTGGTGCTACTAAGACTGATCAGCGTAGTGATTATGTTTAATTGCTGCTGGTACATTTAATGCAATGTGGTGCCTGTTTGAATCATGCTTATTGGTTGAAATTTCACTACCACCCTGCTTTTATATGGTTAGGTTATTTTGTATGACATTCTTGCAAAAGTGTTTCAGATAATATTGCTGTCCATCAGAACAGTGATTGAGCTCTCAAGTATTACTTCAGCTCAAACTCCACTTTACTATCATCATTGGAATTACTTGGAATAAATACTCTGCATCCAAACTACACCAAACTAGTTTAATTTTTCAGCACAAGGCTGTGTTGTTGAAAAATGTCTTTTTTTAATAGGAGCACAACAAGAAGGTGTTGAAGGTTTCTTTCGTGGTGTTGGTAAAGGACTTTTAGGCCTAATAACCAAACCAGCTGGTGGAGTTATGGACATGGTCAGCATGGCATTTGATGGAATAAGAAGGTAGGTTTTTTTCAGTTTTTGTTTTTAATAGACAAATTAAATTCTGCCAATAGGAAACAATATGCTGTTTAAATTTATATCAGCTTCATACAGTGTTTATTAATAGATATGCAGTAATAAATATTACATAATGAAATCTTAAAACACACCATCAGTCTGATTTGACTATGGTAGCATCAAGACTTAAAAATATCTATTTGTGTGAAAAATTTATCAGCTTTATTAAGTAGAATTTAAGGAATGATTAACCTGCTCCTTTTCTCCTTTGTATGGTGTAATTTCTTGTTATAAAGCTGTAAATAGATATGCATACAATTATTTAAAGGTAATAGTGTTAGTAACTCTCAGAAAAGAATACAATTTATAAATCTATACGAGTTCATTAAGATGTGTAAAAAATTATGTTTTGTCAAGGATTTAGCATTTCAAATATGGGAAGTCATACTTAGAGGTTAACAAACGTTTGAAATTTTTAATTTATGCAAAGAAACACTACAGAAAAAGTTGAACTTCAAATTTGGTGATTTTAGATATATTTTACAAGCATCAATTGTTTATCACATTACAAGAATGTGAAAACTTGAAATTCTGAAGTATCTATCTTACACACTGTGTCTTTAAGTTTGGCTTAAAGAAAAAGGAAAATGTATGCTATGTGTGTCTTCATTATTTTGGGGTGAGGAGTATACAAAATTTTAAGAAAAATCCACCCTGTGGAAAAATGACATGCACGCACATCAAAGCGCTGCGGTGTACACTGAAGAGCAACTGAATTAGAGATACCTGTCTAGTAACGTGTAGCACCACCTTTCGCCCTGATGACGGCGGCGATTCATCTTGGCATGGACTCGACAGTACACCGAAAGCGTTGGGAAGCCATATGGATCCACGACCCCTGAACAAGCTCCCACAGTTCACAAAGATTTGATAGAGGGGGGCAGAGCCTCGAACATCTCTCTCGATGGCATCCCAGATATGCTCGATGGGATTGAGGTCAGGTGACCTAGCTTGCCAAGGAAGCGAGGTCACGTTGGTGGAGTGTTCATCCAACCATTCGTATCCCGGTAATGTTGACCTGTGAGGGACAAAGTCACACATACCAGGGGTCCCATTTCAGTCCACGTAAACAGTCCCCAGATGAGAATGCCACCCCCACCAGCTTGAAGAGTACCCTACTGGCAAGAAGGATCCATCGCTTCATGTGGTTTGCACTGTACTCGTATTCTGCCATCTGCATGTACCAACGTGAATCTCGACTCCTCAGTCCAGGCAACATTTTTCCACATGTCTAGGGTCCAGTGGCGATGTTCCAGTGTCCATGCTAATCTTTGCACCCTGTGATGTGCGGTCAGCAGCTGTACCCTCGTGGGACAATGGCTTCTGTACCCCATAGCGAGGAGATGGTTCTGGATGGTGTGGCTGCTTACGCGTTTTTGTGCACCAGCGTTAAATTGCCGAGTGATTTCTTGCACTGTGGCTCATCTATCCGCTGCGAGCTAGCCGACGATGACGCCGCTCATCCACACGCTGTTGTCCAGGGCAGTTGGCCCTTGCAGGGATGGTTGTACCGGATTTGATGTACTCATGGTGCACCCGTGACACAGTGGTTCGTGAAAATCCCAGTGCCTGCACGACTTCAGAGATGTAGTGACCCGTTCGTCGGGCCCCGACAATTTGCCGACGATCAAATGCGCTTAGATCCTTCGTCTTACCCATACTGCATCCGACTCTTACTGATTCCCGTTGCATCACTCCTTACATTGTAGGATCGCTGCATACGTCATGTCGTTTCCGTTTACAGGGCCGCCCACAACAGCGCCACATTTGCAAAACGCCAGCTGTCTAATTCAATCACTCTTCATTGTATGTATAAAGATCAGTAATGAAATCTAGATACTTCTTCATAAAGCATATAAAAATGACAGGGTATTGCAAGTGGGTTTCTTCCATTTAAAATGTTTAAAGTGGGACTTTTTAGTGTCTTTTGTCAATATTAACATTGTAATTTATGTAATGGCTTACAGTTAGACTCTGTCTAAATTTTATGGACATGAGAAAAATGCAGAAATTGTCTTCAAGTAATGAGTAGCATGCTGAATCAATATCACTAAATGTGTTTATTTTAAAAACCCTTACTTGCAGGCTTTATTCAGATTAATATACTTAAATTCTATTTTAACTTGAAGAGCTTTCATTATTCTTCACATCTGTGTTCTTTTGTATTTTCAGACATTTCTGGCCTGTAGATCTTAATCAAGACGTGTTGTCAACAATTAGAAACTGTATCAAAAGTTTTGTTTTGATACAGTTTACATTACTGAAATGTTATTTCTGAGAATAAAAAAAAATCATTTTTATTTCAAAACTTTTTCCACAATTAATGATACAAGTTGATATTGTAGAATATGTGTATCTGAAACACTAACTGAAGTACAATACCATTAATCTAAGCATTAGTAATAAAATGTCGTTGAAATTTTTTCCTTAAAGCCAATTCGGAAATCTTCAATAAAAATCATGGTTATTTACCTTCTCATTTTTGTTTTCTTACCTGTGCATTGTTATTACAAAAAATAAATGAAAAGGAAAACCTCAAAATAAAATTCTGGAAAATGTTATCCATGAAACAAAAAAAGAAATTGAAGTTTTTCTTTAAAAGCTCATGTGTGTGTTTCTATTTTTATTTTTTTTTTAGTAGTCCCAATACAGTAGGGTGAAGCACCACTCCTGTAATGATTGTATGATATGCTTTGATATCTTGAGAGAATTTGCTGCATACTTTTGCACTCAAATGTTTAAATGCTGTTTGTTTATTTTGCATGCATTTTAACGGTTCATCAACTTTTTATAATTTCCTGTGTTTAAATCAACTAGTGTAATAAGTGTAATAAATAGGAAACATCTTAGATAACAATGGGAAGCTAATCCTCCCAAAGAAATAATTCTTCACAAATACATGGAAGGCAATACAGATGTCATTATCAGCACAATGGTACAGTATTTTCACTGTTTCCCATACATGATTCTTCTGCGGACTCGTGGAATTCTGCCTTTTCCATCATCATTAGGGTCATTCTCGAGATCGCTGCAAAACTGAAGAGAAATTTTGGGGGGATTACTAGGGTAGGGTGGGGGCGTTTTCCAACTGAAGACGGCATTTCATCATTCATAGCTTTTGAAAATGGAAGTTAGATAAAGTTAAGTTTTTCCGATACCCAATCGTAATTTCTTTTTTCCGTTATGTTGCCTCTATCCAATATAGGTGCCAAATATCATTTTATTGCATAAATGCTTGTATTTAAGCATGAACTGTAGGCAACAATTTCCAGAAACTAAAGTAAAGATGAAACTAAGATTTCCAAGTAATCTTTAGGAATGAGTTTCTTCCGTGGATTCGAGTAATTCAGTGTTTTCCATTGTCGTTTGGGTTATTCTCGAAATTGATGCACGAGTGAACAGAAATTTTGGGAGGATTTGTGGTAGTTGGGGGTTCATTTTCCATTTGAGGACAGAATTTTGTCTTTGGAAACTTTCGAAAACAGAAGTTAGGCTGATTAATTTTTCCCACAAGTGGTCTTTTTTTTTCTCGCGATGTTCTATCTGTCCAGTATTGTTATTAAATACCCTTTTATTCCATTAATATTTGTATTTCAGCTTAAAAGGGGGGGCAGAATTTCCAAAAACTGAAGTTAGAATGAGCAAAGATTTCTCCCTTAATCATAACCTTTTTTTCCCCGTGATGTTCACACTATCCTGTGTTGTTGTTAAATGTCACTCCCTCTCCCATAAATGTTTGCATTGAAGCTTGATAAGGCACTATAAAATTTCCAAAAACGGATGGGACAAATTGGAAAATTTTTAAGAATTGATGCATGGTTTTCAAAAGTATTCATATTCTCAGAGTTACACCATTTAGCCAAAACATTCATAGTCTCCAGGCTGAAAGTTCTTTCAGCATGATGAATAAAATTATTGTCATGTGAAGGAATAAAAAAAGTGATAAAGAAGAAATGGGTATGGAAAGATATCAGCAGAAAGAAAAATTAAGCAATCAGTGCCATTCAGCAAAGAGTCAACAAACGACAAATATGGTTGTGGAACTTGCTGGGAAGAAAGAAAGACATGCTTGCAAGAGGAAATTTGAGTTGTTGTCTTAGTAAGTACAACAATAAAACAAAAGAAATGTGTAAGCAGTGTCTTCTGAAGCCATTTTATTTTGTTTTGAATTCAGTTATTTTATATTGTGAATAGACAGTGGTGTGCTCCAGTTTAATATTTACATAAATAAATTACAGTGAACAATTCCATCTTGTGTATGCCACATGATATTCACACTTGAACGCCGTGCATTTCAATTTTTCACCTGTTTAAAAATGTCAGTTTTCATTGGTCTTGTGTCTGTGTTTCCCATGTTGCAACCTATTCAGAAAACTCGAAAATTACATCAACCTGGAGCAGGAATCAAACCCACATTTCACGATTTCCTTTCGAGCATGCTATGTTACACTTCGCTTCAGTTGCTTCACGCAACCATTACACTTGGCTTCTGCTTAGCTTCAGCTGCTTGGAATTTCGTTCTCCTGGGTGGTGTAACGGTTTCATGCTAAAACAGAAATCGAGAGATGCTGATTTGATTCCTGCTCCAGGGGAATGTAATTTTCAAGTTTTCTGAATAAGTGGCTACATGGGTAACAGTAAAAATATAGCATCTTTGTTCTGATAATGAAGTAGGAAATATTTAAAATAATTATTTTGCGTAGATCGTTTTGGAATTGGAATTATTACATTTCTAAATGCCAGTAAAGGTACAAACCAGAGCCATGGTTTCAGCCACTTGGGCTCCTGTCAGCCATCAAATTGTGCATGTTCCATTTTTGAGCTGTTTTTGAATCTCTCATCACAGGGCTACTGTCTCAACAGCTCAAGAATGGAACAACATGCGCAATTTGATGGCTGACGAGAGCCCAAGTGACTGAAACCATAGTCCCAGATTGTACCTTTACTGACATTTAGAATTGTAATGATTCTGATTCAAAAACGATCTGTGCATAATAGAATGCCATTAGCAATTCTGCTTTACTATTTTGTTTGATAATTATTTTAAGTTTTTTTCTTTCCATTTTTAATAATTCATATCATAAAGCTAACTTCTTTGGAATTTTCTATGCATCGAGGAATTTTTTTTTTTTTATTTGTAATGTACCAGGAGATGTGACGTACCTGCCAGAAGGACGCACACGACATAAAGGCAGATAGGAATCAGAATAAAACGTCCGCGTAGCTCAATTGGTAGAGTGACTTATTCCGGAATGAGGGGATCCGGGTTCGAATCCTGGCGTGGACAGAAATGACGGAGAAATTTACTTCGTTATAATGGCGCCCGAACTATCCGGATGACCCGACCGTTCAAAATCTCGCATTGGTGTGATGTTATTTCCACACCGCGAGATAGGAAAAATAAGAGAATCCCTTCTCCAGCACTTCGAATAAAGAAAAAAATTAGGGGAGAGATGATGTAACGTACCAGGAGATGTGACGTACCTGCCAGAAGGATGCACACGACATAAAGGCAGATAGGAATCAGAATAAAACGTCCGCATAGCTCAATTGGTAGAGTGACTTATTCCGGAATGAGGGGATCCGGGTTCGAATCCTGGCGTGGACAGAAATGACGGAGAAATTTACTTCGTTATAGGTTACAGTCTTCCTTTATAATTTGCTGGCTTTGTGAGTTTAAAATCAAAAGCCTGCTCATAGTCATTTGTTGTTGAATAAAATGAAAAAGTATTAACAGTCTTCAGTTTTGGTAGAAAGGGTGACTTTCAGAAAGTGATATTTTTGTGGTTAACAGACTTTCCCATGCTTGGCCAAAAAAACAAAAAAAAATACTATTCTATGTGCATCAGATGCTGAAAGATAAGGTGTTAGTACATAAAGTTGAGGGGGGAAGTGTGAAAATGAAAGTGAACAACTCGTAACACAATAGCCTTCTAAACCTCTAAGCACAAAGTGAGGTTGAGTGAAAGGCATTTTTTAATAATGGAGCTAAAATTGAGAGATATTACTTTACTTTATTCTAAAGTTATATTATTTAAATGCATGCTGTTTCTATGAAAGTGAACTGATAGATATGCAACATTTCTTGCTACTGAAAACTTGATGAACCAAATTAATCACACAGTAATACTGTAAAGGAGACTAAAGCTGAAATATAGTCATGCAGTGGCTAAACTATTGAACTATTCTCAGTTACTAAGGAACTGGACAAAGTATCAACAGTTTGTGTGTTCTGCTGTTTGGATTTATTTTGCTTTCCAAAGCCAAGAAATTTAAGTCAACTATTGGTAGTATCAATTAAATAATAGATAGGAAAACATATTCTAAGTTAATACAGAATAAATCTCGAAAATGTAGAGTAATTACTTTTAAGTATTTTCAGATTTTCTTAGAAACTCAACACATGGATAAAAGTTAATGATGGCATTTCTCTACAACAAAAATTGATGTGCTTGGTAAAAAGGTTGCACAAGATAATGTCATTATTAGCACAAAAGTGCCATATTTTACCTGTTTTCCATGTTGCCACCTGTTCAGAAAACTTAAAATTGCATTGCAGACATCACCCTGATATAATTTTTTTTTGAAAAGATTGCAGTGTGAGGAACAATGAAAAAATGTCACCTGTGTGCTGATAATGACATTCATATGTCCCTTTCATGTAATTGTGAAGATTTGTGTATGATAATAAGATTAATGTGTTCATCTGTGATTATTGTGTAGAACAAAAGTGCAAATATGGAAAATCTGAATTTCAGCAGAGAAAAATCATGCACACACTCGCATTCATTCATTCACTCGCTCACTCACTAGACAAAGCATTAGAGATAGGGGTGAATTGCAGTTGACTTGAGCATCCCCGGTGCAGAGGGGAACAGACCCAAACCAAACACAGGCAATAAATAAGTGGACAGCAGGGCTTCCCAACAGTGCATTGCAATCAATGAACATTGGTAACATGCACATATCTAAAAAGCAAGTTAAGTTGATGGTAGTTGAGAGCATGCTTAAGTTACTTATAATAGTTTTTAAGGCAAATATATTTCAGATATTACTATGGCCTTCGTCAGTGCGACTACAATTGTTTCATTGCCAGATTGGAAAGGTAAGTTCTGTAATGGTAACTCCGGGTGATGTGATGCAATGAGAGATTTCCAGATGTATGGGAATATAAATGGGGAGCTCAGAGTTACAATTTTTGGAAAATAAAATTTCCAAACTTTCTTTAAACCTTAGAGCAAAACGATTTTGGAAAGAAGCCAGCTTTTTTGTATCGGACCAAAGTGGAATAGCAGAAGTGTCAGCCATGGTAAAGTTGAGACAAGAAAGAGGAAGGTTTTTCCAAATTTCACATCAGATTTGTGTTCCTGAAGTCTTGAGAGAATTTTCCGGAACGTACTTCCTATGTAAGCGGTTAATCATAATGAACTTCCTATGTAAATGGTATTACATAGGAAGTTTGTTTCGAAAATTCTCTCAAGACTTCAGGAACACAAATCTAATGTGAAATTTAGAAAACCTTCCTCTTCCTTGTTTCAACTTACCATGGCTGACACTTCTGCTATTCCACTTTGGTCTGATACAAAAAGTAGGCTTCTTTCCAAAATCGTTTTGCTTCTAAGGTTTAGAATAAGTTTGGGAAGTTTATTTTCAAAAATTGTAACTCTGAGCTCCCCATTTATGTTCCCATACATCTGGAAATCTCTCATTGCATCACATCACCCGGAGTTACGGTTACAGAACTTACCTTTCCAATCTGGCAACAAAACAAATCATAGTCGCACTGATGAAGGTCATAGTAATGACTGAAATAGATTTGCCTTAACTCTTTAAGCGGCCGATATAGCTGAAAAAAATAATGGTTCTCCAAATTTTCTGCTCTCCTTTAACAGAATTTTTCACATAGCGGCCGAGTTTGACGAAAGCTCAAGTGAAACAATTATTTTGTCTCTCTCATCTCAGCAATACTGACCATCAGAAGTGTCATAGACATCATGCCACTAGGTAGAAGGTCCTTTATCAGAAAGTCTCTTCTAGTCCTTTATTCTCTCTGTAGAAAGTTCTTTCTAGTTCCTTATTCTCTGCTTTATGACTCAGGGCATGACAGATAATTGCAGTCCCCCTGACATGGATATCATGCAACTGGGGAAAAAGGAGACACTCAAACATTTTTTCTGTCCTTTCTTGGGTTCTTCGCCATTATTATAGCTTTTTTTGCAGGTACTCAGTCAAGAAAGATTAATGTCAGTTATCCCCTTAAATGAATAACAAAACTAAGGGGAAAGCAACAAGTTCTCATGGGCAGGTACATTCGTTCCTGCCGCATTCAGTCTGTTTCTGAGACAGCAAATGTATTCGTTGCACGTGATTATAGTCTTATGGTAACCCCGAGTTAATTCGTTCCAGCCGATTAAAGGGTTAAAAACTATTATACATCATAGGCGTAGCCAAGGGGTTGTCCTTGGGGTCCGGACACACCCCCGAGGGGAGATTTAGTATGAATTTAAAGCAATATATATGGGGCTTTCACCAATGAACCAAACCTATGGACACAACCCTCCCCCCTGAAGAAATTTCTGGCTACACCACTGTTATACGTAACTTAAGCATGCTCTCAACTACCATCAACTTAACATCAATAATCAAAGTCGTGGATGCCGGCAATGTGTCCGCAACTTTGATTGTGGACTCATGTCAGCTCAAGGCACATAGATCATTCTATCTCCCAAGTGGTATGAACCCTAGAGTTTACCATCGACAGACGTACCAGTGCCCAGAGAGCAAGCTGTGGCCGGCCACACACTATTGATGACCGGAATCAACGTAGCAAGCAAATGGTACTGCTCACATTTATACCCTGGCTACGGGACACAACACACTTGTCATGTGCCCCTGTTGACTGCTCATCATCAGACATTAGGCCTCGCCTAGTGCTAGGAACATCAAAACTGGACCTCTGCAGAGTGGTGCCATGTCATGTGGTTAGCTAAATCCCATTTTCAGCTGTATTGAGGTGACGAAAGGGTGCAGGTGTGGCGTCGATAGCATGAGGCCATGGCATCATTGTGCCAGGTTGGCTCTGTTCAAGACAGTGGTGGCTCTGTGATGGTGTGGGGAACCTTCTCATGGGACACATTATGTCCCTTAGTGTGTCTAGAGAGGTCCTTAATCGGTGATCCCTACCAGCATGTGCTGGCTAATCACCTACTCACTTTCATGGCCATTGCGCATCCTGTGGCCAATGGCCTGTTTCGGCAGGACAATGTGCCGCTCTGCAGGGCCACAATCATGCAGGCATGGCTCAAGGAACACTCATCTGAATTCGGAACCATCCAGTGCTCCCGACATCCTCACATTTAAACCCTATGGAAGCTCTCCAGAATGTCGTGGAAGCTCCAAAGTCCCCTGTGGAAACTCTCTAACATCAAATCCATGGATCCTGTACCAACATCCTGTGAGGAGTTGTGGACAATGTTACAACAGGCATGGCTGGCATTTCCACCGAAAACCCTCTGGCATCTGGGTATACCCACTGTTATTCATGCTAGGGGAGGACCTACATGCTATTAGGTTGGTTTCTCTAATGTTTTGTCCATTGAGTGTATATATGTACCTTAATATGAAAAGTAAAGCCTTAAATTTTGTTTTCTTTGTGATTTTCCTGGCATTTACATGCTATTAAATAAATAACAGTGCTGAGAACTAACATAATCTTACATCAAAAGAAAAACATGTTGTTTTTATGATTTCTTATACGCATGAGTACAGAAACTTGTAGGTACTATGAATATTAAGTTTTTATTTTTCAATTAACACTTTAAAGTTTCTGTTGCTAAAGTGCCTTTCAATTTAAACATTCACATATGACAATCTAAATTTATTTCTTCTGCAGAGCTGCTGAAATGGGTGAAAATGTGGTTGCTCGAATTCGTCTTCCAAGATTTATCAATCCAACAATGGTAAGTTTTCGTGGCTAAAAAAAAATGAAGTTATTGTAAGCCGCCCCGGTGGCGCAGTGGTCTAAGGCGTTGACCTCTGATCATTCGTCCGTAAGGGGCCTGGGTTCGAATCCCGGTGAGGCATGGATGTTGTGTTTGTCTTACGGCACTGGCTCTCTCCCTTCCCTGGAACCAGTGACCCTAAATTAGGGACGGGCGACTGCTTATAGCCCATGGAGTTGCTCACGGTGGTCGTTAAACCTCCAATCAAAAAAAAAAAAAAAAAAAGTTATTGTAATAACTGATGTGTGGAATAGATTATGTTTTGTCTTTTAAAAGTGATATGGACTCAAAAAAATCGGTTAAACTATGTTTCTAAAATATTCTGTAAAATTTAGATGTTAATTTTCAATAAAAAATATTATCTGTTATAGATTTTGATTATTTAAAATTTTGTATGTGTTCCAAATGTCTGTCTCCAGTAATTTCCATTCCCTATTTGAGGCATGTGATGAGATTCTTGGATCCATAATTTATTAGAATCAAGGGTTTTATGCAAATGATATTGGTTTTATCAAGGGTTTTATGCAATAGAATTCATTGTCAGTGAGTTGATGTGGCCAAAGAAATTTGTGATTAAATTTAGATATTTCTTCAAGAAATTGAAAATTCTCAAGAGAAATAATAAAGCATGAATCTAAAATTTTGAAGTACCTTGGAAGCTTTCCATACATTTAAGTGCTAAAATGAAAAACTTGGGAAATGCAACATAAGTTGAGGCCACACAGTACATTTCAGGTATACTGTATATGCAGTGAAACTTGATTATAATGAAATCCAAGGCACCAATGAATATTACTTGTTGTAACTGTTACTTGTTATATCCATTGTTGTCATTATATATTACTTTTACTGTTATTCAGTACTTATGTCACACACATGCGTACAGGTATGTACTTATGTTAAAGAGATAAAAACAATAATAATAGGCATAGCTTGAGACTACATTATTGACAGTTTATGTATGTATTTGATATTTGCATATTTATGCACTATGTTAATTTACAAGAAAAATATATACATTAGTAATTTCAATATTAAAAAGTCTTGATGGAGTGCATTGCTTGTAGTATTCTTATTTTTTAAAGAAGTCCTCCAATGTTGTCAGTTTTTAATTTCTTTTAAGATGAAATTTATGAAAAATGTCTTTCATTAAACTGAGATGAAATAGAATTTTAGATCAGTATCATTGGTTTGGTAATACAAAGAGTTTTCAGAGCAGTTTGTGCCTCTGTGCTCTACAGTACACTAACTGGACACTCTTCATCCTCATCTTCCTCACTGCCATCTTCAAAAGCCTCTTTTTCTAACAGCTGCAAGCATGTCCTCATATCACTGCTTTTCGGCATCATGAGGTTGTTGTCCACAAACTTGTGATCTTCCACACATGCCACCCAAATATCAAAGTTGTCTCTTGAATTACATTAATAATGGAACATTGTCATAATATTTTTCAGTGTCTTCATTGAATTCAGTGGATTTTAGTCTTGCTGTATTGAAACAGTTTTTGATGGTCTGTGATGTGACCTTATCCCATGCCTCATTCATGAATCAGATGGCATCAAGAACTGGAATTTGTCCCTTTCTTTCAATGGATTCTATAGTTTCCAATATTAAAAATTTCCTAAACTAGTATTTAAAGCTTTTAATAACACCTTGATTTGTAGGTTAAAAAATTGAAGTTAAATTTAGTGGGAAAATGCAAATTTGATATTGGTTAGGTTGAGAAAAATGGTGTTTGGCAATTGTTTAAAATCAGCAAAGTTTTCCAATCCCTTTTCCTAATCTCTTTATCCCAGTTACACATTTCTTCAAAGGTGGACAATAAGTAACATCCTGACTTTTTTGTTAGCTCAGTACATTACTGGAAGATTTTTAATGTTTTTAAAAAATCGTAGATTTTTCACTTTTCCTACTACTAGGGGTTTTCTTTTTTCAGTCTCACTCATTTTTGAACAAATCAGGACAGCCAGTCGATCTTTGGATAATTTTCCACCTGGGCACTTTTCACCTTTAAATTTGTGGGTCAGGTAGAGAAGTCAATCAATAAAACCCACCAGTGTCATCAGCATTAAAAATGTCAATTTCACAGAAACCTTTTCTGATATCTGGCCACACAGTTTCAATCCAGCAATTACTCACTTCATTATTTACATTGCCAGATTCACCACGTATATTACCACAAGCAACATCAATGGCTTAGATTTACTCATTATTCCCATGAAGCTCTCAACTATCATGTTTGCTGTAGCCATGAAAATTTATAAAATTCATAATTTCCAACCAGCTCTTCTCTTTTTGCTGACAATAGCCAAGATGTTGTTATACCTGTGCTCATTATAAATGAGTTCAACTGTATGCTAAAAATAAAGGTGAAACCATGAAAACTGAAATGCAAAATACATATACATGGTGTTGGTAGTACCAAAAGATGATTAAAATGATTGCTACTATATCAAGAGTTAGCACAAATAACCATACATTTATTTTTTCAATTTTCTTCCGATATTGGAGGTCATTTATGTCTTGCTGTTAAAGACCATTAAGCAGACCTTACATTTGAAGAAATACAATGTTGAGATTGACAAACAAATGCATTGTATATAGACCTTGTTATCAATGGAACTGAATGCAAGGACCATAAAAGCACTAATGTAGTAAATTTAACAAGTACATTCAAACTCTTTTTAACTGATTAAAATAAATTGTAGATAAGGAAAGTGAAAAAAAGAAATCTGCTACTTGTTTATATCACTGTGAAATAACTGGCTTCAAGATGTCTCAAATGAGTCACTTTAAAGGCTGCTTTTGTAACCCTTTGCTTTTTTTATCTCTGTAGTTGATAGTTTCTGCAACCTACGAGGCCGTGAGGTTGTGTAGGAACTAGATAAGAAGTTTGTTTGGCTCTGCAATCTGTTTTCAAAACACTGAATTTGGGGACAGTGTTTCTTCTGAAAAATTAACTGTCAATTACAGAAGGAGCATTTTCAAGAAGTGAAAAATGTTTCAATGAAATCTTTAAGAGAACATTTGTATTGAGTCAGCATTAAGCTTTTTGTTTTTATGTTATAATTTTTTCTATGCTGTGATCTGTATCACCTCAGCTTCAACACCATTGTCACATGCAGGAGAAAAGGAATGACAGAAGCTGGCAAAAAGGCTAGGCTAAGTAATCCATTCAACAAGAAGAGAATTGCATAATCCAGTATATGCCATGTTGGTAGAGCTACTGAAGCCAGTAGTATCATATGATTTTCATGACTTCATGGGCACTGTATTGTAAATTCTTAGGTGCACAAATTGGAGAATTCAACAGTTTTGAGATTTACTTTATCATTTTTCAAGGAGAAACAAGACTCTTTCATATTTTTTTTTTAATTTGATGGGCAGTGTCCCCAGAATATTTTTAAGAGGGAATAAATTTCAAGCCAAACTCTTAATTGTTTTGGCACTCCTGCATGACTTACTGCCAAAGCACAAAATGTTGAGCCCCTAACCCCAATGCAGTTATTTTAGGCAGATGAAATATATACTATCTGATAAAAAGTATCCCAACAATTGTCTGTTCACAAAGTCCCTGTAAAAGGAAAGTAATTAATATTGATATGGTCTACCCTCTGCTGCTATCACAGCCTCAACTTTACTGGAAAGGCTTTCCACTAGATTTTGGTACATTGCTGCAGGAATTGATAACAGGCAGTTCAGCCTGGCTTGCAGTCCACATTCAAATTCATCCCAAGTGTGTTTCACGGGATTGAGATTGTGGGGCTCTGTGCAGGCCAGTGAGGTGGTTCTTCCACAACCATCTCATCAGTCCATTCCTGTATAAACCTTGCCTTGTAAATGGGGACGTTATCCTGTTGGTAGACGAAAGGCTCTTCACCGAATTGGTGCCATAATGTTGGGAGCAAAGAATTGTCGAGAATATCATTATAGGCCAGAGTGTTAAGATTCCTGTACACTGGAACCAGGAGGCCCAGCCTAAAGCATGATGCCTCCTCCACCAAACTTTATGGTTGGCACAATACAGTTGAGCAGGTAGCATTCACCTGTCATTCTCCAAACCCAGACTAATCTGTCAGACTTTCAAATGGTGAAGCACGATTCATTACTCCAGAGAACACATTTCCACTGCTCCAGAATCCACTGGCACCAAGCTTTACACCACTGTCATTGCTTCTAGGTATTTTCACTTCACAATAACATCACTTACAGTTGATCAGGACAGAAATTTTCCAAACTGACTTGTTGCTAAGATGGCGTCCTGTGACCATGCCACATTGAAAGTCGCTGAACTCTGCTGTATAGCCCATTCTATTGGTCATGCTTGTCTATGATATTTGCCAGGCCACATGCATCTTTTCATACTAGTATGCTGCACCATGGCTATGACATACCTATGGGCAAACCCACTTCTCAAAAGGGGTGCCCAGATACTTTTGATCCTATATATACACATACATACAGGGTGATTCAAAATTCCGCTGACAAAATGGAAGGGAAAGTCAGGCGTACGGAAACAAACTAAAATCACATAAGAGCATATTGACACAAATGCCATCCGGAGCGCTAGAGGGCGTTGTTAATGAGACCATGAGGTGAACAGAGCGAGCCTGCATCAGTTGAGCCGTGGATTGTGCACAAGTAACATGCAATGTTACACGTACCGCGAACTCGCCAATGTGCATCTAACGTATGGCGCTGCTAACTGCAACGGACGAGTGGCAGTTCGTTTTTATCAGGAGAGATTTTCCAACAGATGAGTACCTAGTCGTGCCATGTTGCACCAGCGAGTGTGCAAAACGGATACCTTCGCTGTGCACAGGCGGGATTGTGGTCATGGCCGATCAACACGGACACCTGCCATCAAAGAAAGTGTCTTCCACGAAATGGAACGGAATCCTGGGACAAGTACTAGAGTGCTGTCGCATAACATCCATATCCCTCAATCCACAGTCTGGTGCATTTTACATCATGAAAGCCTACATCCCTTTCATCTGCAATGTGTCCAGGCATTGGAGCCTGGTGATTACAGGCAGCGTGTTGATTTTGCACAGTGCTTTTTACAGCAAAGTGCGGCAGACCCAAACTTCCCAGCAACTGTTCTCTTCAGTGATGAGGCTGCTTTCTCACTAGAGGGTGTCGTGAATGTTCACAACGTGCATGTGTGGGCGCATGATAACCCGCATGCCTCTCTACGACGATTTACCATCAACGTTTGGGCCATCATTGTTGGAGACTGTTTGCTCAGGCTGTACATTCTACCCGCAAAACTTCATGGACGCATGTATCTAACGTTCCTGCAGGAGGTTCTGCCAGAAATGCTGGATACTGTTCCTGTGTCTCTGCATCGCCACGTGTGGTTTAAGCTAGACGGAGCACCCCCACGTTTCAGCAGAGCTGTCAAACATCTGCAGGCGACCTTTCCCGGGCCCTGGATTGGTCGTGGTGGACCGATCGCATGGCCACCTCGATCACCCGATTTGTCACCCATAGACGTTTTCTTATGGGGTTATCTTAAAGGGCTCATATACGAAACTCGTGTTGCTTTTGACAAAGACTTAGTAGGAAGAGTCATTGCGGCAGCAGAATGTCTCCGGGATACACCAGGCATTTTTGAGAATGTGCGCTAATCGATGCAGCATTGTTGTCATGCGTGTCAGTGCTTCTTTACGAAACTTTGAACATCTCCTGTAAAACTGTCCGTACCACCGTTGTCCTGTCATGTGTAAGTACAGTGTAAATAAAATGTTGTCTACTGTTTCTTGCTTGTCGTCCCTGTATTACACAGTGTGGCAAAGAATTTTTAAGACTGGGTCTGTAAAATGAAATAGAAACAAGAAATTAAAATTTGTTTTGGTTTGTTATTTAAAATAAGTCCCTCTGGCTTCAGTACACTTGTTACAGCGATTTAATAATGATTCGAATGCCTGTTCCAGTTCACTTTGCGGAATTGCCTCCAAAGCACGCGTCAAAGCTGTTTGTATGGTCGAAATATCATCAAAATAACACCCTTTTAACATCATTTTAAGTTTTGGGAATAAAGAAAAGTCGCAGGGTGCTAAATCAGGCGAATACGGTGTATGATTCAACACACATTATTTTTCGCCAAAAATCTACGAACAAGAAGTGAGGCGTGACTGGGTGCATTATCGTGCAACTAACACCAACTGTTTTCATCCCGATATTCTGGACGAATGCGATGAATTCTGCCTATCAAACACCTCAGAACATTTAAATAAAACTCACCAGTAATTGTTTGTCCACTTGGAACAAATTCTTTGTGGATAATACCCTTACTATCGAAGAATGTAATGAGCATTGTTTTGATTTTCGATGGAACTTTTCTTGTTTTTTTGTCTTGTGGTGAGTTTTTGACTTCCATTCCGCACTTTGTCGCTTTGTTTTAGGATCATATTCACCTGTAACAATAGATTTTAAGAAGTTTGGATCATTTTTAGTGGCTGAAAGGATGTCTCTGCAATGTGCAGTTCTCCTTGACTTTTGTTCATTGGTTAACGTGTGTGGAACAAATTTAGCACAGACTTTTGTTTTGCCCAAATCTTCATGCAGGATGGTTTGAATCGTTTCTTTGTTGATGTTTAAAGACTCTTCCATCATTCTTAGTGATGCACATAGATTGTTTTCCACGAAATCGCACACTTTTTCAATAATCTCAGGTGTCCTAGATGAACTTGGTCTTCCGGTATGCTTATCTTCTAGCGTATCTCTTCCATCCAAAAAATGGTTGTGCCACAGGAAAACATTTGATCTACTTAAACAAAACTGACCGTAAACTTGTTTCATCATTTAGTACATTTCCGAGGCACTTTTACCAAGTTTTGCGTTAAATTTAATAACAGCCCTTTGTTGCATCTTAACAATTCAACATGAAAAAATTTTTACTTCTCTAATGAACGGCCGTTTCGTTTGAGTTACTTTAACAACTGCGCAGTACTTTTTGCAGAAAGCAAGCAGGTGGTCACGGTTAATAACGCATTCGCGATTACAATGGTGGCGCCAGCGTAGGCTGAAATCTAGCGCCAGTCTTAAAAATTCTTTAATGCACTGTGTATGTACTATCTATCTTAGGGGACGTGTAGCGCGCCTGGATGGTGCTTGCGTCGATATGTTCCTATTAACGATTTTTGTTTGTTTCCGTACGCCTGGCTTTCCCTTCCATTTTGTCAGTAGAATTTTGAATCACCCTGTATATATATGTATACATACACAGGGGTTGGACAGAATAATATGAACACCACGCTCGGAGATGTGACTTTTAATGCAGCTGCATACTTCGCAATATGCAATGGTATCCACCATTTTTTGGTTGTAATAGCTTTGTTTAGAACCTCAAGGTTTTGTTAAAGTGTCTTGTTGCAAAATTTCCTTCAGGGTGATGGCAAAATGAGTGACCTAATATACTTTTAAACAGGGCTAATTGTTGGTGGCAGTCTAGTTGGTGCCTCTATGACAAGAGTCACCAGAGTAATAGGGGTATCGAGAGCTAATGTGTCTAGCGTCATGACAGCATACCCTGTTCGTGACAAAACCTTGTCTGCGAAACACGAGCGGCCGGAAAACAACCCTGACTGATGGAGGAAGGGGACATTTAAGAGGATTGTTACCTCTAATAAGACCACGGCGCCGAAAATTAGTGCAGAGCTCAATCTGCATCTCCAGACCCAAGTATAAATGAAAACAGTATGCAGAGAACTGCATAAACAAGATATTCGTGGCAGAGCTGATATTGTAAAACCTCTGGTGACCTGAATGAAAGCGCAATGGCAGTGGTGCCAGGAGCATACAACATAGACTGCAGATGCATGGAAGTGTGTAATGTGGTCAGATGAATCCACATTCACACTATTTCCTACTGTAGGATGTGTTTACATGTGGAGAACACCATCAGAAGCATACAACCCAGACTGCATGCTCCCAACAGTGCAGCATGGTGGTGGTTCTGTGATGCTCTGGGCAGTCATATCATGGTTTTCAGCAGGTTCCCTGATCACCTTGAAATGACGGATGACTGGCAGGGTGTATGAAACCATTTTGGCCAACCAAGTCCATCCAATGGCTCAGGCATTGATTTCTGCAGGGAATGCCATCTATCAAGATGATAACACCCCATTTCACAGAACTCAAAATGCCCAATCGTGGCTTGAGGAACATGAGGGCAAACTTTCACACCTTCCTTGGCCTCCCCAATCACCAGATTTAAACATAATCGAGCCACTGTAATCTGTGTTGGAAAACAGAGTAAGATCCCGTTATCTTCCTCCTGCATCTCTCAAGGACCTGGAGCAATTTCTGCGTGAAGAAGGATGTAACATCCCATTAACCACCATCCAAGATTTGTATGCGTCCATTCCAAGGAGGATTCAAGGGGTTTTGTATGCCAAAGGTAGTCTCACACCCTTACTAGGTATGTAAAACTTCTTTCTCCTAGGTGTTCACATTATTCTGTCTAACCCCTGTATATACTTATTAACAAAAAACAGTAAAAGAGGTATCAAAAATTTTCCTGTTACAATTTTTGACACTTACGCTTTGTGAACTGTGCACGATTGGTAATCTTTTAGAAATAATCCTTACAACCATTCCCTAGTTTTTGACATATCCTTTACTTTCAACTAGTCTCGCATAACAAGTTCTGCTACTGTTAATTTTTTCTGAATTTCTGTGTATGTTAAAACTTTTTATATTTACTTACTTTATTTTCACTTGAACTTTCATATTTAATCTTCCCTTCTTTTGGTTTTACATACATTTTTGGCCTCTGGATTTTTGTCAAGGCCTGTGTTCTAGATACATTCAGAACAGGCCTTGACAAAAATTCAGAGGCCAGAAACATCTGTAAAACCCAAAAGAACTCTGAAGGGAAGATTAAATGAAAGTTCTTTAAATGAAAATAGAATTAAGTAAATATATCTGAGTAAAGCCTTGATTGAGTAAGTGTTTTAATTGCCATATTTTTTATGGTAGACTGGGGAAGTCAGGAAGTTTTATTCTGTAAAAAATTGCATCGCAAAGGCTGCATATCTTCATCTGCATAACATTTAATAAAGTAATGTACACTCTTGGGTTATCCTAATAAATGGTAGTTACAAACAGATGAGTATTCCTTAAAAATTGTAGTCCTATCAGCTTCTAATAAAAATAGTTTTCTTTTTAAGGAAAATAATTTGAGCTACAGAAAACTCTAGTATCAGTGAATGTTTGTCTATCCACAAACTAGGTCATGACATACTCATACATTATCTACACCTTACTTATGTATTCTGATTCTACCTGTGTATTGAAAGGAAAACTAAGTTATGAGCTTGTCAAAAAAATGTGTGTGTTTTCAGTTACTAAAAATACGCTTTTTATTTTAATAACAGGGCTTAAGACCATATTCACCCTATCAAGCATCGGGTTGCCAGCTGCTCCAGCATATAAGTAAAGGACACTATGCAGATACTGATATTTACTGGGCTCATGCATCTCTTAGTAAAGAAGACAGGGCAGATGTATCCTTAATTACTGACAAGTAAGTGTTTCTGGTATGCTTTCTATAAATTACACATGCTCAAATCCCTTATTACAGGAGAAGTAAATATTGTTGGTACACTTTCTATTAGCCACACAAAAAACACTGAAGAGCATTTGTAAAAAATATACTGTAAACATTCTTCTGATTATAGGTGTTCTCACATGTTGCATACCATTACTGAGCATATGTATGGTAGATTTGCACTACCTAGTCAGGTTTGAAATACCTCTAAACCAGAGGTTCTTTAACCTTTTCTAAGCTGTTGACCCCTTTAAGAATCTGATGAAAGCTAAGGACCCTCTGATGCACCAGCTCCTATATACATTTTTGTTAGTTATTTTCAAAGTAAGCTTGTGCTTTGTGCCTCCACAAGAGGGTCTTTTGTTCCAAGTTGAAACCAACAAGAATGGAGACAGAACATAACAATTTTCAACTCTGAGGAAAATCCTCTCATCCAACTGTGAATTCAAGATCACATCCAAGTACTGTTAACTGTCTTTAATAGCATATGAAAATAAATCTGTTGTACACTGGTGTGCAAAACTTAAGGACGAGCCAGCCATCACACAGGAGTGATCCGGATATGTGAAATTCAAACCATAGAAATTCATTACTTAGCAAAATGATGACGGAAACAACACCGACACAACTGCTGATACTAAAGGATATAGTGGAACTTTATTCAGAATTGGTTATGTAGCACTGTGTGCCATGATACAAATGCATCACTGCCGAAGATGGTATGAAGGGAAGAGGAGGTCCATAGTAGGGGATATGATCACCCCCTAATGTCGATACGCGATTTGCACCATCTGTGCATACTTCATACTAAGCTGTTGAGAAGTTCTTGCGGTAACGTCGCCCATTCTTACGTCAGTGCAGTCTTCAGACAGTTTCCAATGTGTGTTGACATGTCTCCGCAGAGCATCTCCACGCGTGTTCTATGGGATTTATGTCGGGAGAACGTGCTGGCCAATCCATCATCTGAATGTCTTCACTTTCCAACAGCCACAATACTATGGGGTGTGGCATTATTGTCCATTAACGCAATCTGTGGGCCAATGGCACCTCGAAACAGATGAACCTGGGGAAGGATCAACTCATTACAGTAACATGTACTGGTTGCAGTATGTCTTTCCAGTATCTGAAACTCCATCGCTCAGAATGTTTCCCCATACGAGAACACTGCAGTCGCCATATCTATCCCTTTCATTGATGTCTTCAGGGTGATACTGAGTGCCTACTGAGCTCACACCAGATTAGCTGACATCCAGAGTCACTAGTGAGACTAAATGTACTCTCATCAGTCAAGAGTACCATACCCCACTGTTCTGCTGTCCAGTCCTAATGTTCTCTGGACCACTGTAAATGGTGTCTCTGTTGAGCAAATTTAATAACGGGACACAATATACTGGTCTTCTGGCAAACAGTTCACCTTTGTGTTGTAGTTGCCTGGTCACTATAAACTATGATATTGGAGTCCTGTGCTCATGTTCAATTGTTTTGTACGGTTGCTTGCTGTCTAGTGTCTATCTCTCTTGGCCTGTAGGAGCAGATAGTGGTCCTCAGTAGGGGTGGTTTTTGGTTGATGGCCAACAGCGGTCTTTTGCACAACTGTACCTGTAATCTTCAAAACCAACCATGCACACGATATGATGCTATGGGTGATACTGAACTCTTGGGCCATGCTCATCACAGTTTGCCCTTCCTCGAGCCTCCCAATTATTCACCCATGAGTAAAATCGTCAAGATGTTCTAAGCGAGTCATTTCATTGTCTCTAGCACACAATCAAACATCTGTAACACTTATGCACACTGTCTGGTGACTTCCATTCAGCTGGTGCTGTGTGAGTGCATTTTGTTCTCACATCACACAAACCTCAGGTCATTCTCCATTATGCGTGTGCTGTTGCTCCTTTTCCTAGACATGAACCTTAGTTAACTAGTGTTTGGGTGTGCTGCTATTTACAGCATTATTTTACTTATTCCACTTTGTCCTTAAATTTTGCCCAACAGTGTATTTAATGGAATTACAAACAGCATTCTGTCCAATAAGTATGGCATGTCTTCTACACCTTTTTTCAAACTAAAAGCACAATTCCATTGAATCAAATTTTAATCAAGTGCTGAGTTATCATCACTGTGTATGACCTCTTCCCACCTTTTTGCAAGATTTTAGCCTATGTTTATAAAATTCTGTATTTTTTCACTAATACAAATATTGTTCAGAAAGGCTCCCTGCTTTTTATTAATTCACTTTAAAGTGTAATTAAAAATGGCTTTTGCTTCATTCAAAACAGGTGTAAACCCATCATCAATAACTGTTTTTACCAGATCTGTAGCTTTTTGCGAATATTTACACCTGTTCATAATGAAGCAAAGGTCATTTCTAATTGCACAGGATGGAAACAGTCTCTTCTCTGTGAATCCATTGAAATTTCAACCAATTATCAAGCTTGTAACAAAGATACTACTTTCAAAATTAACAATATCTGGGAAATTTTCTTTGCAAAATTTTGCCAAACTAAATGCGACCAATCAAAATATTCCAAAATTTCAGCAGAATAAAGCAGAAAGAGAAGGCAGCACAAGACGGTTACCCTTTGTTGGGAGATTCAAAGGTGACTCAGGACAGTTACATGATTCAATAGTTGATGATAGCCCAAGTGGCTGAAACATGGTACCAATTAGTAATTATTGCCATTTGGAAGTGTAATCATTTTGATTCATCAGCGATCTATCTATGCATATTAAGATGGCGTTAGCAAATATGCTGTGCTTTTTTTTAATATGTTCTCCATTTAAATTACAAGAATCTAACTTAAACACAGATCACACACACATGCACACACAGAATTAGTGTTTCTAAAAATAGATGGATATCATTTATGTGAATAAATTGAATACTAATTTGATACATGAAAATATTAGAATGTGTTTTACACATTACATACATACATACATATCACTAAGCTGTTCTCTGAAATTCAGAGGATAGCTCCACAAAGAAATGCAAACTACCAGATAATTTTTACTTACTGTTGCCATATCAAACTTCTTCATTTACAGCAATGTTCACATTTTATGCATTTCTGTTGAAGAAATTCCATACATATAAACATAATTTTGCATATTCAGTTTTTGGAGGATTCTGCTAATGTTCTTGTTAAACTGGTTGTAATTGCATATCTGCTTGTTTTGAAGAAGCACTTTTAGAGCTACAGTACTTGTCCTCCAAATATGTTAATTCAATGTATAAAACTTCATCAAGAGAACATAAAAAAATACATTCTAATCTTTACAAGCATCTAAGCAGTACTGTTTTAAAAGAATTTTCCACTCTTCCTTTGTAATTATTTTCTGATAAAATTTTTAAGCAAACTTTTTAATATGAAGCCTCTGTAAAGCTGAAGAAATGTAATTAGTCATGTTTTGTAGTTTCTGAAGTTGCATTTCAGATCTATAATGATGAGCCATTCCATTACGAATGCACCTGGAGACCGAATAGTGGCACAGGTAAAGTTAACAGAGCAGTATATATACAACCCAAGGACCGGCTTCCGGTTAGTAGAGTGTTTCAGAGTCAGAATGGGAAAAGCTGCCGATTTATCGGAGTTCGATAAAGGACAAATTGTGATTGCACAGTGCCTCTGAACTGCAATATCACAAACAGTTTAGCTTGTGGGTTGTTCATGTGCCGCTGTAGTGAGTACATATCAAAAGTTGTGCATAGATGCCCTAACGACAAACCATCATCCGCAGCTCATTGATGCCAGAGGGGAGCAGAGACTGTCACTCATTGCTCACAGCCACTGCAGAGCCACAGTGCAACAACACACCTGCAGCTACAACAGTGGTGGTCAGAGCAATGTGTCACAGCACACAGTTCATTGCAGCCTTCTGTGTATGGGCCTATGTAGGCGAAGACCCAGCCAGGTCCCCATTCTCACTGCACGTCATCACCAACAATGCATGAAATGGGCCTGAGATCATCGAGATTGGAAGAAAGTGGCCTGGTCTGATAAATCAGATTCCTGGTGCATCATGTAGACGGCCGAGCATTGATAAGCCGCTGACCAACGGAGGCTGTGACACCTGGATGCACTGTTTGGCAGAAACAGGCCGGTGGCAGCGGTGTTATGCTGTGCGCAATGTTTTCTTGGGACACTTTAGGCCCCATTATTCCCATAGCACTATCCCTGACAGCTGTCAGGTATCTGAACATCGTTGCGGACCAAGTTCACCCATTCATGGCAACTGTGCTCCCTGGTGGTAATGGCCATTACCAACAGGATAATGCGCCATGCCACACTGCCAGAATCGTCAAGGAATGGTTCGAGGAACATGCTGGTGGCTTTCTGTTAATGCCCTGACCTCAAAATTCACCTGACATGAGCCCAATTGAACATTTGTGGATTGCTTATGAGAATTCGTCAGAAAGGGGTCCGGGTTTAAATCCCGGTGAGTCATGGATGTTGTGTTTGTTTTACGGCACTGGCTCTCTCCCTTCCCTGGAACCAGTGGCCCTAAATTAGGGACGGGAGACTGCTTATAGCCATGAGTTGCTCACAGTGGTCGGTAAATCTTCAAAGTAAAAAATAATTATAATAATAATGTGGTTCGATCGGAAAAGCAGGTTTGCTCTAAATCACCACCACCCCAAAATGTACGGGAACTGGAGGACCTGCTGCTGACATTGTGGTACCAGATACCCCAGAATACCTATCACTACCTCATCAAATCAATGCCTCACCAAGTGGCCGCTGTTTTGTGGGCTAAAGGGGGTCCTACAGCTTATTAGGTAGGTAGTCATAATGGCTCGTCAGTGTATAGAGTAACCATCTTTCCCTGATGAGTTTCACACTTATTATCTTTAGTTGGTGTTATTTCTTTAGTAAAGTGTAATTTGCTGTTAATTTCAGGCACATGTTCCTTCTGGAAAAATGTCGTTTCTGGGGTGGTTGGGATATTGAGTGGGTGATCTCCATAGATGACATCATGACAGTTCCACACATCCTTGGCACAAAGCTTGTAATTAAGGTGAAACAGGTAAGTACATGTTTTTATGTATCTTTTGTGAAAGCATAGACTCTTCTACAAGGGAGGGTCAAATAAAAACCTTAAAATAATTTTTTTCTCACAATTTATTGAATAAAAGTGGTATGCACCTGTATCATTTTTCAATGTAATCTCCATTTTGTGCAATACAAGTCCTCCAGCACGTACAAAATGCATAGATTCCTGTAGAAAACAATTCTTTTGGTCACATGTGCCGCCACTCATCACCACCTGCTGCACCTCTTCATTGGACCTGAAAGTTTTTCCTCCCATCGCTGGTCCAAAGATGTAATCACTTGGGGTCAAGTCTGGTGAATATGGCTGATGTGGAAGACACTCAAAATGCAGATCTTATATGGTTGCAGCTATTGCACAGGCAGTATGGGGCAGAGCTTTTCAACAAGACGCCAGTACTCAGAAGTCCGCGTCATTTGGATTTGATGGCAGGTTGAAGATTATTCCTGATAAGATCTGCATATGTGTCGCTGGTTAGTGTTCCCCCTGGGCATGCAGTGATCCAAAATTATGCCTCATTCATCCCAAAAGAGAGTCAGCATAATCTTCCCTGCAGTGGACTGCCAGTTTTAGTGAGAAGGGATGGTGCCATTTTTTTCTCTCTTTCTGGCTGATAATAGTGAACCCAGTTTTCATCTCCAGTTACAATTCTCTGTTGGAAGCCATCCACTTCTGCTTCAAAGTGCCACAAACGTTCTTGACAGGCATCAACATGTCGTTGTTTCATTTCTGGAGTGAGCTGGCATGGCACCCACCTTGCAGACACTTTGTTGAACTGGAGTACATCATGGATGATGTGGTGCGCTGAACCATGACTGATGTTCAAAAGTGTGGCTATTTCATTCACTGTCACTTGGTTATTTCCCATCACAATGCTTTTGACTGCTGTAATGGTCTTTGGTGTCATTACTCTGTGTGCCTGACCTGGTTGAGAAGAATCTGTCGCAGAACTCGCGCAGTTTTGGAACTTCCTAGTCCATTCGTACACTACCTGGAGTGATGGACATGCATCGCCATACTGCAACTTCTTTCGATGATGAATTTCAATAGATTCCACGCCTTCACCTCTCAAAAAAAAAAAAAAAAAAAATGGATGACAGAATGTTGCTCCTCTTTGGTGCATGTCTCAACTGGGGCAGCTATCTTTACACTGCTACTGTGATGTCACTAAGATTGTCTGTACTGTGCTGCCACCTGTAAAAAAATCTGTCATTGGTAACAATATTGCCAAGTTACAGGATAATGACACTGTATTTTGAATTTATCGCACTTTTAGGGTTTTCATTTGACACATGTGATATTTTACTCCCTTCAGATGTATAATACATTTTATGCAAAGGCAAAATGAGTTTTTTCTTGCAATTTTTGCATACTGGATGAGATGAACTGGGTGTTTCTGTGGCTATGTCATGGTTTAATTTTTTTTTATAAAACAAGTGTGAAAGACAAAAGACTACAATCAGTTTTTGCTTTGGGTTTAGATGAAAATTATCATCTAGCTCAAGAGACAAATGCTAGTTTTTGTGAAGCAGATTTAGCACTGGTAGAAATTTAGTGGTGCAGAATTGAAGGGGATATACATACCAAAAATCAGAACTGCTGTTTGCCAATGTTCAACCACATAAATTTTTTATTTTGTTTGCTGCTGGCAACAATGGTCTGCCATCCCGGTGGTGCATTGGCCTAAGTGCTGGCTTACAACTGTTGGTCCAAGATGATTCTGAGTTTGAATCCTGGGTGATGCACGGATGGTGTGTTTGCATTATGGCACTGGCTCTTTCTTTTCCCTGGAACCAGTTACCCTAAAATTGGGGATGGGCAACTTCTTATAGCCCACAAAGGTGTTCACCATGGTCCATTATTAAACCCCCAAATAAAAAAGACCTGCACTGTGCACAAGTTAGATTCCAGAAAGTTACTGTACATAAACAAAAAAAATAGTCCAGTAAGACAGATTACAGCACAGTTCATATAATAAAGTGCTTGAAAAGGGCTGTTGACAGCAAAATTATGAACTGGATTAACTGTAAATAGAAAGGTTGATCGGACTGACTGCAAGAGCTATCATGGTATTAGCCTACTGAGTGTTCTAGCGAAAGTGTTTTCTAAGGTCATTATTGAAAAAGTACGAGATCTTACATCAAAGAAAGTGAGGGATGTTCAGAGTGGTTTTATGCCTGGTAAAGGCTGCACTAAACGAATTTTTCCATTACACATGATTGAAAAGTATGGCTGTTAGTAAGAAAGTTTTTGCTGCCTTCATAGATTTAGAGAAAGCTTACGACCGAATAAATAGGGTACTTTTGTGGAAGGTATTGAATAAATATGGTGTTACCGAGAATCCACGTAATGTGTAAAAGCCATGTATGCTGGCAGTAGAGCTTGTGTACAAGTGAATGATGTTTTATCAAAATGGTTTTCTGTTGGTGCAGGAGTCAGACAAGGTTGTGTAATGCCAGCATGACTGTTTAATGTATTTATGGATGCATGCATGCGTGATGCCAAAATGGACAATATTGGTTTATGTCTGCGTAATATCCGTGTGTGAAGATTGCTGTATGCTAATGACATTGTCCTGTTGGTAGAGAGTAAAAGTGAGTTGCAGAGTATGTTGTCCCAGATGTACGATTTTGCATGAAATTTAAACTGAGTATAAATAAGGGAAAAATCAAAGTTATTGTTTTTGAGTGAGGAACTGTTAACTCTGTGAATGTAATATAAATGGCACAGTGATTGACTAGGTGAATGCATTTGTGTTTAGGAAGCATGTTTGACAGAGAACAATTAGATGGTGAAATTAGTAGGCGAGTGAATTCTTCATTGAAAGTCATAGCTGCTTTAGGGTTTTACAGGAGTGATGGGTTCTCAAGCAAGGCCCACATGGCTGTGTGTGAAAATGTAATTGTTCCTACTCTGATGTATAGGGAAGTGAAACCTGGGTACTATAGAAGAAACATTGGAGATGTTTGTGTGCTGGAGAAATGCATTGCATACAAGGAGGTTGTGGCAAGACACATTCTGATTGTGTGAGAAATGAAGATGTGTCACAGTTTTTTTTTTTATTTGAGGTTTAACGACCACCGTGAGCAACTCAATGGGCTATAAGCAGTCGCCCGTCCCTAATTTAGGGTCACTGGTTCCAGGGAAGGGAGAGAACCAGTGTCGTAAGACAAACACAACATCCATGCCTCACCGGGATTCGAACCCGGACCCCGTTCGGACGAATGATCAGAGGCCATCGCTTAGACCACTGCGCCACCGGGGCGGCTGTCACAGTTGTGTAATGTGAAGTAAAATGCTGTTAGCAATTGCTTCACCATTTGCTTCACATTACCACCAAAGAATATTAGTCAATGTTGTTGAGTAATATTCTTCAGTGGTTTGTCCATGTTGAAAGAAAATGATGAGATGCTTACTAAGAATTTTTTTATCCCAACTGGCAGGAAGGAAAGACAGAGGAAGGCCAAGGAAGTCATGGGAAGATCAGATTCAAAAGAGTCTGCATGAGGAAAAGATTATGAGTATGACATATAGAAGGTTTTCTTATGTCATGTGATGGTAGTCGGTAAAGCCTGAGTTGTGTGTCAAGATCGCTGTAAATGGAGAAGTTTGATACAGCAACAGTAAGTAAATAATCGTTTAGAACATTTATCTGGTAGTTTGTATTATATTTCTTTGTGGAGCTAGCCTCTGAATCTCAGAGAAGAGCTTAGTTGATGTGTATGTATGTAATAGAAAGGTGATAATGTACAAAAGGGAGAGGATCCAATAGAACAGATCTCCTTAATATATGCCAGCAGTCAGGGTAAAATATATCATTACATATACTCTCAAAAGTAATAAACATTTAAGCACTCTGTTAAAACTAAAGAGAGTGTCTTCATGTGTTAATTTATGTTGTAGTTGTGGAAAATCCTACAAGTGTAAGGAGTACATTAGTATTTTGAAGATCAGTATTAATCAACCTGCCCAAAGAAAATTAGAGCAACAAAAAGTTTTCTGGACTTGATCGCACGTTGTTGTTTTTATTTTTTTATCTGAACAGACAGTTTTACCTTTGTCAATTTTTGTGTACACTTCTAAAAGATGATCATCTGTAAATCTTGTAAGAATTCTTTAAAGTGTGTGATGTTTTTACCTCTAATTTAACTTTCCTTGTGAGCTTTTGTTCTTACATAAATTTAGCCTTCTTGTTAAACGTTTCTGACTTAACAATACATTTTCCCCAAAGATTTTTCTGAGTTTGGCAGCACTGACAGTGGGTCAGAGGCCTGTATAACATTAATACAGAATGTAGTAAATCTGCAGTTTGGGATAATGATTTGTTGAGACAGCGATTGGTTAGACAAATGTGCATTTTGTGCGAGCAACTTGTTAGTGTTAAGAGTATTTTGAGACACATTTGAAGCCAGCAAGTACATATTCTGCCTAGAAGTGTAATACTGTGATGAGTGCTAGTGACGAGCGAATAAACGTGGACTGTGAAATGGAAGTGGTTTCATGTTGATTCATTACCTTGGGTGTTAGTATTTTTTTTTTTTTTAATATTTAAAAGTGTTTATTTAATGTTATCAAATTCAGAGAATGTGTTCATAGCTAGTGTAAATTTTGCAACTACTGCAATTACAACTGAAGCTTAAGCTTCCAACCTTTCAACCTAATCATTAAAACTTTACAAGTGACTTAAATCCAGTGATGAAAAAGCTACTTTTTAAAAGTAGCTAGCAACTGCTACAACTACATTCTTGAAAAAGCTTTCCACAACTACTTTTTCTAAAAAGTAGATAGCTACACTATTTTTTTCTGAAAAGTAGCTACTCTTGCTACTTTTCTTCATTTCGTCTTAAGTTAAAACTGCAAATTCTGAAGATCATCTTTATATATATATATACATTCACATGTAGCATTCAAAGCTAAATACCAAGGTAAATTTTACAAGTAATTTATTTTTGTATTTACCTCAGTTCCAGTGGCATGCCCAGTGAGGCTGGCTCAGGCACCTGGGCTCTTCCACGTGAGGTATCACTTGGTCTCTCGTTCTTTGTTATTGGCTGTTTATTTTTAAATACAAGGGTTGTACTGAAAGTAATGCAAATGTGAGCATAACTTTTTTATTAACTGCCAGAGGTCGTTCAAATTGCACATGTTGGTAGAGTAACTCTTCTTCTATAGTAACCCTTCTTCATTGCAGGTAAATAATGGATTCCAAGCAGAAGCAACGTGCCGTCATTGAGTTCTTGATGAAGAAAGGGTGCAGGCTGTCTGACATCCACAGAAAGCTACAGAATGTTTACGGAGATGTCACCATTGATAAGAGCAATGTGCACAGATGGATGAAGTTTAAAGAAGGGGAAACCAGCATTGAAGACAAACCACACAGTGGGAGACCATCATCCACGACCAGTGACATGAATTGCCTGTGAGTGGGTGAATTGATTCACGCGGAGAAAAGAGTCACAATCCATGAGCTTGTTGCACAACTGTACTGTGGTCACAATGCCATACAGAAAATGGTGGAAGACTTAGGGTATCGGAAAGTGTGTGCAAAGTGGGTACCTCAGCAGTTGACACCTGATTTAAAGGAGAGAAGGGTGGAAGTCTGCTCTGTTCTGCTGGAAGTGTTTGAAGCCAATGATGCACATGTTCTAAAGTATTCATATTCTCAAAGTTGCCACATTTATCTAAAATAGTCAAAACTTTTATATCTTGCATTCATGGTCCTCAGGCTGAAAGTTCTTTCAGCATAATGGATGAAATTATTGTCACCAAAAGGCATTAAAAGAAAATAATAATAAAATAAAAGCAAAGAAGCGACAATGAGGAAATGGGAAGAGAAAGATACCATGAGAATGAAAATTAACCAATGGATGCTGTGTAACTGCAGAGTCAATCAACATATAAGACAGGTGGAAGGTAGTCAGTGTTCTTGCCGTGCATTTTTCACCTAGCTAAAGAAGTTTTTTTTTTCTTTGGTTCTTTGTCTGTCTCATGTGCGATAAAGTAAGGAAGTCCTGAATGGAATACGGGATTACACCATGATTACAGGATTATTCCATTCATGATAACCTGCTCCGCCAGGCAATCACGGGATAGAATTCTTAACCTCCAGATTCGCTAAGCATGAATGCCGGTTGCTTCGACTAGCGAATCCTGTTTTGATTGTATTCAAATTTATTGGAAATTTGAGACTCTGTCGTTCTGGGTGGTGTAGTGATTAGCATACTCAGGCGCTATACGGGAGACGTGGGTTCAATTTCCGCTCCAGGACAATGAAATTTTCAAGTTTTCAGATATTATCTGACTTGCCATCCTTGTCATATTTACACCAAAAAATGGATTCACATCTTCAAAAAAGTGAGGAAGGTAATACTGTATGGTTAGCAGTTTGGGTAACTTTCAAAATACAAGTCAAGTAAAGTTAAGTACGTGATTGTAGGCTCAGCACACTTAACCCTCCTGTTTTAACCAATAATGTTCTAAGAAATCCAGAAATATCATGTGATTTAAAGAATTTTTTATTTTTTTTACTTTTTTAAAGTACTACAATTTGTGGTATAATTTTCCACTACAATCTACTTTATTTTGTAGCACTGCTGCACATCACACTACTGTAAATGTAGCATGTTACAGGATAGCACTACATGTAGACACTATTTCCAATCCCTGCTTAAATTTTCAAATGGTGATATTAAATTTTCAAATGGTGATATTAAATTTTCAAATGGTGATATTACATGTTATAAAATATAACATGTGAAACAGAACTATATGGTTATTATTTTACAATATATAATTGAAAATTGAAATTCAAAAGGGTGGATCAACAACAGAAGCCGACTATTTGCAATCTAATGAGTATCCATGACATGTGGTATGCAGTCTGGCCAATTTGCATCAGTCTATTTTTTATTGAATGACCCTGATGAGCATAAAATACCTATCTCTAATTTATAGATACTTGCCCCAGGAAAGAGAGGCAGAAATGTAGAAGAAATGCAACAACTTCTTTCTTGGGATTTAAATGCAGACTAAATAGTATGAGACCAACATCTCTAACCATTTGACTTCTAAACCATTCTGTGTGAAGTGTTTGTAGCAAAATTAAATTGACAGTTAACACAAATAATTGCCTCCATGGTTAATTTCAGGTCCTATGATTTAGATTTGTGACTCAGCAAAGGGTAAATTGAGCTGCCTGCTATCTGTATTACTTATTGGTCATCACAATTTAAAAATTCCAAAGTTTTACTGAAATGTTAGTAAATTTTCATTTATTTTATGTTTGTCACAAAGTAAAAAAAGCTTTGTGAATACCTTTTTTCAAGGGCAAAGTGCCTGTCATCTATGTAGTTATTTTCTGCCTTATGTTCGTGTTCTGTTGACATAGCATATTTGGCACAATTTATTTCAAACATGAGGTCTGTTTCCCAATCAGCTGGTTAACTTTCTTTTGATTTTGTTAGGGATTTTGGATAGCATATTTGGTAAAATTTATTTCAAACATGAGGTCAGTTTCACAGTCAGCTGATTATACCATGCTTTTGATTTTGTCAGGGATTTGGGAAGTTTCACAAATACTGACATCAACTTCTTTAAAAGCACTTGGGTGTTGTTCTGTACCAAAGCCACTGGAAACAATATATGTAAGGTACTGAATTTTTTCAGTTATATTGATGTGGTCGATAAACACGATTTTGCATACATGCAGTATTTAACTAGATGCAGTTTATAATCATTTTCAGTAGCATTACAAATTGCAGCTGTCATTCACAATAAGGTGAGGTGAGGTGATGAGGCATCAGCTTGCTCCGTCCTGTTGCGGACTCTGCAAGGATTAATGGAACTCGTTATTTATGGTGAATGTTACGGTAACAATCTCAATCTATAGGGACCGCAGAATCGGACACACAGACAGGTGGTGCGAACTGGAGAGGTCATACACGATGGACCGTATCGCTATTGAGAGACCTCTGGGAGATCGGTTCGCCACTCGAACTTTTTTGGGCCGAAGCCTTTAATCCATAATAAAACATTGACATTACAAAGATACATGGTTCAACAGCAAAATTACGGTAAATCCACACAGGTTATTAAAGTACAGACACAGAGGACACACATTATGCATCTTACATATTCAAATGTTTAGGAGCGCAGTCCCATCTTGCTTGTCCCGTCGCATGGCGACTAGCCATAGTCAGTCCTGGCTCGAAGTCTCTCTAGTTCCCTCTGCAGACTAGGACAGTCTGGATCTATGCTGGAGTGTGTGGTCTCGATTTTGAGGTGAAACTTTTCATTTGCACTTTGGCAATTGGGGCACTTCGGTTCGTTCTGACATGTTTGGTGCCTGTGACCCGCATCGGGCACAGGACTCGGACTCTGCTGTGCACTTGTCCCGGTGGTGACCAATGCAACGGGTTTCCCTGCAAGAACTCCTTGCAGGAGTGCACCTGCCAACCAAGGTTTACTTTTCCCTTTTTTCGCGAGGGTGCGGAAATCCACTGGGGCCAGCTCAAGCATCCAGTGTCTTTTCCCCCCTCTTACCCTTAATTGGGAAGAGAACCGTGCTGCTATCTGGTTCTTTCAGCCCATTCTGGCCGATCAGTTTTTTATGAACCTGCTCAGGGTCTTTAGTCTCAATCCCATAAGCTATTAGCTTAGGGAGTCTCCTTCATGGCAGCTTCGGAATGAAGTGGTGCTTCAGTTTCGGGAAATCATTGAAACTTTCCATGAAACTGGTTACCCCTTTCGCCTCAATGCATTCAATTAGCACACCTCCTTTAGATACCTTTTTTACTCCTTTGATTCTGGTACCCAGGGCCTCTGAGATAGACACCTGCAGCGCCAATTCCTTCATCTCCGCCGAGGATTTGGTCGGATCCTTTTCGTGGCTTGCTTGTGGTCTCTTGGGCACGACGGGAGCTTGCCTCCTCCCGACGGCCTCTGCATACGTCTTAGTCTCTTTGACCGGCACTCTCCTTTCTTGTTCCGCCAGTCTTCCTTTCAGTTCTTCTATTTGCAGCGACTGCTTTCTCATGTGCTCCAGCATCCGATCCAGAAGTGGGCGCATTAGGCCCCTCACACTATGTGAGATTCTGGTCGTGGGACTGTCCATGAGTGTGTTCATCTCTCTGAACAGTCCCAGGAAAGTATCTGCGTCTGTGCTCGCAGTGTTCACAGTGCCCCCGTTCCCCATTGCTGGGGTCTGGGGGTCCGAGCAGGATGGAATCTGCTCTTCTGTCCCTGCACTTAGCCCACTCATGGTGAGTGGGGGGACCGGCCCGACGACAACGGGATTGGTGGGAGCTTAGAGCCCTCAAAAGGACTGTTTGTGTTCAAAAAGCAACTCGCAGGCGCGCTTCGCGTGGGAACCCGACTGCACCTGTATGCGCTCTCACTATTGTTGCTAACAAAAACCAAAATTGCCTGCTCGCTCCCCGGGGATAACCAATCCACCGGTCTCATTCACAATAATGATGAGTCATCAACTTGCTCCGTCCTATCTGACTCTGCTAGGGTAAATAGAACTCACTATTTATGTTCACCATCGGTGAGCGTTACAGTACCAATCCCCTTCTATGGACCGCAGATTCGGACACACCGACAGGTGGTGTGAACTGGGGAGGTCGCACACGATGGACCGTGTGTCTATTGAGAGACCTCTGGGAGATTGATTCGCCACTCGAACGTTTTTGAGCCGAAGCCTTTTTATTCTATAAACAAAATGGTTACACACACATTAAGAAAAGGAAAACTCTAGAATTCCTTGTCGCAGGCACATTAGATGCACATTCAGCGTCTGACAAATCTTCTCGGGAGCACAGTCCCGTCCTTGTTCCTCCGTCGCTTGTTCATCAGCCGTAGTCTGTCCTAGCCTCTCATGCTCCCTCTGCAGACTCTGACAGTCTGGGTCAATGCTGGAGTGGGCCGTGTCAAGCCTGAGGCGGAACTTCTCGTTTGCACTTTGGCAGTTAGGGCAGTTTGCTTCATTTTTACAGGTCTGCTGCCTGTACCCCTCCTGGCCGCACCGGGCACAGGTTTCAGACGCCGCCTTGCATTTATCACGATGATGACCAAACCTGTTGCATCTGAAGCAACGGGTCTCCCACAGATATTCCTTGCAGGTATGGCTTTGCCAGCCGAGGTTGACCTTCCCTCGCTTCACTAGGGTGCAAACTCAAACACCCAGTGACGCTTCCCACCCTTCCCTTTAATCGAGAAGAGTATGTTACAGCGCTCGATATCCTGGACATCATTCTGCCCAGTTACCTCGTCAAAAATCTGTTGTTCATCTTCGGAATCAATTCCGTAAACAATCAGTCTGGGAAGTCTCCTCGCTGGCTTTTTTAGGATAAAATGCTCACTCAGTTGTGGGTACTTCTCAAAAGCCTGTTCGAAGTTACTGACCCCTTCCGCCTTGGTGCATTCGATCAGAACCCCTCCATTTGCCACCTTTTTCACACCTTGGATTCCTGTGCCCATGGTGCATGGGCGAAGCACTTCTTTCGCCAGATCCTTCACCTTGTCCGAGGATTTGCCCGCTATCTTCGGGTAGAGGATCACTGGATGAGTTGGCTTTGCCTTCTTAGGTGCTGCGGAAGCTTGCCTTCTCCCGGCAACCTTAGCATATGTCGTTTTCTCTACGACTTGCACACTCCTGTCTCTTTCCATTAGTTGCCCTTTCAGATTCTCCAATTGCAGCGACTGCTTGGTTACGAAGCAAAGCATGTGGTCTAGAACGGGTCGCATCAACCCTCTCACATTGTGTGAGATTCTAGTATTCGGGCTGTCCATCAGCGTGTTAAGCTCCTGGAACAGCCCCAGGAACTCCTCTGTGCCTGCACTCACAGAATTCTCTGTGCCTCCACTTCCCATTGCTGGATTTTAGAGGCCCAAGCAGGATGGTCTCTGCTAGTCTGTCCCTGCACTTGGCCCACTCATGTTGAGTGGGGGGACCAGCCCGACGACGACGAAAAACACTTGGTGAATCGTTTGACAGACATTAAGTTATAGTTTGGAGTGCTGATTCTTCAGATTGTTAGCATGAGAGCCTAGCAATCATGTCAATAAGTCTCAAAACCTGCGTGATTATACAGTATGTGAATAGGTAATGTGAAGAATAGAAAAGATTCAATCTGGCCTTTCATTTCACATGCAAGCAGTTTGCAAATTCCTGCTTGAAATTTTGTATTTAAGATTACTAAAGTGTGCTTTAATGCAAGGTTATTCACGGCAATCAGATTGCAATGCTGAATTGCTCGTAATTTACTGGCCATGTAATCTGAAGTTGTTCAGATTTCTAAGCTATAATTGCTTAGCTTCAGTTGCTTGGAATTTCATTGTCTTGAGCGGTGTGATGGACAGCATGCACAAACAGAAATTGGGAGATGCAGATTCAATTTCCACTCCAGGATAATATAATTTTTAAGTTTCTGAAGAGCTGTTATGTGGTGACCAGTAAATTAAGAGGCATATTCGGAAAGTAAGTACCGTAAGGGATTATTTTTGCTGTAGTGCTTCACTCATGATGTTGCGCATGCGCACTGACTTTCCTCACATGTGAGAAAGCCACAGACACCTTTTAGATCGTGTTTGTGTGTTCTGTGTGTTTAAGAAGATCCAGCAGCGAGCTGCTGACTGAGATAAGGTCCGTAATTCGATTTTTGAATGCAATAAATGTGAAACCAGCTGGCATTCCTCATCAGATTTGTGAGGTCTACGGTCCAACTTCCATTAGTGGTGTAATGGTGAGGAAATGGGTTAGACAGTTCATTAAAGGTCATGAGAACATGCACAATGAAAAGCAGAGCAGCCAGCCATCTGTCTTAAACGATGATTTTGTTATGCGCAGTCGACACAAGTTCATGATGACGGACATTTCACAATTTCAGCGCTTTGAATTTCCCACAAATTTCAAGGGCTGTTCTCTATGAAATCGTGACAGATCGTTTGAACTTTTGAAATTGTGCTCACGCTGAGTGCCAAAGAAGCTCTCCAAGGAGCACAAAAGCAAGCAAGCAAGCAGGCTGGCAGTGCGTTGACCTTTCTCTCATAATACAGTGAGCAAGGTGATGGGTTCTTGACTCATATCACTCATAGGTGATGAGATGTGGGTGTCCCACGTGATTCTGAAATCAAAGAAGCAGTCCGTGGAGTGTTGGCACACCTCATCGCTGCAAAGCAAGAAATTCAAGTAGACAATTTCAAACAACAAGATCACGTGCACAGTTTTTTTGGGACAGGCAAGGAGTTTTACTTGTTGAATTCGTGCCTAAAGGCAGAACAGCAAACCCATCAGCCTATTCTGAGGCCATGGAGAAACTGCGTTGCGCAATCCAGAACAAAAGGCATCTCATACTTACTCGCAGCACTGTCTTGCCTCTCGACAATGCTTGGCCTCACGTTTTTGCACACACACAAGCACTCATCACGTAATTTGGCTGGACACAAATGGATCACCCACCATACAGCCTAGACCTAGTGCCAAGTGAATGTCGCCTGTTCTTGCATCTGAAGAAGTCTCTTCACAGGCTGCCTCATTCTACAATTAATTAGGGGATACAAAAACTAGTGGCCTATTGCGGTAAATGCCTCAATGGCATAAACTATGTAGAAAAGTAGTTTAAGGTATGGTGAGTCAGATAAAAATAACACTTTTTGCAAATACATTCTCGTTTAACTTTAATATCTAAGGAGTACTTACTTTCTAAATGTCTCATACAAACAATTCAGTATCATAGTCTGATTGCTGTGAATAATCAAGTGAATTTCCCATGTATTTATGATGAATTCATGAATTCTCATTTAACTTTAATAGCCAAACAGTACTGACTTTCCAAATATGTCTCATACAAACAATTCAGTATCACAGTAGTCTGATTGCTGTGAATAATCAATTGAATTTCCCATGTATTTATGATGAATATTTCTTCCTTAATTCCCATATGCTTTTTATGCCTCTGTTTTTTCTTTTAATCAGTTTTTTTTTTCTCCCCATTTCTTTTTGGCCTTGTTCGTGGTACAGTTGGTAAGCCTGCAATCATTTCTACTATTGTACACTTCCTCATATGTGAAATTAGACAGGTGTCTCCCTTTTTCCAAACACAAGCCACTGTGTAGGTGTCAACCGTAGGCTAAATGACATTTACCTCCAGCCACTCTATTAGCTGCCCCAGAGTGTCCAGATTGATAACACATACTATTGAAACATGTAGTCTTTCACAGTCTTCTGTAAATGGGTTGCGGAGGTCTTTTACATGTAACATTGGCCTTCATTGTGTCATTTATCTTCAATGAAAGTCGAACGATGTACACTGCTACCATCGTCAGGAATTGCGATTTCATCCCAACAAACAGGATATCGTGGTCTCCTGAAGTTCTTTATCATAAATAGCCGGCTGTATCTAAATATTGGAGTGGTCTTCGTACAAAACATGTCTTGGGGGTACATTTATCTGCAACCTTAAACTCAGTGTGGCATTATTCCCAATAACAAACCAAGGAGATAAATGAAACTGCAGCATTATACTGTAAGAGACAACCCCTGTTTAAAATAATATAATAGAAATTGTGGATCTTGAAAAAATACACTATTGATATGAAATAAAATTTGATAAACACTAGATGATATTTTAATGCATTTTTTACTTTGTATAGGATGATTCAATCCTGAACTTTGCTGGTGATGAACGTTACATCCAGTGTGAAGACTTGCAAGTATTAGAGTGGCTGAAAGATAAGATAGAAAAGGTTCTGCTATTCAACATGAAAGAAAAACCCTGTCCTGTTGATGTGTGATGTGCCTTTATCTATTTTGCTAGAAGAAATATACTATAATTAATGTAGAAAGATGGTGCCAGCTGTACATGCCACAGAAGTCGTGGCATCTCAAAACTGGAAGTGTGTTCTTTTCGATAAAAATGAACTCTACCTATTTTATTACACTTGTTTTAGAACAAATATTTTCTGAATTCGTTTCTTGTTGTTCTAATAGTACAAGGCACTATTTATGTTCGAATATTTCATTCACTGGGTGTTTCTGTATAAAAGGAAAAAAGCAAATCAATAGTGAAACTTTTGTTTTCAATATTTTTCACTCATTAATCATATTTCTATGCCAACTATAGTTTTGTGAGAATTAACAAAGATGATAGATTTTAGGGTTGTTGTTTTTTTGTTTAAATCTTATGTCTGTTTAAATTGTATGGATATTCAAGGTACTGAGCTGTCAATATGTATGATTTTACAAATCTGTATGAAATAAAGAGTGTACAGTTAGTGGTGCAAAAGTTGTGTCCATAAATTTTAACCAATTTTTGAGTAAAACAGACTGCTACAGTGAATAACACTTTGTATTTACTCATTTTATGTGGTTGATAAATTCAACCTATAATGGTCATAACTAGTGTCTCAAGCATTCAGACTAGCCTTTTAATATATATATGTGTGTACTGTAAATATTGCCACCAAGTTTTTGACATCCAAAGAATGTGAAATTTCTTTCATTTGCAATTAAGACAAGTTCATTCAATCTTTTTGGGCTCAGTGTGCACTTAAATAACAATTATACAAATTTTAATTAGCTTAAGATTCATATTAACTACTGTATATTTAGGGTTACCATAATAATTGAAGGCTAAATACAGTCAAATTTGTGTTACAAGTAGTGGGGTAATGAGGCACCCTCTCTGAGTAGCAAATCAAAAACAAAAAACTAGGGCACAGATTTTAAGACTTGTTAGTATGTTAATCTAGTAAATGTGGACATATAAAGTAAAGTTTGAAGTTATCACTCCCCTTTTGGGGGGAGGGGGTCTCAGAGTGCAATTTCAATTTATACCCCATACCATGCCTTTCCTCTTAGGTTTGTTTAATAAATTACTATTTTAACTTCACACACTTTATAATTATAACAGTATCATCTGTTTGTGCATTATAAATATAGATCTTATAATTCACACACTTGATTTACTCACCTTAATACCATTCATATTTTTCAGACGAATTAACTTTCTTTAAAAAGGCTGTGTCATTTTTAATTGATTCATAAAACTGCAGACAGTTCACATCTGAATTCACTTTAATTTGTAGTAGACTTTTAACATTTTCAGTTAAAAATCTGTTCCAGTCAGGAGACCAAACATTGTTCATCAAAGAAAAACTCTTTCAACGGGCGCTGTTGATCCTGGTAAGCAGAAGATGAACTCTATCAGCTTCTCAAAGTTTAGACATTCACTTCCACCTGTTTTCAGCATTTGGAAAACGTCAACCCACAAACTAACACCTACTGCAAGTTTCTTGTATCCTACCTCATTTTTTCGTTCACATTTCTTTTCCTTCTCAACTTTCCCTTTCAACTGTTGCAGAATCATATTTATGATTGAAACCTCATCAAAAAGCTTATCTATGTCAATAGCTGCTTTTTAAGAAGGAACTTCTGAATTAAATTCTGCAGATGCTTCAACAGCTGGCCACTGAATGTCAAAATCATGGCTCCTTTGTATCCAAGAAAACTGCTCTGTGCCTTCAAGTCTGGCTTCCCACATTTCCAAGTAGGAGATGTATTGCTCATAAAAGTTCAAAATATGCCTTTCTAAATCATTTTTGTTCACATCTCCATCATTGACATAGAGATTAAGCTTTTGCTTGCAAAGTTGAGGTATGAACTTGTCTCTTCTGGCTTTAATTTCACTTCCAGTTCTTTGTACTTCAGTGCTACCTCTGTAGCTGAAATTTAATTTCTTTCAAAACACAGCCCAGTTTCTTGGCAAATCTGAAGACTGCCATAAACAAATTCAGCTAGTAACTCACTGAGTGGGTTTTCAAAAAAGTCTAATTATTTTGGGACAAGAGTTTTCACACTGTAAAAGAAAGTAAGATTTCAGTCCATCCGAAATCAAAAGAATCCTTTGTATAGTTGGTAGTAGACTTAAAAATCTTGTGGTACTGTGTGATAACACTCGGTGTCAGCAAACTCGCAAAATCCGTTCAGTTTATCTATTCTTTCAGTAAAATTTTGAAAGTGCCTGTATATTTTGATAACCATTTCTATATCAAAAGGCAGTTGAACAACACACACTGTGCACAGTTGTGAACAATGTGAGCACAGCATCCAATGCCTAAAAGTTTTCTGCCCATACCTTGTTGTAACTTTGTATGGACGTTGGTTTTGCCCTGCCTTCTCACTCCCCCCAAAATTTTTATTTGTGTTTATCTGCACAGTATGATACTATTTTATTTTCTAAACCAAACTTTCTAATTGTTTTGATCACATGCTGGGTTAAAATATCTGCTGTCTCTCCTGTTAAATCATCAAATTCTATCAGTTTCACTTTAACACTAAACTGTGGAACGAATATTCTAGCTAACACAGGTACAAGCATCAAATCTAATCTGTTTGAGGCATCTACAGATATAGTTACAAAATTAGCATTATTTAATTCAGTTTATACTTTATCCATCACATAAGTTGCAATCACATTATTAGCTATGGCCTCTGACTTGGTTCTGGCATAGGAATATTTTACATCATAAAGTTTGGAAAGAAGTTTTGATTGGCAGTTACATGATTTGAAACTTTGATCGTGTACAACAATGTGAAAAGAAAATGTAGCTTCATTAGCTGTTCGATCAAAGTCTTCAGATTTAGGCTGTTTGTTTTTGAAAAATGCATTGAGCGTTTTACTTTAAAGTACCTGCTTTTACAGCCTTTTGATCTTTCAAAGTGTACATGATTTACAATGTCTCTTTGTCCACAAAATCCAAGAGAAAACTTGCTGTTGCACAAGGAACAATACACAGTCACTCTCTTCACTCACTTCTGCTTTTAGGAATTTAAATTCACTCTGTTGTTCCGCACTGAAATGACACCTTCTTTTTTCGCTTTGAGGTTGTTTTTTCGACATGCCTGTAAAAAAAATTGTGGTCTTTAAATATAACAATATTAAATCAAATTGTATTTTACCATTGAATGCCACCAAACTATGTGAGGCTGTGAACACTGCACGTTTTCTCTAAGTGGCAAAGCCATTGCATTCACCTAACAATGCTGCCAACTGCGTGATCAGTTCAAAAAGTACAGACATTTAGTATATTTTCCTCAAGTACGGTGTGGACACAGACAGAGCCTTTAAAATATGGATGTATGGTAACCCTAGTGTATTGTAGTACTATCATACCAACACATGTAGATTATGTATATAATTTCTGTTCTTTACGTGTAACTTTTTGGTAAGTTTTCTCCCTGGGGCTGTAGACATATACTTTCCAGTAAGCAAGATTTTCAATTAAGATAGATTATTTTCCTACCTTTTATTTTCCCTACCTTCCTCCCGCTATCACAGTTTCATGACATCTCACATTGTTGTATGTCCATAATCACTTCAATGTGCTGTAAGAACATATTGTCACCAGGTTGAACATAGTAGCTCATTCACATGTTGCTTATTCGCACGAAGATCTCTGTGGTACTATAAGTGTCTTCCAGCTTTGGATCAGCATTCCGTCGATATCACATAATGATGCAAGGAATACAGTAGAAGAATAATTATGGCCCTTCATATTTTTGACAGATATAAAAGATGTGAAGGGCAATTCCTGACCTACCTAATAAGCTGTAGGACCCTCTTTAGCCCGCAACACAGCTGCCACTCGGCAAGGCATCGATTCGATGAGGTGGCGATAGGTATCCTGGGGTATCTGTCAATAGCAGGTCCTCTGGTTCCTGTACATTTCAAAATGGTGGTGATTTAGAGCGAAATCACTTTTCCAAGTCAAACCACAAATGGCCCATTGGGTTCATGTCAGGTGAATTTGGAAGTCAGAGCATTAACAGAAAGGCACAGGCATGTTCCTCAAACCACTCCTTAATGATTCCGGCAGCATGACATAGTGCATTATCCTGTTGGTAATGGCCATCACCTGCAGGGAACACAGTTGCCATGAATGGGTGCACTTGGTCTGCAACTAAGTTCAGATACCTGACAGCTGTCAGGGATTGTGCTATTGGGATAATAGAGCCTAAAGTGTCCCAAGAAAACATAACACACAGCATAACACCGCCGCTGCCTTCGGCTGCCTGTTTCTGCCCAACAGTGCATCCAGGTGTCATAGCCTCCATTGGCAATTGGTGTATCCACGCTCTGCCATCTACGTGATGCACCACGAATCTTGATTCGTCGGACCAGGCCACTTTCTTCCAATCACCCACGATCCAGTCTCGATCCTGGGCTCATTTCATGCATTGTTGACAATTACGTGCAGTGAGCATGGGGGCCCGGCTGGGTCTTCGGCTATGCAGGCCTATGCGCTGAAGGCTGTGATGAACTGTGTGCTGTGACACATTGCCCTGGTCACCACTGTTGTAACTGCAGGTGATTTGTCGCACTGTGGCCCTGCGGTCGCTGTGAACAATGTGCGACAGTCTCCACTACCCTCTGGCATCGATGAGCTGTGGGCGACACATTGCTGGACGATGGTTCATCGTTTGGCCATCTATGCTCCACTTTTCATACGTACTCACTCCAGCGGCACGTGAACAACCCACAAGCAGCAGCATTTTCGATATCGTAGTTCCGAGGCACCATGCCATCACAAATTGTCCTTTATCAAACTTCGATAAATCTGCAGCTTTTCCCCGTTCCGACTCCGAACACTTTGCTAACCGAAAGCTGGTCTTGGGGTCGTATATATACTGCTCTGTGAACTTCACCTGTGCCACCTTTTGGTCTCCAGGCATGCTCATTTCTCTGGGCTGGGGGTGGTTATAATATAATGGCTCATCGGTGTATTCCCCACTGTCACATGCAAATTCGAAATGCACTCATTGGTGTCCATAAAATTACTGTGCACATACGTGGAAAGCCGATCTGTAAAATCAACCTTAAAAAGTGAAGCAATTGTGGCTCTGCTCAGTTGAATGTTTAGCGATGTGGGTGCTGTTTGAGAGTAACGGGTGTTAGTGATTTGTACCAACAGTCTGAAGACGTAACTAACAATAAAACTTATTGAAAGTGTTGGGTTTAAAAAATAAGCATGACGTCCTGCTCTAGACTGTCTAACATCAAACGGGGGGGGGTGCGTCTTAAGAGCACCTAAACTGATATGAATGCTACAAGATATTGCCGGAGCTATCAATAGGAGCTGAAGTCTTCTGAAATCGGCTGGGTACGGTAAAAAGAAGAGCACCAGCAGACCATCCAAAGTTATGAATTGGGAACTTCATCTTCTAAAGCGCAAAGCATCAGAGTTTTAACAGCTCGGCAACTGCGTGTCGAATTAGGTTTGCCAGTTACTGTTCGATGAACACAAGTTGCTGAATCAATCGGGACTTCTTTCAGGAAAACTCTCAGGAAACCAGTGCTGTCTTCATTCCACAAAACCAATTGAAAAGAATTCCCTCCCATCCATATGAATTGGAGCTCTGAGTAGCGAAAAGTTATTTTCTCTGACAAGAGAAAAAAATTAATCTGGATGGTTGGAATGGTATGCAAAGTTTATTGGAAGGCTGACAAACAAGAACCACTAGTGTTTTCCACTGAACATCGGGGAGGTGGCTCGGTCATGATATGGGGTTCAATTGGCTGGAAAAAGAAAAGCGATATTTCATTTGTGGGTGGAAAAATTAACAGTTCTGGTTATCAACAAATGTTAAGCAAATGGTTTCCTCGAAATGGATTTAAAATGGGCGGTAGAAATTGGCTGTTTCAGCATGACAACTGCAAAATTTGTGTTGAAAACATCCCTGTTGGTTTAAGTCTAAGATAATAAAATTACTCTAACTTTGGTCAGCAAAATCACCTGTGCAGTTGAATACATTGTTCGTGTCGGGAATATAATCAATTTATGGACACCTGAATCAGCTTCCATAAGTAGCTGCATGGACAATTCATTTTGCATATCACTGACTGTTACAAATCGGGCACGAGATTCTTTCGTGGAATCCCGCATTTTTCATCATTTGGAATCTATACAAAACTGAAAAGTTGGGGGGGGGGCTATATAGTGGAGGGGTCATTTTCCATCTGGGGACAGTATTTCGTTTTTCAAAACTTAAAAATTTTCCCTGCAATTGTTATTTCTTCTTCTCACGAAGTTGCCTCTGCCCAGTATTGTTGCTAAATATTCTATTGCATAAATATTTGTATTTCAGCTTGAAACTGTAGGCTACAGTTCCCAAAAATGTGAATTCAACTAAGCGAAAATTTTCTTGTAATCCTTAGGCAAGAGTTTCTCCTGCAGATTTGGAGAATTTTGCCCTTTGTTGTCATCATGTGTGTCATTCTTAAGAGTGAAAAGAATGGGGGGGGCGTTTTCCAGCTGGAAACAGAATTCCATTTTTCAAAACTTTAGAAAAGGAAACTAGACAGAGTGAAGATTTCTCCCGTAATCGTAATTTTTTTCTTATGATTCTCTCTATTGAGTATTAATGTAAAATATTATTTTGTTCAATAAATGATTGTGTTTCAGCTTCATAATGGAGGAAAAATTTCTGAAAATGGAAATCTGATGGAGCAAAGAGTTCGAAAAAAACTGTACTCCACTCAGAATAACTCTGACATAGTTCCCTTATGCTGTGATATTTAGAAGATTACAGGCTACATTGATTATCTATTAGAATAGTACAGTGTATATTTTGAAAAGAAAAAAATCGTTAACATAATTATGGGACAATCTCACAAAATAGGGCAATATTGGGATTTGTACTTTTTAAAAATAAACCTGATGAGAAAAATATGAAATTTAATCTGAAAGCAACTGATTGTGTGTGGTTACTTATAAATAATAGCAGCAGTAAACTGTATGCATTACGAAAAACAAATTAGTTTTTATGGAATGGCCTTTGTATAAATACTTATTCTTAAATATTTTTGTGGAAGAAAACTTAGTTATACAAAATGGCAGTTTGTTTACCACTTTAACGAGACAAACAAAAAACCTTCGTAGCAAATGTTCTATTGAGCCAAACCCTGTGTTTCACACACACCCTTCCCCTTTCTGGACTTTCAAATTTAAGTCCCGTCCCTTTAGGCTGATATCCTGTACCTCAGTCCACTTTTGCCAATTGAAGATGCAGTTAATTAATACAGTCTAATCAAATATGCTATTGATACTCTGGGATAGAAACTTGAAGTTCGTTGTTTACAAAAATTCATTCAATTCACCTAGGGTAAAAAATTTTGGGTTACTGCTTTATAAATGTATATGTGCTTTTATATTTTTCTTGAACGAGTTCTGCACTCTATTTACTACATTTTCGGCCTTACAGTTACAGGAATTCGTGAGCTGCGGTTTTGGAAAGCCTGTTTGAGCTACAACAGAAATACTTTCTCATTTGAAATTACATAAAAATTAATTTTTGCATTATTTTATTCCACTCACTTTATAAATTTGCCCTGAAATTCTTACAATTCTGGACATTTTCAAATTTTTTTTCCAAGAGATTTTTTCGTAATTATTTTATTAAAGATGGGTAAGTCCAGAAATATATATATATATATATATATATATATTTTTTGCGTTTTTAAGGTTTACATTCTCCCTAAAACTGAAGAAACTATTACAAATCCTGAATTCAGTATCGCAGTAAAATGCATAAGAATGGAATAGTCCTTTATGTGGTCTCTCTGAGAGAACGTATCTTATTTATTGCTTCCCAGCAATGGAAGTATTTTTATTACATTAAATTGCACTAGGGATCTGCAGTCCAGGAAAATGGTTAAAATATTGTTAATTATTACTTCAGTACAAAAAACTGCAATGATTCGTAAACTTGTGTTGAAAAGATCTTTAAACAGTAAACGGTGATGCTGACATACCATTTTTGTTGTTGTTGATGATTTTACAGGAGAGGGTATACCTTAATTTTTCTCAGAGTTAGGCCGCTCAAAATCAACTTCCGGCGATGTTTATGAATTGCCAGTCTGCCACTGCTATAGATGAAACTTGGATATGAAATTTTGAACCAGAACTGAAATCTCTGTCCACTCAGTGGAAACATCCAGAATCACCTCTCCAGAAAAAATTCCTCTGCCAACAATCGAAGGTTAAGATGATGTTTATGGCCTATGACAAGGTTGGAGTGATAGCAACAGACAAGAGTGCCCGAGGGTACCACTGTAGCAGCGGAATACTACAGAAGGTTTCTGCAAAATGTTTTGAGCCCAAAGATTCACCAAAGAAGGCCCAACATGCTTGAACCTGGTGTCATCATTTTGCATGACAACGTGAGGCTGCATGTTTCCCATACAGTAAGATACATTCTAGAAAAGTATGGATGGGAATTGCTTCCCCACATGCCATGCAGTCCTGACAGGAGCCCACCAGACTATAACTTGTACCCAAAACTGAAAAAGCCACTCTGCAGGAAATGATTCAGGGTGTTTCTAATGAGGTGACTCGAGTAATCCAACACCTCAAAAATGGAGGTATCCTGACTGGAGTACAAGACTTTCCCAAATGTTGAGCTGCTGTCACAAAGAAACGTGGAGGAATATGGACTACATACTAACTACATTGATAGGCTTCAATGACATTCAGGGGACAGGTATGTCAAGTTATGGAAAAGGGCATATGAAAGTGTGAGGTGGGTAGGAATAGATGGCCAGAGGAACAATGATGTGAAAAAAAAAATTTACCTTCACACATAGTAGCATGAATGAGCTGCTCCAGGTAACAATAAGAAGCATGATCGCCCCTGCTCGCTATTCATGCTACACAAAGAACATGCACGCTGGGCACAAGATGACGAATGAGGTCCCATGGCCATGAACGACATTATTCCGTTAGAGAAGATCACGGTTCGATGGACCTCCTGGGAGGGATCTAAAGAGTAGCAGTTCATCTCCTTAAATCGTTCCAGACATGCCCAACAGGATTAAGATCTGGTGATCTGACTGGCGACACCATCTAATAAATATCCTTACTCTCCAGATAATCATCGCCCAAATGACCCTATCAGGATTAGTATTATCATCCTTAAAAAATGAAATCATCTTCCTGAAAAGCCTTTCATGTGGTTCTGGGGTCATTCCGTGTAAAATCACCTAATTTATATAAAAAAAACTGATTGCTGACACATTTTTAAAGAATTTTGTTTTTTTGTCCATCTGGAAAGTCATATTTAAGTGTTCAGATCTGGGGTTTATTTTTTTAATGTCAGTCATTTCAGAGTTACAAGCCAAAATGTCTGCCGTGGCATGGAAAAATCACACCCAGACAGTCTTTCTGAATTTCTTAACTGCACAAAAACCATAAATGGCAGAGTGCTCCAACTGGTCTGTTTTCTTGTTTAACGACCACCGTGAGCAACTCAATGGGCTGTAAGCGATCGCCCGTCCCTAATTTAGGATCACTGGTTCCAGGGAAGGGAGAGAGCCAATGCCGTAACACAAACACAACATCCATGCCTCACCGCGATTCGAACCCGGACCACTTTCAGATGAATGATCAGAGGCCATCGCTTAGGCCACTGGGGTGGTTCTCATTTTAAAAAGCACAGGCCCATTTATAAAGGGAATACATAAATATTTGCTAAAATTGATATAACAAGGAGGAATCCTTAACTCAAATTCTTGGTTGAAATTGATTTTTTCTTTTTTTCATCCATTACAGTTCTTATAAGGGATTAAAAGACGAGATTGTCATTGGCTTATTAAATAAATCGGTCTAACTGAGATGTTATGACCTTTGGCTGGCGCGGAACTGGTCGAGGTTTATGTACTCCAAAGGCGACATTTTGCCGAGTATACGGGGAGGCCTGCATGAGCCGCCCCGGTGGCGCAGTGGTCTAAGCGATGGCCTCTGATCATTCGTCCGAACGGGGCACGGGTTCGAATCCCGGTGAGGCATGGATGTTGTGTTTGTCTTACGGCACTGGCTCTCTCCCTTCCCTGGAACCAGTGACCCTAAATTAGGGACGGGCGACTGCTTATAGCCCATTGAGTTGCTCATGGTGGTCGATAAACCTCTAATCCAATCCAATCCAAGGCCTGCATGCTCCGATTGGCTGCGTCTGGTTTGCTGTCCAGCCGTCCGTTGCGAAGGCTATCCTTTTTTTTTTTTTTTTTTTTTTTTTTTTTTTTGAATTGGAGGTTTAACGACCACCGTGAGCAACTCAATGGGCTATAAGCAGTCGCCCGTCCCTAATTTAGGGTCACTGGTTTCAGGGAAGGGAGAGAACCAGTGCCGTAAGACAAACACAACATCCATGCCTCACCGGGATTCGAACCCGGACCCCGTTCGGACGAATGATCAGAGGCCATCGCTTAGACCACTGCGCCACCGGGGCGGCAAGGCTATCCTTAACAGCAAACCATCGTCGTCACCGCTTGGCGCAGTATCGCTCCAGTGCTACGTAGGGTGCCGAATGGAACAGTGTGGTGTTCAGCGACGAATCGCGGTTCTGTTTCACCACGGTTGATCGCCGTGTAAGTGTCTGGAGGCGAAGTGGCCAACGGGCGGATTCCTCCGCCATTGTGGAGCGCCACACGGCCCGGCAACGTAAAATCATGGTGTGGGGTGCTATCAGTGCCACAGCTGCTGGTACGCATTACGGGCACATTGATGGCCCGCCGCTATGTTAACGAGGTGCTGCGGCCCGTGGCACTACCGTGTCTGCAGGGCATCCCGAATTCCGCTTTTCAACATTATAACGCCCGGCCGCATACCGCTCGGATCAGTCTGAACGCTTTACAGGGTATGCGGATGTTTCCGTGGCCATCACGACCCTCCGACCTCTCGAGCATCTGTGGGACACGATTGGACCGCGGTTGAGTACCCTCCCACCCCCGCAAAATGATGAACTGTGGACTCTGATTAACACATGGTCAAACGATACCCCAGGACTCTGTTCGGACTCTCATTACCTCGACGCCACGTCGGAGTCAATGCTGTATCTTCCAAAATGGGGGCCACACTCCTTATTGTTCATCCTGTATATTCAGCCACTGGGACCTAGTCTGTATGTGACAATCATTTGCTCAGGACCTACTTGGCTATCTGTGTGTGCAGTTTGGTCTGTTTTCGAGTAATCCTTCATGGTGTGGCATTTTCTCTGTCAGGTAGTGTATTTCTTTCTGAACGACAATCTTTGGCCAGCGCTGTTACGTAATGACGATCAGCGTCACTGCAGGAGTAGGATGTGATTGGTGGTTTCCGAGGTTTTAAGCTAAATTGAAGGTACCTAGTTCAGCTAGAGGCGAATCTTCTAATCTAGCACTGTATCTACACTGCTGGCCACCCAAAATGCAACACCAAGAAGGAAGCATTCGATTGGCCTGAAACTTGCAGCATGCGTCGCCCGCGAGAGGACATGCAAACGATTAGCATTGCAGGGCATATGCAAATCATGTTCGCCCGGCACGCCTCCGAGAAGCACTATAAGAAGGGTGCACAGAAGGCGGGGTGTAAGTAGTGGAAGTGTGTTGTGCTGCCGGACCTGTGCGTGGGAAGTTTCTTGATGCCTCGTCGCAGGATACGGCAGTCATTCCAGCACGTTTTGGAGTTCGACAGAGGACGAATAGTGGCTTATCGCGACAGCTGTTCATCGTACCGAGACATCGGCGCCCGTGTGGGACGGCATCCAGCCACAGTGAGGCGAGTATGGATTCGGTGGGTGCAGGAGGGACGGACGGACCGACGTGAGCGATTGCCGCAGCCGCGGCACACCACCGAACGAGAGGACCGGTATGTTGTGCGGCGGGCATTGACGGCTCGCACCGCCACATCACGAAAGTTAGCGCAGGAATTAGGGTGTGTTGCGCAACAACCTGTGTCAGCGCGTACCGTTCGACGTCGTGTACAGGAGCGGGAACTTGTCGCACGGCGCCCATTGCTCCGATTACCATTGGCGTTACACCACCTGCGAGTGCGGCGGCAGTGGGCCGTTGAACGCCGCACCTGGACTACGGAATGGCACGACATTGTCTCCTCCGACGAATCCCGCTTCTGCCTGCAACACCCCGATGGTGGGATCCGCGTGTGGCGGCACCGCATCTAGAGACTGTATGGCGCCATACCGGTCCGTCGCCTGGCGTTATGGTTTGGGGCGCAATTGGATATGACACCCGCACCCCTCTGCTACGCATCAGCGGTACACTCAACAGCCACCGCTATATCTCCGTCGTTTTGGAGCCTGTAGTCCTCTCTTACCTGCAGGACCTGCCAGCGGCCACGTTTCAACAGGACAATGCGCGCCCGCACGTGACACGTATCGTGCAACAATTCTTCACGGCCCACCAGGTGTCACTGCTGCCGTGGCCTGCCTGTTCTCCCGATATGTTGCCCATTGAACACGTCTGGTCGCTGATGTGCAAATGAGTGGCCCGGCAAGCACCACCCGTGGCTACGCCTGATGAACTGTGGCAACGTGTGGAAGCAGCCTGGGCTGACATACCCCAAGCCCACATCCAAAGCCTCTTTCGTTCGATGCCGCGGCGTGTAGCGGCCGTTATTGCCAGCCATGGGGGCCACACGAACTATTGATGTCTGCGTGTTCCGCAAGTCGCACGGGCCTGTAAGCTCAATCGTTTCATCTTTGTATCTGTTGTTATGTGTCCAGTAAATCTGGCTTTGCTATCTCGTGTCCTTCTTAGTGTTGCATTTTGGGTGGCCAGCAGTTTAAAAAGACCAGAGACCTGCGTCTTTTATATCTACCCGTATATATATATATATATATATATATATATATATGGGATGTAAGGTCAGGTGATGCGTAACATCACAGCCTCTCCTTGACAAATGTCAACCCCGCCTTCTCGTGGTGCATCCTGTTCCCACTAAAGGGGCTCTGACGACCGCCAATAGCGGTATAACTATACCATCGGGATCAGAGGAAATGCTATCCCACACTCACCAACCCGCTTGGCCAGCGTGGTGAGTTATGGCCAAACACCTCCAAAATGACTCTACAACTTAAATCTTGGCCCTCAGTCTCCGGCAGCTGGAATGTACCTGGCCAAGGCAGCGGCCAGTGCGACATGAAGGCAGAGGGTGCTAAGAATCCCCGGAGGACCGGACTAGGCTGCCATTTGATGCTGACCTTGGCTACCTATAACGGACGCTCCCTATCTTCTGATTCAAGGCTTCTTGAATTGGAAGAGGAACTACAAAGGATCAAGTGGGACATCGTGGGGCTAAGTGAGGTAAGGAGAAAAGGAGAAGATCTCATTGAACTGAAAAGTGGACATCTCTTCTATTATCGTGGGACAGATACTGGCAGAACTAGTGGTGTTGGATTTATAATAAACAAGAAACTGAAGGATAAAGTGGTAGAAGTTGAAAGTTCCTCTGACAGAGCTGCACGACTTGTTATCCAACTCTCGAGAAGATACCAAGCTCAGATTATTCAAACTTATGCACCCACCACAAGTCATCCTGAAGAAGAAATTGAAGGATTTTATGAGGAAATTCGTCATCTAAATAATAAAGGTAAGAAGCACTTGAAGATAATTATGGGAGATTTCAATGCAAAAATAGGGCAACGGCAACAGAATGAAACTTCAGTAGGTAAATTCGGTCACGGCAACAGAAACCAGCGTGGAAATACTCTCGTTGAGTTTGCAGAGGCAGAAGGATTTTTCATCTTGAACTCCTTTTTCAAGAAAAAGCCACACAGGAAATGGACATGGAGACATCCAATTGGGACGACAAGTGAAATTGATTTTATTATGTGTAACAAAAAATTCGTCATCGAAGACTGCAGTGTGCTGAACAAGTTCAACACAGGTAGTGACCATAGATTGGTGAGATGTAAGATGCACCTCAACACTAAACGGGAACGTGGCAAGCTCATAAGACAAACAAAATCTATTGACATAACCAACCTTAAAAAACACCATAATACTTTCAAGTTGGAACTGAAGAACAGATTCTCTGCTTTAGAAGGCCTAACATCGGAAGAAGTGGATATTTCTGAAGTTAACAGAAAAGTAACCAAAGCTCTAATGGAAACAGCAACAAAATTAGCTGGGTCTAAGAACAAGTTGCATGTGAACAAATTATCAGGAAAAACCAAAATGTTGATGCAAAAAAGAAGAGAGATGAGGACAACTAAAGAAGATGTGACTTCCAAAGTGGAATATATAGAGCTATGCAAGATAACACGAAAAAGTATCACTGAAGACGTAAGGAAATTCAACTGTGAGCTAGTGAGGAATGCAATTGAAAACAACCAAAGCCTTAAGATAGCAAAGGGACATCTCAGTAAGGGAAGAAAACAGATTATGGCTCTGAGAAAAGAAGATGGTTCTATAACAAGAAATAGAGGCGAAATTTTGACAAGAGTGAAAGATTTCTACTCCAAATTATATGAAAGGGATGATACATGTACTCCAGACATCATGAAAGGTACCAGAGTTCTTCCAGTCCTCCCAGCAGAAGTTGCTCATGCAATCAAGAACATGAAGCGGGGGAAAGCCCCAGGAGAAGATGGAATTACTATAGACATCATACAAGAAGCAAGTGGAGAAATTGAAACAGTACTCGCCCAAATTTTCACTCGATGCCTTAATGAAGGGAAGATTCCTGAGGATTGGAACAATGCTACAATGATCCTGCTACATAAAAAAGGTGACATTGAGGATCTCAGGAACTACAGACCTATCAGCCTCCTATCAGTGGTTTATAAAATCTTCACTAAAGTTCTTTCACACCGCTTGAAGGTAACACTGGACATGGCTCAACCGAGAGAACAAGCTGGATTCAGGAGTGGCTACAGCACAATAGATCATATCCACGTACTGAGAGAACTAATTGAAAGAGCGAGGGAATATGAACTTCCATTGTGCATGGCTTTTATCGATTATGAAAAAGCCTTTGATTCGGTAAAACCATCAGCAGTTACCACGGCTCTGAAATCCTGCGGTATTGAAGATGCATACATTAATATTATTAATAACATCTATGAAAATGCAAGTGCAAAGATTCGGCTGTTTGAAAATACAACACACATAAAAATTGGAAAGGGAGTGAGACAAGGTGACACCATATCTCCGAAGCTCTTTAATGCCACATTGGAAAATGTCTTTCAATCACTGAACTGGGAAAACAAAGGGATAAAGATTAATGGAGATTATCTAACCCACCTTCGTTTTGCTGATGACGTAGTCATTTTTGCAACTACCCCACCAGAGCTGCAGAGTATGATCCAGGAACTTGCTGACAAGAGTAAAGAAGTGGGATTAAAAATGAACTTTCAGAAGACAAAAGTGATGTTCAATGCTTTTACAAGAAATGAAGATTTATCGATTGATGGAGAAAAACTGGAGATAACAGACACGTACGTTTATCTTGGACAGCAGATATCAAGTGAGGGTCACATTGATGAAGAAATTAATCGGCGTACAAAACTTGCCTGGAGAGCTTTTGGAAGAAACAGCATAATTTTCAAGAGCAATATGCCATTATGTCTTAAAAGAAAAGTGTTTGATCAATGCATCCTTCCAGTGCTTACGTATGGTGCAGAGACGTGGACCTTAACTAAAAGAGACATACAAAGGCTGCAGACAACTCAATGAAGCATGGAGAGGTGCATGCTTGGTATAACCAGGAGAGATAAGAAGAGGAACTCGTGGATCCGAAAAATGACGAGAGTGGAAGACATCATGATCAGAGTTAAATCCCTGAAATGGCAATGGGCTGGACATACTGCCAGAAGGACAGACCATAGATGGACAGCCGAAATTTTAGATTGGATTCCAAGGGACAGGAAAAGACCCAGAAAAAGACCACATGGGAGATGGGTGGATGAAATTCGTAAATATGCGGGAGTGACATGGAGGAGACTGGCACAAGACAGACAGTTGTGGAGGAAACTTGGGGAGACCTTCGTCCAGCAGTGGATTGATAATGGTTGACAATGATGATGATGATATATATATATATAGTATATATATAACACAGTCAAGAGAAAAACTTTTTATAATTTGCAAAACACTGTGGTATTATGCTAAGTGTGTTTTTATATTCAAGCGAAAATAATTTAAGTAATTTTGGCATTAGCGTTTTGTAGTACTTTGTATTGGTATAAAACTAGGGCAATCACTTTAATAACAACGTACACATTTGTGTTATACTCAATGAAATGCAATAATTTTAGTGTTTACGAAAAATATTGGTGCGTTCCAAAGAATTTGAAATATTAAAATGGCCATGAAACCTATTTAATAATATAGAGTTTTAAGATTTCAGTAATTGAAAGCTAATAAATTTTCGCAAAAGGGCCTCGAAGATATTTTTCCGGGAGGGGGGCTGAAGTTTCTCCGGTACGCCACTGGGTACAGCAAAATATATGTTATTCTTTCTCAAAGTATCTTCCCTCGGATGACATGCAACGGTCCCATCGTTTAGTTCACTTTTCAAGGCATTTTGTGGAAGCTGCTTTAGCCACCCCTGTACAGCTTGAATAACGTCAGTATCTGTGCTGAATGTTGCATCACGGAACTTTTCTATCGTAGTTGGAAACAACCAGAAATCACACGGGGCGAGGTCAGGACTATAGGCAGGCTGTGGCACGATTTCAATTCTGCATTTCGTAAGAAACTGTTGAACACAAGCAGCCACATGTGGGCGGGCGTTATCATGGTGTAGGGTCCACTTGCCCACCAGTTCCGGTCGCTCAATCGATATGTGTCGTCACAGACGCTTCAAGACTGAAATGTAATACTCATTGACAGTAATTTGTGGAGGAACATGCTGGTAGACTACACCTTAATGATAAAAGAAAATCATTATCACCTTCCCAGCTAATTTGGTTTGGGTTTTTTTTTTCGAAGGCGAGCCTGTGTGTTTCCAGAGACACTCGTTGCGCGCTTCGTGAGGGGGTCGAAATAGTGGACCCATGTTTCATCGGCAGTTATTACTGTGCTTAGAAAGTTTGGACCCTTTGCAATAATTTTTTTCCACTCATGACACACCTGAACTCTGGATAACAATTTTTCTCTCTTCAGGTGATGAGGTAACTGTGGCCCTGTAAACGGAAACGACATGACGTATGCAGCAATCCGAAAATATAAGGAGTGATGCGACGGGAATCACTAAGAGTCGGACGCAGTATGGGTAACACGGAGGATCTAAGCGCATTTGATCGTAGTCCAATTGTCGAGGCCCGACGAATGGGTCACTCCATCTCGGAAGTTGTGCAGGCACTGGGATTTTCACGACCCACTGTGTCACGGGTGCACCGTGAGTACATCGTATGGGTCACTCCATCTCAGAAGTTGTGCAGGCACTGGGATTTTCACGAGCCACTGTGTCACGGGTGCACCGTGAGTACATCGAATCCGGTAAAACCATCCCTGCAAGGGCCAACTGCCGTGCACAACAGCGTGTGGATGAGTGGGGTCATCGTCGGCTAGCTCGCATTGTAACCGTGGATAGACGGGCCACAGTGCAAGAAATCACTCGGCAATTTAACGCTGCTGCACAAAAACGTGTAAGCAGCCACACCATCCAGAACCATCTCTTCGCTATGGGGTACTGAAGCCATCGTCCCACGAGGGTACCGCTGTTGATCGCACATCACAGGGTGCAAAGATTAGCATGGGGGCGGGAGCATCGCCACTGGACCCTAGACATGTGGGAAAATGTTGCCTGGACTGATGAGTCGAGATTCACGTTGGTACATGCGGATGGCAGGATACGAGTACGGCGCAAACCACATGAAGCGATGGATCCTTCTTGCCAGCAGGGTAGCCACCCCGGTGGCGTAGTGGTCTAAGGCGCTGGTCTCTGATCATTCGTCCGTAAGGGGTCCGGGTTCGAATCCCGGTGAGGCATGGATGTTGTGTTTGTCTTAAGGCACTGGCTCTCTCCCTTCCCTGGAGCCAGTGACCCTAAATTAGGGACGGGCGACTGCTTATAGCCCATTGAGTTGCTCACGGTGGTCGTTAAACCTCCAAACCACCAACCAACCAACCAACCAGCAGGGTACTCTTCAAGCTGGTGGTGGTGGCATTCTCGTCTGGGGACTGTTTACATGGACTGAAATGGGACCCCTGGTACGTGTGACATCGTCCCTCACAGGTCAACGTTACCGGAATATCCTGGACGACCATTTGCTCCCGTTTGTGCGTCTTCAACATCCCACTGGGGACTTCATCCTGCAACAAGACAATGCACCGTGCCATCGCTCCCGAATTGTATCCGAATGGTTGAATGAACACTCCACCGACGTGACCTTGCTTCCTTGGCCAGCTAGGTCACCTGACCTCAATCCTATGGAACACATCTGGGATGCCATCGAGAGATATGCTCGAGGCTCTGACCCTCCATCAAATCTTCGTGAACTGTGGGAGCTCGTTCAGGGGTCGTGGATCCGTATGGCTTCCCAACGCTTCCAGTGTCTTGTCGAGTCCATGCCGAGAAGAATCGCCGCCGTCACCAGGACGAAAGGTGGTGCTACATGTTACTAGACAGGTATCTCTAATTTAGTTGCTCTTCAGTGTATAGGAAACAAGATCATTACTCGTCCACCCAGGGGCGGTTCGTCATTAGGGGCCAGAGGGGCCGGGCCCTACTTAAAAATTTCTAATTCTAGAAGAATTGTTTTTTCTTTTTTCTTTTTCTTTTTTTTTTTTTTTGCCCTGATTCTTATGCTCTCTCTTAACTACAGGGTGATAAACCTTTCCCTTCAAAAACCATTACCCAAGGGAAAAGTTTCCTTCAAAAACGAAAAACTATTCTTTGAGGAAAGAGATCACGTTCAGAGTGTGAAGTTATTGGGGCCAGCTCCAACAGTCTCCAGTAACATCACTACGCAAGCGAAGAGGAGACGATTTCCTCCCCGTCTCATTCAGTATGATGACCTACATACAACACTGCCTTAACCGCGTGTGCAAAAAAAGCTGTGATCTGGCCCCGCGCTAATTTGATTGGCCGGGAGAGTATCCATTTCCTTAACGCCATGGGTTGACAGAGAAGCTTACCCCGACCAAGCTCAAGGGTGGCGGGAGGGTTTCAAATGTCGTAGCAAAGTTCAGTTAGTTGTTTTTTCTGTGTGTGTCTCTCTCGGTGATGTGTTGTTCCTTTGTGTCGTGACTTTTTTTGCTTGTCGAGTACAATGAATGGAGTGGATATTTTGTTAAAACCTCCGTTCTTTGCTTTAAACCTGGAAGAAAAGCTTCACTTAGAAAAACTCAGTGCTTATCATCCCAAGAATTTTTAGTTTGAGCTTCACTTAAAAAAACACACTGCTCATCAGCCCAAGAATTTGAGTCGAAAAGCTTCTCTTAAAAAACTCGGTGCTATCAGCCCAAGAATTTGAGTTTCCAAGAGTATGTATGAAGTTTACAAAGCGCTTTGCAGAACTAATTTCAGTTTTAACTAAGATGATTTTCATGTTAAAAATAAAAAAAATAAATGAGAAAACCTGTAACTATAATTTGCACACGAGTCTGAATGGTTGGCCTAATAATGACAGTTTTTTTTTATTTCATTGTTTGACTTCGGCTACTGGCCCCACCTGTTTCAGTTGCCACGAGCCGCCACTGCGTCCACCTTATATAACCGCACAATAACAAAACTAGAATCGTCTGCCACGGGTAACCACGCAGACGGCTAACTGAATTAAAGAAATATCTATGGCAAGAATTATACGCCTAATAATTATTCCATAGATACTTCTTTAATTCAGTTAGCCGTCTGCGTTGTTATTTTTCTCCGAACTGCTGCTAACTCAAAAAGAAATTACTCTCAGTTTTAACCGAACGGCCTTCGTTGCAAAGGTGCAATGAACCGTAATAAGTGGTATTACGAAGGCAAGATCCAGGCTATAAGGAGAATGGGATATTAGCTCAAGACCCACCAGCTCCTGTACTTTTTCCTTAGTTGACGGCTGAAACTAAAGTCACGCATAGCGTGAATATAGCCCACAGACTATACTCGGGGCAAAGCTATCCTGGCAATGAGGCCAAAGCTACGGTGACCTTTTCACTCCCAGTATTACTCCGCACTAATGGTGTGTAATTAACCTTCACTCGGAAAACTTCTCCCACAAGCCTTCAGGGCTGGCTGTCACCGTGATCCCTTACCAAACCCCTCTATTTTAACCCCCTCCCCACCGCCGCACGCTTTGCAGACCAGTAGACAAGCAGTTTATTTCTCCCTCTCTTATCTTTTTTTTTTTTTTTTGAGATGTTACAGAACGTGTAACGTTTCTTTCTTTCTTACTTTTAAAATGAAATTATCTTTGCTAAACACGGGAAGCAGTCTTAAGTGGCCTAATTTTGTTTTCACATATTTTTCCATTTTTTTTATATATTTCATATATTTATACTTATTGCTTGAAGATTACCAACTGCGGGATTTAATTAAAAGTAATTTTACCATGTCATCAGTTATGCGTAAAATTTCGTTCTTTCAAAAATTTTGCCTTGATTAGATTTTCTTTTTAAAACAGACATCCGTTAAATGTGTATGCATTTTTAACTACCCCGTGTTGCCATAAGTACTGGACAAGAGCCCGTCTCTGTGGTAAATGATATTTTAAGGTTCACTGTAAACTGCCACACATCTTTCAGCAACTTGGAAAATTGCCACACATTGGAAAATTGCCACATGTTTTTCATTGATGGGCCGGGCACAAATTGCTGTTCCTCCGAGGAACACTTTCAATGTGTGGCAGTTTTCCAAGTTTCCGAATTATGTGTGGCTGGGGAAGGAACTCTTTCATTTGTCTGAATTTTCATGCCGGTTCATGCGCGTTTAAGGCAACTGCGCACAAAAGTTCAAAAGGAAAAGATGGCCGTTTCTTGGCCTATATTGAGAACTGAATTGGGAACTCCAAACTAATTTCGAGAAAACGTTCTATGTAAGCCAAGCTAGAATTGCATTTTAATTTTAAGAAATAAATTGCCGATGGATCTGAGGTACTTCAGTACTAAATTCAACCTTCATTCTCGCAATGGTGCGACTTGAAACGCCAGTGAGTTCTGCCGTAAGAACTGTTAATTCATTTGATTTATTCGGCGAATGTTTTCCCATCAATTTAGTGAAAACATTCATAATGATCACCTTAGCAGAGCTTCGTAGTGGTTTCCCAGGTTTATGCGGCTGAAATACACTCGAGTGACCGGCAGATGCCATTCGAAAAAACCGAAAAGACAGAAGAGTGTTTTAAAACAACAATCAAGGAGAAACCAGGGGAGAAACGCGAAATGCCCTCGGAAACACTTTTTTCGCCCTCATCCTTCCACTAATGACCCCCCACCCCCAACAGCAATAAATATCCCCTGGGTTGACAGCTTAACTCTGACCCAAACAAGAATGCTGTGACAGAGAACCATCAGTGACGTCACCAAAGCACGAATATCTGTATTTTTTAGAAATGCCGCTGAAACTGAGATCTGAATTTTTTAAATGCACACACACACAACGTATTGAACATCTGTGTCATTTCTAAGTGCCAGTTGAAGCTGGAGTACGAGCTTTTAGACCAGAACTATTTTATGCAGTGGAAGTATACACTCTGTAGCCTTCCTTCCAATGACAGGTTAAGTTTGCCCCGAGTTATAGGTTCACGCTCCTTCTGTGATTGGTCCAAATGACTGGAAGAGAGTGATCGTCTTTTGGGAAGGATTAGATGATTGATGTCTCTCTCTCTCTCTCTCTCTGTTTTCTCTCCAATTCTTTCCTGTGTACTCAGTGGCGTACCGGAAACGCTCGCCCCCCCTCCCCCCAACATTTTCGAGGCCCTTTTGCGAAAGTCTATTAGCTTTTAATTACTGAAATTTTTAACTTCCATATTGTTTAGTAGGCTTAACGAACGTTTTATAGTAAATCAAATTATTTGGAACCTTGGAGTGTTTTCCGTAAAACCAAAATTGTTACACTTTGTTGCGTAAAAAACAAATGTGGACATGGTAATTTAAATGATGGCACCTAGTTTCATTTTGATAAAAAATACTCCGAAACACTTACGCCAAAGTTAATCATATCACACAAATTTTATTCTTTAGGCCAGTTTCTTTGAATACTTCACAATCACACACACAAAATATGTAACTGCCGTGTAACAGTGCCTAATGACCTTTTCCTATTTATACGAAAATACAGAACATAAGTTAGCAAATAAATAAGTAACAATTAAGAATTGTGGTACAAAGCTCGTAAATCTACTTAAACTATTTACTCTCGAATATAAAAACCACACTTAACATAATTTCACAATGACATAGTAACAATTTTTTTTCTTGACTGTCTCAGAATAAAACAACAACAAAAAAAAACTACATAGCTCTCTGCTTCTTCATTACCGCGAAGAACACCTTTTAAAAAGCTCATTACATTCTGAGGGATGCATAGTTATGTGCAAACATTTGTAATACATAACACCTTATCCTTATTGGTATGAAAATTCCACTCATTAAACTGATATTCTTTCCGTATTCTGTTAATATACATGCATAGGAACTTTTTCTAAGGCAGCGAAAGGGGACCTCAAGTCCTGCGGAATAGCTGCTTTCCCGTCATCCATTTTTTATGAATTAAAGCAACGAAAATGTTTTCTAAAGATTTTACTTAAAAACAAAAGCAAAAATTCGAAAGTTGCTTTCCTTTTTAATACTGAATTCTTGGCTATTTCTCTAACCAGTTTCGTATGAAGTTTCCGCAAAAAAAAATTGAAAAAGCCATTTGCTAAGCCCCCTCCCCCGCGTTGCGGGGTTGCGGGGCTATCAGTACGCCCCTGTGTGTACTAGGAAAGAATTCAAGGGATTATTCATTACGGGAATAGTATGAAAAGTTCTCATTTGCTAAGTCTTCTGATATGAAATATTTTGTTAAATTGCTTTGGCACTTGTTGTATTTGAGATAACAAACATACACAATTATTCTGTTTTTCAGTGTGTAAATTTATTAATTTATTGTTATTCGTTGCAACTTATTAAATAAAAGATTTTAACGTTTCTTATCGGTATGCCTGCTGATTGTGTATATTAGCAAAAATAAGGACATTTCTTCAAGATATATTTTTCAAAGAAAATAAATAATGAAATCCTACACAAAAAGCGAGATTTCTGTAATTATTCAAAAATGACGATGAATTTAATTGCTTTCGATAGATTTTGTAAAGTTCTGATATACGGAAACACTTGTGGTTTTCAGAAACATTATGCAAAGCAAAAAATTATAAAAAAAACTAGACAGAAAAAAATCGAAGAGCTTTACAAAATCTATCGAAAGCAATTAAATTTATTGTCATTTTAAAGTAAATTACCTGAATATGCAAACTAGAGCTGCAATCAGCGTATTATCGAATCACCAAAGACCTTTAGATCATCAGATCAGATCATATGTAGAGGATTTTCGGAAGGGAGTGTCTGACCCTAGGTCTTAAACAACCCTTAGAGGTAGGAAGCTAGGAGATTTCGGCTAGAGTGCCCGATAGGAAAGTCACACGGAAGCGAGGTAGAAGGAAGACGCCCTTATTTTTTACCGGGGGCCAGTGCCCGGGGTCCGGCGGCTTAACGTGCCCATCCGACGCACGGCGGATATTTAGTGGTTCGAACGTTCGTACCTGCCTGGGATCGAACCCGAGGTCTTCTCCGTGGCACTCACGAACGCTGACCACCAGGCCATCCGCGGCCCTTAACCAAAGACCTTTACTGTACTCCGTTTCTTTTAAATCGGCAGCCCAAGGTCACCAGCTCCCTCCCTAACCTCGCTCGTAACCATAGCAGCGTGTACCGCGAAGGGGGACTCAAGACGGCGAACTCACATTCTCCACTTTAGTTTAGGATAAGCTTGAGTACGATCAACCCCTATTTGATCACAGATAAATCCAGTTTTCCTTCCTGAAATTGTCAGCCGTTTTTACAGGCAAAATGGCAATATAAAACAATGCACGGCAGGTTTTTGTTTGTGCTGCCGAAGTGAAACTTATAACACTTGTAAAATATTAAAATAAAAAAAAATTAAAGCAAGGTACGCAGATACGCGCGAATCTCTTTAATAATCTCGAATTTTTGCATTTCAAGATTATACACTCCTCGGAGTTAGGTGCTGTTTAGTGTTCCTTCTTTCTTATTTTTGCCCACGGTTTAAACATCAATGTATTTGTGTGCAGCGCTTATTATTAATGCTTCTGTGTTTCTGATACTTCGAATTTTGATTCACCCAAGTCTCATCAAGGCATACACTGAAGAGCAAGTGCATTAGAGACAGCTGGCGTTATGCAAATGTGGCGCTGTGGGCGGCCCTGTAAACGGAAACGACATGACGTATGCAGCGATCCGACAATATAAGGAGTGATGCGACGGGAATCAGTAAGAGTCGGACGCAGTATGCGTAAGACGAAGGATCTAAGCGCATTTAATCGTGGGCAAATTGTCGGGGCCCGACGAATGGGTCACTCCATCTCGGAAGTCGTGCAGGCACTGGGATTTTCACGAGCCACTGTGTCACGGGTACACCGTGAGTACATCGAATCCGGTAAAACCATCCCTGCAAGGGTCAACTGCCGTGGACAACAGCGTGTGGATGAGCGGGGTCATCGTCGGCTAGCTCGCATTGTAACAGCGGATAGACGGGCACAGTGCAAGAAATCACTCGGCAATTTACCGCTAGTAAACAAAAACGTGTAAGCAGCCACACCATCCAGAACCATCTCCTCGCTATGGGGTACAGAAGCCATCGTCCCACGAGGGCACCGCTGCTGACCGCACATAACAGGGTGCAAAGATTAGCATGGGTGCGGGAACATCGCCACTGGACCCTAAACAGGTGGAAAAATGCTGTCTGGACTGATGAGTCGAGATTCACGTTGGTACATGCGGATGGCAGGATACGAGTACGGCGCAAACCACATGAAGCGATGGATCCTTCTTGCCAGCAGGGTACTCTTCTAGCTGGTGGAGTTGGCATTCTCGTCTGAGGACTGCTTTCGTGGACTGAAATGGGACCTGGACGTGTGACATCGTCCCTCACAGGTCAACGTTACCGGGATATCCTGGAGGACCATTTGCTCCCGTTTGTGCGTCTACAACATCCCACTGGGGACCTCATCCTGCAACAAGACAATGCACCGTGCCATCGCTCCCGAATTGTATCCGAATGGTTGGATGAACACTCCACCGACGTGACCTCGCTTCCTTGGCCAGCTAGGTGACCTGACCTCAATCCCATCGAGTACATCTGGGATGCCATCGAGAGAGATGTTCGAGGCTCTGACCCCCTCCATTAAATCTTCGTGAACTGTGGGAGCTTGTTCAGAGGTCGTGGATCCGTATGGCTTCCCAACGCTTCCGGTGTCTTGTCGAGTCCATGCCGAAACGAATCGCCGCCGTCATCAGGTCGAAAGGTGGTGCTACACGTTACTAGACAGGTATCTCTAATTCAATTGCTCTTCAGTGTATAATTAGCCGAGAAGAAGGTTCTTTATAGGAAACATACGTGCAGCCACAATATCTACTCTTTCCATGAGAAATCTGCGTCCATCATTATACTTTCTATACTGAAATCCAAGTTCTTTTAAAATGATCCACACTAATTTTGTACTCTTAGAAAATTCCATTTTCTAAAGCAAAATTTCTCCAATTTTATGACACGTTGGGTATTCTCTACGGTCGTAGAACTCCCGAACAGTCTGACGCATGATGTTTTTATTAAAACCATCAAGCTCCGTCACACGTTTCGTTCGTGGTACGTTTTTCTTTGGTGATGCAAACGACGTCCCGGTTTCGACAAGGCTGGCAGCAGCAGTTCTATCTGCTTCGGCAGAAATCCGTTGTACTATCTGGTGGAACACAGGATACGCATCGGCGGTTGCCCTTTGAGTTTGGATAAACAATTTATTAATTGTTTATTCTGGTCTGGATGTTACTAGCTCATTAAAATAGCTGTACACACTGTAAACGATCTTCGTCGATTGTTTTCTCATATCAGAACTGGTCATGATGGCAATAATCGAAGAAAAAAAAATCTCCCGTAAACAAGGAAGAAACGCAAACCGCCTACACACATAAATCGGTAACGTAAAGTGAAGAGGGAAAAAACGAGTTCAGAGTTTCTAGCGCGGACCTCTGAAAATTTCGAGGGTGCTGAAATTCAAAAGGCAGGTAGGGACCTTTTCCAGTGTTGAAATTTTAGATGTTTAAATGGACCTTGTGTTCAGTGTAAACGCAAACAAACAGATACATGATTTCATGATAAAGATATTACATTTTTTTTATAGCAACCAAATTCTTGAACCCCGTTTGAATTCATCCGATTTAATTTTCTGTAATGTGCGCACAAGAGCTCCTATAATTTTTTTTCTTTTGGACAAAATTTGAGCATTTTATTGTGGACTACTACCAGAAAACCAAACCTGTTGAAAAAGGCTGAGATTGGCAGTATATATTATTAGTCAAAACAAACAGTAGGCTAATAGCGATACCTTTGAGGAGCTCGCTCTAGCAGTAGCAAACAAACTGACATGTTCATTGTTGGAACTGAACGCGCCTCATAATCATTGCACTGTATTATTTTCCTTACTTGTTATTGTTAGCCTTTAGCGTATAATGCAGCATATATCACAGTGAAATTTTTGCTTTGATCAACAAGTGTAACTTGGATATCTCTTTAACCCCCCCCCCTCCCATCATTAATCTTTCAGTACACGTGAACCATTTGTTATCGATTTGGCATATCACCCCTGCGTGGATTGATTGGTGTTATTATTGGTGATTGCTTATATGTTTTATAAAGCTAGGGAGAGAAAAAAAGCCTCAACAGAATTATGTCAAACAAACAAACAATAACTGCAACAACAACAGCAAAAAAAAAAAAAAAAAGAAAGAAATGCCTTCAAAATGATCCTTTGAGCGAGAAAAGATCATTCGCAGTCTCGCTGTGTGTCTTCTGCTCTCGGACAGTCATTCATTACTCCCGCTCTGACATTTATGGCTTTATGACCCTACCGAAGCTCATTGCGTGCATGGTGAGCTGCTGACAACTTACTGATGTGCAAGGAACGTGATTGCGAAAAAAAAAGTAAAATAAAATCGGTAGCTTTAAATAATTAGGATTAAGGTACAAGCCACGTCCCATACCCCCGATTTCTCACTTCCTTGGCTGTCTTATTTCTTAAGTGTTTATATGGTATCGGAAGTTAAAACATGCTTTTTTTGAAGATATTGATTTCTTTTATAGAAACCAAGTATTTGCGTTATATTTCGATTATCTTATTTAATTTTATGTAAAGTGTAACTAAATATTTAAGTATGAATCCAATACATATAACAAAAATTCGGAGGGGTGCAGAGCATCCCCCCAAATGATTTGAAGGGGTGCTCAAGCCCCTGAGCACCCCCGTAGTTGGCACCAGTGCTATGAAAGATCAGCAAGAGTCACCGTCAGTCACCATTGTTGTCACCGTCAGTCACCATTGTTGTCACCGTCAGTCACCATTTCGGGCGTCATAGTACTTAGAGTGATACAAGAATTTTAGAGTCATTGTCGTTAAAGGGTTAAAGGAAACGGAGTATAGTCTACATGTTATTGTAGCCTAATTTTTACAGAACCGATAGATCATATTATGTATATGTTTCAAATGGTCTGTCTCATTCAATTTTTTTCATTCCAGTTCTTTACCACAACTGTTGCTTCAAAAATTTACCTTCAAATTTGCCTTCTCAATTCTATACACAAAAATATTCAGTTTAAATTAATTAACCAATAATTTCGCTCGTGACAGTAGTGGTAAACTACGATCGTCTGTTTTTGAGAAAGAAACAGGCTCATTGCGCCATCTAACATCTTCAATTCTATAAAGTATGTTTAAAATATTGATTCTAAAGTATCCGAACAGCACCATTGATGGATGAAAACAGATTTGTAAAATTTATCATGAGTGCCTAAAATGTGTGCTTTGGGTATTCTCACGAGAGAGAAATGAAATGTGATGCAAAAAAAACAAAACAAAAAAAAAACCATAAAATCTATAGCGCCAAATACACAAGATTTTGTTTCAATGTGTAGCGGCCGAAGAGAATATTTTAACCAGTATTTAATTTAATGAACATTACTTCCTCATTAGATAAGCTGGAAAAGTGCTGTCATGTGTTACTTCGTGGCAAAATCGAAAAATATTACGATTGGTACGGATGTCGTTTTCATGTGTAGCCCGCCGACTAGGGGGGGGGGGGCAAGGTCCTACCCTTAGCTGTTCTTCAAATCTTGCGCCTCCAATAATTATACAATGGGGCAGTGCCCACTCAATATTTTTGGCCCGGTTTAAATAAGTTTTTGTTTTTGTGTGCGTATGTCATTTTCGAAATGCGTGAGTCGAAATATTTTTGCAGAGAAAAATGCTTTCTATATATGATGGCCTATTGAGGCTATCATATGCTGTGCTAATTGCACAAAAGTAAATTTCTTTCCTTTATAGAATTGTATTATTCTTTATAAGATGGACCAAGCTCAATATTATGAGGACAAAGCAATTTATTTCCAAAATAATAATAATAATAATAATAATATAACAAAAAAGGACAAAATGAGTAAACTCTTTTTTCTCATTTTTAGTATCGCTCACTTGATAAGAGACTTGGTTGCCAGTTCCGTATGGTGTTTGACATGTTCTCATCATATGTGGTAAATGTTTAAGGCAATTATCAAAAATAAAATTAATAAATAAAAATATAGAAAAGTATAATCTCTAGCGCCTTGATTTATCTATTCATTGCGCTCCTTGTTCTTTGAGTAATCGCACGTACTAATTTCTCATTCATGTTTATTTAAACGTTTGGAAATAAAATCTCTCTGGATATTTTTTATAAAATCACAGTCTGAATTACATTGAAGAGCAATTGAATTAGAAATACCTGTCTAGTAACGTGTAGCACCGCCTTTTGCCCTGATGACGGCGGCGATTCGTCTCGGCATGGACTCGACAAGACACTGGAAGCGTTGGGAAGCCATACGGATCCACGACCCCTGAACAAGCTCCTACAGTTCACGAAGATTTGATGGAGGGGTCAGAGCCTCGAGCATCTCTCTCGATGGCATCCCAGATGTGCTCGATGGGATTGAGGTCAGCTAGTTGATCTAGCTGGCCAAGGAAGCGAGTTCACGTCGGTGGAGTGTTCATCCAACCATTCGGGAGCGATGGCATGGTCTTGTTGCAGGATGAGGTCCCCAGTGGGATGTTGAAGACACACAAACGGAAGCAAATGGTCATCCAGGATATCCCGGTAACGTTGACCTGTGAGGGACGATGTCACACGTACCAGGGGTTCCATTTCAGTTCACGTAAACAGTCCCCAGACGAGAATGCCACCCCCACCAGGCTTGAAGAGTACCCTGCTGGCAAGAAGGATCCATCGCTTCATGTGGTTTGCGCCGTACTCGTATCCTGCCATCCGCATGTACCATCGTGAATCTCTACTCATCAGTCCAGGCAACATTTTCCCACATGTCTAGGGTCCAGTGGCGATGTTCCCGCGCCCATGCTAATCTTTGCACCCTGTGATGTGCGGTCAGCAGCGGTGCCCTCGTGGGACAGTGACTTCTGTACCCCATAGCGAGGAGATGGTTCTGGATGGTGTGGCTGCTTACACGTTTTTGAGCACCAGCGTTAAATTGCCAGTAGGATAGAACGGGGGATACGAGAACAAAAGAGAGCCGAGAGCAGCGAAGCTGCTCTCGGCTGGGTGGGTGAGAGACGGGAGGGGGGAGATAACGCGAGAGGAGTGAGAGCGCGCTGTCGGAGTTGCTTGCGTGACGTCACGTGCCTCGGGCAGTGGTGGACGGTGACAGTCAACTTTATCGTTTGTGTGTTATAATTATTTTACATTGATGGGGATCCGGGAACAAATAGAGAGCCGAGAGGAAGGGATTTAGATTTGGGCTCATGTTGATGACAGATTTTCATTGAGTGTTAGGACGCAACTTTGATCTGTGGAAACAAATGTCCGCCAGAAATTTCTAAATGCTAGAGAATAAATTAGGGATCATGCTGTATTTTTGCTCTTTTTCTGTATAAGTCAGATGAATTTTTTTTCCAACGAAATGTGAGAGATGATTTTTTCCAACAACCTGTATAATTTGCTATTAAATTCCCAGATGACTTTCCCCATTTATTTAAATGTGATATTTTGATTTGTATAAATAACTAGAATTGTAATTTCTTGATAAAATAAATTCTCGAAACTATGAAAGTTTCATAGAACAGGATGTGATATGGAACAGTATTGAAGTCCACCTCTTCCAGAAGTTGAAATGATTATATGTTGAATTTTGAATTCAGTAATAATAATAACCGAAAGAGAATCGTGATTATGTTTAAAGATAGATAAGGGGGAATTTAACAAATGTTGAAATAACTACAATATTTGTTACTAACGCTATGCTTACAGAATTGGGGTTACTTTCCTCAGATATTCGATAATTTTGGGAATTTAACGATTTTCGTATGTTGTTGTTTTTGTCTCTTTCCGAAAGAAAGTTAAATTTGTATGAACGAAGAGTTGAATGTGGTGAAGATTGTGTTTCGAAAGACGTGATGAATTATTTTTCTAAATGTTATGAGTAAGGAAAATGCGTCTTTTTTTCCATTGCTTTCATTCTTAAGATCTGCCACATTCCTGTGAGTAGAGAGAAATGCTCACGGGGAGTCCATTCACTTAACATTATGCTCGTCACGGTTGTTCCTCGCGGGGACAGCAGCAGGGAGGGAGGGGCAGATCTCCTCCCCGATGTGCTCCTCACGAGTGCGCCTACAGGAATTTTCCTATCTCAGGAGATAACGTATTTATTAAACTTTGACAAAATTTTTGAGGAAACGAAGTCTTTCAACCCTCCAATATCTTTTTTGCTCATAATTTTTCGTGTCCTATTTATTCTCTCTAATTTATTTTACAAAACTTATATTTTAGAAATTTCCTGATGTGTTACGAATTTTTATAGGCGTTGTATATCACGAAATCTTTTTTTCGTTCGCGAACATAAAAATGGTCTGATGGTCCCAGCGAGATTCGAACTCGCAGTCCTTCGTTCAGAAAGACGACGTTCTATCCACTTAACCATCGGACCATTGGGAAAAGATGCTTGAAAGAAGATGATGGTTGTTCATGGTGTTAAAATGTTTTGGGAGACTTTTCTTGGAATTTAATTAAAATGGAGTGTGAGGGGGAGTGAACGTTATTTGAGTTGTGAACGAATTGGTGTGAACATGAGTTTTTCTGTTACGGTGGATCATCTCTCGTTGAACTGTTGTAATGGAGGAAATGATGAAACAGACATATCACATGGCTCAGAAAGTAGGAAGTTTTGGTGGTCTCGATGCTTTATACCGTGCTGTCCGAAAAGAAGGCGTCAAGAAAAAAGACGTCATAAAATGGTTGAAGGGGAGAAAACGTACACACTTCACAAACCCGTGAGACGGCATTTTCCGAGAAATAGAGTTATGGTTAATAAAATAGACCAACAGTTTCAAGCAGACCTAGCCGATGTCTCCAGTTTGAGTCGACATAACAATGGATTTCGTTACTTGTTGACATGCATTGACATATTTTCCAAATATGCGTGGGTGATTCCCTTAAAGCAAAAGTCGGGATCCCATATCGTTCAAGCATTTTCCCAGATATTCAAAGACAGAAAGCCGATAAAGCTTCAAACAGACAAAGGAACTGAATTTAAGAATAAAGAGTTCCAAAAGTTTTTAAAACAGCACGGAGTACGTTTCTTTACGACGAACAACGAGACGAAAGCAAGTGTTGTGGAGAGATTCAATCGCACGCTCAAAACTAGAATGTGGCGCTACTTTACAAGTCAAAATACGTTTAAATTCATAGACGTGCTCAACGATTTAGTTCATAGTTACAATAATTCTCCACATCGAAGTATAAAAATGAAACCTGTAGATGTAAACGAAGATAATGAAAAGCAAGTGTTTCTCAATCTGTATGGTGATCTCAAGTGGGAAAACCCCATCTTCAAATTTCAGGTGGGTGATCACGTAATGATTAGTAAAGCGAAATTGACATTTGAAAAGGGATATGTATCAAATTGGACGGAAGAAGTCTTTGTTGTGAGCGGTCTTGTTCCAAGATCCTCCCGTCTACAAAGTAAAAGATTTATTGAACGAAGAGTTGGAAGGAACATTTTACGCCGAAGAGCTTCAAAGAGTCAATCTGTCCGAAAACTTTCCTGTGGAACGTGTTCTAAAGAAGCGCAACAGGAAAGGAAAAATTGAATACTTTGTTAAATTTAAAGGATATCTCGATAAATTTAATGCCTGGATCCCTGCGGAAGACTTGACCTCACTATAAAACAAACATTTTTTTAGATGAAGCGTCATTCATCAACATGAGTTTCTATCTGACACTACCTAGCGACAGCTCTCTCCGCTACTTTTCAGACAATAAAATTTCTCATTTCATCACGCGTCTTCCTTCCCCGATTGAACTCAATGGAGACTGGGAAGTGGGACTCGTCGAACTCATATACCCTCATTCCTGGTTTAATGTTAATGTAAATTCAAATTCCTTTTCTTATGGTGTCGGTCCAGGTCAACTGAAAGTAGCAAAAATCCCTGCTGGATATTATGATTCGGTGGGAGACGTGGTAAAAGCAATGTCCCACCATTGGTCGAAAAAATTACAATGTTTTTTAATAAAACCACGAGGCGGGTCAAAGCAGCTTTAACTAATGGTTCTCAGCTGGAGTTATTTCCCAGAATAGCTGAAATTCTAGGTTTCCAACCTGGAGTGTATTCGGCATCAGAAGGGAGTGATGTTACAATTCATGGAAATTTCGTAGCCGATCTGAACACGTCCCTTTCACTATTGTATGTGTACAGCGATATTGTGGAACCTCAGCCTGTGGGAGACATGGTTGCACCTCTCCTTCGCATCGTTAAAGTCAGCGGAGAAGACGGAGATGTGGTGAGCGCCTTATACGACCGCCCTCATTATTTGCCGCTAGCAAGAAAACATTTTCAAACCGTCGAAATCATTATAAGGAATCATTCAGGGCAATTAGTACCATTTGAACGCGGGAGAGCGATCGTGAAACTTCATTTTCGTCTCAAGGCTCTGTAGTCATGTACGAACCATACCGCTGTTGTACAAAATCCTTCGAGGATTATTATGTCAACCAAACTGGAAAAGGTTTAGTATACTATCAAGGAGCTCCATTTCAAAAGGGTATGGACTTGGAGGACTTTTTCGGTCGTTATTTAGAGCGGCTGTGCCATTATTTAAACAAGGTGCAAAAACGTTTGGAAAACAAGTCTTTCGAACGGGTGTGGACCTAGCTAATGACGTCATCCTCGGCAAGGACGTGAAAACAGCAGCCAAACAACGCGCTAAAGAAGCAGGACAAATACTCACTGACAAAGCAGCTAATAAAGTGAAGAAAATGTTGGGAGGAAGCGTTAAAAGAAAGAGAAACACGAAGAAACGCATCATTCATTCAAAGAAAGCCAAGAGAACAGCACACGATATTTTGATCCATAAACTATGGCTCTGATTCACAGTCATTCTTCCGTATGTTTAAAATCTGAACTTGATTTGTTTGCTTTGCCGCCTACCCAAACGAGCATAGAAAAAGGTCAATGGATTGAATATCACCCCTTGGCCAACATTCGAGATGGAGGACCTCTGGAATTTAATATTTCCGGGAGTGGAGAAGAATACATGGACTTATCTTCCAGCCAACTCTATGTGAAAATCAAAATTGTGAAAGCTGACAATTCTGGGTTATCTGATGAGGAGCCCGTGGGCCCCATTAACTGTTTTCTTCATTCTCTGTTTTCCCAAGTTGACATCAGTTTAAACGAAAGAGTGATTTCATCATCAAGCAACACATACCCCTACAGAGCTTATATTGAAACTCTTCTGAATTATGGAGAAGAAGCAAAGAAAACCTATTTAGCATGTGAAGGGTTTTTCAAGGATACAGCGGGATATCTACATGAAATTAATCCCACAAATGCTGCAACGAACAAGGGATTACATCAACGCTACGAGCTCGTGAAAGACAGCAAAACGTTGGATATGATTGGAACCTTGCACTGTGATTTATTTTTTCAAAACAGACTGCTACTCAATTTAGTGGACGTGAAAATTAAACTGGTTCGAACCAAACCAGATTTCTGCCTCGTTTCCTCCTCCGAGGCCCCCAATTACAGAGTTCTCATCGAACACGCTTCGATTTTTGTGAGAAAAGTGAAAGTCAGCCCTGGAGTTGCAATCGGTCATGCAAAAGCTTTAGAAAAATCTCCTGCCAAGTATCCCATTGACCGTGTTTTAAACAAAGTGTATTCCGTCTCTCAAGGAAGTATGTCCTTCGTGCAAGACAACGTATTCGTAGGACAAATGCCCAAAAGACTGGTTATTGGATGTATAGATAACGATGCTTTAAATGGTACATATAAATCAAACCCCTTTGAATTCAAGCATTATGATGTCAACTTTATCGCCGTGTACGTTGACGGACAGCCAGTTCCTCATAAACCTCTAGAACCCAATTTTGAAAAGGGAAGCACAATTCGTTCTTTCCATAGTCTGTTTCAAGGAACTGAGAAACTGGGTCAAGACCGTGGAATATATATCGATCGAGAGGAATTTTCCAAGGGATACACTCTTTATGCATTCGATCTCAGTCCGGACCTGTGTGATGGAGGACATATGAACCTGATCCAACAAGGAAATTTAAGAGTGGAAATTAAATTTGGAAAAGCTTTGCCTAAAACTATTTCTGTTCTCATCTACGCAGAGTTCCAGAACATTATTGAAATTTCCAAGTCTAGAAACATTCTCTGTGATTTCTCCAATTGAAGAAATGAACAGTGTTCAAATTACGAAGTCTCTAAATCAAGATCACGTGACACGACGATCCTTCCTCGGAGTGTTTGCCTGTGACCGACTTCCCAAGAGAATTGTCAAGTTCCCAGCATGCCTTGTTGTGAATACGGATCGGCATGGAAATCCTGGGAAACACTGGATGGGTATGTATATGGCAAACCCAAAAACAATCGAATTTTTGATTCTTTCGGACATTCTCCTGAATATTTTCAATGACCTATTACACGATTTGTCTACAAGTTTGACACTGTTAATTTTAATGATGTGCCGCTTCAAAGTTCGTTTACGGCCGTGTGTGGGCAATTTTGTATTTTCTTCCTCTATTCTAGATGTCGCGGAAAAAGCTTGTTCTCTATTGTAAGAAATTTTCGATGGAAATCTGAAACAAACGATGTGCGTGTCTTTCATTTTGTTCGAAATAAATTTGGAATTGTATCAAAATTTAGAATTTAAAATAAAAATTGATTAAACTAAATTTTATGCGTCTTTTCTTTAAATTGTTTTGTACCTTTTTAATGACCTCAGTTGACAACATGCAAGTGTCCAGACTACAACATCCTTTCACAGCTCTGATAGCGGGTCCTACGGGCTGCGGGAAGACTCAGTTTGTAAAAAACTTACTTCAGCATCAGGGTGAAGTCATATCCCCCTCCCGAACACGTGGTGTGGTTCTACGGGGTTCACCAAGCACTGTATGATGAAATAGAAAACGTGACATTTGTGGAGGGTCTCCCCTCTAATTTCCGTGACTATGTGAAAGGAAGAACACTGTTTGTCATTGACGATCTCATGACTGAATGCGGAAGCGATAAAAAATTAACTCACTTGTTCACTAGAGGGAGTCATCATTTCAATGTGTCTGTGATATTCATTACTCAAAATTTTTTTCACAAAGGCAAAGAAATGCGAGAAATTTCCTTGAATGCTCATTACTTGTTTCTGTTTAAATCACGAAGAGATGTGAATCAAATCATTCATTTAGGAAGGCAGTTGTACCTAGCAAACTTAAATTTTTTCAAGAAGTTTATATGGATGCCACAAAATCCCCTTACAGCTATTTATTGATTGATCTAAAACCCGAGACAAAGGAAGAATTAAGATTACGCTCCCAGATACTTCCGGGGGACATTCAAGTAGTATATCAACATCGGTGAAAATAAATAAGTCTCAGTTTTCATCATGATGTTGTCTAAGCAACAGATCCAACTTTTACGCATGCTTCAACACTGTCCAAAAAAAGTATTAAAAGACCTATTTTCAAATTGTAGGAAAAACGGAATTAAAGCTGTATGCGAAATTTGTATGAATACGTTAAAAGGAAATGTTCCGCTTACTCCAGCTCAGAAACATTCATTGCAACGACATAAGCACACCTTGCGTGCTCTGTCTCGAAAAAAGACGCCTCTGTATAAAAAGCGGGAACTCCTTGTTCAAAAAGGGGGATTTTTAGGCGTGTTGATTCCAGCAGCTCTCAGTGTGTTAACGACTCTGCTTACGAAATAATGGAATTTGCCAAGAAAATGGTTCTAATTCCAGAAGAACGGTTTTCCCGACATATGCCAACCGATGAAACGTTAACGGACTTAGACAAAGAAATGAAAAAAATTCTACTAAGCAAAGAGTCTGACGAAGTCAAAGTGAAGTTATATAATCAAGTCTTGAATAAACGTATTCATGTATCCAATTTTAATCCTCCAGTTACATCTCATGAAACATCATCGAGAATAGCAGAATCAGAGAAAAGAAGAGCATGTTAAAGACGAGAAAGTGAAAGATGTTGTAGAAGATCTTATCGTTCAATCTGTTCCTACTAACTTGAAACGCTATGCAAGAAATGTGTTGGACGTCTTTAAAACGAACTCTGATATTATTGGATGGGGCCCTAAGGCAGAACTTCAGGTCCGAGGACGCATTGTGAAAAACACGAATATTATCGACCTCATAGACTCTATGTTTCGAAGCAAGGGATCTAAGCTGCAAATACCTCCTGAATTTGTAAAAGCATTAAAGGACATAAATTTGCCCACAAAGTACATTAAAAATAAACAAATGTTGAAAGTCCCTGTACAAGAAGGAAATTCTGTTGTAACTCCTAAAAGAAAAAAGACAAATACTAAGAAAATGTGTAAAAATCTCAACTCTGTTCGTTGGATTCACTATTAAAAATTTAGATGGAATGAAAATAAAGTCTTTTTTCTTTGAATTAAAAATATTTCACATGAAAGTTCATTATCGACAAGGAGTGTTTTTACAATTTGATTTTAGAAAAATCGGTTTGGGAAAGTTAATTTTCTCACAGGTTTAAAATATGCCACTTCATTTTACTTACAGGATACTTTCGGGAAAGACGAATTTGAAAAACATGGAAAATTGCGTAGAATAACATGGCGAAATCATATGACTTAAAGGAGCATTTTCAAACATGTTTGAAATTCAAAGAGCAAAATGGTTCCCTTGAAAGTGACATAGTATGTTTTGATGTTCTTTATTCTCAAGGATGGTTCTTTCAACTTCATTTTAGAAAAATTAGTTTTGAGAAAGTTAATTTTCGTGTAGGTGTTAGTTTTTATCAAAGAATATGTGTCTAGGGAAAGAAAAGTGAAATCCCACAAACATTTTTTACACACTGAATCGAATATGTATGCTACAATAATTGGTAATATATGTTTAAGAGAATGATGTTCTTGGGAGAAATATGTTATGTATGGTGACTTTTTTTATTTCTCCGTTTCCACATCACCCATGAGGTAGGAGTACCGATGCGTTTTTTTTTCTACGAGGTTTTCGCCAAAATAGCCCTACTCCTCGACTTCCTTTCTTCAATTAATATTTAAGCCTGCAAACATATAGAATTTATGTCATAGAAACCATCATTTCCCGTATTTCAGCAAATAGTTCATTTCCTTTGATTCCTGAAAAGAACTCTTTTGTAACTTTTGCTTTGTCACATGCTTCGACAAAAGCTTTAGCAGTATCTTTAGGGTTAAGGGTTGCCACTGCATCTTCAAAGCATATAACGACTTTAGTGCCCCACTCTGTGCTCATGCAAGTGTGCTGCATTTGGTTGTGAGCCACGTAATTCAATTCTCCTGAAATACATTCAGGACATCTGAAGGTCTTCATTACACCATTACTAATTAAAGTTTTTAAGGAGTCAATTAATCCTGTTCGTAGTTCCCAGACGTCCAGTGTTGTATATGGTACACTCAGCGTTTCGGTAAGCACAATTTCTTGGAATTCTGTTCCAATCATCAAATCTTGAATACCGCTCCAAACGTCATCTAAAATATTTTGGAGTTTTTAAACTGTTTCTTATTAATTGCTACTCCACGTGTTAAGTTGTAATTCCCTCTAGCATCAGAATACTGCTTCTGAAAGCGAAAGAATTCACCATCACGGGAAACTGACATGAAAATTTCACTGCCGATACTGCGTGTCTTTCCTCGCTCACCTAGCTGAAAAATACTCCTTCTTAAGTCCAAAAAACAGCTCGCCGACATTGTAACTCCACATGTTGTTGGGATGAACACTCCCCCAATCCATTTGAATGCTCTAAGGTGAATTTTTATTACTGAAGAAAACACAGATACAGTTATGAAACGGTTTCCTCCTAAATGAAAGTAATTTGTCGGCATTTGCTCTAGAGTGAATCCATTGGGTGTGCTTGCAGGATGAGCAGGTTGCACCTCAGACAAAGCAGTACTAAGATTAGATGATCCCACACTAACATTTGAGGTGTCGCGGGTGATCGATGATACAATTCCGTCGTCATTTGAAAAAACATCCGAAAGTCTTGATTCAGCTTGAGTAGAAACACAGCACTGCTTTTTACCATACTGAGTAGCTTCACAGGACCGCTTCATGATGACCTGATAGCAATTCTAAGGAGCAAAGAAATATAATACTAGCCTCAACAAACTTTAACTAAATGTTGCTATATTCGAAGAAATCTCAGTCTAAGCTGTTGTGAGAAATGATGTCTAAATCCTCGGAAAACTTAGAACTGAATGCTGCCGTACGTTCAAAGCAACGCTTTATTTCGTTTCTTAAGATTAGATGCAGAAAGAGGGGCTGGAAAAATCTCTTTGTGGGAGAGAATAACGCCATCTCATTGGTCTAATAGTACGCAATAACCCCCCCCCAACCCCCATCCTCCTCATGGTACGGAAAAGCAACACTTCTACAAATACATTCCCTTTTATCTCATGTCGAGCATACACAGGATATGAGAGTTGGAGCGTTGCCACTTATTATAAAATATTTACACAAATAAGATTGTAGTAGCTCTTTAACAAAGCATTTCCTTTATCTTAATACACACATCTCGTTGAGAAGTGACCTTTCAAACAACCATGATATGATGTGTTTGTATAGATAAATGGAAAGGCAGGGGAATCGTTACAATTCCTTAAACTTAAGACCGAAATACTTATCACCCACTGACCAGATCAGAGAAAATCTCTGATAAGGTGTATTTGTGTAGATAACGTTGCAGTCTCTGTTGAACAAGGCGTTGCTTTTAAACTTAAGAATGAAATACGTACATGCGAATGATATCAGATCGCTACAACCCCGACCTTAGATAAGGGGGGGGAGGTATGGGGAACTAATGCATTTCTTTAAACTTAAGATCAAAATATTTGCATACTATTACCAACTGACCACTTCAGCGAAAATCCCAGATAGTGTGCGTTTGTTTACTTAGATAACGTTGGTGGGTCTGTTGAACAAGATACTGCTTTTAAACTTAAGACTGAAAGGCGTGAGCATTCCAAGGGCAATCTTCAACCTTGATACGCTGTGTTTGCATAGATAAGGGTAGGGACCGGAAACTAAGGCATTTCCTTAAATTTGAGAGAAAAATGGTGTGGCGTCTGTTGAAGAAGCATTTTCCTTTAAACTTTCATGTTATTCGTATGGGATTTAGATCACGTTCACGTCATTTAAAGGAAGAATCCATGCTTTCAGGAATGTAAAATGGATACTGCTGATGTCAACGACAATGAAAAAGTAAGTAATTTGCTTATTTTTTTAATGAGTAGGGCCTTTCCCCGTGTTAAATTAACAAATCTTGTAATTTATAAGTTCGGAGACGCTGATATTTGCAAATAAATTCAACTGTAAAAGCGACTTGAGCTACAAACTATTTTACATTTTTTTTTCTTTTTCTTTCACAGATATTTGATTCCCAATGGGAAAAGGATCCTATTTTGATCGGAAATTTAGAATTTGTGGACCATTTTGGGCAATTCCCAAGTTCCCAAGATCTTTCCGATGAGTTCGTTCCGGATGCATCTATCATCAGTACAGTCCCCCAACAACGAATATCAAATCCTAGCCTAACATGTAGAGAATGTGAAAAAACATTTTCAAAAAGTTTAACTTAAACCGGCACATGTTAATTCATACTGAGAGAAACCCTATCAATGTGAAACATGCAGAAAAACTTTCCGACAAAAATCGCACCTACTGGGTCATATACGTAAACTCCATCTTGGGACAAATGCTCGTTCACCACATTTGTCGCCAAAAGCAGGACCTTCTCGTGTAAATGTCCGAAGCAAAAGAAACAATCAACGAACGGATTCTCCACCGCCAAAAGAAGTAGGAAAGTACGTCAACCCTGTGAAATACAAGTTTTGCATGAGCAACTATTCCATCCAACACCCGAAGTAGAAGGAGATTTACTATCATTTCTTAACAACATAGAAACTAATGTTCTCACCACCTTACGTAACCAAATTTCTTTACAAAGATCAATAAAGTGGTATGTAGTACTAAAGGTACAATACTCACGCGTGAGGGGAGATGAGGAAGAAACTGAATATTCTACTATGTATTTCCGTAGTAGATGCATGGTGGAACTCACTTTAGATACCACACCGGAAAATTTGACTTCTGCATTTGAAAAAATAAAGACATGTAGTGAAGAATTCGAATCTATGGGGAGTGGATGGGTGCTCGACAAAATATTGAACCTGGAACTTAAAATTGGACGATATGAACCATTAGCTGCATCTTCATATTTTCCATTACCTCCTAAACTTGCTAGGAAAGAAGCAATTATTAATATTCAAAATAACGATCAAAAGTGTTTCTTGTGGAGCGTTCTTGCACATATTCATAATGTAGAACACAATCCACATCGCGTTTCCCATTATACACAATTTCAAAATGAACTGAATTTGGAGGGCATCACCTTTCCTACACCAATCACACAAATAAGTAGGTTTGAAGAAAAAATAATATTTCAATAAATGTCTTCGGATATGAAGAAGAAGTTTTTCCGTTATATATATCAATCCACAAATGTGAAAGACATGTAAATCTACTTCTCATTACAAATGGTGAAAGACAGCACTACACTTTAATCAAAAATATGAGTAGATTGCTTAGCACGTTGACCAGACATAAAGAAGCAATATTTTACTGTGATAGGTGTTTACATGGGTTTTCAAGGGAGAATCTGCTGCAAGAACACATAGTGTACTGTCAAATGCATGACGCACAGAGAGTTGAACTCCCTGAGGAATGTGACAAATGGCTTAAATTTGAGCGATACGACTTTCAACTTCCTATTCCATATGTTGTGTATGCAGATTTTGAGTCATTATTGGTGAGAGTTGCGAGTTGTGATACTGACCCAGAGCAAGCATCATCATCCTCTACTCCTACCGCAATTCATGAACCATGTGGTTTTTGTTACGTTATCGTCGGACCACAAGGTCGAAGTGTTAAACCGCCTACTGTTTATCGTGGTGAAAACGCTGTGGATAGGTTCCTCCAATGCTTATTGAAGGAAGAACAATTCATTAATGATCTCAAAAAGGTAAACAAAACAATGGTCATCACCCCCGAAGAAGAAGCACAGTTTCATCTTGCCACTCACTGTCACATTTGTCAAGGATTGTTGAAAGCTGACCGTGTGAGAGATCATGATCATTTAACATCAAAATTTCGCGGTGCTTGTCACGCTGCATGTAATCTGAAATATAAGTTCAGTAGGAAAATTCCTGTCATATTACATAACCTTAAAGGATATGATGGTCATCTCATCATGCAGGGTATCGGTAAAATAAAACATAAAAGAATTAATGTAATTCCTATTAATAGCGAGAAATATATTTCTTTCATGCTGGGGAACTTACACTTCATTGACTCCTTACAATTTATGCCTGAGTCGTTGGAAAAGCTCGTACTGAATTTGTGTGAAGATCAGTTCAACATTTTAAAGGAACATGTCAACGAAGAACATGCTTCATTATTATTAAAGAAAGGAGTATATCCATATGAGTATATGGATTGTCACAAAAAATTTGAAGAAACACAACTACCCCCAATAGAAGCATTTTTCAGCACTATAACAAATGAAAATTTAACTCAACAACAATATGACTATGCACAAAAAGTTTGGAATACTTTCAACGTGAAAACATTGGGAGGGTATCATGATCTGTATGTCAAAAGTGATGTGCTATTACTAGCAGACGTGTTTCAAAATTTCCGGAAACTTTGTCAGGAGCATTATGGATTGGATCCTTGTCATATGTATACATCACCCTCATTAGCATGGCAAGCTTGTTTAAAGATGACGCGGGTTGAACTAGAACTTCTTACTGATGTAAATATGTACCTATTTGTAGAAAAGGGGATAAGAGGGGGCATATCTGTAATTTGCAACCGCTATAGCAAATCAAACCATCAATACCTTGATGATTTCAATCCTAATACACCTCTTAAACATATTATTTACTTAGACATGAATAATTTATATGGGAATTCAATGTGTGAAAGCAATTTGCCCGAGAGAGAATTTTGTGGAAGACCAATATCAATGACTTTGATGTCATGACGATATCTGATGATTCTGAAACTGGATATATTCTTGAAGTTGATTTAGAGTACCCTGAAGAACTACATGATATACATAGTGATTATCCACTTGCACCAGAGAAAATTAATATAACTGCTGATATGCTTTCACCATATTGCAAAAGAATCCAAAATAAACATAATCTAAAATTATCTACAAAAGGTGTTGAAAAACTTGTTCCAAACCTGTTCAACAAAACAAATTATATAGTACATTACAGAAATCTAAAATTATATTTGTCCCTGGGAATGAAACTTAAAAAAATACATAAAATACTTCAGTTCAAACAAAGCAAGTGGTTAGAAACATACATAAACTTCAACACAGAACAAAGAAAACAGGCAAGCAATAATTTTTCGAAAAACTTTTTCAAATTAATGAACAATGCGGTGTATGGTAAAACTATGGAAAATCTCAGAAACAGAAGAAGAATTGAATTGACTAATTGTGAGAAGAGAAAAGAAAATTAGTTGCATCTCCAGCTTTTCACGCATTTCAACTTTTTAATCACAATCTGGCAAGCATTGAGAGGAAAAAGACGAAAATTATACTAAATCGTCCAATTTATGTAGGGTTTGCCATTCTGGATATTAGCAAACTACTCATGTACAAATTCCACTACCTACATATACTGCCCAAGTATGGACGAAATGTAAAATTATTGTTTACTGACACAGATTCTCTGTGCTATGAAGTGAAAACTATAGACATCTATGCTGATATGGCAGAGGATAAGCATCTTTACGACACTTCTGAGTATCCCATCGATCATCTACTATTTTCTCTTGAAAATAAAAAAGTTTTAGGGAAAATGAAGGATGAACTATGCGGAAGCCCTGTTCTAGAATTTGTAGGTTTGAGAAGCAAAATGTATAGTGTGTTGACATCTTGTAGTGCGAAAACAACTGCGAAAGGAATACCAAAAGCAACTGTGCGACATAATCTGAAACATGCCCATTATAAAAGATGCTTATTCGACAACATTGTCACTCATGTAGCATATTCAAGGATTGAGAGCAAGAAACATCAACTGAAAACTCTACAATGTAAAAAATTAGCTTTATCATCATTCGATGACAAACGCTACATCTTAAGTAATGGTACTGACGCTCTAGCGTATGGTCATTACAAAATCGATGGAGAAAACTAAAGTAAGCATGTAAATCTCTACTTATATTGTATATATTTATGTATATGTTGTTTATAAATGATGAAAAATATGGAAGAAAAAGAAACCGAGGAGTAGGGCTATTTTTGGCGAAAACCTCGTAGAAAAAAACGCATCGGTACTCCTACCTCATGGGTGATGTGGAAACGGAGTAAACAAAAAAAAAAAAAAGAAGTCGTCATACATAACATACTTATAACATAATCACGAACATGTATTGCACACGAATGTGGCAGATCTTAAGAATGAAAGCAATGGAAAAAAAGACGCATTTTCCTTACTCATAACATTTAGAAAAATAATTCATCACGTCTTTCGAAACACAATCTTCACCACATTCAACTCTTCGTTCATGCAAATTTAACTTTCTTTCGGAAAGAGACAAAAACAACAACATACGAAAATCGTTAAATTCCCAAAATTATCGAATATCTGAGGAAAGTAACCCCAATTCTGTAAGCATAGCGTTAGTAACAAATATTGTAGTTATTTCAACATTTGTTAAATTCCCCTTATCTATCTTTAAACATAATCACGATTCTCTTTCGGTTATTATTATTACTGAATTCAAAATTCAACATATAATCATTTCAACTTCTGGAAGAGGTGGACTTCAATACTGTTCCATATCACATCCTGTTCTATGAAACTTTCATAGTTTCGAGAATTTATTTTATCAAGAAATTACAATTCTAGTTATTTATACAAATCAAAATATCACATTTAAATAAATGGGGAAAGTCATCTGGGAATTTAATAGCAAATTATACAGGTTGTTGGAAAAAATCATCTCTCACATTTCGTTGGAAAAAATTCATCTGACTTATACAGAAAAAGAGCAAAAATACAGCATGATCCCTAATTTATTCTCTAGCATTTAGAAATTTCGGCGGACATTTGTTTCCACAGATCAAAGTTGCGTCCTAACACTCAATGAAAATCTGTCATCAACATGAGCCCAAATCTAAATCCCTTCCTCTCGGCTCTCTATTTGTTCCCGGATCCCCATCAATGTAAAATAATTATAACACACAAACGATAAAGTTGACTGTCACCGTCCACCACTGCCCGAGGCACGTGACGTCACGCAAGCAACTCCGACAGCGCGCTCTCACTCCTCTCGCGTTATCTCCCCCCCCTCCCGTCTCTCACCCACCCAGCCGAGAGCAGCTTCGCTGCTCTCGGCTCTCTTTTGTTCTCGTATCCCCCGTTCTATCCTACTATTGCCGAGTGATTTCTTGCACTGTGGCCCGTCTATCCGCTGTTACAATGTGAGCTAGCCGACGATGACCCCGCTCATCCACACGCTGTTGTCCACGGCAGTTGGCCCTTGCAGGGATGGTTTTACCGGATTCGATGTACTCACGGTGCACCCGTGACACAGTGGTTCGTGAAAATCTCAGTGCCTGCACGACTTCCGAGATGGAGTGACCCATTCGTCGGACCCCGACAATTTGTCCACGATCAAATGCGCTTAGATCCTTCGTCTTACCCGTACTGCGTCCGACTCTTACTGATTCCCGTCGCATCACTCCTTACATTGTCGGTTCGCTGCATACGTCATGTCGTTTCCGTTCACAGGGCAACCCACAGCGCCACATTTGCATAACGCCAGCTGTCTCTAATTCAATTGCTCTTCAGTGTATATTTATTAAAATATTAATATTCAGCAAAATAATATTTCTGTTGCCTTATTCATTTGCTGATGAGCACTTACAAGTGTATTTTAAAATATAAGTCGAATCTCGTAGTTTATCTTTTTGCCCTTTTTTTTTTTCGTCCTGACAATGGAAGAGACGTGTCCCCTCCCACGTCTGATATCTCTTCACGCCCCCTCCCAATAATTTGGTGAAATCGGCGGCCCTGGTAGTAAATATTCATAACAACCCATCTGATCTGAGTGTCAGGGTGTGTGATCTCGTACCTCTCTCGTGAGTGTTTCTTTAATCCACTGACTGGCAAAGCCCCCAAACCACACACATTTTAAGCACTCGTGATCAGGGGCGGATTTCCGACTAGGCGCGCCCAGGGCCTCACTGTTTGAGGGACCCCGAAAACATATAATTGGATTTTCAATTTTGTTTTTGATTTTCACGGACCGAAGCAAATCAGTCCTTAAAACGACCACTTTGTATTGTCAATCGATATTTTACTTTCTCATATTAATAATAACATATTTTTTTCTTGCTGATATTCCGAATTTTCGAGTTCTTATCGATGTACTTATTTTGAAAGGAACGGTTAAAATAATTTTCAGTCCCTTTTAGTGGTAGGTAAAGGAGGTATTCACGCTTCCCACACTTTTCATTGTTTTAGGCAAATTCTTAACTGGCCTGCTGTGCTATAAATTGCTTCTTTAAACCAAAGGAACACATGTGTGTTGGAACCTTCCCACTTTCTCCCCGAGTTATGATCAGGAGTGCTTGTAAAAACTTTACTGATGATCTGCGGATTTTGCTGTTAATTGTTGTTGTTTTTTTCCTTCGTGGTAGGTTAATCAATGAAGAAAGAAATTTTCTTCATAGGAATTCTTCTTAAGACAATCAAGTTCTTTATCGGCCCTTATCCCTCTAAACTATCTTAAACCAAAAGAGTTATTAATATTTAGGCTGAAAAAATAAAGAAATCTGAGAATATCACACTATCTGTCTTATTTAATAAGTGTTAAAAGCAATTTATATTGTATTGCAACAACATTTTCTCATTACTTTCTGCTCCCCTGGTTTAATATTGATAATTATCAACTATTCTCACCTTTTCTATTCCTTAAATCGACTTAAAACTAGCTTTTGAAAAAGCATTAAAAAGTTTCAATGATACTCTTACTCAAAAACCTGCAGTTCCTACTTTTCCATGTTCAAACCGGATCTTTTGCATTTAATTCGTATGCTCCTGTTTCTGATAACTGCAGTGCAGGTATAAATGGAATACGGGCATTTAAAGTGCCAAACTTAATATCCATTGATTTCCTATTAGCCGCAAAAATAATTTTTGAAATATCTCTAAAATCAAAAAGTTCGATGTGCACGGACACAAAATTATTACCCTAGCACGGTTCCTTACAGGACGTTCTAATAATAGGAAAATATAATGGCATTTTAAAAAGTTTAAAAACTTTTTTGAACCCCCTTTTTTGTTAATCTGACGGATGAAAATTTCTGAGGGGATAAGAAGGGGAGGGGGCCCCTGAACCTTTTAGCGCCTAGGGCATCAAAAGATTTAAAGTCGCCTCTGCTCGTGATAAATTTTATGACGCCGTTTTCATCCGCCAATAGAGGTGTTTGGATATTTTAGAATCAGTATTTTAAACAGACTAAGTGCGAAATGCTGATGCCTTATCCGGTAAATAAAGCAGAAATTAAAGAAATATTCCTCAACGATGCTGTATCGCATGCAAAACGAAACATTTTTCTGATTTGAACAACGTTAAGAAACCGTTAAATCAGAATTTCTAACATCAAATTGAGAATAAAAGGAAATATTCGAAGTTAAAATACTGAATAAAGCTGTCAAATTGTCAACACGAACAACCACTTTCGTCAGCGCACAGATATCATGGTCAGAGAAGTCACCTTTTCTAACAACGCTTCTCATTGGTCGAACAGGAGACGTCACAAAGGGACCGTATATGTGATTACCGCGGCGTGTCTTGCCGTCTTGACTCTTGACTTACATGACCCCACCCTCTGGCACAGCAGCAGCAGCAGCTCCGCGTAGCTCTCCGCCAGCGGCGCAGGCACGTCATCAACCGCGGTTGCGTGTCTGCTGGGGTGAGTGTCGGTAAGGGCAAGTGTCCGTCGTCTCCCCTGAATGAAAGTAAGGTGTATTGCAATGCATTGCGTGGTACTGTGGTTTGTAGGTTGTCCGTCAGAAGTTCTCGGTTAAAGCAGAAAATTACGTACTAACGTTGATATTTGATAGAGTGTTATTTGAATATATATATATTTAAATATTACAAGCTGTAGAGAAGTACATCTGGATGAGTTGGTATGTTTCAAAATTTTCTTATAGCTCATAATACAATGCTAGCATGTTTCAAATTTTCTTATAGCCCATATTGTGGTGCAAACATACTGTTTCAGATTTTTTCCATTACTTTATTATGGTACAAATATGCTGTTTAAAATTTTCTCTTAGTCCCTATTGGGCAAACATCTATTCAGATTTTCCCATTGTTCTAAGTATGGTGAAAACATATTGTCTCAAATTTTCCCATTGCTCATATTATGGGACAAATATATTGTTTCAGATTTTCCCATTCTTATAATGGTACATTGTTAAAAATTTCCTCATAGCTTATATTGGGCAAACATCCAAAATTTTCCCATTGCTTTTATTATAGCACATAAATATTGTTTAAAAATTTCCCCCATTGCTCTTACTATAGTGCAAATATAATATTTAAAATTTTCCTCAATTGCTCTTACTATAGTGCAAATATAATATTTAAAATTTTCCTCAATTGCTCTTACTATGGTACAAACATGTTTCAGATTTTCTGGACTGCTCCTATGCCACACCATTGGCCTAGTGGTTTAAGGTGCTGGAATCTGATTATGGGTCCTAGGTCTGCACAGCTTTGAGTCGTGGATAAAGGTTGATGAACTAGTATTATGGCTTTGGCCCTTCCCTGGAAACAGAGCCAGAAAAGTTTCAAAATTATATCATGCCCAGTTGGGCATGTTCTGTAAGATACCTGAACACACACATGCAGTACCATTTTTTTTTTTTTTTCTACACAATTTCAGAAACAAAGTACTTTTAATGCATTTCATGAGTTGCCTCCAAGCAATGAAATTACAACTCACCTATATTTCACTGCATTTCATAAATTCCACACAACAGTGAAATAGGAACTCGCCTGTGAGTCATTGCATGTCAAATGATCACACACAAAAAAAGTAGCGTTTTTGACCTGAACCCTTTCAATTTTCATGAAACTTGGTAAACTTGCAGTGTTTATAAAGAAATAAATCAGTGCAAAATTTCAGCTTCCTGCATACAATTGTTCTACAGTTATAGGACTTCGAAATTTGCATAGAATGTCCCTTTTATGTCTGTAACAATTGATAATAACTGTAGACCTCCATGCCGCCCTGGTGGTGCAGTGGTCTAAGTGCTGGCTTATGGCCATTCATCCGTGAATGGTAACTGCTTATATCCCTCAGTTGCTTATGGTGGTTGTTAAACCTTCAATAAAAAAAAAAAACCTGCATTCATCAACAGAACTCATATTGGGTCCACTTGAGAGCATATTACATGAACTTTCTATTGACATAAAAACTAATGTAGTTTAAGCTATATATTAGACACCGGCTATAGGGGGCAAGGTCAAGCTTGCCCCCTAATGATTTTACTGGGAGGGGGCAGTGCCTACCAATATTTGTCATTCTGTTTAATTAATCGCTTTGGCTTCTTAAAGTGGACCAAGCTCCACCTTATGAAGCCAAAGTGGTTTATTTCTGAAAAAATTAGAAATAACAAAATAAGTAAACTTTTTTCCCCATATATAAAGCATTACTTATTAGATAAGAAACTTGATTGTCATCGTGTAGAATAAAATAAAAATGCAGAAACGTATATTCTCGAGCGCCTTTATGTATCTATTTTTTGCGCTTCTCGTTCTTTGAGTGACAGCGCTAATTTTTGATAAACGTTTGGAAACAATCTCTCGGGGAATATTTTTATAAAATCGCAGACTGAATTCCATTTTTAAAAATATTAATATTCAGCAAAAGAATATTTCTATTTCCTTGTTCATTTGCTGATGAGCAATTGCATTTCAAAATATAAGTCAAATCTTGTTTATCTTTTTGCTTCCCTTCCCCCTCTTTAATTTTTATTTTCCTCCTAACAATGGAATAGAAATGCTCCTCCCACGTCTGATCTCTTCATGCCTGCCCCCCCCCTCAATAATTTGGTGAAAAGTCGGCGTTCAGGTTAAAACGCTGGTAGTGGTGGGGGTTTCCATCTGAGGACAGAATTGGGACTTTCAAAACCTTCGATTTCTCCCGTAATCATATTTTTTCTTCTGCCCAGTGTTGTTAAACATCCTTTTATTTTATAAATATTTGTATTTCAGCTTGAAAATGGAAGAGATTTCTCTCTAATCGTTATTTTTCTTCCCTGCAATACTCCCTCTATTCTGTTTTGTTAAATGTTTGTGCCGCCCCGGTGGCACAGTGGTCTAAGCGATGGCTTATGATCATTCGTCTGGGAGGGGTCCGGGTTCAAATCCTGGTGAGGCATGGATGTTCTGTTTGTCTTACGGCACTGGTTCTCTCCCTCCCCTGGAACCAGTGGCCCGAAATTAGGGATGGGTGACTGCTTTTATAACCCATTGAGTTGCTCGCGGTGGTTATTAAACCTTCAATAAAAAAAAATAAATAAAAATTTTTGCAATCCATCTTGATAAGGGAGGGAAAGTTTTCCAAAAATGGAAGTGACAAAGTTGGAAAATTTGTAAGAATTGATGCATGCATGGTGTTCAAAAGTATTCCTATTCACAAAGTTATACCATTTATCTAAAATAATGAAAGCTTTCATATCAGGGGTTGAAATTCAAATTTGAAATGGGAGTCTCCCCACTTGTGTTTGTAAATGGCGGGGATTGAAAATTTTAGGTGGGGAGTTCTGAATATGTGACTTAATAATATTAAAAGACTGGGAAAACAAGTCTTTTAATATGCATATGTCTGTCTTTCATTCCTTGCCACAGTTAGCAAGCTTTAATCAGCTGTTTTATTTTTGAGGGTTTATCTGGTCCAATTTCAAAAATGTGCATTAAGAATTTTGTTGCTCAGTGAATCTGAATTTTGTTTTGTGTGTGCTAAAGCCACGTTCACATGGTACATTTGTTAAGTTACATAACACAAGACTTACTTTCAGAAGAACCTTTTGACACTAATGGAAATGTGTGCAGATGGTTGCTTATAAAACTCTTAGAAAACTTTGGACATTGGCACATATACTCTTAATTTTACAGCTATATGTTTGAATAGTGAATATTCCATAACTGCATCTTCATTAATTTTCAAGAAAAAAATTGTCTGCCAGGCTTTTGAAAGACTGTACCAAAACTTGTGTGTGTTGCTTCACAGATTCATATCCTACACACTCAAACTTCAAAGAGTTCATTGTGGAGGAAGGAAATCTACACAGTATCTCAATCACAAAAGACAAAATAAACCTTCATTGGACATTGTGATGTGCAAGTTCAGTATTGCAAAGGTCAACTAATTTATTGTTTTTGAACATGTTTCCCTTCAGCTCTGAAAAAAAAAAAAAAATCTTGAATACTATGCACGAGATGTTTACAGTTCACATAAGTGAGACTTGGTTGATTCAACCATTCTTCTGATATGAGGAATGTCCAGTTTTCCCTTTGCAACTATTTATATAGGGAAAATCACATTTATGAATAATTCAGGACAGTGGAAACATCGCGAAAAAAAATTATGATTACGAAATTTTTTTGCTCCTTCCGACATCCGTTTTAGAAAATATTTCCTCCGATTTCAAGCTGAAACACAGTTGTCAAACTAAATTATATTTTACAATAACACTGAACACGGAATATCACGAGAAAAAAATAATTACGATTACAGATTAAATCTGCAGTTCGTTTTTGAAAGACTAAATTCCGTACCCAGCTGGAAAATGCTATCCCCCCTTTCCACCGCCACACACACACACACACACACACACACACACCCCCAAAACGTTATCTTCAGTTTTGCATCGTTCTGGAGAATGGCGCAAATGATAAGAGTTCCTTGAACCCGCGGAAGAAACTTTTGCCTAAAGTTTACAAGGAAATTTTTACTCTGTCGAACTTCCGTTATCGGAAATTGTTGTCTACACTTTCAAGCTGAAATACAAATATTTATGCAATAAATTGATATTTAATAACAATACTGGACAGAGGAAACTTTGTGAGAAAAAGAAATTACGATTGCGGGAAAATTTTTCACTCCTAACTTTCGCTTTTGGAAGTTGTGAAAAACGGAATACCGTTCCCCAGACGAAAAACGAGCCTCCCCCTCTAATCCTCCAAAACAATCTCGAGTATAACCTAAATGTGGCAAAAAAAAAGCGGAATCCGAAGAACAATCTCATGCCTGATTCGTAACAGTCTGCGGTATGCAAAATGAACTGCTCATGCGGCTATGCATGGAAACCGATTCATGGGTCCATAAACTGATTTTGTTCCCGACACAAACGATGTATTCGATTGCGATTTTAGAAACTCTGAGCGGTCCGTTTCTAAAGCACATATTTTTACAAAGGATACGTTTTTAACGTGCAAATTTTGCTAGTGGTCCAAAAATGGGCCCAAGATTATATATATTTTTTCTTAAAATTTCGTAAGGCGGGAGACTCCCGTCTAACAACTTTATTTCGGCGGGAGCTTAAAACTTTCGGCCGGATTCCCGCCATCCCGCCCTGAATTTTCACCCCTGTGTATTCATTGCCTGACCGTAGGCAGCATGATGGATGCAATTGCCATCAAAAGGCATAAAAAAAATAAAAGAAAAAAGCAACAGTGAAAAAAATGGGAAGGGAGTGATAGCAGCAAGGAAATTAAGCTATGAATGCTGTGAAGCTGCAGGGTCAACAAAGGACAAGTATGGCTGTGGAGCTTGCTAAAAAAGCAAGGCTTGCAAGAGGAAATCTGAGCTGATGCTCTAGCATGTAAAATTAAACAAGAATGGAAAATAAAACTATTTGAAGCAATTGTCTTTTGAAACCATTTTGTTTTATTTTGTAATTTTATATTTGTGAATACAAGGTGATGTGCTCCAGTTCAATGTTTACACAAATTACATGAACAAATTGCTTGTTCCTGCTGTGTTTTATATTCATTCACACATTTTTGCTGGATGTTGAGTTTGCACCTGGTTCAAAAGTTCAGCTTTTTTTTTTTTTTTTTAAATCTTAGTCATGTATGAGTAACAGCCATGGTAAATATAAAACAATATATTTCTACAAGAAGAGCTATTGGAAAATCTGAAAGAAATGTCTGCAGGGGTGCTTATTTTCCGGAAATTCCGGAAATTTTCGACGTTGTACTCCGGAAATTTTCGGCGCTTTATTTTTTTTTTTTCCACCGGAAATTTTCGGCGTTTTTTTTTTTTTTTTTTTTACGAAATTTTTGGCGGCGTTGTACTCCGGGAATTTTAGGCGGTTTTTTTTGTTTTTTTTTCACGGAAATTTGCGGCGTTGTACGGGATTTTTTGGGGGTTTTTTTAGAATTTTTATTTTATAGCCAGTGGCAAGGCCTGTCACTGTCCTTTCCCTGTTTTCTCTTGGTTGGTGGCCAAAGCAAAACTCAATTCCACTGGGAGTTGGGAAATCTGACTGCCAATCTACCCCCACAGAGTAGAAGAGAAACAGGTCCACTCTGTCTACCCAATTCAGCTGGGAGAAATACCCTCCCACCCCCAGCCCCCACCCCAACCTAATGTTATATTTGTCTTTTAAAAGTGTGTTAACTGTTTGCTTTCCTTTGTGGTTTGGTGCTGGGTTTGCCCAGAGCTACTCCAAACAGAAATTTCTCACCCCTTTCTTTTCCTGGCAGTGCCCCTTTGCTCCTGGCCCACCCACTCTGTCTGCTGCTTTTGACCTTCAAGACTTCTCATCACAGAAATCTAGGGAGGATCTCCCTGCTGACTTTTTGTTCACCCCTCCCCCTTCCCTTTGGGATGCCTGCTGGTTGCTGCTCAGGAAATCTTTGTCATTGGTTTCAATGCAATGACAAAGATTTCCTGAGCACCTGAGCAGCTTTTTTATTTTTTTTTCTCAGTATTTTACTTTTTATGAGTATTATTTATAGCTTTGAAGGGCCAAACACTAGAAATTTGCAATTAGTAAAATTTTATAAAGGCCACTGTTCTTTAAAAAATATCAGAATTTGGGAAATAAATTACGAATGTAATGCATATATTCTGATATTTTTTTTTGTTGTAAGTATTGATCTACGTTAATTTCAGGAAATTTGGGTTTGGTTTCAGGAAATTTGATTTCACAGAATAAGCACCCCCTGTGTCTGTACCATAACAAGAGCAGTGGGGAAAATCTGAAACAATCTGTACCATAATAAAAACCAAGGGGAAATTTAAAGCAATATGGTTATACAATAATATTTTTTGTTTTGTTTTGAGGTTTAACAATAGCCATCAGTGTGACCCATAGCTTGTGTTCCAGGCATAGGGAGGGAGTCAGTGCTGTAAGACTAGCACACCACCCATGTATCATCTGCGACTCAAACATGGGCCAACCTTCGTCAGAACAAGCACCTCAGGCCGCAAAGTCACGATTGTGGCACAAGAGGAGCTGTGGGAAAATGTAAAATAGTTTTCAATAATTGTTATAGTGAAACTTGACACTATTTAACAATTTTGTCATACATGATAACTACTATTTTGAAATCCTGTTGCTATTTGCAGGGCCTAGAATTCAGGGCAGAATTCCAACTCAAAAATTTTATAAAGTTGTTAGTCTGAGGGAGTCTCCTGCCTTACAAAATTTTAAGAAGGAAACTATATATACAGCGGTTGCTCTGGATTTTTTAAACTCTTTACCAACCTATTTGCCAAATTCAATTGTTTTTTTTTTGGCAAACTTTTTTATCCATCACCAAAACAATTTTTCTTTTGAGAATGTGATTAGCAGCACGGCCCCTGTGTTACAAGGGTTGTATCGAAAGTAATGCAAAAGCGGGCATAATTAACTGACAATTTGTTAAAATTGGACATATTGGTAGATAACTTCCTCTATAGTAACCCCTTTTCTTCATTGTAGATTTGAGGAGAGAAGGGTAGAAGTCTTCTGATCTGCTTGAAAGCCTATGAAGACTTTTTTTTTTTGTGATCTAGTGACAGGGGATGAAACATGGGCATGTCTTTACAATCTGGAAACACAATCAATCCATGGATTGGTGTCACACCTCTTCACCAAGGTCTAAGAATTTCAAGAGCCAGCGATCAGCACAGAAGTCATGGTGACTTTTTTGGGGATGATAAAAAGTGTCATTCTCCTTGATTTTGTGTAACGCAGCCATGCCGTGACCAGCAGGTGGTACAGTGAGACACTCGAGAAGCTTAGAGAAGCCATAAAGAGGAAGAGACTGAACAAGAATCTGAAAAGGATCCACATTCACCATTACAATGCGAGACCACACATATCTTTGGCAAGAAATCGGGCCATCAGCAAATTAGTCTGGTTGGTGGTCCCACATCCACCGTACAGCCCAGATCAGTAGCTCTTAGGCCTAAAGGCAATGAACTATTGCTTATCTGGGGTTGCTTGCTCCAGGGAGGGGACAGTACAACAGTAAGAAAAAAACACCTCATGTCTCACTCTGCTGCAGTAGTCTATTCCCTTGCCTGTTGCTTTTGACTTTCAGGACTTATCCCATTATCATGGAGAGATCTAGGAAGGGTTGGGTGCTGACTATTTTGTCACCCATCCCTTCTCCTACCACTGGTTATCCTTGCCACCATTTTTGGTGAAGTGCTATTTAACAGACTAGGGTATGTTCCTGACACCTCATTGAAAACATTTTGTTCAACTGCATTCATTGAAACATTTTATTCAACTGCAACTACTAGTTTATTCCATAGTTTTACTTACACCAAAAACTTCACTGGGAATTTATAGAGGCTATGACTTATTATGTGAATATACAAATCATTTAAAGTATAAATTGAACAAACTTTGTCATATATATTTCATAGTCACAAGAAAATACACTGTTGATACAGGCAGGCAAACCTCAATTATGTAAGTTGCTTTTTCTCTCAGTATTTTGAGTATTGTAGCTTTGAAGGGTCAAACACTGGAAATTTAAAGGCCACTGTTCTTTTAAATTATGAATGTAACACATATATTCTGACTTTGATCTACATTAATTGCAAGAAATTTGATTCCACAAAATAAGCACCTCTGTAGTTGGCACCAGTACATTGTTCCACATGTGCCAGGGGTCCAAGTTTCTGCCAACAAACTTTTTAATTATAAACCAGACTTGAATAACCATGAAACGCATATAGCGTATTAAATCCGTTTATTTTTGTGGTGTACTCAGCACAAAGATTTGCCAAGCTTTTGCACTCCTCTGGGAGGCTTTTTCAAGGCAATGGTGGACATAAAAATGCAGGGAATTGAAACACTTAAAGAACTTGGAGGATTTTTTGAAAACAGCATGGGTGACTTCAGGAGCATATTACATGCATTTTTTTATGACTACACAAAAATAAACGGATTTAATATGTTGTATGCATTTCATGATTATGCCCCACACCATGCAACCACCTCCACCAGCTTGCACTGTAAATAACATGTTTTCCTGACAGGAACTTGGATGCAGGATGGATCGAGTGCCTCATGTAATTTGCAGTGGAGTAAACGTGGCTCATCAGACTAGCACACTTTTCACCAGTCACCTAATGTCCAACTTGCATGGTTTTTGCACCAGGTGAGTCTTTTGCGCTGATGAACCATGGTTATGATAGAATGTAGTCAAGGTCGTCTGCTGTTATAGCCCTATGTGCGAGCATGTGATGCGTGGTTATGACAGATACTGTTCCGGGCTGACCGACCTCTGTTGTAGTGGGTAGTCAGCTGTTGAACAGTGCTGTGTCTGTTGGACCTGGCACTCACCTCTCACCAAACCCCGCACGGGGATAACTGGTTTACCAGTTATTTGGGGAGCAACGCCCACGGCCCGAGCTGACCTTGTGACGGAACATCTTTCTTTTCGTATTGTACGATTACATCACCGAAGGAACAGCTGTTTATCCAGCTGCTGGGGGATAGCGTCCCCACGGCCCGAGCCGACATGTACTAGATGTGAATTTTCACATTTTTTATGTTTTTTGTTTTTTCACTTGACACGCTCCCGCCTCAGTTGTAGGTTGCTGAGGTTGTGATTATGCGCCAGCTCAGGATTTTAGTTTCTCGTTTTCTTTCCTGTCTTCTCCATTTCATGTTCCTTTCTTTGTTTTTCCGAGCTGGTTAGCTAGACCTGCCTGCACGTTTGCCGTGTGCGGTGACCCGTAAGGTGGAAAAGGGGATGCTGGAGGCTGAGGTTTCTGGAGGCCTGGGTGTTGTTGTCGCCAGTTGCCAACACTCCTCTTTGCCCCCTGCTTCACCCTAAACGGGCGGCTGGGAACTAACCCACTCCTAGTCAATGAGGTCTGTGGCCGAGTGGAGCCCAGACCTCTAACGGCTTGTCGTCTCGTACGACAGGGTGAGTCTGGGGATAGGGTGGGCATGCCAAAGGGGTGTTCCCCAGGCATGGGAAAGTCTGGGTGCTCGCCGAGCGCATGTCTGCCCTATCAACTTGCTATATCCGCTTGCTACAGGGTGCGCACGCGTGCTTGAAAACCTGGAAAGTCCTGGAAAATCATGATAACGTTTTCAAGGCCTGGAATATCCTGGAAAAACGGTATTTTTTAAATGCTGTCTTGAAAAGCCTTGAAATTTGAAATTAGTGCTTAAAAAAAATGCCCTTTTAGGAAATCGTGTTACTGACTGTTACCCCTTAATTTTTTTAAGTTCCTCTCCTCTGTTCTCAAAGAAACCGCCGGCTACAGTGGTGTTTCGGATGTGCCCAAATCCTAATTTGGCTGGGGGGGGGGGGGGGGAGCACTACTTCCAGTGCAATAAAATTGGATGATTACTAGCGGGTCTGTTAGGGAAGGGGAGCTTGATGCATTCTCTAGCCCTGAGCTTGATGTCCGTCCGACAACTACTGAGAACAACAGAAGGGAAAGAAGAGACATTTAGCATTTGCAAGGGGGTCGCGTGTTTACCAAGTCAGCTGGCATCCACCAGTGAAGAGTATGCCTGAACAACACATTCATCTGCTCCTTGTTTATTGCATTAAGACGCTTGCTTCCGGCCCACCCCTCAAGAGACTTCGGCTACTTATGATAAAAAATAAGAAAACTATCTTTGCGAATTTTTCACAAAAGTGGCTGAAATTTTTACATTTACTATAATTGGATTACAGAAGCTTACTCCCAAAATTCCATTTGAATCAGTTTAAAACTTAAAAAGTTAGCATTGGAAATTTTTATTATGTGTGCCTCTTTAGACAGTGAGCCTTGAGCAGAAAGTGTGTTACCATAGCAACGGTTGATTGACAGCTGGGAGCGCTGATCCGAAGTTCTTGGTTGGGAAGAAAGCAAACACCTGTTTATCACTTCCACGGCTCAAAAGGACTAAGAGATATTTTCAGAAATCCATTTTCCGGAATTTTGAAAATAACACAGTAAAATTTTTACAGTGGTTAAAATACATCACAATAAAGTTCTAGTGCGAATTTCGCCGAATTCCGTTTGAAACTTTAGCAGATGCAAAAAAAAAAAAAAAATCTTCCGTTGCAAAATCGGATTCAAAAAAAAGAAACGGCAATTATAAATTACGGGAAAAGCAAGCAAATTATTTTTTTTTAGATGCCATGGTTTTATTTAAACAGAGTGATCCTTAAATTTTGTTTCTGTGATGATATGGACTCTATTTTAATTACATACATTTTTATTCAGATGTCTGAGTTACTGTTTTAATAAAAAAATCTATAATTAAAAAGTTTTCAATGGATTTAGGCGAAATTCAGCAGATAAACGTATTTTAGTAAATTGCAACGTTATGACGTAAATTTGGTCATTTTGTCGAAAATTGGGCAGCATTTTTTTTTTTTTACGTTTTTCTCCTATAGTTAGGGTGAAGGAGGAAGACACTTCAGTGAGCTGCAGGTGGTGATTTATGGCGATGTGCCAAATGAAAAGAAGCCGTTCCATCAGGACATTCCAGAGGTTAGTGTGCGTGGACGCGTGCTCCTGCTGTTTGAACTTAATCGGAATGTTTTCGGGAGGGGGAGAAATATCCGTTTCAGCTTTACAGCTTTCAGGCTCCTTTTTTTTTTCTTGGTAATAAATAAAAACCATAGTTGCTGCATTCACCATTGATCCATATTCGCATTTCTTGAATATAAACAGCAGACAATCGGAAACATGGTGTTGGGTGGGTCTTGATGTTCTTCATTTGTATCTGCTGAATTTTGTTCTGTGGGAATACGGAATGAGTTATACTGTGAATACATACAAAACTACATATTTTTGAGCTGAAAAAATATGTCTACTTGTACACAGTAGCTAACGTGTGAACTCAGACGAAGACAATCGGACATATGGACGTCTGATTCCATAAAAAATCAACCCATTTTATTATACACGACAGGTAAAAAAAGAAAAAACATTACATGTTTTTAAACATTATAAAGGAAAGCGGATTTTTGAAACACCATGACTTGATATTAATTTCTGAAAGTTTTTTTTTTCGATTTTAATTTCTGAAATCTTTTTTTTTTTTCAATTACAATACACTGTAACATGATACCTGTGTGCTGTATCCCTTAGTTGTATGGCAGATTTTCAGTTGGCCGATATCCGCGATCGTAAGTGGTAGTTACATTGCTATTGTTGATGATGACAAGATAAATATTGGAGTAATGTAGAATGTTGCATAAAGTAAAAAAAAATCGCCCCCCTTCGAACTTTTATGCGGTTATCATAGCTGATCAACCATTTCATTCCATGAACATCAGCACATTTCAATCATTTGACCATTGGGGGTCTGACGGAATTCAGCAGTGCTTAAGCGCCTAGCGCAACGAGAACATGCTAATTATGGACAGTTCTATTCCCTTCCCCTATCATCCCTAATAATTGAGAGCGCATACTGTAGTTTCAAATATTCTGTGTATGAGCTAGTTTTCACGCTGTTCGTTATGTTTTTATTTTAGAAATTACTAACCCTTTCGAACTGTAGGTTGCAGAAACGTTTATGCTTTGGTTTTTCCATTTGTCCATACGATAATTCACGTAAAAGGGGTTGGATTTTGGCGAAAATTTTAGTATGCTGTTAGGTACAACCTAGGAACCTACCCTGTTGAAAATGGTCGAAATTAAATTCAAAGGCATAGATATAAGAGCAGTATTCATTCTCCAAGCTTGAAGCCCTACGTCCACTCTCCAGCTGGGTAAGTATGAAAGATTTGAGACTTGGAGGAGGGACCCAGTACAAAGTTTTGCTTCCCTCAGGCACTAAGTGTTTGTTAACATTTCCTTTCCTCTGGTTTGGAGCCCAGCTGTAAGAGGTGATGCTTTGTAACAGTCTTTTAGCACAACACTCTGTCTACTGATTGGCATACAGGTCATAAAACAGTAACTTCACTAAGTGTTGTTTCCTTGTTTTGAATGAAGACTAAATCAATGCCAAAGCATTAGCAACCCAGGCTGCCTAAAGGACAAAGCTGGGGGAGCAGGAAAGAACATAGCAGTAAGACCCCTTTTTCTTTAATTACTTAAAATCTGGCCTATAGTAATTGGTCACATGTGTAGCCCCTTACTCAGGGAAATTCTCAATTTTTAGTTGTGTGGTTCCTGATCTTAGATATTTTTTGGTTTTCATTTACTGTTTCAGTTGATTTACCCATTTTTTCACCCCATTAAATATGGGTAAGTGTACTTTTAGTGATCTTTGGCTAATAAATCCTAAATATGCTGGATGGATTAAAAAAGATGAAAGCAATTCTCATGTTGCAAAATGCATTTTTATCCATTAAAATAATAGATGTTTCGAATATGGGGCTCGACTAATACTTGGGCTCGACTTGTCACTTGTTGGAGAGACCAGGGGCTTTGGGGATCCGCCATGGCACCCACTTGGTGTCATGGTTGATACCACCTTTGCATCTTTCGATAAATCCTCAACCCCTGCGTCAGTGTACCAGCAGCTCTTCGCTGAGCACCGTGACCTAAATTTTGATTACACTCCTATTTTTTACTGATGGCTCCAAAATGCATGGAGTCGTTGGATCCCGCGGCTGTCTGTGTAGATGACGTTTCAGTAGCGCGGATCCCAGCTGAGGCCACAGTGTTTTCAGCGGAGATGCATGCTGTGTATCTCGCTCTTCTCCATGTTCAGTCGAGTTCTCATCATCGTGCTATGGCCTATACGGATTCCTTGAGTGTCTTGCAGTCTTTGTCATCTGCAGATTGCCGTGACCATCCTTTTCTCGTGAATGTGAGACAGTTACTTCGTCGTTTGCTCGGGGCCGGTTTTCAAGTTCAGTTTTGCTGGATTCCTGGGCATGTTGGAATCTCGGGTAACGAGTGTGCTGATGCGGCTGCTAGATCTGCTTCCTCTTTGGTCGTCACACCCTTGCCACTGTTTCACCGGGGGTTGGGTGGTGGAGCCAGGACTTTCTGAAAATTACACTTTCTGTTTTAAACTCTATTGGTTCACCTAACCCTTTCTTTTGGGTTGGGTGGTGGAGCAGGACTTTCTGACTTCTATGATGAAACTTATTTGAAATTTGTTGCCATGTTCCTAAAATTACACTTTCTGTTTTAAACTCTATTGGTTCACCTTTCTATGATCGTCACTCCCGAATCATTTCTTGAGGTGCATAGTGATTCCGTGGCTTATGCTTTTTGATTTAACATAACTGTACTACAATTGGATGAAATTTTCCTCAAGTCTGGAACATATTCTGTCTAGTAATTAAGATTTTCATTGCCTTCAAAAGTCACATCCCAATATGCATCCACAAGTGGCAGTCATTGGGAATGTTAAAAAGAAAAAAAAATAATTCCCATGTATGGAAATACTTTTTATCAGAGCTAGAATCCACTTGTGGGCATAACAGGCACATGCCCCATTTCAAAAAAAAAAGGGGGGGTGAGTAAGTAGATAAGTGCTTTGCTTTGTCTCACGTTTCTTGTTTTCAGACATTACACTTTTTCACTTATGGATTTGCAACTCCACGTTTTGTCTTACATTGGCCCGAACTTTTCAGTGATCCACACAGCAGTACTTCAGAACTGCTGTTTGTGATGTACTCTGACAGGCAAGCACCCCATCTCCCCCTTATGGGTCCTCCATGTTTTACCACCGTGTTTTTTGGAGGAAATAAATCTCAGAGATTTTTTTACCAGTCCTCTGTTAGACGTGCGCCCTCCCCATTCTTAAATTCTGAATCTGCCCTCACTTTATTTTATAATAATTTCAGTTGTTATCAATAATAGTCTGATTACATGGAAGATAGTGCAGAATAGTGATGCAGCTAAAATGACTGATTGAATTAATCATTTTCTGATTGAGGGAAAGGATTTTCTGAATAGCCTTGTGGTAATTGCATCATGATTCAATTTAGCATTATTATGTAATTTGCCAATTAAAAACATTAAAAAGAAATGTAATGGGTAATAAAGCACACTCATCCATTTGCATCTTTCATCATTTTTATTACTTAAAACTGAAATTGCTTTTAAAAAATAATTTGAGCATGATACTGTAAAGCGTAGTAATCATCCTGGAATTTTTGTATATGGCCTGGAAAAGGCCTGGAAAGTCCTTGAATTTTTCCCCCAAAAGAGTACGAACCCTGTTGCTATCCCTAGAGTCGTGTCCTGCGTCCACTTGGGCTTGCGGACCTCCGGCTCTCCCTCGTTGGGCTCGATTGTGGGTGGGGAAGTCGGCGGACGAATTCTAAAAACTTTTTATGGCTCAAAATGAAATTTCCCACGAACCTAAAACCAAAGAGGTATTGAGGAAGGCTTAGCTCCTTCCGCTAAAAAGCATGTGCCCGATTGCTCGAATGCCAGATTCTTTTGTGCACTCATTGGACCCTTCAAAGCCTTTGACTGCCAAAAGTCCATTTTGGATTAACAAAGCACTGCAATCCATAGCAAGTTCTCCCAAGAGCGTAAAGCTCCAATCTGGAGATCTTCTTGTAGAGATGTCCACTGTGGCCTACAGTACCACACTTATTAACACCACCACGCTGCTGGAGACTCCTGTCAAAATAACACCCCATGGATACCTAAATTCATCTCGAGGCGTTGTCTCCTCTCAGGACCTCGTTGAGTGTACTGAGGAAGAGCTATTAGAAGAACTGAGGAGTCAACAAGTTACGGGTGTGCGGCGTATACTCTTTAGGCGGAATGGGCAGTCCGTCCCATCCCGCAACATCATTTTAACGTTTGATAGCCCTTCGCTGCCTACGTCCATCAAGGCAGGGTATCTTCACCTAGTGGTAAGCCCGTACATCCCTAACCCTTTGAGATGTTTTAGGTACCAGTCTTATGGCCATTCTCAGCAGTCGTGCAGGAGTAATCCTAGGTGTGCACGCTGTGGTGCCACAGAACATCTTCTGCAGGAATGTGTGGCCGAGGCCGAGTTTGTGTGAACTGTAAGGAGTTCACACGCGGCATCAGATAAAGATTGTCCCAAGTGGAAGGAGGAGAAGGAAATCCAACGGATCAAAACGGTGGAAAATATTTCCTATCCTGAGGCCAGAAGAAAAGTGGTTCCTGTTACATCTGATCGGCGATCATACGCTTCAGTGGTGGTTGCCAAATCTACGGTTGCCACTCAGACCGACATTGAGATCCCACTTAAATGTCCATTCAATGTTAACGACATCATCGCAGCGGACTGGAGGCACTCCAGTCTCGAGCTAGGGGTCTGAAAGCGCCACCCACCACTTGGCGAAGCAGACTCATCCCACCCCCAACAAGGGAACTCAGGCCACTTCTTCTAACAAAAGACCAAAGCCCAGGATAAGAAGAAAGCAATTCTTCTCCTCCAAAATCTCAGGAAACGACTCAACGTCGTGCGCCTCCCAGTAAGACACTTGGGACAAAACATGCTCCCATCTTAGCCCCTGGTCACACGCCTCCAGATCTGGGGGAACCCCAGCAGAGGCGATGGAGCCGGACTTTGTTTGATCATTTTCATTTTCATTTCACTTATAACCATGGCTTCAATCATTCAGTGGAACTGTCGGGGTTTTCGGACGAACTTTGATGAAGTGAAACATCTGCTTTCATTTACTCTCCGGTGTGCCTTTGTCTACAGGAGACGAAGCTTAAACCATCGGACCTGCTTTCAGTTCGAGGCTACAGTGCATTTCGGACAGATAACTCGTCTGGAAATATAGCCTGTGGGGGAGTGGCTATTCTCGTCCCTCACAGAGTTCCGGTATCTTCCGTCGCGGTTTCCACAACTGTGCAGGCCGTGGCGGTTCGTATTTCTATGCCTGTACCTCTTACTGTCTGCAGTGTCTATCTGCCGCCGGACGAGAACGTGAGCGTCTCTGTACTGGAGAGATTGGTTGATCAGCTGCCTTCACCCTTTCTAATACTAGGTGACTTCAATGCCCATCATCATTTGTGGGGTAGTGTCAGCATCAGCACGAGAGGTCGTCGCGTAGAGTCTCTTCTGTCCTCGGCCTCTTTGTGCCTTTTAACACCGGTGCTGACACGTACTTCCATGAACCGACACGATCCTTCAGTGCGATCGATTTGACTTTGGGATCACCATCAATTATTGCTGACTGGTCGTGGGCGGTGTGTAACGACCTCCACGGGGCGACCACTTTCCCATTGTCCTCTCGCATCATGCCAACATGCCAACTTCTGCCTCCCGCCCTCCTCGTTGGAGGATGGAGCGTGCGAGATGGGAGGTCTTCACACCGTCAGCTTTGATATTTTCTGCAATGGTGACCCAAGAGTCAATCGACGCCAGCGGTTCTTGAAGTCTAAATTGTATTCTTCAGGCAGCTGATCTTTCTATACCAAAAACATCTATGACACTCTCCAGAAGTCCGAAACCTTGGTGGACCCCTGAATGCGCAGCGGCTAGGAGAGCTCAACATAAGGCCTGGTCTACGTTTCGGCGTTATCCAACCGATGCTAATCTCGTTAAATTCAAGCAGGCAAAATCCTATGCTCGGTTGGTGCGTCGGCAGTAGCAAGAGGAGTCTTGGATCCAGTATGTGTCATCTCTCACTTCACGTGCCAGTTCGAAAAGTGTGTGGAAAAAGATTCGTAAGATCCGGGGTAACTACAGCTCTCACCAGATATCCATTCTCGAGAGCAACGGCTGCACATATGCTGGAGTCGGGAGATTGCTGATTGTTTAGGGGAGGCGTTTGCCTCTGTGTCGAGTGACCTGGCGTATCCTTCCTCCTTTCTGAGGATTAAATCCACTGCGGAGACATGAAGAGAATCTCCTTTGCGCCTTTTCTCGACACTGGATATAACTCCCCCTTCAGCATGGTTGAACTCAGGGTGGCTCTGCATCGGTCCGGCGCTACGTCGGTCGGTCCCGATGGCATCCATTATGACATGCTCCGTCATCTCTCGCAGTCGTCTCTCGAGAATCTCTTAATCTTATACAATCGTATTTGGTCGGAGCACAGTTTCCCGGAATCTTGGCGAAAAGCTTTTGTTCTGCCTTTTCCCAAACCTGGCAAGGATCCTAAGTCTCCCTCTAGTTATCGTCCAATTGCTCTCACTAGCTGTCTGTGTAAAGTTCTTGAACGCATGGTTAATTCCCGGTTAATTCATTTTTTAGAATATCATCAAGTACTTTCACCATCACCAAGCGGCTTTCGCCGTCATCGTTCACCTCACGATCATCTCCTGCACCTTGAGACATCTGTGCGAGGCGTTCGTGCGTAGGCAGCACCTGGTTTCTGTATTTTTTGATATTGAAAAAAACATGATCGAACGCGGCGGCACGGTATTATCCGTGACCTCCACGCATGCGGATTGCGAGGAAATCTCCCGACATTTATTTTAAATTTTCTTCGCAATCGGGTGTTCCAGGTGCGCCTGGGTACGCAGCCTATCGGCAACATTCCATCAAGAACAAGGTGTTCCTCAAGGTTGCATTTTATCTGTCACATTGTTCATCCTTCGCATTGTCTCCTCACAAACCTTCCTCCTGCGGTTTCGGCTACTGTCTATGTTGATGACTTGCACATTTTCTGCTCGTCATCAAGCATGCATTTATTGAAAGGCAGTTGCAGTCTGCAATTAATCAGATCTTTAAAACGAGCGAATAGCAATGGTTTCGTTCTTTCTCCCGACAAGACAGCGTGTGTCCATTTCTGCCGGAGCGCGGCCTCCATCCTGACCCAGAGCTGTTTTTAGACCGTGCAGCCATACCAGTTTTGCCGGAGACCAAGTTCCTTGGACTGACCGTCGACCGTGCGCTTACATTCTGTGCGCACGTTCGGCGGCTCAAGGTTTCCTGTCTGCGGGCTCTATCTATTCTTAAGATCCTTTCGAGAGTCTCATGGGCGCAGACAGGATGTCTTTGGTCGCATTTACCATTCCTTAATACGGTCAGAAACTGGATTATGGTTGTATCGTGTATGGCTCTGCGCGTCCTTCCGTTCTCCGGCCTTTGGACACTATTCACCATCAAGCACTGCATCTTTGTTCGGGAGCATTTCGAACATCTCCGATTCCCAGCCTTTACGCTGATGCGAGCAGACCATCGCTTGAATTACGCCGTCTGCAGCTGTCTATTCAATTCTACCTGAAACTTAGATCTCTTCAGACCATCCTTTATACGATGCAGTTTTCATCCCCAGCATGCTCGTTTGTTCGGGAACCGGCCCTCGTGCATTTCAACCTTCGGTCTTCGTATGGCGGCCGTAGCCGTGATGTGGGGCTCGACTTGTCACTTGTTGGAGAGACCAGGGGCTTTGGGGATCCGCCATGGCATCCACTTGGTGTCATGGTTGATACCACCTTTACATCTTTCGATAAATCCTCAACCCCTGCGTCAGTGTGCCAGCAGCTGTTCGCTGAGCACCGTGACCTAAATTCTGACTTCACTCCTATTTTTACTGATGGCTCCAAAATGCATGGAGTCGTTGGATCCTTGCGGCTGTCTGTGTAGATGACGTTTCAGTAGCGCGGATCCCAGCTGAACCACGGTGTTTTCAGCGGAGATGCATGCTGTGTATCTCGCTCTTCTCCATGTTCAGTCGAGTTCTCATCATCGTGCTATGGTCTATCACAGATTCCTTGAGTGTCTTGCAGTCACTGTCATCGTTGGACTGCTGTGACCACCCCTTTCTTCTTTCCGTACGAAGGCTTCTTCGTTCCTTGCTCGAGCCGGTGTCCAGATACAATTTTGTTGGATCCCGGGCATGTTGGAATCTGGGGTAACGAGTGTGCTGATGCGGCTGCTAGATCTGCTTCCTCTTTGGTCGTCACACCCTTGCCACTGTTTCACCGGGATTTCCGCTTTCTGGTACGCGACCATATTAAGCGAACGTGGCAAGGTCTGTGGGACCAACAGGTGGAAAATAAACTGCATCGTATTAAACCTAATCTTGAAGTCTGGAAATCCTCATATCGTCGGAACCGTAGGGAAGAAGTGGTGCTTGCGCGTCTCCGCATTGGGCATTGTCGTTTCACTCACCGCTTTTGCTGTGTGGCGACACTGCGCCTTTGAGACGTGCAACTGCCGACTCACTGTCACTCATCTTCTGTGTACCTGTGTTCGTTTTCGTGATGTACGTTTTCATTTCTTTCATTCTCATTTGTTGACCGAGGACGCGCTACACTGCAGCGGCTCCTCAATGACCACTGTGACTCTGTTGCCGTGTTTTCATTTTTAAAGAAATTGACTATTTTAAACGTGTCTAGCTTTTTAGCCTTATCATCATCCTCATTTTTCAGTTTTAATGAATCAGCTAGATTTTAATCATTGTATCATGTTTTTAATACTGTTTGTTCCATTTTCTTTTTTAGCCCTTCCATCGTTCTCATTTTTCAGTTTTACATGATCAGTCATATTTTAAGCTTTTTACCACATTTTTAATACTATTTGTTTGTCTTGTTTCTGGCGCTCTTTGGCCAACCATGGCCCTTGCGCCATAAAAATCAACCAACCAACCAACCAACCTCTCACCAAAGAAGCAGAGTGCGGATATACGTGTGTATATGCTGTATGCAGATAGTCTCGTAATTGTTAGCACATTTTGCAATAGTTTGTGCTTGTAGATTAAACAAAATAAAAATGTTATTTACAGCAATTAAAACACTTAAGGCTTTACTCAGATTAATACACTTAATTCTATGTTAACTTGAATGTTCAATTATTTTTCACATCTTCTGAGTTCTTTTGTTTTTACAGATGTTTAGATTTTATCTAGGCTTGTTCTCAATGTATAGGAACTATTAAAAATTACATTTACCCAGAAAGAATTTAAATTTTGCCAGGTTCCTCTTGCAGTTTCCAATTATTAAATTAAAATATTTTGTAAATCTATTTTGAAATAAGTTGTTGAAAATGCTATTTATAATTTTTGAAGGTTCACTAATGGAACTGTTTTTATAGGGTTCATAGTCCAATATTTTGCCTTATAAAGGTCCATTTCACACGAATTGATGCACATTCAATTGTAATGTATTTTTGTCCTCATTGGAATCTGTAATGTTCTAATAATTTATTTTTTATCACAGTTCACTCTTTGCAGCAAGTTTTGTTTCAGTGGTTGTGTATGTAGATACATTTTATTTTTATGCAACTCTGCCTCACATCAACCTTTCGCTGGCCTGTGAATTACATCCAGGTCATTATTTGACCATTATCACACCAGTCCTGATACTGTTACTATGAGAGCTCGCAAACAAGCCACCAGTTCTGGCATTTGGGAAATGGAGGCACCCGCTGTCTGAGCTCCCACAATCTGTCCTTTCTCAAAGTCCAATAAATCCTTCCGTTTACTCATCACACTTCAAATTCCACTGCCTACTGCACCCCTCACACGGTATAGTCACATTATTGTGGCCATCAGCTAATATCCAGAGTAACCACTGTGTGCAGCACAGACAGCAGTTAGACAGGCTGGGAGTGACTAAATAAGGTGCTGGAAGGTGTTCACAGGTATGTGGGGCCATGCTGACTGCAGTGCATCTGACAGCTGCTGGAAGGTGCAGGGTGGAGGAGGATTCATAGAATGAACAACACTATCGAGGTTGTCCCACAGATGTTCAATTGGGTTTCTGGGGAATAAGGGGGCCAGGAAAGTATTTTGAAGTCTTCATCTAGCTCTTACGCCACTCTCGGCCATTTCTAGATGTGACATGTCGCATTGTCGTGCTGGAAGATCCCATCTGCCCCAGGGAAGACAGTCAGCATGTATGGATGTACGTGGTCTGCAAGGATGGATTCATAACAAATTCTGTGCATAATGCCTTCCACAGGTGTGAGTGGATCCAGAAAACGCCATGAAAACATTCTCCAGACCATAATGCCACCCTCACCAGCTTGTCTTCTGCCAGCAATGGTTGAAGAGTGTTTGTTCTCCGACGTTTCTCGCTTATACGCCAACGTCCATCCGTTCGATGAAGCAGAAAACTTGACTCATCAGGGAAGACAATCAGTGGAGGTCCAATTTCCGATACTGCCTTGCAAATATAAGCCTTTTCTGCCAATGCACCTTCATTAGCATAAGTGCAGTGACCATCCGTCTTCATCGGTTTGCTGAACTGTCATTTTAGACACACTTCCAGTAGCCCCCTGGTTCATTCGGCCAGTGAGTTGCTCCACTGTAGCATGTTGATTGACCCTCGCACACCTTCTCAGCCGACGTTCTCCTCTCTCATCAATGGCATGTGGTGCTCTGCAGTTTCTACGTCGCTTATTTGCAATGGTGCCATTTCTCCAATCACGGTACACTTTAACCACAGCAGCAAGAGAACAGGTCACAAACTGCGCTGTTTCAGAAATACTGCCACCCTTGGCCCGAAAGCCGATAATCATCTTTTGCAAATCTGATAAATTGCTCCTTTTATCCATGACAGCAACAAGTGATATGTTTTCAGAATGCCTAAAGCACACCTTATTTATATACCCTCCAATCCAGCTCACAACACGTGCCTTCTTTCAATTGGCTATGCACTGCTGACGTCAAAAGTTGGTGGTGGTCACAATGTGACGCTACTGTGTATATGCTTCGTTGGTCAACTGATCATGCAGTCTTGGAAATCACATGGTCAACGGGCTGCATTCATTTTTAACGGGTGGTCATGATTCAGTGATCACCCAGTATATGATGATCACTGAATTTATCTTTGTGTTTACTTCAGCTCTGATCTTCGTATGTAACACATTTTAGCACATTCAGTGATGCATATGCCAGGTTAACTAGATTAGCTGTAAAGCCCAGGGAATTCAAATATATACCATATCAAGAAATATTTGTGAATTCATTCTATGTGGCTAAGAGAACCGAATCTCAGAATCAGTGGCCCTCACAAAACAGTTAACATGATCGTTCTGTACGTGTTGCCAGTATGTTTGATTAGCATCTGCTACAATGACTGAGAATGGTAATTTTTTGAAAATTCGTGAATAAATAGTACTGTAGTTGACGAGGAAAACATGTAAATATAAGATATTCTTAGAGAAAATTCTATTAGAGATGGCCAAGAGTTCAACTCGACATTTAATTTTCTCTTCGTGGACTGATCCTTTACTAGGCAGCCTAGATACATTTTTCTCTTCGTGGACTGATCTTTTACTAGGCAGCCTAGATACATTTTTCTCTTCACAGTCTGACAAAATTGCACTAGACAGCCATGAGTTCAACTAAAATTATTTAATTTTCTCTTCTCAGGCCTTACATTTCACTAGACCACTGGGGGATACAGAAGAGGGATACATCCTTACACACAAAACTTAATGTTTCAATATTTTACAAAACCTTCAGGCTGAAAACTGGCAATTTAATGGGAATATTTTCTGTAAAAGTAATTTGTCAAAACATGAATGGTTTTTGTTGTACAGCTGGAGCTTGGCCTGCTAATCCAATCTTTTCTATAAAAGTAAACTGTCAAAACAGAATGACTTGCGGTGGCCAGTCGCAGCTGCAGACAGTGTTCTAAGCACTGGCTTCTGACCATTTGTCCGAGTGGGCCCAGGTTCGATTATCAGAGGCATATGGGTTGTGTGTGTATCAAGTTTGTGGCACTGGCTCTCTCACTTTCCTGAAACCAGTGAACTTAAGTTAGGGGCATGCGTGTATTTTCAATTCTGCTGAAATTTTTGAATATTTTGATTGGTCGCTTTTAGTTTGGTAAAATGGTTGCAAGGAAATTTTCCCAGATATTGTTTATTTTGATAGAGGGTTTTATTACAAGTTTGATAATTGGTAGAAATTTTAACGGATTCATGGAGGGGAGATAGTTTCCACCTTGTGTAATTAGAAACTACTTTTGCTTCATTCCCGATATGCATAAACCTATCGTCAATAACTGTTTTTACAGATCGTCTTTTTTTTTTTTTTGTAAATATTTAACGTTTTGTTCTTTTAGGCATGTTGATGATAATGCTGTTTTGGTCATTATATATTTCTTCATAGTGCAGCCACTCAGTGAATAAAGATACTAAACTCCACTTTTGTCCTCGGGTTTTAATGGGTTCATTTTACTTTTTAGCTGCTATGCAATTTAAGGGCCTTGTTTGATGCCAATATATTGAAGGGCCTTGTCTGATGTTGATATTTTCTGTTTTAAATTTCTTTTGAATCCAGTTGGAGATACTTGGCATTCGAATGGCTGACAAGAGCCCAAGTGGCTGAAACCATATCAGATAGCATCAGGGAAAGCATTCGTGCTAATAATAACTATATCACCAGATAAAGCTGTCGAAGCACGATCTTGAAGAATCAGACTTAAAAACATAAGTGTATACTCCAACTCGTAAAAATACATCACATTTATTCTACGTTAAAATATACACAGGTTAAAAGTCCTACAAGTACTTTCAGGTGGACCATCCACTCATCTTCAGGTAGTACAAGACAAATGAGACGTAAGAACGGTGTTGTGTAATATATGCATCGTCAAGATAACAATGTATGACGACAATTGCATGCATACTGGGCAATCTCATCAACCCAGTGGGCTAGTTTGTACAAGGTGTAAATATTTACTGTTGCATCAAGTATTATATTTCTACCATCTGGCATATCTAGGTTTGAAGACTGCATAAGTGATCTCCATACTGTAAAAAGACTTTCCTACTGTATGACTTCACATGCCACACTTTCTTGAAATACCCTCCCAAATGCTAATGTACCTTACTTTGGGCAGTCTGTATGTATTACATGTATTTGTTGGATTTTGTTTTGATAATAATTGCTTCAGTTTTGTTCCAGGCTATTAACAAACTCACTCTGCAAAATTTATTTTCATTCAAACAATGTGCACTTGTTCTTTCATTTCTGTAAATTTAAGTTAAGTTTTTATGGCCTTCCTCTTGTAAGTTTTTCTAGATTTGTGTCATTCCGAAAACAATTTAAAAATAAGATTAAATTTTACAAATTACTAAGTTTTCAAATAGGGATACAATTTAAAAATGGGATGAAATTTTACAAATTTCTGAGTCGTTTGCCTGAAATTGGCTGATTAGGAGGGCCTTGTGGAAACTTAATTTACCTGAAAAACTATGCATCTTCACAACATTTGATGGTAATGTCCTAATACAAGCGACTTTCAAATCCACCGAGAGGTGCAGCGAGGTCTCCTGGAGATGAACACAGGCCATGACGGCAGACCTTCATTCTGTTGTCCATCTAAGCTGGGAGCCCTCCTGTCTGCAAATTGCACACGTAACAGTGACCCAGGAAACACAGCTCTGATTAGCAAGGGAAAGTGTACAAATTGAAATCTGACTTAACAAAATGGCAGAAAAACATCTGCACTCTATTGTAGTGTGATTACTGTACCATTGTACATGTACTTTTCTTTTCTCATATTAGAGTTTCTATCATTACAATACATGTTGTTCTTACTTGGAATTGTGTAGGTCACCTTTACTTCTTTCTTTACTTATTCTTCCTGGTATTGTTTCAGGCTGGCACCCTGCAACTGTGTCCCCACTATATGAAAGAGCTCTGTCTTTCATACACTTAAATTTCTTTGACTATCACAACTTCCACTCAAACCCTAAGTGATATGCTACCTAATTCTTAACCTAAAATGTACAAATGCATTTATTTATGAAACTCAGAAAAATGTGTATTTTATTACTAAAATTATCCGTGGTGCTTGAACTAGTACTTGGCTGTGTCTTAAGTATTCTGAGCTTCCATTTATTACATTATGAAACCATACATAAGTTCAAAATTACCATCTCTAGTTGCCTCACTGTTTTACCTGCTGTCAGGGTAATAAAATTTAATAACTTCTTTGGTATTAAACCCAGGGTCCATTCCAACAATGTATTCCAGATAGCACTTGTCCTCAGCTTTAAAACAAATATTACATTTCTGTATCTTTGTTTTAGAGATAGCCCATGATGTCAGCTCATTTGCATAAACTTGACCCCTGGGTTTTCCCATTTGAACTCTCACTTGTTTTTCTGCTGCACAACTGTGTAGAACAAGTTGCCTCAATCTGCAATGTGCATTTGTTATCACAGCTTGTTCCAAGCAGTTGCGCAGCAGGGAAACGAGTGAAAGTCAAAATGAGAAAACCAAGGGGTCAGTTTATGCAAATGCCCTGCAGACTTCATGGGCTATTTTTCAAAACTAAGACATATACAGAAATGTAATACCTGGGCTGGATTGAGGGGGAAAGGTCTAATGGGGCTATAGCCTAGGTGCCTACCATTACCAAGAGCCCAGGAGGCATGCCACTATATTGCAAACTTATACACAGCCTATATGAAACAAAATAGTTAGTTTTGTCTCGTATGTTTCCATTTGGTTTGCAACCAAATGGAAACATATTTAAATGGAAACACAAAATATGGAAACATTTAAATGGAAACACAAAAAAACAAAACAAATGGAAACACAAAATATGTTTCCATTTGGTTTGCAACCAAAGGTTGGTTGAGGCCAGGAAATAAACAGATTTCAAGGCAGTGACTCATTAAGTGTAAACATTTCCTGTCGCTTTGTACAGGTAGGTCAATGAGGCAGTTTCACTACTATCCACCCACACCTCCCTGCTTGCACTTGGAACCATTAATGGACAAAATCCATTGTAACTTTACATTGCATTACAAAAACATGTGTGAAGAAAAGTGCACATTTCTAAATTATTAAAACTTCCAAGACAAAATATGTAGGAATCTTAAGCTTTTAACTCATGTTCTTGTGAAAGCAATGGAAAATACAGTGACTTTATAAAAACTCTGCAGGTAATTTATCAATTTGAAGAATGCACTACACATTAATTATAACAAGCCTATTGCTACAGTTTTGTGTTTTAATGGACATTCATAATGATGCTCCATCATAAGTTCTTTCGGGGCCCACTCAGATTTCTTAGCCTTGGTAGCCCTTAATTCAGCCCTGTGTAATACCACTTATTTTAACGCTTAGGAGAAGTGCCTATCTGAAGTACATTGTCAGAATGGACCCTGGGATAATACCAAAACTGTTATTACACTGACAGCAGGTAAACCAGTGAGGCAGTAAGGGGTGACAGATAAAGTTACTGCTGAAATTAAAGTTTCTGTAATGTAATATCAGCACTTGGAAGCTCAGTGCACATAGACAAGTACTAATTCAAGCACCAAGGACCATCTTAGTAATCTGCATAATATTTTTCTGAATTGCATAAATAAATGGATATATATGTGCAGTTTAGGCTAAGAATTATGGGAGCATGCCACTTAAGGCTCCAGTGGAAGGGGTGACAAAGACATGTAAGTGTATGCAAGTCAACAGCTCTTGTATACAGTTTGGGGCACAGTAGGTGGAAACCAGCCCAATAGCCCAAGGGAGAAATGGCAAAAGGTGACCCAACCAATTCTAAGAACATGTGTTGTAAATAGGGTAATGTGTTAACATGAGAAAAAAAGTAGTACATGTACAAGGGTATGGACGAAAGATGTCATTGCACTCTAAGAGAGTGGAGATGTTTTTCTATCCATGTAGTAAGTCAGATTTCAATTTGTTTGCTGCCTCATGTAGTAAGTCAGATCTGAATTGTATGCTGCCCCTTCACCTGAGAACGGAGCTGCCGGCTCTACCCGCCATCTACACCCATGGGACTTCACTGCATCTCCTGGTGGATTTCAAAGTTGCGTGTATTAGGACATTACCCATTAGGCATCTTTTAACATCTTCAATACATCATCAAAGACGATGGCATTTTAATTAAAATTACAAAAAGCAGAACTTGTTTGTTTCTATATAAAAAAAAAAGTTATAATTGTATACTATAAAAGAACAGCCTGGTTATATTAAAATCTGACTAAGAAGTAGTTTTTTGTAATATTTCCCCATTTCTTTGATATACCTGCAGAAGTAATTGGGTGCTCACTGCTTATGGTTTCATTGAACAGGCATTGCACTGGTAAAACTTTAAAAATCCACCCTAGTGGAAGTAGATTCCTTTGGAAACTTTTTCCTCTTTTCATATAATTCAGTCTTTTATGTCACTCAACAACGAATTTCTGAGTTTCATCATTTTTTTTTATTTTTTTTTTTGCTTGAAAATCGATCAAAATATTTTTTTATACTCTCCATCAGATGTAAATGAACATCCATTTAAAATAATATCTTAATCTCAATTTAATAAAGACCAGACCTAATTACATGTAATAAAATCACAAAAGGAGCCACACCTAAATCCAAAGTGTTACTGATTTTCATACCAGCTAACTCACTGGGACTGAAGCAATTTATTTAGATAGCTTTTTTCCGAGTGCTGGCATTAAGAAATAAAAATCGCAGGCACACAAATGTATGTCATAATTTACTTTGCAAGAGGAAAAAAACCAGCTTATTACTTTTAATAGATGGTACTATTCAGTTGAATAATTGTGCCACCTTTTTTTTTTTCAAATGTGCAAGACACTTTCCAAACACAATTAAAATGACAAAAATATAGATTTTTTTTTCTCGGTAGCACACACATACACAGCATTGTTTGAATTACCTAGTGGTCCGCTGGCCATTGGCTAGTAAAATATTCCATCAGACCACTGAAAATTTTATGTAACTGGCCCAGGTGGCCAGTAAGTTTTTTTTTTCCAGGGGTGATTGTGAGGTGACACAAAAAACCCTGAAACTCTCAGCTCAGTGTATGTGTGTGTGTGTGTGTGTGTGTGTGTGTGTGTGTGTATGTATGTAACACGCAACATACAGTTGTCCATGTGAGAAGCAATCCGCATCTAAATCGAAACCACACAATTCTAAAGATTGACATTGGGATTGCGAACGCCAATCGAATTGGGAATTGCAATCTTTTAAATTGAAATGATGTATCGGTCGGGATCATGGGAATTCGAGAGATGAGGACATCTTCACCTTCGAAAGGCCCCATTAAAATCGTTGCTTCCACTACATTTTTACGTTGCAGAGTTTTGGCTGATTAATATTCCGCAACATGATAATTGGCACACCTATTTTCAATTTTAATATGTGTGGTGGCATCCCTGGCAGATCAAGTGAGTTCAAAAATTCCGTTGGATAATTAACTACTTCATCTGCTTCCACAACTGTATCTATCGACTTGTATGTAATTTCCTCACTTTGAATGCTGGTTTGAATAACATTATTAATTTGATAGACATCTTTATTCTTCGCGGCAAGGATAGCTCGTTCACTAAGCCAATTGTGATTCTTATAATTAATTTGAATATTAGGAAATACTTTTTCGATCAGTTCTTCTTTCGATGTTACTAAATTACAAAAATTATCAGGAAATGATATTCGTCTTGACGTCTCATCGACTGGCAGTTGTCCGTTCCCAATGTCCAGTAACTGTCGTTAGAATACTTCGGCTGATTGATCGTTCTGCAGCTGGACACGCATATTCATAGTCAACTGCAATGTACTTACGTGTTGCCACAATGTTGAATATTTCAGGCAAGCATTTATTTCGTCCGCTGGTGTCGATCGAGAAATTACAGGCAATGTTTGCCTAAAATCTCCTGCGAGCAATATCAATGCATTCCTGAATGGTTGAACGTTTCCACGCAAATCTCGCAACGATCGATCAAGAGCTTCAAGCGATTTTTTATGTGCCATCGTGCATTCATCCCAAACAATGAGTTTACATTTTTGTAATACTTTTCCCATACCGGATGCTTTGGAAATATTGTATGTGGGAGTCTCGATGATTCGCATGTTTAATGGCAACTTCAGAGCTGAATGAGCAGTCCTTCCACCTGGTAACAATGTCGCAGCTATTCCAGACGAAGCGAGAGCTAAGGCTATGTCATTTTTTGATCGAACCGTTGCCAGAATCAATCTGATAAGGAATGTTTTCCCAGTTCCTCCTGGCGCATCCAAGAAGGCCCCCCCCCCAACTCCGTCATTTGCATTATGCGATCATAAATGCCCTTCTGTTCACACGTTAATTTGGGAATGTTTGATTGGACATATGACTGGAGATCACTGGTGTTGTAACTCTGTTCACTGCGCAAATCCACATCAAATGAAGCAGTCGTAGTTCGGTTGGGTGCTGGCATTCCCAATTGACTAAGAACTTTATTTGCAATAGCTAAGCACTTGTCTTCAATGTTTCGTTGTAAATGCCTTCTGTAAATTCCATGGTCATATTGGCATTTTCTAGGTGTACTCTATGCAAAATATCCTCGGCCATATGCGATCGATATATTTCCCATAACTCTGTGGGAGATGAAGGGAAGCAAGCGGTCAATATAATTGTGAATAGTGCTCAAATTTGGTTTGGATGTGCAGTGTTGCACGCGTCACCAATACATATATCCCACTGGTGTTCGTTTTCTAATAAATTAAGAGCTTGACACGCACTGCGTAAAGTGGCATATGTGACGCCGTCAACAATTTTCAATTGCTGGAAAGATCTAGGACCAGGCACATTTACCAACAGCATGCGAAGGAAAAAACATTCATCTTGATTAGGATGCACTGTATAAAGTCTACCAATTGTATTTTCTCTGAAAATGCCAGGTTGACCGTCGACTGGCTCCCCTCGTCTGCGTCGTACGAATGCTTTTTTAGTTACATTCCACGTGTAATAAGAGGGCACTTCTGTGTACATCAGTGTTCTGGCGAAAGCGTCTTCCTGACATAAGGTGAAGAAAGCAGTCAGAGTTGTACCAGGTGGCTTAAGGGCTCTTTGTTGCACATTTGCATCTGTGAAATAAACACGCTGTCCATTCTCTAAATGTACTGCTAAGTGAACCACAGCTGGATTGCGTTCATGCATGGGAAATGAAAAAATTCGCCATGCAGCCTCATTGCTGCTTATGTATCTTCCAGCCTGGTATTGTGCAATTTCATCGATAACTCGTACTGCATTTCTGTCACTATTTTCTGGTTGCACACCAAGAACTGCCATATCGCTGCCTTTATTCATACTTACAGATGTATTTAATCGATTTGACCGAATTGCAATATTCTACGTTTATGTGCGCTTTTTATGTTTTTGACAACAGAGGCGAATATGGGACCACCCAACGGTTGTCTACATCAATATCACCATTTCGCATGTGTATAGTTGCCGAATTCCCGCCATCTTCAGTTGATAGTCTCCTATACTGAGGATATCCATCGTCTCCTGTTACTGTGTTGGCTGTGAATGCTCGAGGATATTGCTTAGAACATTTCCCGTCTACCATGCATGGTGAATTCGGATTTAGTGTCCTGCATGGTCCATGTATCATGTTTTTGATAACAACTGCATGCAAATCCTTATCGACGTCTGCCCGTGGAATCTTAGCGCATATCACATCGTCGATTTCGTCTGAAGTTATTTTATCGTATAGTCAGATTAGTATATGCGCATGTGGCAATCCTCTCTTTTGCCATTCTACTGAATACATCCAGCAGCGCACAGATCCAAACACTTCATGTTTAACAATGAAATCCATCAGCAACTTAAGCTTTTGTCTGAAAACACGTGCTGTGATGTCATGCCTATCCACGGGTGATTGCCCAGGAAGTAACAGCTGCTGTATCTCGTCCCAAGCTGGATTGCACGTGAAGGTGATAAATAAGTCTGGACGCCCGTAATGACGAACATATGCCATTGAATCTTGAGCATATTCCTGCATGTGACGTGGACTGCCTATGTATGAAGATGGCAAAATAGTAAGCTTTCCAACGTTGGTTGTATTACCGTCATTCACAACTGCATCTCGCAAATGAATGTATTCTTCGGAGCGGAGTTTGGTCTTATTCAAACGAAGAAATAGCAAACGTTCCGTTTCAATTTTTGCATACATATCCACAATGTACTGGTGAAACAACTGACGGCATTTCAAAATATAATTGTCCTCGTTCCTCCGAATCATTAAGCGGTAGGCATAAAAGTTCATTGCGCTGATCTTTTTATTAATTTCTGCACCATTCACCGGGTTTATCTTCACATTGAAATGATATCCATCGGCACTATCCCAGAAGATAACTGGATATTGCAAAGCATCGTAACAACGGTGAGTTTCTGCGACGTTTATCAATTGATCGTTTCTTCGATGGAGAACAATATCTCTAGGTTGGAACTGATCTCAGACTATGACAATTGCTACTTCGTCTATAGTTGGAGCATTATATCTTTGGACATGTTCTCCAGCCGGCGTTTTGTCGGCGTGAATGACAATCTTGTGGGTATCTGATGGCATCATATCCATTGCCGTTTTGAACAAACGCACCAAATTGTTCTTTTCGTGAAGGAGCTCCTGTAGTTGCGAAATGATGGATCTTCTTAGCGAGGTATGTATTCCACAACGTGCATCGACTTCATCTCTATCATCACCGATGAAGTACATTTGAAGGAATTTATGGTCACTATCTCGGAACGGGAGCAGGGAGCCAGCTTTGTGATATATTTGTCCTTTGATTTTAAAAGTTGGCATGAATTGAGCAGTCACAATTTCCGCACCAAATGACGTCATTTGGAAGCAAGAGTTATATTTCCTGATGTTCGATAGGAAATGCTTCGATTCAGCGGTAGATCCAGCAAGTAGAGGTTTTCAACGGTTCTGGTGGTGCTTCAAGTTGAGGCACTTTAATTTTTCCGCCAGTGCAACACATCCCATTCGTTTCATTATTGAACTTTAGAGCCTGGCAGTAGGTACAGACATGACTCATCTGGCCAATGACAACATGCGGACTTGAACTATAATCAACAGCTGGATTGTACCGGAATGCAAGACGATTGTGTTGCAGAATCAGAACTGCTGTTCTTTGGGTACGTGTTTCAGCTATCCTTGACGCCTCGCGTTCATTCTGTTGAGAACGAACCAAATCTGTTTCTGCAGAACGCGACTGCCGTACTCGCAATCGTGCATCCTCAAGCCTGGCTGCTCGTCTTTCTGCTGGTTCCGTGTTACGCATCTGGATCTTAGTCTGTTCCTCTCTCGTACGTATGCCCGCTCTTCCTCAGTCATATTTGAAAGCCGTCTTCTCGATGCTTCTGTGTGGAGAGTGCGCCGACCCAAATTCGTTTTTTTGCGAGGCATTATTTCGGTTTTCACTGGAACAGAAGGAAGGGATAAGATTATAACCTCTTATGGCTCTCACAGCTCTAGGTTGAAAACCATGAGAGATAAGAGACAAAACCTAACCTCTACTTACGATTTGGCGAACGGCGCAGCTCAATCACGACACGATCACCTAGTATGGAGAGTGTTCCCCTCGCTTCCAGCAGATGGCCCGTTTGCTGGTACACCGCTGACCATTGAAAAAGCTATTTTCTCGCGGTCGCGGGTATGTAACTGACGCGAAAAATAGATAAAAACAACACGATCACCTAGTATGGAGAGTGTTCCCCTCGCTTCCGGCAGATGGCGCGTTTGCTGGTACACAGCTGACCGTTGAAAAAGCTGTTTTCTCGCGGTCGCGGGTATGTTACTGACGTGAAAAATAGATAAAAACAACACGATCACCTAGTATGGAAAGTGTTCCCCTCGCTTCTGGCAGATGGCACGTTTGCTGGTACACAGCTGACCGTTGAAAAAGCCTTCGACCATATATACTGATAGACTGCACATGGCATCAAAATTTCTGGCTCCAACATCGCAAGCCACGAAATCCTGTGACTTCGGGCAAAGAGATGGTTAACTCGTGCTGTGCTCATCATGAATTTTAGGAGTTTCTTTTTTAGAATTCCATTACGACTTTTCATTCGTGAATACATTTATTATGCTCTGATGCAGCTATTGCCAGTGCGCAGTCCATTAGTATATATGGTCGAAGGAAAAAGCTGTTTTCTTGCGATCGTGGGTATGTTACTGATGCAAAAAATAGATAAAAACAATCTTTGAAGCGGGTTGTATATAGTGTCAAAATTTGAGCTCAATCGGTGCAGAACTTTTTGAGTTTTTGAAGCGTACACAAACCAACTTAACATTTATATATATATATATATATATATAGATTACGCACATATGAACTAACTACACAACATATAGACCCGAGTGCTTGTGCAGTTAAACGTCTCATCTTTTCTTGTACCTAATTTTCTTTCACTGTGCAAAATCCTTCAGGCATTACATCTTTAAAATCAAATTTCACACTTCATAATATACACTGGTGTGCAAAAATTAAAGACTAAGGAGAAATTAGCATAACAGTGGAACGAGCAGGCTGAATGGACCAAAAGACCACTCAGGAAATAGACTTGGGTCCGGTACGGTAGGGCATGCGCCATATATGCAGCATGTCTTGAGGGGGTGTGTTTCTGAAGGGTATAAAGCACACAAGCGGTGTACGCTCAGCAATTCGGTGAAAGCTATTGCACGGTGTATATCGGTTTGAACGACGTCTAGTTGCTGCCACCGTGTGATATGGCCAACAGGCAATCCAGTAGACCACATCTGGATGACTTCACCCGAGGTCGCATCATTGGGAAGTTGAAAGGTCAAAGTGTGACTAGTGTGGCCGAGGAGTTCGGGATCGCTCACAGCATCGTTTCACGAGCTTGGAGAGCATTTCGAATGACAGGAATAGCTGTCTGAGAGTTTAGCAGTGGTCGTCCACGAGCAACCGCAGCGGCGGACGACCGGTATATTGTCCTACAGGCGAGAAGAGGCAGACATCGGGAGAAATTGCAAGGCACATGCAACAGACAACTGGACGTCCGTTATCGCGTTTTACCGTGGGCAGGGGGCTGCACAAAGGTGGTCTATTTGCACAACGACCAGTACGGTGTGTGCAATTAACGCCTACTCATCGGAGACGGCGGTTTCTTGGTGCCAGGAACACAAGAACTGGACACATCAGCAATAGGGTAGAGTTCTTTTTACGGATGAGAGCCGATTTAGTCTGAAGAGCGATTCTGGACGTATACACATCTGGAGAGAGCAGGGAACACGCAATCGCCTCTCCAATGTCATCGAAAGGGAGTGGTTTGGAGGTAGCGGAGTTCTCGTTTGGGGCGGTATCATGCTTGGTAACCATACTGACCTCCACATCTTCCAAGGAGGTTGTCACTGGTGTCCGCTATTGTACCGAGGTTTTCGTGCCTCGCATGCGTTTGTTTAGAGGTGCTGTGTGTCCTGAGTTCCTCTTCATAGACAACGCTACACCTCATCGTACAGTGGCTGTTGGAGAGTGAAGATATTCAGCACATGGATCGGCCCGCAAGGTCCCCGGACCTAAATCCAATCGAACACGTGTGGGACCTTCTCGGGAGATACTTGGCAGCACATCACCAGCCGCCAGCAAAGATTCTGCAGCTGCGATTGCCGCTACAAGAGGAATGGGCCACGATGCTTCAACAGCTCCTTGACAACCTCGTCCTCAGCATGGACAGACGTTGTAAATCCTGCAACGCAGTCAGGGGGATCATATCTCCTACTAAAGACTGGATTTTTCTTGGCAGCCGCCTGTCACATGGACGTTTCTGTCCAGTTGTGCTCGAAGCTACCTTTTCAATAAACTGCCTTTGTATCCTTTGGATTCCTTGTTTGGACAGTTGTGCTCACTTGTCCCATATTCTTACATCTTGGGGATCTTATGGTATGATTTTGGTCGTTGTGGAGCACTGCTGCTTGACATTACATTCGAAAAACAGTCTCTTCCTTAATTTATGCTTGCCAGTGTATGTTAATTGAGCAGTCTATGTGGATGAGTTTTAACTTGAAGTGTACAGTGGATTCCATTCAATTTCTAAAAGTAGCTAGCTCAATGGATTAACCGAATCTGATATAATCAAATTACTTGATGTAGATGCAACTTTCAAAATAATGAAAAAAAGCCTTCCTTTCAGCAGGCTGTTATCTTGAGAGCTTGTTTGATAACAAAAGAAACAATCAAGGAGTCACAAATCGCCTATATTCCACCATCCACACAGACATGCAGTGTTTTTAATCAAACACTAATTCCCAAAGAAAATAAAACTTAAACTTTTAGTTATCATTTCATAGCATTTTTAGAAATGAAATCTCTGAAGCATCTGTAATTCTTCTAAAACTTGAAACCCATAAATCCAGGTTTTTTTTTAATGTGACAAAAACCCGGAATTCCGGGCTGCACCCGGATTACAAACAGGTCTTTTTTTTTTTTTTTCAGTTTATTTTAGAATTTAAGTTTATAAACAGTTGAACCACAGATTTCAAAGTATCCAAATTTCGCTATGGCAGTTTTCAGATTTTTGAAATTCAGATATTCTACTCAAAAACTAAATATGGAATTGCAAACCGTACTTCAGTTTTTTGAAATTTTTTCTATGTAGGAAACCAAGGTCTGACTCAAAATATTTGGATTAAGACAGCCCACTTTTTTGCCCAAGTGGTGGCTGCAGAGTATGTGTCTTTTATATTGTTTCACAACTGGAGGTTGAAGAACCATTTATGCTCTGACTTTGCTAACATACACGAGATTCTTCTGCGAATTCACAGAATTCCGCTTTTTTCTTCCTCATTTGGATATTTCTCGAGTACGCAGAACTCGAGAAATTTTTTGGGGGTAGTTTTCGTTTTGAGGACAGTACTTCGTCTTTCAAAACTTTAGAAAACTGAAGTTAAACACAGTGAAGATTTTTCCTGTGATTGTAATTTCTTTTCACTCACGATGTTGCCTCTGTCCAGTGCTGTTGTTAAATATCATTTCAGCGCATAAATGTTTGTATTTCATCGTGAAATTGTGGGCAACGATTTCCGGAAATGGAAGTTTAAGGACGGTGCAATGATTTCTCTCTAGTTTTTTCAGGCACGAGTTTCTTCTGTGGATTCGAAGAATGCCGCCATTTCCGTTATCATTTTGGGCATTCTCGAGATCAATGCACAACTGAATGGAAAATTTCGGAGGGGGTAGTGGGAGAGTTGGTTTCGATTTCCATTTGAGGACTGAATTCCACCCTTCGAAACGTTTGAGAACAAAAAGTTAGACTGAACAAAGATTTCTCCCATAATCTTTTTTTTTTCTGATGTTCCTTTGGTCCAGTATTGTTCTTATTTATCCTTTTATTCCAAAAAAAAAAATACTGCATTTCAGTTTAAAAATAGAGTGAAAACTTAACGGAAGTCTGAAGTGAAGATTTCTCTCTAATCATATTTTTTTCTTCCCCAGTGTTCTCACTATCCTGTGTTGTTAAGTCTCTCATAAATGTTTGCACTGAAGCTTGATACTAGGGAGGGGAAATTTTCCAAAAACGGAAGTGATGAAGTTTGAAAATTTGTTAAATTGGTGCATGGTGTTCGAAAGTATTCATATTCTGAAAGTTACACTATTTAAAGTAGTGAAAGCTGTAATATCATGCATTCATGGTCCTCATGCTGAAAGTTTTTTCAGCATGATGGTAACTTTCATCATGATGGTAAAATATTGTCATCTGAGGGAATAAAAGGAAAAAAACTAGTAAGAAAAGTGATGAAGAAATGGGAAGGAATGGTATCAACAGAGAAAGGAAAATTAAGCAAAGATTGCTGTTCAGCTGCATAGTCAACAAAAGACATATGGCCATGTAACTTGCTGAGAAGAAAGCAACACAAGAAGAAAATCCAGCTGATGTTCTAGCAAGTAAAAAACAACAGTGGTGTGCTCTAAATTTTACATAAGTAAATTAGTGAATAATTCCATCTTGTTCATGCTGTGTTATGTACACACTTTTTCGTTGCATGTTCTGATTTTTCACCCAGTTAAAAAGTTCAGCTTTTTTGTTCCTTGGTCGGTCTCGTGTATGTGCTAAATTGGGTTTTTTTGTCCACATGGGAGAACCTTCTGCCTTTCACACTGCAGGAAGGTATTTCATGAAGGTAGCATTTTGGTATGTTCCAAAGTGTTTCATAATCAGTGCACAGATAGTGTATAATGCTTCATATCAGTGCCCTTATGATCAGGGTACCATGCTGGATACTAACATCATGTGCATACAAAATGTATTAGTATTTGCGCCAGTTCTGGACCAGTAAAAATGAGTGAACTACCAACTTTTGGTATATATGGTCAGGGCTTTTTTTTTTTTTTCAAATTTCTTCCACTGTGTAGCATTTTAATGTTTTATTAATTAGTAACATTTTAATGTGTACACACACCCATTCTGTTCTAAATTTGTGATACACTACTCCAATGAAAATACCTTATTTTCTACATGTACTGTAAATGTGTACGTTTTTTTTTTTACACTCGAACCAGTAGGCATTTTGGCGGACCAGTGATTTGGAAATTTGAGTGGTCTGCTGGGCCTGTAAAAGATTTATTTATAATTCTAACACTGCATGCATAAATACGTATACACAGATGAGCCATTACATTATGACCACCCCCAGCCTAGAGAAATGAGCACATCCGAAGACCAAATAGTGGCGCAGGTGAAGTCTACAGTGCAGTATATGTATATACTATCAGAGGACCGGCTTTTGGTTAGTAGAGTGTTCGGAGTCAGAACGGGAAAAGCTGCCAATTTATCGGAGTTTGATAAAGGACAAATTGTGATGGCATGGCTTTTGGGTTGTTCATGTGCCACTGTAGTGAGTACATATCAAAAGTGGTGCTCAGATGGCCAAATGACTAACCGTCATCCACAGCTCATTGATGCCAGAGGGGAGCGGGGACTGTCGAGTATTGTTCACAGGGCCACAGTGCGACAAATCACCTGCAGTTACAACAGTGGTGATCAGGGCAGTGTGTCACAGCACACAGTTCATCGCAGCTTTCTGCGAATGTGCCTGCCTAGCCGAAGACCCAGCTGGGTCCCCATGCTCACTGCACGTCATCACCAACAACGCGTAAAATGGGCCCAAGATCGTCGAGATTGGGCTGTGGATGATCGGAAGAAAGTGGCTTGGTCTGACGAATCAAGATTTCTGGTGCATCACGTACATGGCCGAGTGCGGATACACCAATTACCAACGGAGTCTATGGCAACTGGATGCACTGTTGGGTGAAAATCAGCGAACAGTGGTGGTGGTGGTATGCTGTGGGCGATGTTTTCTTGGGACTCTTTAGGTTCCATTATCCCAATAGCACAATCCCTAACCACTCAGGTATCTGAACATCGTTGCGGACCAAGTTCACTCATTCATGGCAACTGTGTCCCCTGCTGGTGATGGCCATTACCAACAGGATAATAATGTGCCATGCCACACTGCCAGAATCTTCTAGGAGTGGTTTGAGGAACATGCTGGTGATTTTCTGTTAATGCCCTGGCCTCCGAATTTACCTGACGTGAACCCAATCGAATATTTGTGGTTCGACTTGAAAACGCGGGTTCGCGCTAAATCACCACCCCCACCCCAAAATGTTACGGGAACGGAGGACCTGCTCAGGGGTTAAAATTCAGGGCGGGATCCTGCCGAAAATTTTAAACTCCCGCCTTACGAAATTTTAAGAATAAAATATAAAATCTTGGGTCAGTTTTTAGACCACTCGCAAAATTCGCGCGTTAAAAACGCATCCTTCGTAAAAATATGTGCATTAGAAACGGACCGTTCAGGGTTCCGCTAATTGCAATCAATCGGGAAAATAATCAATTCATGGACATCGTGAATCGGCTTCCACATGTAGCCGCATGAGCAGTTCATTTTGGCATATCTCGGACTGTTACCGAATCAGGCATGAGATTCTTTCTCGGATTCGCGGAATATCGCTTTTTTCGCCATATTTCGGTTGTACTTGAGATTGATGCAAAAAAAAAAAAAAAACCTGCAGATAATGTTTTATTTTCGGAGGATTAGTGTATATGGGGAGATGATCGTTTTTCGTCTGGGAAACGGCATTTCGTTTTTCAAAACTTCCTAAAACGGAAGTGCAATTTTTTTTCTCGCGAAGTTTCCTCTGTCCAGTATTGTTACTAAATATCAATTTATTGCATAAATGTTTGTATTTTAGCTTGAAAGTGTAGACAGCAATTTCCGATAACGGAAGTTCGACGGAGCAAATATTTCCTTGTAAACTTTTAGGCATGAGTCTCTTCCGCAGATTCGAGATACTGACTTGCTGTCATGATTTGCGTCGTTCTCGCGAGAACAATGCAAAACTGATGGTTGGGGGGCGGGGGTGGGAGTTTCCCGGCGAAAACGGAAGTTAGATGAACTGCAGCTTTAATCTGTAATCGTAATTTTTTTCGCAATATTCCCTCTGCGCAGTATTATTGTAAAATATAATTTTGTTCAATAACTGATTGTGTTGCAGCTTCAAAATGGAGGGAAAATTTCCGAAAACGGAAGTCTGACTGAGCGAAGATTTTTTTCGTAATCGTAATTTTTTTTCGCGATGTTCCCAGTGTCCTGAATTATTATGTTATTTTCCCTCCATAAGTAGTTGTAAAGTAAAAACTCGACATTCCTCATACCAGAAGAATGGCTGAATACACCAAGTCTTAGTTATGTGAACTGTAAACATCTCATACATAGTATTTGAGAAGATACTTTTTTCAGAGATGAAGGGAAACATGTTCAAAAATAATAAATTAGTTGACCCTTGTAATACTAAACTTGCACATCACAATGTCAAGTGAAGGTTTATTTTATCTTTTGCGATTGAGATAGACTGCAGATTTCCTTCCTCCACAGTGGAACTCCTTTTGGGCTGCCCACGTGGTGCAGTGGTTTAAGCGATGGCTTCTAATCACTCGTCCGAAAGGGGTCCGGGTTTGGATCCCTGTGAGACATGGATGTTGTGTTTGTCTTACGGCACTGGCTCTCTCCCTTCCCTAGAACCAGTGGCCCTGAATTGGGGACGGACGACTGCTTATAGCCCATTGAGTTACTCACGGTGGTCGTTGAATTTTTTTTTATCAAAAAAAAAAAATCTGAATCTGAATCTGTGAAGCAACGCATGCATGCATGCACACACATACACATTTTGGTACAATCTTTCAAAAACCTGGCAAACCAGTTTTTTTCTTTTTTGAAAATCAATGAAGATGCAGGTATGGAATATTCACTATTCAAACATAGCTGTAAGAAAGAAGAAATATATGTGCCAATGTCCAAAGTTTTCTAAGAGTTTTATAAGCAACTATCTGCACACATTTCCATTAATGTCAAAAGGTTCTTCTGCAAGTAAGTATTGTGTTGCCCTTAACAAATGTACTATGTGAACGTGGCTTTATTATGCAAAGAGGAATTCAGTCAAGATTTAGAGATTCACTGAGCAACAAAAAATCTTAATGCATATTTCTGAAATTGGGCCAGATAAATCCTCAGAAATAAAACAATAGCTGATCAAAGCTTGCTAACTGCGGCAAACGAATGAAAGGCAGATATATACTTCAGGCGCAATGTTATGATATCAGTGTATTGTAAAATGAATCATGGTAATTTGTATTAGACTGAATGGAGTAAATTTTTTGATCTAATTCACCTGTTCATTTAAAAAACCAAGTATAGCTTATATACTTGGTTTTTTAAATGAACTTAGCTTTGAAAATTACTACTGTTTTCCCAGAGTCTTTTAATATTAAGTCACATATTCAAAACTCCCCACCTAAAAATTTCAATCCTCTCCATTTACAAACACAAGTGGGGAGACTCCCTTCCATTTCAAATTTTAAGCCCTGCTGCTGTTGACATTATGGTACAGATACCCCAGGATACCTCATTAAATTGAGGCTTTGCTGAGTGGCCGCTGTTTTTCGTGCTAAAGGGGGTCCTACAGCTTATTAGGAAGGTAGTCTTTATGTAATGGCTCGTCGGTGTATAATCTACAGGGTTTCACAAAAGCTAATCAATTCTGATACATTGTGCACTATGTTATTTGCAACTCATGATTCTTCATTGTTTGTTGTATCAAGGGTTGATCCAGGCAGCATTTGATACCATTGGGCAGTAGCTTCACAAAAATATGTTGAGCTCACACAAACAGTATCTTCACAAAAATATTTTGGACTGTAACTGCATATTTACGAAATATTTTTTAGTAAAACTTCATTTTCACAAATATATTTTGGCATAAGTGTGAATAACACACAGCACATTAGTAGCACTATAATATATTCAAAATTCCTCTTATGCCAAAATTTTAATGAAAATATTTTGTGAAAATACTGTTTCAGCTAAAAAATTTGGCTATGAAAGCAAAACAGGGAGTTGGTGCAGAGACTCCAACTATTACAGATTCTCCGTAGGGAAATTGTTGGTCTCTCTCTGCTACGGATTACGGAAAGCATCGGATATACCGTACTATGGAAATCTAAAATCTCAGTGAAATGATCTTTTTAACGATGTGCATAAAGTTTATTTTCATGTTTTCTAGATTCTAACATTGATTAAACATTTTGGAGTAGTTGAAAATTTTTGATTGAATGTTGCCTTGTATTGGTCACAAAAAAAAAAAAAAAAAATCAGTTATATAAAAAAGTATTGGTGAATGGATCAAAATTGATAAGCTTTTGGCCCCAAAACAAAATCTTCAAGGCAGAAAACATTCAAACAACACTACTCAGTAAAATTTGGCACGTGATCAAAATTAGCGGAAGAACATTGTCGAAATGACCAACAAAAATTACCCACCGAATGTTTCCTGTGGAAAAACCCTGCTAGTTACTTGGCATTATAAAAGAATTGTGCAATACAAGACACAAAATATGTACTGACTTGTGTATTAATTTAAGTTTGAAAAGCTGACTTCGACTGCATTTATTTGAAGGTAAAAATAGCAAGATTATCACCAAAGCTTAAATTTGTTCAACAACATTGGCTGTTCATAGCCTTAATTTTCTTTTTACAAATTATCCAAAATTTCAAAAAAGGTTGAAGTCCTAAATGAATTTTGATCAGTTGGATAAATGCAAAGGCTCTAAGATTTTGGCCTTGGACACATGACTAAACAATTTCTGTCATTGCACACTTCAACACTGGTTTCAATAAAATAAAAAAAATAAAAATATGAAATGTAAGTTCGGCTACTCTTTCTCTTTTTCAAAATTGTTTTTCACATAAATTTAGAACACGGTTAACATAAGCTCAACCTGTCGGTGTTATTCAAACTTAAAAATTATTTTTTCTACTAACACACATAATACACACACATACATATAAGATTTCACAACACTAATACACTTTGTTTCTGGTTATCACATTTTCAGGCTCAAAACCACCCTATTACTGATCTTTTCTTTTGAAAAGTGGTTTTGGTTTTTACATGATTGCTACATTTTTTTTTTAATTTTAACCACCACAAATTTACCAACTACAACTTTCATTACTTTGTTAAACAATATGAACAATGGATATTTCACACAATTTTGCAGATATTTGTTTTCTCAAAAATATTTTTTTTAATGGTCTCTGCCTTGACCTGATATTTAAACTAACCAAAATGAAGGAAGAAAAAAATTGACAGCTTCTCTAGCTTACTGCAACATTGAATTTAAAACCAATACACCCTTTAACTCTAAATTTTAATCAACACCTTGAATTTTTATTTTTTTTATTTTCATCCTGAAATTCGTGAAGAGTTCCACGCCAATTGAATAATCTACCGGTGGTAAAATTGAAAATTTTCATTACCTTGCGTCACGAGTCCTGAAGGGAGAAGGAAGTAAAGCCACGGGTCGGATCGCTTATTCACCTGGGATCTTGGAACCACTCTGAATGAAAGCAACTAAAAGTCCAGTAAGTCTTTACGTCTCGGATGACTACATTCTCGCTCGAGTTGGGGCTCCTAGGCATGGAGGTAAAGTGAAATTCTCACCGGATGTAGAGGTTGGCTCTTAAATGATTTCATAGAAAGAAATCCACACTGTAGTTGAAGAGTTGCTGAATTTGAAGATGGCTAGTCCCCCCTTTTTTTTTTCTTCGTACTGCGCTAGTTCACATAGCACAAGGTATTGGTGGGTAGTTCGGCCCCGTTTAACAGATCATCCTGGGCCTTGTAGCCATTCTGAGGGGGTCCCACTGGATTTTGGGAGCACAGGGTAATAATGCAATTAATAACCCCTGGAGTTTGTCATCTTTTGCTTTCAAAACTTTAGTTGAGCAAAGAAGTCTGCCTGTTCTTCTCCTTGAGGAAAAATGGTGGGAGGCGGGTCCTTCCCCAGGCCTAAAAAAAGGACATTTTCCTTTTGCTGACATAGACCCATTGCATCTGACCCCAACTATGCTTTCAGTCATAATGTGCATTAACTACACTGCTGGCCAACCAAAATGCAACACCAAGAAGGAAGCATCCGATTGGCCTGAAATTCGCAGCATGCGTCTCCCGCGAGAGGGCATGCAAACGATTAGCATTGCAGGGCATATGCAAATAATGTGTGCCCGGCACGCCACCTAGAAGCACTATAAGAAGGGTGCACAGAAGGCGGTGGGGTGTAAGTAGTGGAAATGTGTTGCGCTGCGGATTTGTGCATGGGAAGCGTCCTGATGCCCCGTCGCAGAATACGGCAGTCATTCCAGCATGTTTCGGGGTTCGACAGAGGATGAATAGTGGCTTATTGCAACAGCGGTTTATCAAGACATTGGCGCCCGTGTGGGGTCGGTGGGTGCAGGAGGAACGGACGAACCGACGTGAGCGATTGCCGCGGCACACCACCAAACGAGAGGAGCGGCATGTTTTGCGGTGGGCATTAACGGCTCACACCGCCACATCACGAACGTTAGCGCAGGAATTAGGGTGTGTTGCACAACAACCTGTGTCAGCACGTGCCGTTCGACGTCGTGTGCAGGAGCGGGGACTTGTCGCACGGTGCCCATTGCTTCGATTACCATTGACGTTACACCACCGGCGAGGGCAGTGGGCCATTGAACGCCGCACCTGGAATACGGAATGGCACGACATTGTCTTCTCCGACGAATCCCGCTTCTGCCTGCAACACCACGATGGTCGGATGAGACTGTATGATGCCTGCATTATGCATCGCCATACCGGTCAGTCACCTGGCGTTATGGTTTGGGGTGCAATTGGATATGACACCCGCATCCCTCTGGTACGCATCATCGGTACACTCAACAGCCACCGCTACATTTCTGACGTTTTGGAGCCCATAGTCCTCCCTTACCTGCAGGACCTGCCAGTGGCCACATTTCAACAGGATAATGCATGCCTGCACGTGGCACGCATCGTGCAACAATTCTTCACGGCCCACCAGGTGTCACTGCTGCCGCCGTGGCCCGCCTGTTCTTCCGATATGTCGCCCATCAAACACGTCTGGTCGCTGATCGGCAACAGAGTGGCCCGGCAAGCACCACCCGAGGCTACGCCTGATGAACTGTGGCAACGTGTGGGAGCAGCCTGGACCGACATACCCCAAGCCTACATCCAAAGCCTCTTTCGTTTGATGCTGCGGCGTGCAGCGGCCGTTATTGCCAGCGGGCCACACAAACTATTGATGTCTGCGTGTTCTGCAAGTCACACTGGCCTGTAAGCTCAATCGTTTCATCTTTGTATCTGTTATGTGTCCAGTAAATCTGGCTTTGCTATCCCGTGTCCTTCTTGGTGTTGCATTTTGGGTGGCCAGCAGTGTATTTTAAGAAAAATCAAAATATTGTACTTTAAAATTTCTGTGTGACTTTATTAGATATTGGGCTACTAGGCGATTCAGTTTTACTAAGCTATTCATGTAAATATGTTTTGCTAGCAAACTATTTGGTCACTAGCAAAATTTGCTAGTGAGCTTAAAAGATGAAATCTTGCCCTGATTACGATGTAGGCTGTCTCATTTATTAGAGCTTAATATATCATCACTTCATTATAAGGAATAAAGATCTAGAAAAGATTCTGTGAAATTACTTTGTTGTTTTCTCAGAAACTATTATGATAACCAAAACTGCACACACTTGTGATTGTCTTAATAAACACATCTGCTGAAGAGGCATTTTATTTTTACACTAGAACACTGATTCAGAAAATGTATCGCAAAGCTTTCTTGAACTACAACTAAGAGAGACAAATTGTTTTTCACACTATTTTCAGATTTAAAAAATTAACAGGTCAGCTGATGAAAATGTATTTAACAGATCTAGATCTGTAAGAAAGTATAAGTATAAATCATTACAAAGTATTATATGATCCTCCAAGAGTAGATGAAAAGTTAATGACATTCTGTAGTACAAACATGTGATTTGAAGACAGAACACATAGAAATCAAAACTAATATTTCATGTATACAAAATAATTCATAATGAACTTCCTAGTATTACAGGCCATTGCTATTTTTATGAATTGTGCATTTATTAATTTTTTCCAGAAATGAGGACTGATATTTCGCACTTCTGCTCCACATTGACATGTCTCTGGATCACACAAAATATGCAATATTTCTACATTATCACATCTGAGCAAGCACCACCATTGTTGTTAAATTATGCATGAAGCAAGGTGGGAAAATTATAGTATTTCAGTAGCATTGGGACACTGTGATTTCCTTCCCAAAATAGTCAAATAAAAAGATTGTCTAGCTCCTCAATGATTTAAATTCAGTGGTAAGTGAGGTAATCGTGTACCTACAACAACAACAACAACAAAAATATTATATGTACTACACACATACAGTAGCTATACTTTTAACCTAATTAGTAAATCAAACATATACAGCTAAAAGTAGAAATAACTGTAAATGCAACACCTCCCGTTTTTCCACAGCAATCTACTGAATGCAAATAAAGTGACAAGACACTATCATTCTACCCTGCCAACAAAATCAACCCACCAGTGAAAGTCAACAGAAAAATTTAACACCACTTTCTCACTGCATATATGAAAAGGGTATATTGGAAGTACAGTACACTAAAAAAAATGGAGTACAGAAAGAGATTTGCCTTTTCAATATTAATCCAAGTTCTTGCTTATTGGTGAGGAGATATGAAAAATCAGCACAGGAGAAAAATAAACTGAGGTAATCGTGTTCCCACAATAACGAAAAAGAAACGAAAAGTGTTATATACAGGGTTATTCAAAATGATTCATCCGATTTCAAATGACTTTATTTTATGTGTGTCTAAATATACAGCAATTAAATGTACATAGGATAAAAAACAACAACAACAACAACAACAACAAAAAAACCTGTCCAAATTTTGTTTTCATACCTTATAAATGTGCTATGTGATTTCCATTGGTGACAAACTGCGTCAAGGCAATAATCAAATTCCTGCCATACGTGATCAAGCATGTCTGCTGTCAACAACTGCAGAGCATTACGAATGCGAACTTTGAGTGACCAATCCAGCGGTTAGGAAGCTGTTCATTAAGGTAATGGTGGTTTCCTAACCACTGTTAAGGTCACACTCAGTTTCATTTACTGCAAGTGGGTTTTCCATGCCCCATGTGTGAATGTTGTGACTGTTGACCTTCCCACTTAAATGGAATGTTGCTTTGTCACTAAACTCCAGGAGTGAAGCAAATTAGTCATCCTCCATTGCCTCTTGCATGACATGAGTCTTTTGCCCAGGTGCAAGATACATAGGTTACATTGCGCCATCTAGTGGTTACATTCGTAAACTCTAGTGCGTTTCTCTTCATTTTAATGTGTGGTACTCTGTTATTACCTTGATTTTTACGAAGCTATGATCTAATGAAATCGGATGAATGCTTTTGAATTACCCTGTGTAGATATATACACACACAAAAATAATTGCTTATCCTAACAAACTAACTAGTAGACCTAATATATACAAAACCAAAAGTAGAAATAACTGTAAATGCAATAGCACCTCCCTTTTATTTTATTTTTTTTTGCAGTAATCCACTGAATATAAGCAAAGTGACAAGTAGAACGTGATCATCCTATCCTGACGATTATGGGCAAAACACGTAATCTTAGTCCTCCATTGGCGTGATGAAGACCTAAGATAAGGTCGAAAGCTTCCAACTTACGAACTTTTTGTAAAAGTTTTAGTTAACGTAACTAGCGTGATCAAGTCACCTTTCTTTGTTATCATCCTATCCAGCTGACTAATGTACGAGTACATGAAAACTGCCCCTCTCCTTCTTGATGTTGCAATTTTAATGTTACAGAGAATATAACTTCCTGACCTTTAAAATGAAGGAGTTTTGTATAGAAATTCCTAATTGAATTTGAAGTATTTACATGTTGTTTAGCAAAATATGTATAACTAATCTTCAAGTACTTTGGTGCAGCAGCACAAATGAGGTGAACAGAATTTTCTAAAGTGGAAGAGTTGTGTATGCGATCACCTAAGGAACAATAAATTTTTGCTTTAAAGCTTTTCAATAGGGATAGTAGATATGTGTAGGACATTAAATTTGGTGTGTGTTGACCACAGCTTAAATTTTCACCCATCTGGAACAGATTCACACTTTCTACATATCTGAATCACATCATGTAATGCATATGACAAAGTACCCCTGTCTTTGCATTGAAATCAAAAAGCACACAATGCTACTTGTTCCATGTATGGCACAGATGCAGATTTCGATTTCATATTTTATAATTTTTTTGTTAGTGATGTTGCCACATAACTAGCTATGTAAGTAACATAGTGCTGTGAGCATTCACTTAATGCACCTGGATCAAAAATATAATTATGCATAGTTGGTGCTATGCTGTCTCAGTTATGATACAGGGTGTCCACCACGAGATTCCAACATTTTGAAAGAATTTTTTCATTTCAGATTTTAGAACTGAGATTCTGGATGGAACAGAAGCACAGACTCGCAAAGTTCATGTGTGGAAAAATTGCAATGCACAGAAAAGCTGAAGTGAATCATTTTAAAAAATGGTGACTCTAAGCAAGCATGCACAGGTTGTGTGGTGGTATGTATCAGAGCTGATACGGTCAGAGCCCGGGCCCAAATTGGGCTCAGGCTGTAGAATATTTACTGCTGTTCTGGCTAGGGCTCTTAGGGAGAGCGGGATAATTATTTTTATATATATAAATGTGATTTTATATGATTTAGCAAATGAGGCACTTTATAGTTGGTAAAGGCCGCCCCGGTGGCGCAGTGGTCTAAGCGATGGCCTCTGATCATTCGTCCGAACGGGGTCCGGGTTCGAATCCCGGCGAGGCATGGATGTTGTGTTTGTCTTACGGCACTGGCTCTCTCCCTTCCTTGGGACCAGTGACCCTAAATTAAGGACGGGCGACTGCTTATAGCCCATTGAGTTGCTCACGGTGGTCGTTAAACCTCCAATCAAAAAAAAAAAAAAATAGTTAGTAAAGGGAATTCTTCGGCAACTGGTTCTGGTTGGAGAGCGGGCATTCGAGATGGCTGTTTATTCCAGGCTTGGGTAGAAAATTCCATGGGCCGCACATTAGTGTGTTCCTGCAGAGAAGAAGAAAAAGCTTTTTCGAGAACTATAGACATTGTATAGTTGATAGCATGCCGGCAATAATTTACCCTTATCTCCACGCAGTAGCTACCTGCTATTTCTATTTAGCAATGTACATATTGCAGCACTTTATGATGTAATAATATTAGCATTATTTGAGCAACATACAATTGTAGCACCGCCCGTTCATTTTGGATGTCCGTCTGTCCGAAGTACTTCAGGTGGAAACAAACGGTCAAAGAAAATCTTAGTTACACTGTAAATATAGATAGAGGTCCATTCCCCCCCCTCCCCATTTAAGAAATGCATTGGTTAATTTCAGGAGGAGGAGAGAGTCGAAGTGTGGAAAAGGAGATGTTTTTTATTAATGGTTGAACAGGTTAGCCAGTTTTCGGGCTTGTCCGGTCCTGGACTCTATCTTGCAATATAAAATTCGGGCTCACGTAGGTTCGGGCCGATACACCACTGGCTGAGACTGGTTTGGGCTCCGAAAATTCAGCCCGAACTCGGTCCTAGTATGTATAAACAAAATTGGTAACTTGAAGTACAACGAAACTTCTGCTGTCTTTAATAAGGACCCTCTGATATTTAAGACTATCAAGAGTTAGTATAATCAGTTTGTGGTGACCGGTAATGTCTGGGATGTTCAAGATTTCCTGAATGACACATTCCCCAACCATTGGTTAAGCCGTGATGGTCAGATTGCCTGGCTTTCACGTTCTTCTGACATTATCCTATTAGGTTTCTTCTTTTGGGCAGGTGTGAAAGATAAAGTATACTCTATACGAAAGTTGCCAGCATAGTGGATTTGAAACAGTGCATAACAGATGCCATAAGCTCTGTCACTAAAAACATGTTGCAGAACACATGGTGTGAGATTGAGTACAGACTACATGCTATCAAAGATGCACATGTGCAAGTGCACTGTGTAAGTATACTATAATTTTCATGTTTAGTAATGGTTGTGTACATATTTTCCTTTCACCTGTATGCCTTAAAATGTGAGTCTCGTGCAGGACATGTATGTCCTCCTGATATATAAGGAGATGCTGAAGAGTTGATTATTCCCAGAGTTGGGGGGGGGGGTGTACTACATAATATCTGCTGCAATGGGATACAGTTGCCTTTACCAGTATCTCTAATTTCACAGTGTACTCAGGGCTTGAAAAATATCATGCCTGAGATGCCCAGGGAATGTAAATTATTGGCCTGGGCAGGTAAAAAAACTATATATATAGTTGCCTGGTCCAGGCAACTAAATTTTAAAATAAAGTTTGGAATAAAATTTCTTACTACAATAAAAAAAGTCTTCACATGTCGTGTTTAATTTCACTGCTAATCAGCGGAAGTTGCATTATTGTTACGGAATGCCAAGAACAGAAGAATCTTTTTTTTTTTTAATGCTTTAGGTCCAGAAATTGGAGTCGTGTAATTTTGCTCCAAATGTCCATAGTCGGCGACAGGATGCATGCCTCTGATGGAACTAGCCTCTGGCGTTTAGTGACAAAGAACGGAAACTTTGATGAAAGGAACATGGAAGAATCACTAAATTCATCAAATACCTATTTCATCATCATGTCATTTCATACCAATTTCAGCATCACCATCTTTAAACTTGAGATACACACTTTTGTGCATTGAACATTTTGAAAACAGGCCTTTAAAATGGAAATGCAAGACATGTAACTGGGCAGGTAAATAATTTCTGCACATGCCTGCTGGGCATGTAACTTTTCAGATATTTTTCAAACCACGGTCCTAATTTTTTATAAGCAGCTGTAAACTGTCTGGCAGTGGGGTTGTTATTCGTTCCATCATGATGCCAAATAGCACCAAAAGAAAGCTTGATGTGATCCTGGCTTTGTGTGTAGGCAAATGTGCCAAAATTGGTCTGCTGCCGACAATAAAGTTCTGCACCATTACCTTCAAACTATCCAAGCAAACTAATAGTCCAAGAAAACCAGTTTTCCTATTAGATTGCAAAATCAAATCATTTTCACTATCAGCGCTTCTAATTTTAAAGTTCGATAGGTAAATGTGTGCCTGCCGCCCCGGTGGTGCAGTGGTCTAAGCGATGGCTTCTGATCATTCGTCCGGAAGGGGTCCGGGTTCGAATCCCGGTGAGGTATGGATGTTGTGTTTGGAAAAAGCCAGCAAACATCCGAAAATAACAGCTTGTAATGTGAGAACCACTCATTATATTTTCTGAAACTGAAGCTCAGTCAATAGGAAATCTCACCAAGAGTTGTTTTGTTACACTTTCAAGATCACTAGTGCTAGAACACCACTAGTAGTTGTGCATACGCTAAAGCAGCACAAGAACTGCGGTTGTCTCAGTCAAGATGTGGATGCTACTGTGGAAGACGCAATGTGTGCTTTGGTTAGCTGAATGGAATGTGGATCCTCTCACATCCAAACACATTCTTCAGTGGAATAAGGCTAAAAGAAACAGGAAGTTTGGTTTCACAAACTGGGGAACATCCAAGAAAGGGTGTGACCGACAAGACTGGATCGGGTGCATGAGCCATTCTCTAGAAGCCCACATAAGTCAATTGGATGGGCTAGTAAGGAACTGCAGATTTCTCATTCAACACTTCATGACATTGTTCGCAAATGTCTCCATTTGCGTGTTTACAAAATTCACTTTCGTCAAAACCGTAAACCAGATGATCAGAGCTGAATGTGCTGCCCAGATGATCGGCCATATCGATGACAATCGCAGTTATCTTAATACGTTGTTATTCAGTGACAAATCCACTTTTTCACGTATGTGGGAAAGTTGACAGACACAATTCCTGCATATGGGGAATCCTCGCCAGGTGATCGAAAATGAGAGGGGCACACTAAAAGTCAGTGTCTGGTTAGGAGTGCATAAAAATGGTGTCATCGGTCCATTTTTTCAGAGCTCACTGATGGGACACATTTACCTTGATGTGCTGTAGATCTTTGCTGTTCCACATATTCTTCCAGGTTCAAGTTTCGGCAAGATAGTACTCCACCACACTACTGTGGAAATGTTTCCATGTTTTTGAGTGAGACTTTACCTAGATGTTGGACTGGAAGAGTAGGCCCAACTGCTTAGATCTCTGGATCTTGCTCATCATTTGGGATTTTTTTTTCCTGCATGGGGCTTTATTGAACATTGTCTGTACCAGGTAAAAGTTTAATTTGTATAGCTTGAAACAGTATCGTTGAAACAGTTGCTCTAATAATGCCTCAGATGATGGAAAACACTTGTCAAAATGATACTCAAACTCTTGCCATCTGTCGAGCTACAAAAGGGCCCACATTGAAATTTACTATCCTGCATAAAAACTTTGTAAGTTACTCTGTATAATAACAAAAAAAAAAAAAAAAAAAATTACTAAGCCTTATACATGCTGAGAGATGTGTATTTTTAGATACCTCTAGTCCCCCATTCCCCCAAAGAACTTCTCTCTAATTTAAGCATATGGGAAGGGGGAAAAAATCCTGTGTGTTATATAGGTTGCTTAAATGAAGACTTAAGGGTTTTGTAAAGAAAATCACAACCTAGATTTTTTACCATACTCACATTTGCTGCTAGACCATCAGAGATTAACGAAACTTCTCCCACATTGGTATCATGCAATAAAACTAAACACTTCTTAACTGTAGACATTTGCTCTCTGGATGCTACTTAGACCATCAGCAACAACAAAAATAATTTACAGGGACTTTCCACCCAAAGTTAATATACACAATAATGAATATATAGGCTTACTTAGCAATGGGAAGATTATCATCATCCAGATTAGCTCCAACAATGACGTACTATTGGGTTGTCGGAAAAGTCATGACATTGTGGCACCCGATGGCGGTTGGGCGGTTTTGGAAGTACTAGAGGCATACGCAGCTCTGTTATCGCTATGGCATTCGACAGGTGTCAGTTCTAGCTGCAGTCTAAAAGGAATAGTGAGTTATTTGGTTGATTTGCGGAGATTTGACATCAAGTTGAAGATGAAAGACCAAACTGTGCATTTTCACCATATTTTACTCTTCTACTTCCGTAAAAAGAAGAATGCGCGTCAAGCTTGTGAAAAGTTGCGTAAAGTGTATGGTGGTAATGCTCTACAGGAAAGTCAGTGGTTTGCAAAATTCCGCGCTGGTGATTTTGACCTCAACGATGCTCCTCGGTTCGGGAGGCCAACCGAGGTTGACGACTACCAAATCAAGGTATTGATAGAGTCAAACCCACGTTACACGACACGAGAGATTGCAGACACATTGCACATCCATCATTCAAGCGTTCACGACCACCTGAAGAAGCTGGGATACGTAAGCAAGCTTGATGTGTGGGTTCCTCATGAACTCAAAGAAGCTCAATTGATGGTGCGTATAAACGTGTGCGATATGCTCATTAAAGGTGAGAAAAACGATCCTTTTTTGAAGCGACTGATAACTGGTGATGAAAAGTGGATTGTGTACAACAATGTGCTGCTCCTGACTTGCTGCTTTGTCTCAAACGAACATCCAAAGCAGACATTCATCAGCTGGGAAAGTTCTGGTCTCAGTGTGGTGGGATTTTAAAGGTGTCTGGTTTTTCAAGCTCCTACCACAGAATCAAACAATCAATTCGAATGTGTACTGTCGGCAATTGGACAGTTTGAACGAATCCATCATCCATCAAGAAATGTCCAGAGCTCGTTCATCGTAAAGGTGTGTTCCATCACGACAACGCGAGACCACACACAAGTTTGATCACCCGCCAAAAATTATTGGAGCTTGGGTGGGATGTGTTGCCACACCCAGCATACTCTTCTGACCTTGTGCCATCAGACTTCCACTCTTTTTGCTCTCTTCAACAGTCCTTGTGGGGCATAACATTCAATTCAGATGAGGCTGTAAATCAGCACCTTGTACAGTTTTTCACCACGAAAGACAGGTCCTTCTATGAACAAGGCATTCTGCAGCTCACTGACAGATGGCAAAAGGTCATCGAACAAAACTGGCATTATATCATTGATTGATCTTTGTTCTTTCTATCAATAAATGACCTTTGCAAAACATGGCTAAAATACGTCATGACTTTTACGACAACCCAATAAAGTAATCTTTACCATCACACTCTACATTCGCATGTTATCGGAGAATAAATTTGAAATACGTGGAAAAAATGCAAATAGACTATGACATCGCTCTGTCCATGTTATTTTATAAACAACACACAGAAACTGAAAAATTGTTCATTTGACACCACTGGGATCTAACCCTAGAACTCTCGATAGAGCTAGCAGAGTGTTCGCTTTTACACACTAGGCTAGTTATAGAGAGCTCTGGCGTTCGATCCCAGCGGTGCCAGATGAACAATTTTTCAGTTGCTGTGCGTTATTTATAAAATAACGTGGACAGGGCGATGTCATCGTCTATTTGCATCCATATGTATTGCAAAGCCCATGTCGAAGGATAATCTGTAGCCCTTGCATTAATCAAAGCCCATATCAAAGGATAATCTAGCCTTTGCTCTGTTGGCTACAGGTTTTAATGATTCAGTTGTAAATCTTGATTTCCCATCAATGCAGGAGTACCAGTTCAATATGGTTCTTGGATGTGGGAAGCATGTGCTTAAATGTCTCTCGGACAAAATTATAAGCTTTTGGTGAGTGGATGTGGAGAGTCAGTGCCAAATGCTTTCAGTTCTGGTGAGTAATGCTGTGGCATTCTTGAATTAGTTGCTTTTGCCAGTTTGCAAAGAATTCCTCATTGAGTCTTATTTAATAACTCTAAAATTATCTTCAGTCTTATCTTTCAAATTCTCCAGTATGGCATTAATGTTCAATTTTTTTTTCAGACGTTACTTACTTTGCTGAAGGCAATGGATTTTTTTACTAATTTTTGTATCATCTCGTAAGTCTTTGAATGATGATTGGTTTGGTTACATATCTGCATCTGCAGCAGGGCTTTGCCTTGTGTTGCTGCCCAGAACCTGGGGTAAAGGGATAGTTTGTATTTTCTGGATCTCAAGTGAGTTAGCAACAGTGATGTTTTTCACTGTAATTCCGAGAAACACAGACTACATGCAAAAATCACTTTTTAATGCCCTCTAATGCAGAAAATCTATTTACTGTGAAGCTGTTTTATAATAATTGCAGGAGCTTCAATACTATTACTTAACTCATCTTACAGCACACTATCTAACACACCTTGACTATTACTTTATAATGAGTATTTTTTATTGGCTATGGTGAAGTCTACAATCTAGTATACTGATCAAGCTCTAAAACGGGGGGGGGCTTTTGGTAAATGTAGCTAATTCCTAATCCGCCTATCATTGTTTGTGGTGAAGTTTTGGGAATTGAACCCTGTTGTAATTTTACGTGTTACTAATAATTCAAAGACTATTGTCTTTATGATATAGTTATATTAAACATCCTTTCAAATGTGTTTCAGTCCAATTACATAATTTACACTGTTCCAGAAACATTTGCTACAGCTTTAGTAAACAGCTCTGTACAACCTACGTAAACACTGTGAATTTGTGAGAAAGTTACAAATTCTGAATACTGAAGTTACAATTCGGAATATTATATTTTGCTGCAATTTGCTTGCTAAAAGCAAGCAAATTGCAGCAAAATTATACAGTATCTATTAATACCAGGTATTTTCTTTTAAATACGGTGGTCGTTAAACCTCCAATCAAAAAATAAATAAATTTTCTTTTAAAATTTATTTGCACAGCTGAATTCCATGCAAGGACCCATGGAAACTAAATCTTAACATGCTGAAGTATCTTGTCAAACACAGAAAAAAAAAATATGCTGGCAAACCAGTTTACAAAAAAATATCAGCTTTCAAAAATGACTAAATTTTCAGTGCTTTTTAATGACAGGGCCAAGAAGGTAGTCAAGCACGGAGAACAACATCACAACAGACTGGCTTCAAATATTTGCACTCAGGGAAGCTCCTGTTATTTCCTACCTCTATCATCTGTTACGTGAGTCTCGACCGCAACCAAAGAAAATAATAGACTGGCAAACATACAGTGGTGATTCCGAAACAAAAGGAATCAGTTGAACATGCAGTGCCATCTTGTGAATGGGCAAGTTGACGGTAAACAAATTTTTATTAGAAAGCAAGAGTGTTTGGTTGAATTCATAATGTACTACAGAAATGCCATAGAATGTTCACGTACAAACAGAGAACTTTCTGGATCAAACTAATTATCAAGTTCTCCTATCTGAGGAAAACAAAGCTAGTAAACAGGAAAATGTCAGCCCATATCGGAGAAGAGAAATGAAAAGAGAAGAAAGTAAACTACTAATGAATAATCTGCCATTTTATCTTGAAAGCAATTTACTTTAAGTACCAAAATTTTAAATACCTAGAACTCAAATACCTGTGCACAAACATATCAACATGCTAGCTACTCCCACAATGGCCAAAAACACACAGAATGATTTTTCAAGATGCATAAATATAGATGAAAACATGCATATCTTACCAGATGAAATAATTAATCCAATCACACTTGGTTCATGTATATTCCCTGCCGTTGGATACAAAAATGGCCTAACACCATGACAGTCCAGCACATTTGTGACAATCGGAATACATACAACTTATCCTCACCTTTAAACAGTTGTTTGTGGTCACAGCTGTGGTATGATTTGAAGGTCACGATGTTGCACTTCATATAAAACAGTTCCTACCCTAACATTTAAAAAAATTCACCACAATAATTAAAATATTTTACTACGTCGCTACACAAGCTTGGTAATTAATGTGATGGAATGCAGTTGACGCAGATAAACAGTAGTTTCTATTTTAATCTTTCTCTCTCTTCCTCCCAACAAAATGTTGATACATTTAGTGTTGAATGGAGTAATACTCTGAGCATAAAAAATTTGCAGCAAATGTAATACTTTATATATTCAGATGTACATAAATTTTCTTTTCTATTTCATTACTTAATACACAATTTCCAAGGAGCCCACAATTACAAAGAATTCCACAGAAAAACCAGAATGAACACGCACATTTTTTAAATGTGCACAATTTCAATTGTCCCCAAGGCAAGACTTTCAACAACTCCCATCAAAATTTCAACCTCCTCCCCACATAGAATAATAATATAACATAGAAAAAATAGTGAACTTGAATACAAAAGCTACAATGTATTTGTAAACGCCCCTGCTTTTTTTTTTTGAAAAACTTACGAAAAGCTGGAAAAACTGTGAACAAATAAGCTGAAATAAATGGTAAATCCAACAAACAAACAAAAAATGGTAATACACTGAAAAAATGGTAAATCCAACAAAATATGGTTGATAACCTCAAACCCAGTCTGTAGCACCTTGGCCATCTAATGCTCACTTAAAAATAACCAATTTATTTTTTAGCTGAAAATTCCTGTTTTTACTCATAAAAAATATATATATATATATTACAAATTAAATACTGAACAAAATAATTCCTTAAATTAAGGAGAGAACATTCTTTTCAAAGACCTTGGAAGAGAATAGACTGGCAATGCTAGCTAGCCCTTCGGAGACAACTAGCAGCAATTGAGATAGCAGTGCCATCTGTAACCACGAGGATTTGGTGGGAAATACAAAGCTATTGAATAGGTACACACAATGTTAGATTCAACACATAATATATTGCATAAATAGTGCAGAAGGAATATTCGGGTGTGAATGTGCTCCAACAAATTTCTAGATCAAAATTTAATTAGCAAGTTCTCAGTTTAGATGAAAATCAGCTATGAAATAGAAAATATGCTATACATACAACGAACACCAAATTTGGGAAGTTGCAGCAATGCAAATTTAAATATATACCACATTACCATTCCTTCATATTACCCTTAATCACTTGATTTTGTTCCTCAAATTCCTTTGTTGGAAAATATTTTTACCCCATGAGCTCATGAAAAATGAATATCTCATAAAATAAATAAAAAAAAACTACAGATATTGTGCTTACAAAATTATCACTGCTTTTCCTCAGACATGCAGAGCTTTTTATATCTATTAATTGAAGTGCTGTATTTACACTCAATAAACTAATTTTTAAAGCTACTCCTACATATAATTTGAAAGAATAACTCAGCACTTTATCTCATCTAATTTTCTAACCAAGCCCTTCTATGCCTCAGTAAATACTGTATGTTCTTACGAAGCAAATGAACAATTAATATGTCACTCCCTCTGATACATGCATACAAAAATCCTTTTCTTACCTTAATTTTTTCTTTGACTACAGACCTGTGTGAACTGTTTTTTTTTTTGGCTAAAAAAAATGACTAGACAAACATTTTTTCAAATTATCTTGTAAAAGATCAAAAAGGAGAACTCAGCATAGGATAGTAGACACTGAAATAGTGGTAAGCAAGCTTTGTTTTTCTTCCTGCAATTATGATTTAGTCAAATGCTAGCTTTAATATGAAGTGAATGTCAAAAAAACTATTCTGTAATCAAGGGATGTTTTTGACCCACTCGGCACGGAATACGTCTATCCCCAAGAGTGTAACTTTTACCGATGAGATTGTAGGATGTTTCTCTCGATAGCCAATCTGAGAGTGTGCTGAGTTATTTTCAATCGTACACCTTGTATACAACATTTGAACCTTGTATGCAACATTTGACAAAATTCACTTTGCCAAGCTGTCGCCCATTGGCACCTTGTATTCGACGATTGTATGCTGTAGCAAGCACAGAATAGCTGTGTTTATCACAACCACAACAAACTGAAAGGGTGACAATACATACAATTCACTTCACCCAGCTGTGATCGAATAAAATGAAAATTGTGTGACACTTTGACATGAACACATTTTCCATTTGAAATTGTTCTGGTTGTTACACAACACAAAATTCACTTCACCCAGTTGTGATTGAATCAAATGAGAATGACATGACCACCTGGCACTTTGACGTGAACACACCTTCCATTTGAAATTGTTCTGTTAACACCTTGATATTGTGCAGTGGCTCAGTGTTACTTGATAACCATGTCACATGGGCTTACAAACCTGACATACTGGGTTATTAAACCAAAGAATCTTGCATGTCACTTAAGAATTAGCTTTCAGAGGTCACAAATGCTGTTTCCAAGGGGAGACTAACTTTGAAATGTTCAATGAACATTGTTGATAGTGTCCAGAGAAAGTTTACGAATGTTTTTAAAAAATGTTTCTGGCAATTTAATTCAAAATATGATTAAAATTTTGGAATCCATAATTCATATTAGTTTCCAACTGGTGTGTTTCACCAAATTAAAAAAAAGTAGGGTAATAATTTATATAATCTTTCCAAAAGAGCTGGAGCATACAAAAAATGTTTACGCAGAAAGCCTAGGAGGCTTTCTGCGTAAACATGTTGTGGGCAATCTAAAAAAAAATATGATTAAAAATTTAAATCCGTAGGAGAAAAAGTTTCCAACTGGTGTTTTTCAGCAAATTAAAAAAAAAATGTAAGGCAATAAATATATTTCATCGTTCCACAGGGAAGGAACAGCATGTCTCTTTTCACAGGGGTGATTGTCGAACTGTATTTGCATTTCTAGTGCTCCCAGGCAGAATTTTAGAAATTCGGATGTCTCGAAACAAAGTTTTTGATATTTTCAGTATCCTATGTTCGAAAACACCAATTGCAAGCAATCCTTCATCCCAGAATGTGACTATTTGGATGTCAACGTGTGTTTCGAGGTTTGATTTTTTGAACATGGAATACAAATACGTGTAATATAAGAAAATAGTCACCACTTGGCCACCAGAATGGCATAGGAGTGTTTGCTTAGCTTAGCATATAATGTTCGTGCTTTTTTTTTTTTTTTCTCTAGCATAAAAAAATTATGGTTCACAGAAATAGTCCTGTGAACCACATTTTAGCAAGTAACTTATGTTAAAAACCATAATGTAGTAATTTCTGCTGTTTTCTGTACATGTTAAAAATTTTTTTAAAATGTGGTCTGTCTCAGACATCGCACAAACTATATACACAATGACTTTCTTTTAGCCTCGGAAAAATATCCAGGTGAAATGTATACACTTCCAGGGCAGTCTTGGAGGCCACCGGGGGAAGTTTTGAGCCTCCCCTAGGAAGGACTCTTTGAGTGTAATAATAATTAGCACATGCCATATTGGGAGGGGGGGGGGCGGAGGATGCCAAAAGGAAATTTAGTATCACATAAAAACTGACAAACGTTGGATGAGTGAATTACTTGATTGTATACCAAAGGAGAAAAAAGGCATGAGAGATGGTTGTATAGCATTATATATCGATCTTACCGAGAGGAAAGCCTGTAAATTAGCTGGTTAAAAAACATGTCCACACAGAAGCTTGTTTAAGATACAACAATTGGCAGATCAATTTCTGTATTTAAAAACTTTTGAAATCATACACAGTATGCCAGTCCATTCCCTGTATTTACTATGTGTACTCATTTTTGAAACGTTTTGCATTCGAAGAGATCTGCTGGAAAAGTTAAATATGTTGATATTAAAATGACAAAACATGAATAAAAAGTGCCCCAAAAATTGAAAAGCAAGTCAAATATTTCCAATAGTATCACAGTACATAATAAAAAAACATTACATGCAATTGCCACAATTAAACATAGTCGTGGCATGAAAGGAGAATCTGTTTCAAAAGCAGAAAAACATAATGCGAAACATTACATTATTAGATACGTATGCTATTTGCAGACTCCTGTATCAGCATGAAAACATTTCTCCGCTGAAGAAATTGCATTCTGCAGAATTTCTGGTTAATACAGCTTTCAGTTAGTAGTTAACTATACTCAGATAAAAATTTATCAGTAATTTTCCTTAAATTGTCCTTAAATGATGTTCCTTTGTGGTTCTTAAAATCATTTAGTCCAGGTGGTTTTTTTTATTTTAAAACTGCCTAGCGTAAACAAAAGAAACAGTTTCGCATTATATAAAGGATACTTTAGTTCAGTTTCGACCAAATCAACTATAAACATTTTCTTAATATATAACACTCTAGTGACATTTTTTTGACTGGAAGTTTAATATAATTATTTATTGGACTTGGTTGACAAATTCATTGACATATATGTTGAGCATATGTTGGACTTGGTTGACAGATACATTGGCATATAAATTGAACATATATTGGACTTGGTTCACAGATTTATACAGTACAGACATTGTGTTTCAACGTCAGCCATGTACATAGGTGAACAAGGAACTCAGCGATTATAAAGCCCCTGAAAGACAAACGCGAACAGCCATGCCTTACCTGGGATTCAAACCCAGACCCCTCCGTTGGACGAATGATCAGAAGCCATCTCTTAGATCACTCAGCCACCAGGGTGGCAGTAAGACACACAACATTCATGTTTTAACGGGATTCGAACCCAGACTCCTCTGTTGGGTGAATGATAAGCATTGCTAAGACCACTGCGCCGAGGGGGGGGGCTACTTTGGGGACATTGACATCAAAAAAGGAGGTATCAATTTGAAAGGTTTGCTCGAAATATACATACACATTCTGCTGTGCTTACAAATTTTTCAATATATATATACTGCTAAAATATGAAATGTACAATATTTTAATCCATAATATAAGTTAAAAGTTAATTCATGTTTCCAGCCTTCCCTTGATAATGGCACTACGCTTTTATATTCGAAGTTTTTCGATTATCAACGTAGGGAAGCTTAATAAAAATCATCCTGAAAAAAAAACATATTTGAACCTTCTTTTAAGCCGTTTCTGACAAATCATGAACAGTAGCAATCCCAAGCTAGAAAAAAACAAAACAGCAGCAGCAACAGACTCAATTATATTTTTCACTGCTCCATATGTGCTGTGGTCGACAAGTCAAATTTCATGTGCTACTACTACATGGAAATAAGTCGATTACATGAAAACTTAATGCGAGTGATACATGTCTGCTTAATTTTGCATGTCCCGTCCGACGTAGTGTAGTTGAGAGTTCTCACCGTTCGTGAGACGTGAAATAATTTTGACGTTTTTTTTGCAAATAAAGCAATGTTTCTGCAATGTCTTCAGAAAAGTTATTACATGACAACCGACTTTCTAACCAGTCAAAAAAGCCTGAAAACTGCTACATAAAAGTAATGTAAACAATCAGACATAATAAACAACAATGAGAAAAACACTTAATTTCACTTACTTGTAAAATGTTATCCGTTCCGCTGCATTCAGTGGATGAAATGAAACAATTATTAATATATTTTAAGTAAAGCACTGTTTGAAAACCGCACTACAGGCACATGACATACGTCAAACGCTTTCCGTCCTCGCTAATGGCGGGTCATCCGATTTTCAAATTGGCGGGAGTAGCTAGCTATTTGCCAATCTAGAATCTATTCTCCAAGGTCTTTGGTCTGGATCAGCAAGTACAAGGCATCTTGGTGCAATTACGACGTTAAGCAGGCACTTAATTGATTGTATTACTAACAAAAAAATAGTTCATTAGATACGTCCTGGTAGCTTAGTCGGCAGAGCGGTAGGCTTTTAACCTACAGGTCCCGAGTTCGATCCTCGGCTGGGACAAGTTTTTTTTTCTCTTTCCTTCTTCTCTTCTCCTCTCTCCCCTCTCTTATTTCCCCTTTTAACCTTATAGGTCTCGAGTTCAAACCTCGGTTGGGACGTGTTTTATTTTCTTATTTCCCTCATGGTCAGCTACTTCAGTTAACACACGCTTTTTGTTTTTATTAACATAGTCTTCAACGGCGTGTAGTTTTATGTCCTAACACATAAACCTTTCCAATGAAAATGGCCTGTTCATGATAAAAATCACTCGTTAGTACTAGAAATTTGTAGTAGTATTGTCTCAAACAGTAAAGTGATCCGCATTTTAGTACTTTAGAGGGTTTATGTACCAAAGGAACAAAAGTTAAAAATGATTAATAGCTATTGATTAATCCAAATTGAAAAGTACATTCTAAGTTGTTGTTTTTTTTTTTTTTGCGCGTTTGAGAAAACTAAAAATAATGTTTTAAGGTCTCTAAATCATCTTATGTCACAGGAATTATTTCTCACATTCTGTTTCAGAATTCGGCCTCATCAAGAAAATGTGCTAAGAACTGCAAGTCTTAAGTCATTCCCTAAAACCTTAGCTGTGTGTGTGTATATATATATATCATCATCATCATCATCATTGTCAACCATTATCAATCCACTGCTGGACGAAGGTCTCCCCAAGTTCCCTCCACATGGAGAGAGCACATACACATCTTACTCGTATTTCATTGAACTATTTTTTTTTTTTTTTGTCTTCGTCTATCGAAAAATTACGTTACGAAACGGAAATTTTTAGAATAAAATTTAGGAACGGTTTCGTCTTTAGAACTTAAGGAGTAGAATGTTTTTTTTTTCAACGGCTAATACCAGAATTTTACATTTGCATAACGCTTGAACAATTGGCCTGCCGTAAATTTTTTAAAGCCCCCTTGCGCTGTTTAATAATGCGAACCATGCATGTGTCGCCATCTATTGGGCAAAATGGATATTTCCTCCCTTATTCTCTTAAATAATGCAAAACATGCATGCGTCGCCATGTATTAGCCATTTGCTTTGTGTTTCCGTGTCCAAGGAATATGATATATTTCATTTTCTTTTTCGCAACATCATTCTGGAGTAAGCTGTAAAAAAAAGCCCGCTGTGGAAAGGTTGAAACTTTCTTTTGGAAAGGGCTGTGTTATAGCTTGTATGAGAAATGTCGAGAATCATAACTGGTAACGAATCGTGGGTATGACCCCGAAACTAAGGCCCAGTCTTCACAGCGAAAGAGCCCAAACTCTTCTATCCCCAAAACAGCACGACAGAGCCTCAGCAATGTCAAGATTATGCTGACTTCTTTCAATCACGAGGTAACTGTGCATCACGAATACGCGCCATCAAGCCAGGCAGTCAACAAGGAGTACTACCATTGCCGCACACACGGAGGGGGCTTAAGCTCCCTTCAAGGTGTTAAAAGCGACGTACGTCACAAACATTCAAAAATATTATTTTACATGTTCAGAAAATTACATAATGTCTTCTTCCCAAAGAGATTAAGAGCAAATTAAACATTCAAAAATATTTTTACATGTTCAAAAAATTGCATTATGTATCGCAACTTGTGCAGCAGTTTCTTGTTAAACACCGCATCGCATAGGCAAAAAATGCCATCGCGACAGCCACCCTGTTCGCCAGAAATCAATCAGAAACCACTTAAAAGTAGAAAATATTTCAAGGTATTGTGGAGATGCAACGGAGGAGCTGTTCGCTATTTCAGAAGATGACTTCAAAAAATGCTTCGAACAGGGAAAGTAGCGCTGGGCTAAGTGTGGCTTCGGAAAGGGACTACTTTAAGGCGACTAAGTTTCAAATCTGTTGAGTCTTGTACTTTTTTTTTTTAATAAATCCAGTCTTGATACTTTTTTTATTATACCTTGTATGAACAATATAATTAGAGGTCGCAGTACTAGACCAGAATGACAGTACTATGTAGTATTTCGGTATTTGTTCGACGAAATATCGGTACTGGTAAACAAAAGTGACGTACAGAGAAAAACATACCTTTCTTTTATTGCTAATTAAGAAACTCCATAAGCAACTTGAATTATACAAATTGACAAGGGCAATTGTGTAAATTCAGAAACAATATTTTCATAAGTATCTAGTATAAATGATGCATTCACAAAGAACATTTTGTTACGATTTTCAGGATATACAAAAAAAGACAATTCAAAATGGCAAACTAAAGATGGATGTTATAAAAATTTAAATTTGATTTACCGTTTTTTAGAAAATGTTTGTAAGGAATGAAATGCGATAATGATGACATAATTGAGTCACGAGCGGTTTTTGTATATTTTCCAAGTGCAGAAAAAGCATTGGCTCTATACTAGTTGGCGGAACAATGAGGAGATATCGCTCCGGTGGTCAAGTGGTATGGGGCTATGCCCTCTGACCATTCGTCCGAAACGGACCGGAGTTCGAGTCCTAGGTGAGTTATAGATGGTGTGTTTGTCCGATAGCGGTAGCTCTGTCCGTTTCCGTAAAGCAGTGGACCTAAATTAAAGACTAGCGGCCGCTGATTATAGGCCTACGAGTTAATCATGGCTATTAAACCCCAAAACAAAAGTGCGAAGTTAATTGCAAGCTAATGCAAATAAATGTATTTTCTTCTAACTCCATCTTGAAATACCACCATTTCTTGTTTGAAAACCGTGAGATTTTTTTAAACAAGTTTTTCCTGTTTTTTTTTTTTATTTACGGGAGCTATGATCATTTTATTGATGGCAGTCTACACATTCTACAGCACATAACAGATATAATTAAGTACTGCTAGCTATATTTTTCCAAATTGATACTTCTTCGATATTTACATGGTAAGTAAGGGGTAGAGTGGGCAGGCCGCCCCGGTGTCGCAGTGGTCTAAGCGATGGCCTCTGATCATTCGTCCGAACGGGGTCCGGGTTCGAATCCCGGTGAGGCATGGATGTTGTGTTTGTCTTAAGGCACTGGCTCTCTCCCTTCCCTGGAACCAGTGACCCTAAATTAAGGACGGGCGACTGCTTATAGCCCATTGAGTTGCTCACGGTGGTCGTTAAACCTCCAATAAAAAAAAAAAGAGTGGGCAGTCACTCTCAATATGGAAAACTTATGTATCACTAGCACTGGATTACAAGCATATCATTTCGTGTCGGAAGGGATTCTTTTAAAAATTACCTCGTGTCGGAAGGGATTCTTTTAAAAATTACCTTCGTGTCGGAAAGGATTCAAGACGTGCTTATTACACCTGACAATTAGGCGTCATCTTTCTTAGTTGGTAATGTGGTGGGCCCAATAGGATGTACACTCAGCTTTGCATTTAAGGACACCTACCTAAGTGGTCTAAGCGATGGCCTCGGATCATTCTTCCGAAAGGGGTCCGGGTTCGAATCCCGGTGAGGCATGGATGTTGTGTTTGTCTTACGGCACTGGCTCTCTCCCTTCCCTGGAACCAGTGACCCTAAATTAGGGACGGGTGACTGCTTATGCCTATTGAGTGAGATTGCTCACGGTGGTCGTTAAATCTCCAATAAAAAAAATAACCCGTTGGTCCACCTTTCTGTGCAGTCACGGCTCGGAGACGCCTAGGAACAAATTCTACAAGATGTCTAATATCCTCCATAAGTAATTTGATCCATGTCCGCTGCAGCAGCTCTGTTCACACTCATTCCATGGAGTTCTCACACCCCGTTCTGTTGAATTGGGTTGCAGTTTGGTGGCTGAGGCAATGTGGCGAATTCGTTGTCGTGTTCCTCTAACAACTCAGTAGTTATACGAGCCCAGTGACACGGTGCGTTGTCCTATTAAAAGATGGCACTGTTGTCCGGGTAAATCTGCAGATATATGGAGATGGTCGGGGAGCAGTGGTCTAAGCGATGGCCTCTGATCATTCGTCCGTAAGGGGTCCAGGTTCGAATCCGTGAGGCATGGATGTTGTGTTTGTCTTACGGCACTGGCTCTCTCCCTTCCCTAGAACCAGTGACCCAAAATTAGGGACGGGCGACTGCTTATAGCCCATTGATTTGCTCACGGTGGTCGTTAAACCTCCAATAAAAAAAAAACCAGGATATCCATGGGTGAAAGGTGCTGGTGTGTGTGTGGTGGGATATGCATGGAGTGCTGTACTCGAACTGTTAAAACCGGGCGAAACCATCTCTGCACAACGATAAAAACTCCCATGGACAGGTAAAGGACGTCGCGCAGTCATCCTGTTATATGATAGTGCCAGACCACATGTCAGTGCCACCACGAAATCAACCCTTGAACAGTTACACTGGGAGGTTTTACCACAGTTTGCTTACTCCCCGGACATTGCACCCTCAGACTTTCATTTGTTTCGCTCTATGCAACATGCCCTAGCCCAACAGCGGTTCACCACAGTTCCATAGGTGCAACAGTTAGTCACTGCGTTCTTCAGCTGAAAACCCCCTACACAGGGGAATTCATTTGTTGCCTGAAAAGTGACAAAATATCATTGTTGCTTAACGGCCAATATTTCGTTGAACAAATGTGTACTGGTTTCCTGATTGTTCCTTTCTCCTTAAAACGGCGGAAACTTTTGCATACCCCTAATAGTTTACCGGTTAAGCGCTTGATATCAGCCATCAAAGCTATACGGATCTCCCATCCAAGTTTAAGGCCCCTGTTTTCAGGAAAGACACGAAGCCAGTTCCGTAGGACCAACCTAAGCCGCATCTGGGCCTCACTCTGGCGATTAGCCAGAAATCTGCTCTGATTATTCGGTCGGGTTAAATTGATATTGGAATTTTGGCCGCACCGGTGACGCTAAGCACTAGCTCCTGACCATTCGTTCGAGATTGGTCCGGGTTTGAATCCTGGTGAGGCATGGATGTTGTGCTTGGCTTATGGCACTAGCTCTCCCTTCCCTGGAGCCAGTGGCCTTAAATTAGGGACGGGCGACTGCTTATAGCCCATTGAGTTGGTCACGGTGGTCGTTAAACTGCACACACACAAAAAAATACTGGAATTTTGTACTACCGAATTTCATTTATTTTTATTGAAGTTATAAATTAATGTCTGAAACAGAAAAACGCCATTTCCTGTAATTTTCCCCCCAGGAAATGGGCATGCTGATGAATTTTCCAAAAGCGTTCTGTGAAGTTACGTAAATTTTTCATCATGTGCACTGTTTATCTCACCCCCTCCTCCTCCTCTCCCATTTTTTAGCTTTTTTGAAATTCTATTCAAAAGTCATTTGTTATTCAGGAATCACATAATGTAATCATGTTTTGAGGATAAAGAGTGTAATGTGATGAATTCTCTCAGATTTGTTTATTCACCCAGGAGAATCTTTCTCATAACTATATTAACGAAACAAGCTCCGGAAAACTGGAGCACTAAACGTAATTTTCTCTTTCGGCTTCTATTTTCTTTCGAGAAACTACAAACAGTTTCGATAAAAAAGAAATAAAGAATTTCAGAGAAACACAAAAGTTGTCCAAGTAGCCTAAATTTTATGACAGCATGAATCACTCATGAAATTCGGTTCGTTTTCATTGTATTATTGTAACTGATATAGCCTTAAAGGTGTGTAATTGGCATGTATGTTATCTATTATTCAGATACTTCAACATTTTTTTCATTTTTAGTTCCCTTCAAGCGTGAACTCCAAAAATCCGAATACTCAAGAATTATTTTGCAACGTGATCACCCGTGAAAATGATCTGAAGAATTTCTACACCCAACAACTGGTGGTTTTCAACTAGAAAATCACCTGCGGCATAAGAACATAAATTTTGTGTTTTTAAGCATTTTTGCTATTTTCTGTTCTGTCAATAAAACAATATTAAAAAGTTCGTTGGTTTCCATATCTCATTACAGTTGTTTCTGCCGCCCCGGTGGCGCAGTGGTCTAAGCGATGGCCTCTGATCATTCGTCCGAACGGGGTCCGGGTTCGAATCCCGGTGAGGCATGGATGTTGTGTTTGTCTTAAAGCACTGGTTCTCTCCCTTCCCTGGAACCAGTGACCCTAAATTAGGGACGGGCGACTGCTTATAGCCCATTGAGTTGCTCACGGTGGTCGTTAAACCTCCAACCAAAAAAAAAAACAAGTTGTTTCTCAGTGTTTGAGGTTGAGAAATTAAAAAATTGATCTGACTCGATTCAATTAAATATTACAAATTTACACTGGCGTGCAAAAATTAAGGACGAGACGGTTTTTCAAATGCAACGTAGGCAGAAGTGCTCCACATCGACGCAAATCATACCATAAGATCTCCAAGTTGTAAGAATATGGGACAAGTGAGCAAAACCGATCAAACGAGGAATACAAAGGCACTTTATTGAAAAGGTAGCTTCGAGAACAACTGGACAGAAACGTCCGCGTGACAGGCGGCTGTCAAGAAAAATCCAGTCTTTAGTAGGGGATATGATCACCCCTGACTGCGTTGCAAGATTTACAACGTCTGTCCATGCTGAGGACGAGGTTGCCAAGGAGTTGTTGAGGCATCGCGGCCCATTCCTCATGTAGCGCCAACCGCAGCTGCGGAATCGTTGCTGGGTCGCCCCTGTGGCGCAGTGGTCTAAGCGATGGCCTCTGATCATTCGTCCGAAAGGGGTGCGGGTTCGAATCCCGGTGAGCATGGATGTTGTGTTTGTCTTACGGAACTGGCTCTCCCTTCCCTGGAAGCAGTGACCCTAAATTAGGGACGGGCAACTGCTTATAGCCCATTGAGTTGCTCACGGTGGTTGTTAAACCTCCAATCAAAAAAAAAATCGTTGCTGGTGACTTGCTGCCAAGCGTCTCCCGAGAAGGTCCCACACGTGTTCAATTGGATGTAGGTTCGGGGACCTTGCGGGCCAATCCATGCGTTGAATATCTTCACTCTCCAACAGCTCTGCGACAGCCACTGTACGATGAGGTGTAGCGTTGTCCATGAAGAGAAACTCAGGACCCACAACACCTCTAAACAGACGCACGTGAGGCAGGAGAACCTCTGTACAACAGCGGACACCAGTGACTGCACCTGCTTGGAAGATGTGGAGATCAGTTTGGCTACCAAGCATGATATCGCCCCAAACGAGAACTCCGCCACCTCCAAACCGGTCCCTTTCGATAATGTTGGATATGTGATTGCGTGTTTCCTGCTCTCTCCAGATGTGTATACTTCCAGAATCTCTCCTCAGACTAAATCGGCTCTCATCCGTAAAGAGATCCGTAAAGAGATACCCCATTGCTGATGTGTCCAGTTCTTGTGTTTCTGGCACCACAGAAACCGCAGTCTCCGATGAGCAGGCGTTAATGGCACACACCGACTGGTCGTCGTGCAAATAGACCACTTTTGTGCAGCCTCCTGCCCACGGTAAGACGCGATAACGGACGTTCAGTTGCCTGTCGCATATGCCTTGCGATTTCTTCCGCTGTCTGTCTCTTCTCGCCTGTAGGACAATATACCGGTCGTCCGCCGCCGCCGTTCAAACCGATGTCCTCGTGGACGATGGACGACCACTGCTAAACTCTCGGACAGTGTTCCTGTCGTTTGAAATGCTCTCCAAGCTCGTAAAACAATGCTGTGAGCTATCCCGAACTCCTCGGCCACACTAGTCACACTTCGACCTCCTTCCAACTTCTCAATGACGCGACCTCGAGAAAGTCATCCAGATGTCGTCGACTGGATTGCCTGTTGGCCATATCACACTGTGGCAGCAACTCTACGTCGTTCAAACCGATGTACACCGTGCAATAGCTTTTGCCGGCGCAGTGGTCTAAGCGATGGCCTCTGATCATTCGTCCGAAAGGGATCCGGTTTCGAATCCCGGTGAGGCATGGATGTTGTGTTTGTCTTACGGCACTGGCTCTCTCCTTTCCCTGGAACCAGTGACCCTAAATTAGGGACGGGCGACTGCTTATAGCCCATTGAGTTGCTCACGGTGGTCGTTAAACCTCCAATAAAAAAAAATAGCTTTCACCGAATTGCTGAGCGTACACCGCCCGTGTAACTTTAACCCCCCCCCTTCACGTCATGCTGCATATATGCGCATACTGTACCGGACCCTAGTCTATCTCCTGAGTGGTCTTTCGGTCCGTTCTGCCTGCTCGTTCTGCTGTTATGCTAATTTCTCCTGCTTCGTCTTTAATTTTTGCACACCAGTGTATTTCGAAAGAATAGGAATGAATACGACCGTTGGTATACAAGACTCATCGACATATGTCTTGTTTGTGCGAGAGCTGGAATAGATGCGCAGTTGTCTAAGCGCTGGCTTATGACCAATCGTCCGAGATGCGTCCGGGCTCGAATCTCGGTGAGTCATGAATGTTGTGTTTGTCTTAGTGTACTGGCTTTCTTTCTTTTCTGTAACCAGTGGCTCAAATTTAGGGACTGGTGACTGCTTATAGCCCATTGAGTTATTCACGTTGGTCGTTAAATCTCCAATAAAAAAAAAGTGGGAATGTGTGCTGGTCTTTTTTTTTTTTTTTTTTGATTGAAGGTTTAACGGCCGCCGTGAGCAACTTAATGGGAGCCGCCCCGGTGGCGCAGTGGTCTAAGCGATGGCCTCTGATCATTCGTCCGAACGGGGTCCGGGTTCGAATCCCGGTGAGGCATGGATGTTGTGTTTGTCTTACGGCACTGGCTCTCTCCCTTCCCTGGAACCAGTGACCCTAAATTAGGGACGGGCGACTGCTTATAGCCCATTGAGTTGCTCACGGTGGTCGTTAAACCTCCAATCAAAAAAAAAAAAAATCATTCGTCCGAACGGGGTCCGGGTTCGAATCCCGGTAAGGCATGGATGTTGTGTTTGTCTTAGGGCACTGGCTCTCTCCCTTCCCTGGAACCAGTGACCCTAAATTAGGGACGGGCGACTTCTTATAGCCGATTGAGTTGCTGATGGTGGTCGTTAAACCTCAAATAAAAAAAAACTTAATGGGCTATAAGCAGTCGCCCGTCTCTAATTTTGAGCCACTGGCTCCAGGGAAGGGAGAGAGCCAGTGCCGTAAGACAAACACAACATCCATGCCTCACCTTCGAACCTGGAGCCCTCCCGGACGAATGGTCATAAGCCATCGCTGGACCACTGCGCCACCGGGGCGACTGAAGTCTGGTTCTGACAATGTGAGCCAATGAAATTAAGTTGAAGCGTTATGGTCGATTTTACAGGAATCAAAGCGAACAGTAACCTATTTAAAATGACGTGCGCCACAGAGTTTTTATTTTTTTTTATCGGAGGTTTAACGACCACCGTGAGCAACTCGATGGGCTATAAGCAGTCACCCGTCCATAATTTAGGGTCACTGGTTCTAGGGAAGGGAGAGAGCCAGTGCCGTAAGACAAACACAACATCCATGCCTCACCGGGATTCGAACCCGGACCACTTACGAACAAATGATCAGAGGCCATCGCTTAGACAACAGAGTATCATTCAGTGAGGTACAAACGATGAAAGAGAATATAAAGAAAATTATATACAAATAGAGAAGTATCAGTCTTGGTTTTTTTTTTTTTGATTGGAGGTTTAACGACCACTGTGAGCAACTCAATGGGCTATAAGCAGTCGCCCGTCCCTAATTTAGGGTCACTGGTTCCAGGGAAGGGAGAGAGCCAGTGCCGTAAGACAAACACAACATCCATGCCAGACGGGATTCGAACCCGGACCCCTTACGGACGAATGATCAGAGGCCAGCGCCTTAGACCACTGCGCCACCGGGGCGGCATCAGTCTTTTGGAAAAGAACTTCAGGGGCCGCCCCGCTGGCTTATGATCATTCGTCGATGAAGGGTCCGGGTTCGAATCCCGGTGATGCATGGATGTTGTGTTCGTCTTAAGGTATTGGTTCTCTCTTCCCTGGGACCAGTGACCTGAAATTAGGGGTGGGCGACTGCTTATAGCCCGTTGAGTTTCTCACGCTAGTCGTTAAACCTCCAATAAAAAAAAACTTTCGGGCCTCGTGCAAACTTTCTTGTTAAGGTCATGACTGGCATTTTTTTTTTTTTTTTTTTTTTTTTTTGATTGGAGGTTTAACGACCGCCGTGAGCAACTCAATGGGCTATAAGCAGTCGCCCGTCCCTAATTTAGGGTCACTGGTTCCAGGGAAGGGAGAGAGCCAGTGCCGTAAGACAAACACAACATCCATGCCTGACCGGGATTCGAACCCGGACCCCTTACGGACGAATGATCAGAGGCCAACGCCTTAGACCACTGCGCCACCGGGGCGGCCCATGACTGGCATCTTGGTCGATAGTTTCTGCATGTTCAGCAGTACGGTCTGGTAGCAAGTGTGCAGGCTTGGCAGGATCAATTGAGAATTTCAGCTTGCGTCCTTTGACATCAATTGTGATGGTCTTGCCTTGACGACGTAGGACTTTGTGTAGTCCAGTGTAGAGCTGACTCAATGATCGGCGTATACAGTTTGTCTGTAAGAATATGAGTGCAGGAAGTCAATGAAGGGCTGACAAAGCTTGAATCTTACCCATACTGAGATGTGGCAACTGGACAAAGAGGCTTCATTTTACGTACAAGTTCTGATACAAATGATATACACCGATGAGCCATTACAGTGACCACCCTCAGTCTAGAGAAATGAGCGCGCCTGGAGACCGAACGGTGGCGCAGGTGAAGTTAACAGAGCAGTATACAGGGTGCATAGGAAAGTCCCTTTAGTCTGGAATAACTTGCGAACGGAGAGAGGTACAGTTATGCAAGTGAGATAACGGTATAGTAAAGTGACTACGCCCGATCGAATGCAACCGGTAGCAGCGCCCCTAGTGGCGAAATGCGGAAGTTATCCATTGCAAAACGAAAAGAGAGAGAGAGCAGAATTTCCAATTACAAAGCTGTAGAGCATCAATTAATTAGTACAAAACGACATTTGTTTCACACGGATAAGATAAATTGTCGCCTGAATACCCAAAAATGTCCGAAATCGATGCGCGACCTTTCTTTTTTTTTTTTTTTTTTTTTTTTTTTGATTGTAGGTTTAACGACCACCGTGAGCAACTCAATGGGCTATAAGCAGTCGCCCGTCCCTAATTTAGGGTCACTGGTTCCAGGGAAGGGAGAGAGCCAGTGCCGTAAGACAAACACAACATCCATGCCTCACCGGGATTCGAACCCGGACCCCTTTCGGACGAATGATCAGGGGCCATCGCTTAGACCACTGCGCCACCGGGGCGGCACGCGACCTTTTGTGTGAAGGTTTGAAAGGAACAGGCATAGGTATGAGCAAATACACACAATTTATTGCATAAATGCGAACTTATGTTAATACAGTTTGATGACGTCAGACAAAACAAAAACAAAAAAGTCAAACTGGCGCACAGTGATAAAAAGTTAATGTCGAGTATGTTCGAAGAGTTCGCCATTGCCCACGATACACATTTGTATTCGTGAAATTAACTCTGTATGCACATTCCTCAGCATAGAAGGTGTCACACTATTGCAAGCATCTGTAACACGGCGACGTAGATCCAGCAGACTTGTAGGCGCTGTTGCATACACCTGATTTTTTACGTAACCCCAGAAATCCAAGCTCACCGTTCTCACACAGCGTACGTAGACCTAAACTTCTGATCAGGGTACATCCTGCTACTGGCTTTTTTTTTTTTTTTTTTGGATTGGAGGTTTAACGACCACCGTGAGCAACTCAATGGGCTATAAGCAGTCGCCCGTCCCTAATTTAGGGTCACTGATTCCAGGGAAGGGAGAGAACCAGTGCCGTAAGACAAACACAACATCCATGCCTGACCGGGATTCGAACCCGGACCCCTTACGGACGAATGGTCAGAGGCCAGCGCCTTAGACCACTGCGCCACCGGGGCGGCTACTGGCTTTTATATCGTAGGTACGGTACAACGTCACAATCGGCATTTGCATACGGCTACATTTGCGAAATGTGAATATGCAGATTCGAATCTTCGCACATCGATTTCGGATATTTTAGGGTATTCGAGCGACAATTTATCTTATCCGTGTGAAATAAATGTCGTTTTGTACTAATTAATCGATGCTCTACAACTTTGCAATTGGAAATTTTGCTTTATCTCTTTTTGATTTGCAATGGCTTACTTCCGCATAACACCACTAGGGGCGCTGCTATCGGTTGCATTCGATTGGGCGTTTTCGCTTTACCATACCGTTATCTCACTTGCATAACTGTACTTCTCTCCGTTCACAAGTTATTCCAGGCTAAAGGGACTTTCCTATGCACCCTGTATATACAACTCGAGGACCTTTCGGTTAGTAGAGTGTTCGGAGTCAGAACGGGGAAAGCTGCCGATTTATCGGGGTTTGATAAAGGACAAATTGTGATGGCACGGAACTACGATCTCGGAAATAGCACGGCTTGTGTGTTCATGTGTCGCTGTAGTGTGTACGTATCAAAAGTGGTGCACAGATGGCAAAACGACGGACCATGGTCCGCAGCTCATGGATGCCAGAGGTGAACGGATCGTGTCGTGCATTGTTCACAGCGACCGCAGGGCCACAGTGGTGATCAGGGCAATAAGTCACAACACACAGTTCATCGCAACCTTCTGCGCACGGGCCTGCGTAGCCGAATGCCCAGCGAAGTTCCCATGCTCACTGGATGTCATCGCCAACAACGCATGAAATGACACAAGATCATCGATATTGGAAGTGGCCTTGTCTGACGAATCAAGATTCCTGGTGCATCATGTAGACGGCCGTGCGCGGATACAGCGATTACCAACGGAGACTATGGCACCTGAATGCACTGTTGTGCAGAAACAGGCCTTCGGCGGCGATGTTTTCTTGGGACACTTTAGGCCCCATTATCCCAACAGCACAATCCCTGACAGCTGTCAAGAATGTGTTGGCAACGGAGTCAACTGTCATGAGAGGTCGCATGTTTGTTGTGCTCCGGTGTTAGGGTTTTTTTTTTTTTTTTTTTTGGACATCGGGAGTGTCGCATTCATTGCGTGCTGATTGATTGTCAGTTGAGATCCATATAGTTTCAGTGTTTTTCTGCTACCAGCGGTATATTACTTATGAAAATGCCACCAAAGTTACACAGCAAGGGAATATCTGGTTCTACTCCGTCTGGTGACAGCAGGGTGCGTGGCATTTCTGAAGAGTTGTCACTTTTCCGAAGGCAACGGGTAACTGATTTGGAGCAGTTAACAAAAAAGTTTAGATGGTAAAAAAAGTTTAGATGGTAAAAAGTTTAGATTCAAGGCCACGCTCCAGTTTTATATCATCTGATAAAATGGAAAGCGTTGGTGTTGCTGCGATTAAAAAGGAGTTAACTGATGATTTGACAGCTGTTATTAAGGGACTGGAGGAACATTGGTACAAACGTCTGGATGAATTTGAATCCAGAATATGTACTTTCCAGTCATTGAGAAGCACGGAAAACTCTCTCGGTAATCTTGAGCAGTACGGTAAGCGTTCTTGCCTTGTGCTTTATAATCTTCCCGAGTCTACTGGCAATCCAATTGGTGAGGCAGTTGATTTCTTAAACGAACAAAATAAAAGCAATTTGTTTGCAACAGACATTGTTACTGCTCATTGCTTCAAGACCGCTTATGGTTAAGTTTTTGCGAATGCCGCAGCGTGATTTCATTTTCAGAAATATGCGTCTACTCAAAGGATCTAAGACTATAGTGAAAGTTTAACATTGGCTAGAAAGTTGTTCTGCAATAAATTGCGAGCCAGTGGATTCCGATTTTGAACCCAGCACGGAACGATCTTTTTGCTTAATGAGACTGGCCAGTCTGTGTTTATATTTGGCGTATTGCATTGCTATTGTGTGGCCTATCACTTGTTTGCGGCTCTAGTGCAGCATTTTATGGATGATGACCTACCCCTTTTTGGAGTGTTGCAGCATGTTTCAATTGTTGGGGTTACTTCTTTGTGGTTCTTCATTTTGGATTTCGGTTTCCTGCTTTCACGGCCTTTTGGCATGTTTGTCGGGCAGTGACTTGCACTTTAACTGCTCGTTTGAAATATTAGGGTTCTGCAAACGTGGGATGTAGTGTTTGGCATTCTTTGGAGAATATGACCTAACGCTTTCTGTGGTTTGGGTGTATGTTTGAATTGTTAGGGTTTCTGCTTTGTGTATCTCATTTTGGATACTGAGCTCACGCCTTTGTGGGGTTTCGGCACGTTTGCTTGGTGTGTGCGTTGAGTTTTGGTGTTACTACTTCATGGTTTTTCACTTTGGACATTGGTTACATGCGTCCGTGGCTTTCAGGCATTTCCGCCTGGTGGCTACTTGGAATTAAAATTTTTGTTTGAAATATTAGGATACCTTATACATTTCTGTGCCTCTAAGGTCTAGCGGTTTTTTTTTTTTGTTGTTGTTGTGCATTTTTGCGGCTTTTTTTTTATTACATTACTTACAGTAAGCGGTTTTTTATATATTGTTACTTCAGAGCATAAAATTTTGCGTATCTTGCCATGATTTTGTGGCCTATTACTCGTCTGGGGTACTAATATAGCATATTGTAGTTAACTAATCACTGCGCTTTCTGGGAGAGGCCAGGAAGTGCGGGGCCTGGTTGACTCGATTTTCTCTTTTTTTTTTTTTTTTTTTCAAAATATAGGCACTTTGCTTGCAATAGACTTGTTACTGCTTATCGCTTGGGTTGTGAAATGGTTCCTGGTTCAGGACCGCATTTGGTTTAGTTTCTCCGTGTGTTGCGGCGTGATTCATATTTAAAAATAGGTGTTTACTCAAGGGATCTAAAATGGTGATTACTGAGAGTTTAGTATTGGCCAGAAGCTTGTTTTGTAACACATTGTGGTCTGGTGGATTCCAATTTCGAACATAGCGTTGGAGGATCTCTTTGCTTGATTTGGTTGGCCAGACTTGAATTTTTTTTTTTTTTTTTGACCTTTACGGGTATTCCGGCTTTCGCTGATGAAGGTATTAAATAGTTAGCATATTAACAATTACCTTGGATATTTGGATATTGTTTATTTGTTGTCTCTATGGCCTGTTTTTATATTTTTATTCATTATGTGTGCTAATTGGCTGAAGGCATTGTAATTCTTTGTATAATACTTCTTGATTTCTTTTCGGTTATTGATTACACAGCTGCTTTATTTAATGTATGCTGTATTTTTGATATTAGCAATTCTGTGTGTAAAAATGGGCATACTGCATTATGATTCTATGGTCTGTCACTCGCTTGTGGTATTGGTGCAGCATTTTGTGGATGATATGACTTACTGCTTCTTGGAGCATTACAGCATGTTTTAATTATTGGGGTTACTTCTTTATGGTTTTTCATTTTGGATATTAGTTTCATGCTTTCACGGCTTTCCTGCATGTTTGTCTGGTAGTTACTTGGATTTCCACTGCTTGTTTGATACACTAGGGTTACATTTTGGGGTTCTGTTAACATGCGGTGTAGTGTTTGTTGGATATTTGGTACATTCTCGTGGTTTCCTTTGTTCATTTCAATATATAGCTGCATTACTTAAAGTATGGGGTACCTGAACACCACATTCACAGAAATCTGATTGATATTTTAGTACGTAAAATTAGGTGGTTTGTATCATGATTTTTTTTTAGTTTTGGTGTTACTATTTGGTGGGTTTTCCACTACTGACATGAGTTACATGCTTTCGTGGCTTTCAGGCTTGTTGGTATGGTAGTTGCTGGTACTTTAAATTGTTTGTTTGAAATATTAGGATTACATTTCAGATTTCTGTGAATGTGGTGTTCAGCGTTAGTTGGACATCTGTTGCTGTCTTGTGGCGTCTTTCTATTACTTCATTACTTAGAGTAAGCGTTATTTTAAATATTGTAACTTCAGAGCGGAAATTTCGTGTATAGTGTCATGATTTTGTGGCTTGATATTTTTTGGGGGTTTTATTACTGCATTTCGTAGATAACTAGGTCTGTTAGGGTTACGACGCTTTGTAACTTTGATGCTCTAACACTTAGTTACTGTGTGTCATGTATTTCATACTGCTGTGTTAACTTATTGTATTGTCTGTGTCATACTGGACCCGTGCGGTGTCATTGTTTGGGTCTTCGTCAGTGCTAACTATTGCATTGTTTTGTTTATTACTCATTGCATGGAGTGGTGCTGAGGTTTGTTATTCGTTGTTTGTTTTATGTCATCACAGGTTTTGGCTGAGCTACTATTCCGTTTGTTTATGGTGAATGACGGGGTACTAATTTTATAGTTTCTGTTTTGTGGTGAAATTATATTAATTAAGTTGCATTTCACAATTTTGTAGTTTCCGTGTTTTTATATTTCAGTCGTAATGCTGTAGCATATTGATTTTTTACCTCTGGATTAGGAGGTAGTGTTTTTTTTTTTTTGGGGGGGGGGGTTCTGCCGGTTGGCGTATTTGCGTGCCTATTTATTTAGCATTAGTAATGAATAGATATTTGGTGATTGTTTCTTTATTAACTGATCATATATATTTCAGTGATTTAGTTATTTTTAGTTGGATTGAAATCAGTGATGTAGTTCTAAGAAAAATAGTGCCCTAGTAATGAACGGGTTAAGTGAAACAAACCCAGAAAGAAGGCCCTTAAAATTTTCAAGAGCAATTTAGAATTTGATTTATTGTTTTCACCAGTTAGTATTTTTATTGAAGTTTTATTACTAATTATTTTTATCAACTTTTTTTAAAATTGCTTAATTGGTGCAATTTTAAATAAAAGATAAAATTTACGTGGGAGTCAGATTCTAAGAATGTTAAGTTTTCTTTTAGATATTCTATCATTCTGTACGGTTCCAAATATTCATTGTGAATAATATGTGTCAGTCATACTGAATGCATGTAATTTATATGCCACTCTTGTTAAGATTATGGGCTGCGAGTGGCAGATATTTTTTGTGTTTCTTTTTTCTTTCCGGGTATATGGACCACCGCTATCATCTTGGGCCATAGTAGCCGCACCATGATTTAGAGCCATCGGTTCCGGTAATGGCCTTCGCCGCGGGCAGGGTGCACTGCGCACGCCTTTCCCGGAGCTCGCGCTCATCTGGAGCGATTGGCTAGAAGCCAGCGCCTCGGACCACTCGGGCCGCTGGAGTGTCCTTTTACGTTACTCATAAGAAATCACAGAATGGGCTCAGGGGATTACTTTTGTTGGTGGCAAGTTTAGCTGAAATGCTCTTCTCAACCATAAAACACTTGTCACTTTTGGGAAGGGAGGTTAACGACCATTATGAGGAAGTGATATAAGCAGCCATTCGCCCCTAATTTAAGGCCAATGGCTCCAGGAAAGGGGAAAAAGCAGTATTGTAAGACAAGCACACTACCTATATACTGCATCGACTGCACTCGAACCCCCCACCCGAAGGAATGGTGTGTAGCCTCTGACACTGCAGCGGCCACTTGTCGCTCTGTCTACATGGATGATCACTCCTTACTGCCAGGGACGTCGCCAGGGGAGGGGGGACTTGAGCCCGCCCTGAAATTTGTCTTACCGATACTACCGCCCAACCAGTTCAAAATGTACAATGTTTCAATATACACTGCTGGCCACCCAAAATGCAACACCAAGAAGAAAGCATCCGATTGGCCTGAAATTCGCAGCATGCGTCGCCCGCGAGAGGACATGCAAACGATTAGCATTGCAGGGCATATGCAAATCATGTGCGCCCGGTACTCCACCGAGAAGCACTGTAAGAAGGGTGCACAGAAGGCGGGGTGTAAATAGTGGAAGTGTTTTGTGCTGCCGGACCTGTGTGTGGGAAGCTTCCTGATTCCTCGTCGCATAATACGGCAGTCATTCCAGCACGTTTCGGAGTTCGACAGAGGACTAATAGTGGCTTATCGCGACAACGGTTTATCGCACCGAGACAGCGGCGCCCGTGTGGGACGACATCCAGCCACAGTGAGGCGATTATGGATTCGGTGGGTGCAGGAGGGACGGACGGACCGACGTGAGTGATTGCAGCAACCGCGGCACACCACCGAACGAGAGGACCGGCATGTTGTGCGACGGGCATTGACGGCTCGCACCGTCACATCACGAACGTTTAGCAGGAATTAGGGTGTGTTGCGCAACAACCTGTGTCAGCACGTACCGTTCGACGTCGTCTACAGGAGCGGGGACTTGTCGCACGGCACCCATTGCTTCGATTACCATTGATGTTACACCACCAGCGAGGGCAGCGCCAGTGGGCTGTTGAACGCCGCACCTAGGCTACAGAATGGCACGACAATGTCTTCTCCGACGAATCCCGCTTCTGCCTGCAACACCACGATGGTCGGATCCGCGTGTGGCGGCACCGCGGCGAGAGACTGTATGACGCCTGCATTATGCATCGCCATACAGGTCCGTCGCCTGGCGTTATGGTTTGGGGCGCAATTGGATATGACACCCGCACCGCTCTACTACGCATCGCCGGTACACTCAACAGCCACCACACCATCTCCGACGTTTTTTTACCTGCAGGACCGGCCAGCGGCCACGTTTGAACAGGACAATGCGCGCCCGCAAGTGGCACGCATCGTGCAAAAATTCTTCACGGCCCACCAGGTGTCACTGCTGCCGTGGCTCGCCTGTTCTCCTGCTATGTCGCCCATCGAACACGTCTGGTCGCTGATCGGCAACCGAGTGGCCCGGCAAGCACCAGCCGGGGCTACGCCTGATGAACTGTGGCAACGTGTGGAAACAGCCTGGACCGACGTAACCCAAACCCACATCCAAAGCCTCTTTCGTTGGATGCCGCGGCGTGTAGCGGCCGTTATTGCCAGCCATGGGGGCCACACGAACTATTGATGTTTGCGGCGTGTTCCGCAAGTCGCACGGGCCTGTAAGCTCAATCGTTTCATCTTTGTATCTGTTGTTATGTGTCCAGTAAATCTTGCTTTGCTATCTCGTGTCCTTCTTGGTGTTGCATTTTGGGTGGCCAGCAGTGTATTTAACTTTAAAATATAATCTGCACTTTGCCAAGTAATAAGTCTTGTGTTTTATTTCATGTAGCCCTACGTATTTTCTCCTAGGAAATGCGTTGTTTACGTTTCCAAAGGTCATCAAAACAGAATCCGAAGGGCCATGAAAATTCAATTGTTTTCCATTCTTCCAGTTCCTTAGTTTAAGCCTCTTTTTCAGGTTTGTATGGCCAGGGGCTTATGAAGATGGTGGATAGGAATTCACTGATAGGGGTCACTAATAATATCTCTGTTTTCTTTACAAAATAGGGGATTCCAACACGGAAAGTGGAGTCTAAAGCTACACTAGCGCCCCGGGACAGTGAAAGTGCAGAAAGTGGCTGACGACTTCTTTGTAGGAGACGAGTGCAAGGCAAAGTTGCTGGCTGGAAGGAAGGAACTTAAGGAGGGGGAGGTATTTTGTTTGCATGGCACGACGTTAAAATTTGATTTAGATAAAAATTCGGGGTAGGTAGTGTCTGGATCACTACCGCTAAGGTTTTTGGCGGAAAACGTCTTAGCCAGGCGGCGTTGTCGGGGCGGGGTGTTTGTAGGGTTGGTAAGAAAGAAATGAGTGCAACGAACTTGCATGTCTTTTAATTTATTTATTTCTCACAATGGTGACTAATTTGTAAAATTTTGTTGAAGACAGGACAATGGTACGACTAGTACGATATGTAAAACTTACATGCTACACTTATATCTCTAGACAACGGTAAGTCTATCGTTGTATTCTTAAAAGTTGTGAAGTCAGTTGGATCCGTGGCCAATACCAATCTGAACTTGTCGTTCAGAAACTGTTTCAGACGATCGTTCGACGCCTCAATGTTAAACTCGCCGGTGATCAGAAGCGGTATGTTGGGATCGCAAGGCCAGTCGCTAACTATTGTTCTGACATGCTCTGTGTAGTAAAGCATTAGTTGAAAGAGAAAGATCTCGATGTAGTTGAGTGGTGTCTGTTGATGAATATAGACTGACAGCAAAACGAATCTGAATATATTGGGTATAGCAACTTCCACTAAGACGCTTTCGCCGACATTAATATCCTGTAGACAATTGAATCCAGAATACTTGGATATTGGCCGTCGTGGAACGGGTCTAGCGACATGAGCCCTGCACGTTTTCTGATTCTTGATTCGTTTTCATTTTCACGTTTTCTGATTCTTGAGATTGAAAGTCTTCATCTGCGAATTCCTGTTGTAGGAATTGCGATATAGCTGCATTGGGCCGTTTTAAATCATTTTGGAACCATATGCGATCACAAACTCCGCAAACAAAACTCCAGCTCGTTACAATAGAACGACTTTTCAAAGTGCTTCGTCGCCAGACGCCAATGGGTTATAAACGCTAAATCTCGATTCTCAAACGTCTCATCTGCTGGTATTTCGTCGCATTCCATTGGTTCTATCTCACTGTCGACCTCCATTGCTTGTGAACTGGCGTTAGGCATTGCGCAGTCTGCCCCACTGGTACTCGCCACAACTTGTCGACGCTGCCTCATCCTCCGCATTCGTTCTGCTGCTGTCACAGGGGCCTTTTTGTTTTTGGATTCCTCATTTATTCTTCTTTTACTTTGTAAACGTTTACGATAGGCATTTGCCTTCTTGTCTTGAAGATATTTCGACATTTTTGAAATTTTACCGAAAATTTGTCCAAGTTCAACACTTTGCCACTGTATATTTTTTCAAGTTCTTTCACTATTGTCACTATGAGCAGGGCCGGTTCTGGGGTGTTAGCCACCTGCGTGCCACAGATATTTGGCCGCCCATGCCAATGCGGATCGAGTAGAAATAAATATGCTATTAGATTCCTAACCTAACCCATGACACGACACGGAGGATGTTTTTTTTCACTGTTCTATATAGCTTCCAGAAGTACATGCATACAAAGTAAAAATATTATGTGCTAATAACACAAAACAGTATAAACTTTTTTTTTATCTGTATTCAAAACAAAACTGTTAAAAAATATCACAATCACACAGACAGTGACACATTATACATACGTACCATAACTTAGCAAAATGTATGTACACTGAAGAGAAATTGTATTAGAGACAGCTGGCGTTATGCAAATGTGGCGCTGTGGGCGGCCCTGTAAACGGAAACGACATGACGTATGCAGCGATCCGACAATATAAGGAGTGATGCGACGGGAATCAGTAAGAGTCGGACGCAGTATGGGTAAGACGAAGGATCTAAGCGCATCTGATCGTGGGCAAATTGTCGGGGCCCGACGAATGGGTCCCTCCACCTCGGAAGTCGTGCAGGCACTGGGATTTTTACGAGCCACGGTGTCACGGGTGCACCGTGAGTACATCGAATCCGGTAAAACCATTCATGCAAGGACCAACTGGCGTGGACAACACCGTGTGGATGAGTCGGGTCATCGTCGGCTAGCTCGCATTGTAACAGCGGATAGACGGGCCACAGTGCAAGAAATCACTCGGCAATTTAACGCTGGTGCACAAAAACCTGTAAGCAGCCACACCATCCAGAACCATCTCCTCGCTATGGGGTACAGAAGCCATCGTCTCATGAGGGTACCGCTGCTGACCGCACATCACTGGGTGCAAAGATTAGCATGGGCGCGGCAACATCGTCACTGGACCGTAGACATGTGGGAAAATGTTGTCTGGAATGATGAATCGAGATTCACGTTGGTACATGCGGATGGCAGGATACGAGTACGGCGCAAACCACATGAAGCAATGGATCCTTCTTGCCAGCAGGGTACTCTTCAAGCTGGTGGGGGTGGCATTGTTGTTGGGGGACTGTTTATCTGGACTGAAATGGGACCCCTGGTACGTGTGACATCGTCTCTCACAGGTCAACGTTACCGGGGTATCCTGGACGACCATTTGCTCTCGTTTGTGCGTCTTCAACATCCCACTGGGGACTTCATCCTGCAAAGAGACAATGCAGCTGCCGAATCGTATCCGAATGGTTGGGTGAACACTCCACCGACGTGACCTCGCTTCCTTGGCCAGCTAGGTCACCTGACCTCAGTCCCATCGAGCACATCTGGGATGCCATCGAGAGAGATGTTCGAGGCTCTGACCCCGCTCCATCAAATCTTTGTGAACTGTGGTAGCTTGTTCAGGGGTCGTGGATCCGTATGGCTTCCCAACGCTTCCGGTGTCTTGTCGAGTCCATGCAGAGACGAATCGCCGCCGTAATCAGGGCGGAAGGTGGTGCTACACGTTACTAGACAGCATTATCTTGGGAAAATGTTCTTCAAACAGCCCAAACTATTAATCAGACGGCTGCCATACAAACATTGTTGAATCTGATTTGTTTGATGAAGTAATGGTATTTAAAACAGCTCTGAAGTCCAAAGAAGATAGTTAAGTGCAGGACATGTTGAAGTCCAAACATTTAGATAAAGTCTGGGTGAATCTCTTAAAAAATGTTGAAGGAGAACTATCAAATTTAAAGATAGTAGTGTGGTTCGTTATGTGTATCCTAGAACAAATGCGTGTGTCGAAAGATTATTTTCTCACGGTGCACTGATGAGAAAAACAGATTGTCTGTAAAAACTGTAAAATCAATGCTTATCGTAAAATCATTCGTCAATGAGGATTGTGTAGCTTTTCATGACATGATTCTTAAAAACAAACAATTGTTAAGTGAAATTCATTCTTCAGAAAAATATTGCAAGAGTGAGCAAGACTGATTGATGAATAAGAATAGTTAGAATCATTTTGTAAGAAAGCATATGTGATGGATGCGCATACTAAACTTTCACCCTCAGTCGTAAGTGTCCAGTATTTTTTTTCAATGTATCTGGGATCCCTAAGGTTGTGTGCAGTCATCGGCCCACAGGTTTGTCGCGCCATCTGGTGACAAGTGACATTAAAACGGGCAATTTTTTTTTCTAAAGTCGTACCACCTGACTGCCATACACCGTGGTCTGCACTCAGAGAATATCTTCAAACTCAAATGCTGTCCTACTCGCTATTTTGCCCAAGGTAATAACATCGTGAACAATTACACTATTAGAATGATATATTGTATGGAAAACAGAACCATGTCATAAGAGATGTTGAAAATGTCCGCCCTGTGCATCGAAACAGGCTTGAACACGAGATTCCATATTTCGGAAAGTTCGCGCCGTTGCTCGGGCGTAATCGCTGCCACTACCTCGGAGATGCTCTTCAATGCCTCAAGGGTTGTTGGCTTGTTTTGAAACACCACTGATTTGAGATACCCCCAGAGAAAGAAATCAGGGGGTGTTAGGTCAGGAGTTCGAGGTGGCCACATTCCTTTATCACGCGATCTCCAATGAATGACTGAATCTTAGCCATACTCACATGTGATGTATGGCAATTTGCCCCATCTTGTTGAAAGTATCCAGTGGTCAAATCTTCAGGGTGCAGTTGGTTAACGTCCTGCACTTCTGTTTCTGACATTTCGGGACGGCCCCCTCCACGCAAATCATGTAATGTTCCATGGGTCTCCAGCTTCTTAACCAGTTGCAGAATACACGGTTTATTTGGTGCTGTCCGACATCCGAATTTCCTAAGAAATTCGCAGACACTTCTTTGTCGACTTACTGTCCCAATAAATACGGGCAAGAAACACACGCTCGGGTATGGTTAACCGGGAGGACATCGTTAACGCATACGATCAGCGTCACGACAAACAAACCAATGAACTAACCCGGGGAATCATGATTCTGACATGCGCGACGTCCAAGGTCACAACCAGAGCGCCAACAGGCATTGAAGAACAACATATGCGAGACAGTGGTAGCCATTACGCCGGAGCAACTGGCGCGAATTTTCTGAAATATGGAGTCTCGTGTTGAAGCCGGTCTCGATGCACAAGGCGGACAATTTCAACATCTCTTATGATATGGTTCTGTTTTCCATGGATGAAGGTATGTTTTTACCAAATATCATTCAATTACTATAATTTTTCATGATGTTATTAATAAAAACTTGAGTAAAGTAGGGAGTGGGACATCATGCACAAAAGTGGTTTCATTTCTTCACCATGGAGCGTTTGAAAGCGGATTTCAGAAACAGTATAGACTCCTAAAACTTGAAACGATCGTATTCGGATTACGGTTAAGAGAAATTCGCTCAAAATGTTTAGCTACAATGAGCTTCTAAATTTGATTTTTTTCCCAGCAGGAAACAAAGACGTTGTAAGATGACAACAAACGTCATATGGCAGAAAACGTCCACGTGATCTCACATATCACCACATCGATCTCACCTATCATCTGGTATTTCAAGCATTTTGTTTTGGTATGTTCATGATTTCTTTTTTGTGTATCTCTAACAATTTTGATTTTTATTTCCAGTGTTTCTTTATTTGTTTCTCAGGTTTTGTTTTTGCGATACAGTAAAGCGCCGATTATCTGGGGCTCAGTTAACCGTGGGGTCCGATTAACCGTGATCCTCCGTACATACAAATTTCATTTTCCTTTAAATTCTCTATGCAAGTGGATTCGTAAAATAAAAGGAGTCATTACTGCATGTTTTAAATAACATTGCGTCATAATTAAACCATACTCCATCGTCCTTCTATCAGAACTTATTCGTCGTCACTGTTGCAGTTTCCCGTTCCGCCGCCAGAGTGCGCAGTCAAGTATATTACAAATTTAATCGAGTCTCTCTTGCCTGTTAAACATTACGAAAACTTGTTCGTGTGCTCCTACCGTGTAACCATATTTATCTAGCATTTCAACTCCTAAAATGTTCGAAAAAAAAAGAGTTGTTTTAACAGTGAAAAATAAATTGAAGGTTATTAAAAAGACGTGAAAAGGTGAAAGTGTTTCGCCACTTGCAGCCGAATTTGGTATATTGACCAGCAAACAAACAGCCGCAGAAACGTCACTTAAATTTGTGGGAAGTCAAGATGATGTTAATTACATTGAAGTTTTGCAAAAATAATTACATAAAACATAATGCTACAAAGAAAACAAGCAAAAATCACGGACTTTCTATCTAAATAAGTTTCAAAATGTTTAGTTTTGTGTTTACATGCTACAATAATGTTTGTCTCATGTTTCTACATTTTTTTAAATATATTTAACTCAGTGAAACTTAATTTGGATTAACCGTGTTTGTCAATTATCCGGGGTTTAGCATCTCCCAATTACACGGATAACTGACGTTTTATTCTACTTAAAACGTTTGAACATTTACACTGCGTGATCATTGAATTATGACAATCTACCTAATACTTCATAGGTCCTCCTTTCGCCCTCAGTACAGCAGCTATCCGACGTGGCATCGATTCAACATACACTGAATGATCACTGAATTATGACCACCTACCTAACATTTCGTAGATCTTCCTTTCGCCCTCAATACAGCAGCTATCCAACTGGCATCGATTCAACATACACTGAATGATCACTGAATTAAGACCACCAATACTGCATAAGTCCTGCTTTCGCCCTCAGTACAACAGCTATCCGACGTGGAATCGATTCAATAAGATGCCGGAAGCAGTTGGAAGGTATGGCCAGCCAAGTTGTGTGTAATGCGGGCTTCAATTCAGGTATGGAGGTCATTGGTGCGTCCAGACGCCTGATATGCCGTTTCACAATGTACCACAAGCTTCCTATGGAATTGATATCGGGGAGTTCGGAGGCCAATCGATATGCTGAAACACTGAACTGTATTCCTCAAACCATTCCTGCGCAACACTGGACCTGTAGCTTGGCACATTGTGATCATGGAAGACACCGTCGCCATTCGGGGAAACGTGTAACATTGCTGGGTGTACAGTTGGCAAGCAATTCACGATAGTGGGCGTCAGTCATACTTTTGTTCCACGTGCACCAGATCTCCAAGCTCCTGCCAGGTAAACATGCCTCACACCATACCGGCTTCCACTGTGGAGACCATGAAGGATGAATCGACTGCCCCTTGTGTGCGCCAAATACGCTCACGGCCATCTACATAGTGGAGTAAAAATGCGACTCGTCAGATCAGTACACTTTTTTCCAGTCATCAGACGTTCAACTTGCATGATCTTTGCACCAGGCGAGTCTTTTGCTCCGATGAACCGTGGTTAGGAGAGGATGTCGTTAGGGTCGTCTGCTGTTGTAGCCCATACGTGCGACGCATAGTCATGACAGATACTGTTCCGGGTTGATCTCCGTTGTATTGGGTAATCAACTGTTGAGCAGGGCTACGTCTGTTGGCCTGTACGATTCGTCGGACCGGCGCTCGCCTCTCACATCAACCATTCGCTGTCCTTTATAGTTTTGCCTCCGGTTCGTTGTTTGACCATTTTCACTCCAGTCCTGATACACTTTAACTACGGCGGCTCGCGAACAACATACCAGTTCAGCCGTTTGGGAAATCGAGGCACCCGCTTTCCGAGCTCCCACGATCTGTTCTTTCTCAAAGTCCGATAAATCCTTCCGGGAACTCACCACGGTCCGAATTTTACTACCTACTACTTCACTCACACCTTCCCAGCAAAAACACAAGTGCCGGGAAACTGCTGGCCACCAGCTGGCAGTGATGGGTCACTGCTGGCTGAAATCTGCCGCTCACGGCGCGGTAGTGGTCCGTTGGTGGCAGCGCCATCAGTTGGCGAGCCATTGATGGTTCTGCAGCATCGCCGTGAATTGTGGGCCTTCAAGCAAGTGCCACTAGTTGCTCGTTGCTGGCAACCAATGCAACCCCGACAGCAGGTGAAAGCAACGGGACTGCGCATGTGCAGAAGCAACACTTGCTGTGTATCTCATGGTACCAGTTAGTTGAAGACGAAGGTATCGCCATCGTGTTATTTTAGTGGATGTTAAAAAAATCCATATGTGGGGAGGCGAATTAATTTCCTAATGAAATTTTATGTCGACGAAGATATCAGATTAAGCCGTGAAATACTAGATTACAGATATGAAATGCACCCACTCCATTCCCATGAATAACAATTCATGGAATGGAGTGGATGAATAACAAGAAAAAGTTTGAAACCGCTTGAAACAAATATCCTGGAAAACCATTAAAACAACGTTTGTTGGAAAAAAAAAAAAAAGAATTATACGCGTACAAAATTTATTAATTATTTGAAAGAAAAAAAAGTCCGTAACGGGTTCGGGTTCGAATCCCGGTCAGGCATGGATGTTGTGTTTGTCTTACGGCACTGGCTCTCTCCCTTCCCTGGAACCAGTGACCCTAAATTAGGGACGGGCGACTGCTTATAGCCCATTGAGTTGCTCACGGTGGTCGTTAAACATCCAATCAAAAAAAAAAAAAAAAAAAAAAAAGCGAAAAAAAAAAAAAAGCAACGCTATGTGGTGTACTCATCCATGGGTTGAATACACAAGACTGAGAGGAATTCGCTTCTAAAAATAACGAGAAGTAAAATAAAATGTCTTTTCTCTTTAAAACAAATGTAGCTTCGGACAACGGAAAGGAAAGACACAACTTTAAAAATGTAACAGAATGTGACATGAACTCGGGTAAATATATATTTATTCAACAATCTCTTTTCAAGACGACAAGGACAGTACAAAACTTTGGAAAGCGACTCTAAGTATGTACACTCCTTGAAAATGAGTGAAGTTCCCTTAAGGTAAAACAAAAAGAAAAACTATCGTTACGTTGAAAAAATTAATTTATCAGCAACAACAACAAATATTGAAGACTCGTGCGACGTTAATCACTGAAGCGATAAAAGATTTCCGTCTTTAGCACGATTTTATGATTAAAAGATGAGAAATATATACAATTAAAAACAATTAAAACCATGAGCACTTTCGAGGCAGCGGCTGCCTCTTCTTCAGATGTAATAAATAGATACACATTTAATCTATATATAATATAGATTATTGCATTGTGGGAAGCATGGTAAGTTAGCCAATAGTAATCTACATGCGTCAAAAATGTTGCGTATACTGTTGGCCCAATGGTCTGAAGAAGAAAACATGGAAATATATAATAGAAATAAATGGTGTAGGGTGAACATTCAATTTTAAGTTTATATTGCAATTTATAATTTACATTTTTAATAAGGGATTTCCAAACGTTATGTAACTCATAGGGGGCATGTTCATTACAACATTGCTCACCGGAGGCCTCTATATACACACTTTCAGCAATTAAAAGATCACCAGGTTTACTAGGAGTATTAATTATTCTAACATTGCTCCAGTCGGGATTAAGATCATCTTGTGTAACAGATTTGGCTAGTGATGTACAATACATGCCTGTTTTAATATTGTATTTGTGTTCTTTAATTCGTAATGCAATGTTTCGTTTTGTAGAACCCACATAATTAGAAGCTGCTTGTCCTGTAGTTGCCTTAACCAGAGGGATATTGTAAATACAACACTGTCCCATTTTGCTATTCCGTTCACGATCCTTACGAACTACTGAAAATAAGTTTCGTGTGCGTGAACCAAACTTCAAGTCATATGGTTTACATAGTTGTGTTAGGGCTCTCGTTAAATGTGGATTGTAATGCATAGAGCCAACATATATGGAATTGCAGTTGGAGTTCTCTTAACAGGGTAGTATGTAGGGCATATTTGACCTTGCCAAACACTTGCCTAATCAGATATTTAGGGAACTCATATTACTCAGCCAAACCAAAAATGTAGTTAACTTCTTGCTGAAATAATTCAGTAGTTGATGAATGCGAGTGAGCTCTTCTAAACATATAGAATAATGCTGTCCACTTATGTTGTTTAGGGTGTGATGAATGATAAGGTATTAAAACAGATGTATGACTGGGTTTTCTATATACACAAGTGGTAATGCAGTTAAGGCTATAGTCCTTACGAATAAGAATATCCAAGTAAGGTAAGCAGTTATTAGCTTCAAATTCTATCGTGAGCCTGATAGTTGGGAACATGGATGATAGTTCGTTGGCGAATAAGTGTAAATCATCCCGGTTGTGAGGCCATGCAACCAGGATGTCGTCAACGTACCTTAAATAAAACAACGGGCGGTGAGGGAAGGAACCAATGACCTGATTTTCAATGTGCTGTAACAAAATTTCAGCTAGAACAGCAGACAGGGGGAACCCATTGGGGAGCCCTCCAACTGTTGATAAAGGTTGTCTTTAAATTTGAAATATGAACGTTTCTTAACAAGACGAAGTGCGTTCATAATAGCATTAATTTCTGAACTCGGGATATGGGAATCAGCAAGTTTTGCCTCAATAATCTGATGTGTGGCCTCAACATACATCAGATTATGGGAATCAGCAAAACTTGCTGATTTCCATAATCTGATGCTGACTCTGGATATGGGAATCAGCAAAACTTGCTGATTCCCATATCCCGAGTTCAGAAATTAATGCTATTATGAACGCACTTCGTCTTGTTAAGAAACGTTCATATTTCAAATTTAAAGACAACCTTTATCAACAGTTGAAGGGTTCCCCAATGGGTTCCCCCTGTCTGCTGTTCTAGCTGAAATTTTGTTACAGCTCATTGAAAATCAGGTCATTGGTTCCTTCCTCACCGCCCGTTGCTTTATTTAAAGTACGTTGACGACATCCTGGTTGCATGGCCTCACAACCGGGATGATTTACACTTATTCGCCAACGAACTATCATCCATGTTCCCAACTATCAGGCTCACGATAGAATTTGAAGCTAATAACTGCTTACCATACTTGGATATTTTTATTCGTAAGGACTATAGCCTTAACTGCATTACCACTTGTGTATATAGAAAACCCAGTCATACACCTGTTTTAATACCTTATCATTCATCACACCCTAAACAACATAAGTTGACAGCATTATTCTATATGTTTAGAAGAGCTCACTCGCATTCATCAACTACTGAATTATTTCAGCAAGAAGTTAACTACATTTTTGGTTTGGCTGAGCAATATGAGTTCCCTAAATATCTGATTAGGCAAGTGTTTGGCAAGGTCAAATATGCCCTTACATACTACCCTGTTAAGAAACTCCAACTGCAATTCCATATATGTTGGCTCTATGCAATACAATCCACATTTAACGAGAGCCTTAACACAACTATGTAAACCATATGACTTGAAGTTTGGTTCACGCACACGAAACTTATTTTCAGTAGTTCGTAAGGATCGTGAACGGAATAGCAAAATGGGACAGTGGGGTATTTACAATATCCCTCTGGTTAAGGCAACTACAGGACAAGCAGCTTCTAATTATGTGGGTTCTACAAAACGAAACATTGCATTACGAATTAAAGAACACAAATACAATATTAAAACAGGCATGTATTGTACATCACTAGCCAAATCTGTTACACAAGATGATCTTAATCCCGACTGGAGCAATGTTAGAATAATTAATACTCCTAGTAAACCTGGTGATCTTTTAATTGCTGAAAGTGTGTATATAGAGGCCTCCGGTGAGCAATGTTGTAATGAACATGCCCCCTATGAGTTACATAACGTTTGGAAATCCCTTATTAAAAATGTAAATTATAAATTGTAACATAAACTTAAAATTGAATGTTCACCCTACACCATTTATTTCTATTATATATTTCCATGTTTTCTTCTTCAGACCATTGGGCCAACAGTATACGCACCATTTTTGACGCATGTAGATTACTATTGGCTAACTTACCATGCTTCCCACAATGCAATAATCTATATTATATATAGATTAAATGTGTACCTATTTATTACATTTGAAGAAGAGGCAGCCGCTGCCTCGAAAGTGCTCATGGTTTTAATTGTTTTTAATTGTATATATTTCTCATCTTTTAATAATTAAATCGTGCTAAAGACGGAAATCTTAATTTATCAATTATATGAAACTGACTTATATGAAAAAACCTAGCAATATTGCAAAATGAAAGAGGGAAGCATTCGTTTACACATTGCATACCAAACAGACAGCTTTAAGCATGGCTAGCGAGACAAATTAGTCCGGTCGGCAAATCGACTCAGATGCAAACGGGCGTTTTTCCGGTCTGTTGAGAAAATTTCAACAGCGCAGTGCGTTAATTCACAAGCTTCATAAGGGTTAAAAAAAATTGTAGCTTTGGGAAACTGCGGTTATTCTTGCTTTTTTTTTAAATTATTGTGGCTACTACTGGGAAATTGGCGGACAAGATTCGGCAAGGCACCAGTTACGTCACGTGGTTGCCGGCTGCCATTAACGGCACACTAGCGGACCACATTAGGCTAGCCTCCATTTCTGGCCCATGCTTGCAGGGCCACTGAAGGGCCACTTGTGGCAGCTACTGCCTCTGATGGACAACTGATGGGGTGCCAACTGTTGGCCAGCTGTTGGCCTGAATTTCTGACCCTTCTGTTGGCCGCCAGGACATTTTATTGACGGTTCGGCAGCGGCAACATAGTGCTGGGCCAACAAGACTGTTTTTGCTGGGTTATACACTGAGTGGCCACTTTATTACGACCACCCCCTCAGTACTTCGTTGGGCCACCTTTTGCCTTTAATACTGCGTCGATTCTTTGTGGCATGGACTCCACGAGATGTTGATAGGTGGTTTGTGGAATCTGAGACCATGCTTGATGAATAGCACTTTCCAGGAGTGTGACATTGCATTGTTGTGGATACAGCTGTCTGATGGCTCGTTCAACTTCATCCCACAAATTCTCAATGGGGATTGTGGGGGCCACCTAAGCAAAGTAAACTCACCGGCATGTTCCTGAAACCAATCCTGTACAATACAAGCACTATGGCAGGACGCATTATCTTGTTGAAAGTAGCCATCGCCATTGGGATAAACCATCCACGTGACAGGATGCACTTGGTCCGCAACGATGTTTAGATATGATGTGCCAGTCAGACGTTGATCAACACGAATTAAAGGATCCAAAGCATGCCAGGAAAACATTCCCCAAACCATAACGTTGCCTCCACCAGCTTGAAGGGTTGTAGCAATGCATTTGGGGTCCATGCTTTCGTGCTGTTTCCGCCAAATTCTCACTCGGCCATCGGCATGGTGCAACTGAAATCGTGATTCATCGGACCACATAATTTGTTTCCAATTATCGACTGTCCAATCCTGTGCGAACTGGAGATGTGTTTTCTCTTGTTAACTGCAGACAGCAAAGGTGTTCGAACAGGCATTCGGCTGCCATATCCCATCCGATGCAGTGTACGGCGAACAGTGCGTGCAGAGATCATTTGAGGGGATCCTTGATTAAGATGGTCTGTAATTTGCTACACTGTTGCCCTTCTGTTGTCTGTTAACAGTCTGGACACTCTCCGTTCCGCCCGAGCAGTCACTAATCGATGACGACCACACGTTGCACGTAGAGACCCAGTTTTTTGGCTGACAGTCCAGTCTTTAAACACTTTAACAACAGCTGCTCTGGAACATTTCACGAATGCGGCGGTTTCGGTGATACTCGCTCCATGGCTCCGAGCTTCTACAATCATCCCCCGTTGAAAGTCCGTCAAATCGCATTTTTTACCCTTCTCGTCACCCAAAAATCACTTATACTACTGTCGTAAGCACTAAGCTTTCCCTTTTTATACTAGCCTTGCCCTCTGGCGACAACAGCGTGAGGTCATAGCTCATTTGCTTAAAACTGTCAGGTGGTCATAATAAAGTGGCCACTCAGTGTATTTATAAGCTACGTCGGTCGACAAATCGCGCACTTTCGGAAATCACGTGGTCAACGGGCCACATCCACTTTTGATAGGCGGGGTCATAATTTAGTGATCGCTCGGTGTATTACCTCCTTTGGAGAGGGCTATGAAAAAAGGCTTCCATGAAAATGTGTGAAAAACTGAATAATCATAGATAAAAGCAATGGCCATTGAAGAAAATTAATGTGTAAATTTGGGTGTGATGGCAGAGAAAACATACTGCCTCTAGTATTATTTCATCCCCAAGGGTTGACGCTAGTCAGATCTTAGTGGAATTGTTCCAAATTGTCTTGCCGCTCCGGTGACTCAGTGATCTTAGCGATGGCTTCTGATCATTCGTCCGAGATGGGCCCGGGTTCGTATCCCGGTGAGGCATGGATGTTGTGTTTGTCTTACGTCCATTACCTGGAACCAGTGGCCCTAAATTAGGCACGGGCGACTGCCTATAGCCCACTGAGTTGCTCACGGTGGTCGTTAAATCCCCAACAAAAAAAAATGTCTTCATTATAACCTGAACTAATGTAATTTTGTATATATTTGCTGCACAAAAATTCCTAAATAAATCTCATGATGTTACATACTCATCAACAAAATTTGTAAATTAATGTATACTGTGATTAATTTACTCTTCAAACTTGCGTACGGATACATTTTTGCAACTCGAAAGGTTTAGTTTTTAGAATTTTTTTTTATTCGCTTATATGATGTATTCCTTTCGAGAGAAAACATCTCGATACCAAAAAGCATTATCCAACCGGAAGAATTCGCGCCATATGCTTTTTCCGATCACTTATCCTCATTTTTATCTTAGCCTGGGAAGGACAGATGTTCAGAAATGAGACGTACATAAAGGACAAGATAGTGAAACTGTTTTGTTCACAGACCAGAGAGGCGAAGTAACTTCTGTTGAAGACATTGCATTAGCCCGCACCGTACAGGTTTGTTTCTGTTTTGATATTTTGAGAAGGTAACTTAACGTAAATGTTATACATTACCTCGGACGATTGTGCTTGCGATCATCACTTTTATTCTTCGGTGAAATTAGAATGACATTTCTCTGACATCTTTTCAATAGTTAACCGGATTAACACAATAAAGCACCTGTAGTGTTCTTAGATTTTAGGTACAAGGGGTGAGTCGAAAGTTTTATAATATTTGCATAAACGCATGTGCTCCGGCGGGTATGTCACGTATTTAAACTAGTTTAAGTCGCGCACTGCACTCAGTCGAAAGTGATATAAAGTGGTAGTCGTTGCTGTGAACAGCATTGCATATCGTCGTTCTGTCTGTGGTTGGGAAGCCTAAAAGATGAACAGCCACAACTGGCTAATTAGGGAACTTTCGCTTTACGAGTTGAAACTCGGCCATAACGCTGCTGAAGCAACACGAAACATTTGTCATGCGAAAGGGGAAGGCTCCGTGGGCCACAGCACCGCAACCAAATGGTTCAAGAAATTTCGCTCAGGTGAGAGAAACCTCGACGATCAGCCAAGGTCAGGTAGGCCGCGAACCGTGGATTTGGAGGCCGTGTGTCAGGCCGTAGAGGCAAATCCGACAACTAGCACTCTGAAATTATTAAGCGAGCTGGGCATATCACAGATAACCGTGAACTTCAGGAACTCGGCAAGGTCTACAGGATCTGCCGCATTGTTCCTCACGAACTGACGCCAGCTGAAGCAAACCGCGGAATGGAAGTGTTCACGGAACTCCTAGTAAACCAGCGCGATGTACATTTCATCAAGAGAATTTTTACTTGAGATGAAAAGTGGGTCTATTTCCGTAATACTAACACACAATGGCAGTGGTTGAGCGTTGGCCAGCTTCTTGAACCTGTTGACAAATGTGGGTGCTTCGAACACAAGGTGATGCTCTGCGTCTGGTGGTATTTCGAGGGGATAATCCATTACGAATTTTTTCCAGACGGTCGAACCATCAACGCCAACCTCTACTCTGAACAGCTGGAGCGGATGTATGCCGTTTTGGAGGAGAAGTACCTGGCACTGGTGAACAGAAAGCGCGCTCTTCTACAGCAGGACAACGCTCGGCTTCATACCGCGCGAACGACCCGGGCAAAACTCCAGGAACGAGAGGGCATCGAACTGATGCTACACCCAGCATATAGTCCGGACCTAGCCCGGTCAGATTATAACTTGTTGCGGTCCATGGCATACTTCCTTCGCGAGCGGCACTTCAACAACCAGGAGGAGGTGACAGCCGGGGTGAAGGAGTTCTTCGCCTCGACGGACAAGAACTGGTACCGCCACGGAATCGAAGAACTGGCAGACAGATGGCTAAAGACAGTGCAACACAATGGCCTATACTTTGAATGCTAGTCAGCTTTCGTCGTTGGTACGCTTGTACGTATGGAGTACGTATAAGCTTGTTTATAAATATCGTAGCTGGTTCATATTAGTAGGAACTCGGGATAGCTTAACTTGAATATCCTTAATTAAGAATTAAAATTGCACTTCAAAAAAACGTCAGTAGTTCTACTTACAGTTTTTTTTAACTCTTTATTTGAGTCATCCGATCTTTATTTGAGTCATTCACATCACGTTGATGACAGAGTTGGAAATTGGTCACAAATTTTGGACCCGGACCGTACCCGGATGTTGACGTCACATAATTGGACCCGACCCGGACAAATCTGCTTTGAATACTCTAATATCTATATCTACATATGTACAGGGCGTTCAAAAAGTCTCTCCACATTGGGTATCTTAAGTTATCCGGAAATCCAACAAATGTGTTATGGGAACGTATAATTTACTCACTTACTTTCAGGAAGTATTGAAACTGTCATCCTTCATTTGTAAGACATAACACAATTGTTTTACACATGTTTCAAACACATCTGCGAGCATCAAAAGGTCCGTCGCAGTATTATTAAGGCTATTCCACCTAAATTTGATGGCGCTATAGTAAAAATGTTTGAATTAGGCAACTTGCTGTATGTTCAATTTCAGTTTATGTTGTTTTGTTGATAACATATCAAGCTTCAGAATATGTTTCACAGCAACACTAATTTTTACAAGCTTATGATGAGTTGAAAGTTTTCAACATGTGAATGTTGTTTTCATTATTGCCCCTCAGAAGGAAGGACACTCTTTTCTTTAATTTGCATGACAAATCATTTTTCCGTCCGCGGGCACCAGTATCGACAAATTTCACAGTACGCATTTTTCTTTGATTTTTTTATAACGGAAATAAAACCGGGTCGAAATCGGGTCAGGAACACCTTAACTCGACCCGTTTGACCCGCAAGGAATTGTTGACCCGCTGACCCGTTTCCATATCTAGTTGATGGCGAATATCACTTCCACAATAATGGAGCACATTTCTGTAACCACTCTAGTATCAGCTCAGACACTGAACATATACGTCACTGGTTCTCAATAGGCGGCCCGCGAAGGGTGTCAGCCTGGCCCGCGGTAAAAAAATTAAATGTATAAAATAGACAGGAAGAAAAAAGAATGTTTATCAATATTTATAATATAAAACAGTATAAATTCTTGTGTTTGGGTTATTATTGTTGACTAGAACCTATACTCCACATTATAAACATATTTCAGGACATCACCCCCATTATTCTCATTAATTTCTTGATGACTATAAATTAAAATTTTAAATATTGTGTTTGTATTGTAATTTAACGTTAATACAAGTAACTAATTTGTGAAATTTGTTCTATTTTTTTTTCATTTGCCAGCTATGTAAGGTTCATTTTATAATTTTCACATTACCTTTAATAAATCTTAAAATAAAAATAATGTTCATATGAGTATCATTTTAATATGTAACTTGCATTTTCCAAAATAAGCGTTCACATACTCTGGCCCGGTTCAACGAAAAAAACGATGTGGCCTCTGGTGAAAAGTAATTAAGAACCAGTGTTATACGTCAACTATCACATAACAATATTTACAAGAACTTGAAATTTAATTTAACATGAGTTTGTAAATACAAAATTGGCTTAACGAAACCCCTTAGATGAAATACACTGATGAGCCATTATATTATGGCCACCAAACTAATAAGCTGTACGAACCCCTTTAGCCCGCAAAACAGCGACCACTCGGCGAGTCATCGATTCGATGACGTGGCAACAGGTATCCTTGTATATCTGGTACCATAATCTCAACAGCAGGTCCTCCCTGTTGGATTGTCGTGTGCGTGTCGTTAGCTCCGTTAATATTAGGCTTGTTTTGTACATTTCCTGAGTGTGTTCTCGTTCCTGTCTACATTCGTCATTCCGTGAAAGGTCAGTGTTCCGTTTGAGTCTGCTTTCAAGTGGGTGAGTTGCTTTCCTTTCACGCTTTCTGTGTTGTTTACGTTTCGACCCCGTCGGTCGGCGTGGCTTGATTCATCGCCATTGCAAATGGCGGCTTCCGGGAGCGAGGGAAGGATTTCAGCCCTCACTTCCGGTCATCAATCATCATCATCATTATCTACTTCTACTTCTTCTGATGTCGGCGTTACTACGCTGTCTTCCTCAGCTCGCTATGGCACTCTTCTTTCTCCGGGTGGTGTGTTCAGCAATCCTGCCGGTGTCAACCCGTTGCCTTCCTCTGCCCACATGAATTCTTCAGCTTCTACTCATAGTGATGACGCCATGGATACTTCTGGAGTTGCAGCCTCCACGAGCTCCTCGATGCCCTTTCAGCCTTTGTCCACGTATTCTGCTATCGCTGCCTCTTCTGCGCCACGTCAGCAGCCCAAGATGCCGTATGCGGGCGCTCAGGGTTGCATAACTATATTCGTCGAGATGGTAAATCCATTTTTCTTGAAATCCCAGCTGACTCTTCAGCAGAAAATACTTTCTTTGAAAACCTGGGGAAGGGAGTTAGTTTCGAGGCTCTCCCGGATACTCCGATGAGAATTTACGCGGACGCCATTATCCAGAGGTTTTCACTTGAAGCCATTTTGCATATATACCGGCGTGACCAGACAGTTGTTGTCTATCTTGCCAAAGTTGAATATGCACAGACTCTCCTGGCGACCGGTCTAACCGTCGGTGATCGTCAACTTTCTCCTGAGCCTGTCGCCCAAAGACCTGTGAACGTCTCGTTTTATCCTGTTCCCCCAAGAGATAAGTGACCTCATGTTGTATGCTGTGCTATCGTCTCTGGGGCGAGTCGTTGGTGGAATTTTCACCCACTCAGCAGCGAAGAATGACCCGCAGCATGACTTTATTCGTGGTGCTCGTCGAGTCGCAAAAGTCGTATTTCCAACTCAGGAAGCTATTGCACAGCTCCCAACACAATTCACAGTCAAGTGCAAAGACCAGATCCGGCATATTGATTTATTGACGGAATATCATTGCAGTCGCTGCAAGGAGATTGGACACCGTTACACACAGTGTCCTTAGGAGCACGCGACTTCTGCTCTGCCTGACGCCCGAGTGGGTCCTCTGTACCCGCCTACTGGAGCTTCTTCTACACTTTTGACAACTGATGATCCTCCCCGTCTGGAGGCTACTTTTCCGTCAGCTTCCTCTCCACCTCTAGCCTCCGAGAAAAATTATCCTGCCCTGTCATCAAACAATCTTTTCAAGGCTCCTGACCCTCCTACCAACGTTCCAGATGTTAATGATAGAAATATATCTGATACCGAGACCTCTAACGCGGATACCGGTACCGCTTACCTGGGTGTTAGTGACCACACCTTGAGTGAGGGGTCGGACGCGACCTCCCGTTCCCGCACTGAAAAGAGAGAAGCTCCAAAGGCTCCACGTGGCTTGTCCAAGCGGCGGAAGCCACCCGGACTGTCACCTGCTTCGTCTTCTCGACCCCACTCGTTGCCGCCTGCTCTGAAAGACCTTGATTTGACTTCATCTTCTGCCGACTATCTACTACCTTACGATGTCTTCGTTGCGAAATTGCAACAACAAGATTTTATAACTACTCCGTTGTCGTATCAAGAATTATTTGAAATTTCCTGCAGGAGACACTTGCCTGGCGGTTTCCCTCCATTTATCACCACTCATCAGGATCATCTTCCGGCAGCATTTGAGCAGTTGCAGGCGCTAGACACCCTCTTACGAACTATCCGTAGTCCGTCCTCTGATGACACACTTGCTGTGAAGAACATTCATCGCCGGGTTAATAATCTTCGAGAACATCTGGCTAAGAAAATTACTCCTGCTTCTGATCTGTTGCTTTCACAGTGACGACTTACAATTGTCGCGGGTTTGTGGCACCCGATGTGAACGCTCTTGTTTACGAGGACCTTGCAGCCATTGAAAGTGATGTCCTCCTCCTTCAAGAGACTCATTGTTCTTCAGATACGCCGACTCATCGTTGGCGAGCATGGCCTTATACCTTTTCCCACTCATACCGACAGTCGCGGTCCGGTGGAACTGCCGTCGGAGTTCACCGCCGATTTATGCAACGTCTGATTTCTGTTTCTGTCACAAATGTGTATTTAGATTTATTGCAATGCCTTACCTTCTGTACTGCTGCTGTCACTTTTCATGTGTTTAATGTGTACATCCCAACTGATGATTCGTATGCTACTCCTCTTTTTCTGAGCTTACGTTCCACGCTTGATGCGCTCCCCTATGCAGAGGGTTTTATCCTCGGGGGTGATTTAACTGTACTCTGCAACCATCCATTGACCGTTCCTCGCATGGCGAACATCGTGCACGTCTGGTTTCTCAGTTAACTCAGTTTCTAAGTATTACCAGTTTGTTGATTCCTACCGCCAGCTACACCCGCATACCATCTCTTTCACTAGAGTCGGTCCTCTGGCGCAAGGCTCAGTTGCTGCTAGACTTGACCGTATCTACGTTTCCTCTTCTTTGCTTCCTGCAATCACTGCTGCGCGGCATTTTGCAACTGTGTCTTCAGACCACTGCGCCTTGTCTTTATCAATTTGTGTCTCTCCGTCTTCGCCTTCTGTGCGTCGTGGATGGACTTTCGATGATACCATGTTGCAAGATCGCTCTTTTTGTGCTGCAGTTGAGCAATTTCTTACTGCCCGGAAACCCCTCCTTGCTACTACACCGAGTGCACTCAGCCTGTGGTTAGACACTAAGCGCGATCTCTTAAATTTGGTACGCGAACTCTCGTTTTCCATCTCTACCGCTTGGTCGATGGCGGTCAGCAATCTCCGAGGTGTTCTTTCTTCCTTGCCGCTGACAGACCCGCAGTATCCAGAGATTCAAGAAGAACTACATGCTCATCTCCTACCAGCGGCCCAACAGGCTGTTCGTCGACTGCGGCTTCTTCATTTCTCGCCAACACCACAAACCTTTCCAATTCTTTCTAAGATGGAAACCACGCGGCGTAAGTCGACATCACTGCGTCATCTTCGTCTTCCAAATGGCTCTGTTACTTCTGATGCTTCTCTTATTTGCTCTCAAGTCCGTCACTTCTTTTAGGAGAAATTCCTTGCTGTTGCGCAGGATTCGGACCTTTCCTCCTCTCCCCTTCTCACTTCTCTTCCTCAGGTCCCGCCTTCTCTGTGTTCTCCTCGTACTGCTAACTTCAGTTTGTCTGACCTTAGGGCAGCTTTTGATTCTCTTAACTCACACTCTTCTCCTGGACCTGATGGTCTACCACTGTCCTTTTACCGTGCTTTCCTTCCGTTTCTCCTACCTTTCCTTTCCGCTGGATTTTCGTGCGCTCTTTCTTCCTCTGCGTTTCCGCCAGAATTTACGGTTGCTCATGTCATCCTCCTGCCGAAGAAGGGAGACCCCTGAATCTGACCAATTGGCGCCCTATTTCTATTCTTAACATTGATTACAAATGGTTTACTAAACTTCTTTCTCGCCGCTTAAATTCTATTCTTCCGTTTCTCCTTTCCCCCGACCAGTCATACACCGTGCCTGGTCGTTCTATTTCTAACAATATTTCTTTTCTTCTCCATGTCACCTTCCTTGCTCATAAACATTCAGAACCTCTCGCCCTGTTTAATCTTGATCAACAATCCGCGTTTGATAATGTTTCTCATAACTATCTCTCTACTGTTTTAACCCACTACGGCTTACCCTCTTCTTTTGTCACTCTCCTTCTCAGTCTCTACCGGGGCGCCTATTTTCATATTCGGACGGCTACATTTTTGACGGCACCTATTCCCTTTCGGCGTGGAATTCGGCAAGGTTGCCTCCTTTCGGGGCAACTCTTTGCTCTTGCATTCGAACCTTTTCTGATCGCCTGCCGATCAGCATTTCTTTCTTCCTTGCCACCGATCGTCTCAAGCACCAGGCATCACCAATTTTTTGTCTCCGCTTACGCAGATGATGTCACTTTTTGCATCCACCGAGATGACCAGTTTGATATTCTCCGCTCCACGTACCAACAATACGCAACTATCTCCGGTCCGTCTTTGAATGTTCTTAAGAGCACTGGGTTGTGGTGCGGGTCGTGGAAGGGCCGCACTGATACCCCGTGGGGTGCGTTGTGGTCCTCCACGTCCCAGAAAATCCTTGGCACCCATATTGGTCATTCATTTACTGCAGGTAATCTTACTTAGCAAGATCTTCTTCCTCGTCTACAACGTACAGCAGCTTTCTGGCGCTTCACTCACTCATTTGCGTCCTACTTCCAACGGGCGCAAATCGTCAAGCGATACCTTCTCTCTCAATGCTTGTTTTCCTGGACCTCAACGGTGTTTAACCTGAGACGTCAGTCTACTATCAATAGCATCTTTACATCAGTCATCTGGTCTGCAAAACATTGGGTGGCTGCTACGACACTTACTCTCCCTGCCTCCTTAGGTGGAATTCATCTACCGGATGTTCGCTCTTATTACCGCGCCTCTCGCATTGTTTCATTCTTACGCCTTCTTATCTCCCCCTGTCCCTCACTTTCCTCTACCTTCGATGTCCTTATCTCTCTTCACGATCCATCCTTTTCTTTTCTCCTTTTTCTTCGGATGGATTCCTATCCCTTTTACTTTTACCATTTTCCACCCATTCTTTCTGAAGCTCTAGCGTTTTTCCGTTCACTTCCACTTCTCCGTGCACCACCTTCTACTACCCGCGATATCCTCACCGAACCGCTTTTCTTTTCCACTCTGATTCACTCTTCCGACCAACCCTACTTTATCTTTCCCTGTTGGGTCCGCTTTGGGATTTTAACTGTGCAAGCTCTGGTTACTACCGATTTATCCTGGAAGCCCATCTCCTCTCTTTTCCCTGATCCTACTCCTTCCGAGGAGGAGGATTTTGCTCTCCTTCGCTCTACCCTCCGTTTCCTCTTCCCCTCCCTTGTTTCTGAAACTGGTCTTATTTCCGTTTCTGGCCCTAGCCTTTCTCTCCCTTTCTTCCTTTCTCTTCGAGATTCCACCGTCCCCATTTCTTTTTTAACTGTTGCTTCGATCTACAATTTTCTCCGAACACCCTTTGCTCTGCTACACCCACTCCCTGACGTTTCTCCTTCACTTTCTCTGACTATCTGGAATGCTTCCTTTTCTCCTCTCTCCTCCCCGCTAGAGCGTAATATTCAATGGCGGTTTCTTCACCGTCGCCTTCCTGTTCCTTCTTCTCTCTTCCATATGTCCCTCTCTCCTTCTCCACTCTGTTGCTTTTGTGATTCCGAAGGTGACATCGAGCACATATATTGTCATTGCCCGATCTTGTGGCCGCTGCCTCATACTGCCTTTCGACTTGCTGGCGCTATCTGCTCACAAGATCTCCCCTTTCAAGCATATCCCTGGTTGCTTCTCACAAAGCACCCACCACTTAAACTTCCTGATGTCTGCCCCTACTTATTTGTTCTCGCGAAACATGTGCTCCACCTTTATCGCCTCTCTCTACGCTCCAATTCTACTATACCCAGCATCGTTTCTGCTGGAGGGATTTTACGGAAGATCTTTCAGAACCGCATCTTGGCTCGGCTCCGGTTGGAGTACTTCACAGCGTCTACTCCTCAACCTATGGCTTCTTTCCGGTCTGCCTGGGCGCAAGATGCAGGGTGGTTCCACGTTGATGGTTCGACGCTTTATCTTTTGTGATGAAAGACCCATTTCCTCATATCGCATCGTGTGTCTGTTTAACGCGTTGTGTGGTATTGTGTATAATTTTTCATTTTGGTATAACATTGTACCTACTTTCAGGCAAGTTATCCTGAGTAAAATGTTGTGTTGTGTTAAGTTGTTAACTACATGATAGTTATGCATATTCTACCTGTATATTTCGCTTCCCTTCACGATCACTGCATTGTAAATGTGTTTTATATTCCTGTTGTCTTGCATGGCTTTACACAGGTCTATGGTTGAGTCTAAGGTAATCGGACTCTAGTTTCTACTTATTCTTTTGTGTTTTTGAATGCTGCTTAGCTACTTACCTTACGGCTTTTGTTGTACTGTAAATATTGAGTTGTCTGCTTACTAGATACCTTTGCATATCCCCTACCTTCTTTTCATCTTAATTTTGCCGGTTGAAGTGAGTTTTTATATTTTATTGTGTACGTTTTGCATGCAGTGTGACACGTGCTTTATTTTGTAAAAGTGCACCATGTTGTTTCTGGCATGTTCTTACTATAGTATATGTTTGTTAATATCTCTATTATTTCACTACACTCTTGATCAGTGTTTGATTTGTATTTCTGCGTTCGTTTTCGCTCATAGTTTACTACTTTGATCTATTTGTTACAGTGTACCGTGTTGTTTCCTGCATTTGTTTTATCATTGTGTAAGCTTCTAATTTTCTTTTCTTCTATGTCCCAACTTCTCAAGTGTGCATCAATTGTCATCACCGTAATGTGTTCTGTCTTGGGACTGTGTTTGCTTGTCTTTTTCATTTATTCACTCTTCACCTTCTCCTGTTTACAACTTAGCGTGTTAGTCTGTATCTGTTTCATAGCCTGTTTTCTTTGCCTGTAAGCTTGATGTGTTGTACTTCCCGACTTTCCCTCTGCTTGATTGCTATGCCTATTGTAAGCTTCTTCATCACACGAGTTCTTGCCCATGTTCATTACACCTACAATTGTCTTTGCTTTTGCCGAATACCCTCTAGTTTTCTGTGTACATGTTTGTGTTGTTTACTTTAGAACGGTGTTTACCATTTTTAGTGATTTTAGCATTTTTCGTGTTATTTTGTGGGCGTTACCTTGTACATATGATCACTTATTGTTCTTCTCCTGTTTTCACCTTAGATGGTGCGCCTGTATCTTTTTCTTTAATAAAATGTTGAACTCCTCCAATTCCTGTACGTTTGTGGTGATATAGCACGAGCTGTCGTCAGAGCTCTCTGACTTTTCGAGTGTCAATGTGGTAATAGCCTGTGTGGAGTGGTTTGAAGTAGCGTGACATGTTCGTGAATATTTCTTGCATCTTTTCATGAAGTTACAGAGTATTAGGTAGTATTGTTTAATCATACGAAGCGTATTTTTGAGTGGTTGTGTTTGCCGTTGACGAGTTTTGCAAATTGCGGTTTCCACTGGCCATGTTGTACGTAGCCCTCGAACGGAAGTTAATCGACGTGGAACAACATCTACTGATAAGGCATCGTCAAATCAAAGGAGTGCTCCTATCGTGACCTCTGACGGGGTTGCCATGGTAATCGACCCGTGCTCTTCAGGGGATAACAATTCGACTAGCCGAAGTGGTTCTGGAGGTCAACAGAGTTTATCTTGGCAAGTGCCTGCTGAAGGGATTTTTACGACGACAAGGTCGCCAGGTGTTTATACTGATGAGACGGGAACTTACAGTTGGGCATCCGTAGTTGAAGCGGCGAATTCAGATGAAACAAGTGATCAACGCGGTTCTTAAGGGACTGAGTTACAGGGACATCGTATTCGCCTAACGCTCTCAGAACACTAAGGTATGTCAAGATCTTCATGATCTTTTAGAACGAACGATTGTTTTCCATGCGTTACCACAGACACCGTTGCCTGTATACATGAAGCCTTTAGAGGAGCGAATACCAAAAGATGGAATCACACGTAGTCAATGTGGTGTTTCTGTCTTATTTATTAATAGTACCGATTGTAATATTGTTGTAAAACAAGGGATTTCCCTTAATCAACATATTTTGTACCCTGGTTATGCACGTGAACGACCCGTCACTGTTACCTTTTTCCCGGTTCCACTTGAGGTACCACATTCGGGCTTGACAGAACTTCTTTCCCAGAGGTGCCGGGTGGTAGGACCAGTACTCAGAGTAAAAGATGCCACTCGGACATCTACATATTGCCACGTTAGCGGGTCAAAACGGACACTTCGGGTCGTGATTCCTGATGAATAATCTCTTCAGGCTTGCCCTAAGGAAGCTGAAATTGTATTGGGCTCTAGATATTTTATCTTTAATATTTATACTGGCATTTACTGCTTCGTTTGCCATGAAAAAGGACATATCCGTGCTCAGTGTACATCTCTATATAGGTCATCTACGAAGAGGGATCTTTTTGCTTCTCGTGAGGGAAGATTAGTTTAACCTAGAGTTTGGTTGGATTTAGAATATGGTACTACACAAGCCGGTGACGGGGCTTCTTCCTTGTCTGGGCCTCTAGAAACACGATTGCTGGATTCAGAGGAGGCGGCTGGTGAAATGATACAGTTGGCTGTCCCGTCAAGGAGAGATGCTAGTCCGAAATCTGATTCTTTGGATTCTGGTGCTACGTCAACAGCAGATGCTGGTACATTAGATAATGTCATCTCACCGGATTGTTCGGTGATTTTTCAATCTCTTGCGGAAGACACAGGTACGTCTTCGGTTCCTAAACGTCCTAGTACTGATTCAAATAGTGGCCAGTTGAAACGTAGTAAATCTGAAAGTTTTGTTCAACCGGAATTTATGGCCAACGCAGATCTTTCATTTCTTCTTGAACCAGAGTGGAAGGATAAAAGAAACAAATCATCACGGTATCGTCTTCTTTTAGAACTTCTTGCAACTTGTCCTGATAAAGAACCAGTGGACTTATTTAATTTGAAATTCGTATTTGTGCCAAATAAAAAAGCTCGTCCACTAAATTTAGATTTTTTTGCGGACTTCCAGCATTGTTTAAATAGTAGTGTTTCTCAACTAAATGCTGTTTTACATCGGATTATAACGAAAAATTCTGTTCCGGACCTGTTGAAAACATATTATAAGGTATATTATAAACGTATTGAGGACATTAAGGCCTATATAAAAAAAACATAATACAGTTGACAGCGATTGATGTGTTACTTAGAGTTTGTAAAATTTTCAGATGGTTTCATTTATTCTTAATGTTATTTTCTTGTTTGTAACTTTCGGAGATTCCGATGTGTTTATAGTTGTCTATAGACACTCTTTCCTATTAACGTGTGAATTCAAGTTCTTGTTAAACTGTGTTCCAATTCTTGGGGAATTTTTATTAATTTTAAAGTTGTATTGTTTTGTTTTATACAATTCTATGATAATCTATTCATTAAATCAGGTGTTTTGTACCTGCAATATTGCCTACCATAATGTCAACAGCAGATCCTCCAGTTTCCGTACATTTCGGGGTGGTGGTAATTTAGCGCAAACCCGCTTTTCCAAGTCGAACCACAAACGTTCGATTGGGTTCATGACAGGTGAATTTGGGGGCCAGGGCATTAACAGAAAGTCACCAGCATGATCCTCGAACCACTCCTTGACGACTCAGGCAGTGTGGCATGGCACACTATCCTGTTGGTAATAGCCATCACCAGCAGGGAACACAGTTACCATGAATGGGTGAATTTGCACGCAACGATGCTCAGATACCTGGCAGCTATCAGGGATTGAGGTATTGGGATAATGGGGCCTAAACTGTCCCAAGAAAACATCGCCCACAGTATAACACCGCCGCCGGCCTGTTTCCGCCCAACAGTGCACCCAGGTGTCATAGCCTCTGTTGGTAATCGGCGTATCCGCGCTCGAGTGTCTACGTGATGCACCAGTTCGTTCAGACCAGGCCACTTTCTTCCAATCATCCACGATCCAATCTCGATGCTCTTGGGCCCATTTCATGCGTTGTTGGCGATGACGTGCGGTGAGCATGGGGACCCGACCGGGTAATCGGCTACGCAGGCCTATGCGCAGGAATCTTCGATCAACTGTGTGCTGTCACATATTGCCCTGATCCCCACAGGTGTGGCTGTGGGTGATTTGCCGCACTGTAGCTCTGCGGCCGCTGTGAGCAATGAGCGACAATCTCCGATCCCCTCTGGCATCAACGAGCTTCGGGCGACACATGGCAGTTTGGCCAGCTATGCGCCACTTTTGATACGTACTCACTACAGCGGCACGTGAACAACCCACAAGCCTCGCTGTTTCTGAAATCGTAGTTTTAAGGCGCCGCCGTGCCATCACATCTTGTCCTTTATCAAACTCCGATAAATCGGCAACTTTTCCCGTTCTGGCTGCGAACACTCTACTAACCGAAAACCAATCCTCGGGTTGTATATATACTGCTCGGTGAACTTCACCTGTGACACCGTTCGGTCTCCAGGCGCGCTCATTTCTCTAGGCTAGGGGTGGTAATATTGTAATGGCTCATCGGTGTATATCCTAAGGCAAATCTCAACGAAAGACAGCCTAAAACAAGACAGCTGTCAAACCAAACGTAGCAAAACATCGTCCTTATATCTTAGTTTCTTACGTGCGTCACACTGTCCCTGATATCAATACTCGTTGCCAAAAACATTCGGGCGAGAGAGAAAATGTAAACGTTTAGCGACGAAAATGCTTAAAGGACAGTGAACCAAATATACATAGAGATAGGAACTAAAAGAGAAAGTCATACTTTGGTCACAAAAAGTCAGGCATGTTGAGGTTTCGAAGGGAAAAACGTGGTGATATGCAAATTTAGCGACTACTGGAGATCGGTTACCAGCTTGTGTAGCTACGTCATATGTAAATTAGCATCATGACAACACAGCACGTGACGTGCGAGCTCCGATAAAAAAGTATCCTGCGAGAAGTGGAAAACTGGTCGTTTCACCGCTTGGTCTAAAAGTTGGCTAAATGTATTGCCTTCAGTGTGGAATTTACCAGAAAAGATGTCCAGACGACGTTTAAGCATTGACATCAGAAATAGGGCTGTTGGCATGTTACAGGCAGGTGTACGGCAGATCGATGTGACTGCTGTTTTAGGAGTTCCGCGAAGTGTAGTAAGTCGGTTACACACAAGATTCCTACGGCATGGAAATGTTGAAGATCAACCCAGGAGTGGTCATTCGAGGATAGCCACCAGGAAACAAAATCACTTCCTGACAATAAGTGCTCGGAGGAGGCCTAGCATTACCAGTAGCTAACTCCGGGAATCACTTCGAGCTGCTTCTGGTGTCACAGTATGTACTCAAACGGTATGAAACTGTCTTCACGAGTACGGACTCAGAGCGAGGAGGCCGCTGGATGTATAGCATTGACATCAGCTCACCGTCGTTAGAGATGTACCTGAATCCAACAGTTACATGTCATGGAATACAGAGTGGCACCATGTACTTTTCACAGACTAATCCCGTTTCACTCTTTATCCTCATACTCGATGAGGACACGTATGGAGGAGATCCGGCACACGAATGTAACCGCATTATGTGCAGTCCGTCCACCCTTACCAGCAGCAGTCAGTTCTGGTCTTAGCAGGAGTGTGTTTTAATGGTCATACTTCCTTGTATGTTCATGAATGCCTCAGTGTTCCGAAACGAGATCACTGTGCTCACTGTGAACTGTTTCACACTGCTAATGAACATCATTCCGTTTTCTCGATGACAGTGCAACCAGTCACTGGAGTGTGGAGTGTGCTTCAGGAGCTGGAAAATCATGGGATTGAATCGTTCCAACTGCCTCCGAGGTCTTCTGACCTTAATCCTATGGAGAACATTTGGGACATTTCTACAGCGACGTATGGATAGCCATGTTCCATACCCCAGTAAACAGGCAGATCTCCGTAACGTGTTGCCTATTATTCGGCACGAGCTGCCCCAGACCCTCATCAATAATGTAATTGCAAGTATGCCTCGTAGGTGTCAAGACGTTCTTCGACACAGAGGTGGTGTTACCGGGTACTGAAATCCAGAAGGATGGATATTCTCCGAATTTATCATTTTGCCTATATTGCAGTGCTACTTTGTTGTGTGCAAAAATTGCACCATAAATTGTTTTTGTAAACGCACTCTTTATCGTTTGTCTTACGTAGCCTCAGTGATGTTATTTTGATGCGTGTTACTTGAGTCAGAAACATACCCTTAAGAGTAATTGAATTAGAGACAGCTGGTGTTATGCAAATGTGGCGCTGTGGGCGGCCCTGTAAACGAAAACGACATGACGTATGCAGCGATCCGACAATATAAGGAGTGATGCGACGGGAATCCGTAAAAGTCGGACGCAGTATGGGTAAGACGAAGAATCTAAGTGCATTTCATCGTGGGCAACGACGAATGGGTCACTCCATCTCGGAAGTCATGCAGGCACGGGGATTTTCACGAGCCACTGTGTCACGGATGAACCGTGAGTACATCGAATCCGGTAAAACCATCCCTGCAAGGGCCAACTGCCGTGGACAACAGCGTGTGGATTAGCGGGGTCATCGTCGGCTATCTCGCATTGCAACAGCGGATAGAGATAGACGGGCCACAGTGCAAGAAATCACTCGGCAATTTAACGCTGGTGTACAAAAACGTGTAAGCAGCCACACCATCCAGAACCATCTTCTCGCTATGGGGTACAGAAGCCATCGTCCCACGAGGGTACCGCTGCTGACCGCACATCACAGGGTGCAAAGGTTAGTATGAGCGCGGGAACATCGCCACTGGACCCTAGACATGTGGGAAAATGTTGCCTGGACTGATGAGCCGTTGAGATTCACGTTGGTACATGCGGATGGCAGGATACGAGTATGGCGCAAACCACATGAAGCGATGGATCCTTCTTGCCAGCAGGGTACTCTTCAAGCTGGTGGGGGTGGCATTATCGTCTGGGGGTGTTTACGTGGACCGAAATGGGACCCCTGGTACGTGTAACATTGTCTCTCACAGGTCAATGTTACCGGGATATCCTGGACGGCCATTTGATCCCGTTTGTGCGTCTTCAACATCCCACTGGGGACCTCATCCTGCAACAGACAATGCACCGTGCCATCGCTCCCGAATTGTATCCGAATGGTTGGATGAACACTCCACCGACGTGACCTCGCTTCCTTGGCCAGCTAGGTCACCTGACCTCAGCACATCTGGGATGCCATCAAGAGAGATGACCCCCTCCATGAAATCTTCGTTAACTGTGGGAGCTTGTTCAGGGGTCGTGGATCCGTATGGCTTCCCAACGCTTCCGGTGTCTTGTCGAGTCCATGCCGAGACGAATCGCCGCCGTCATCAGGGCGAAAGGTGGTGCTACACGTTACTAGACAGATATCTCTAATTCGATTGCTCTTCAGTGTGCATCCTTTATTTCATGGAATATTCCTCACTTTTTGTGACCAGTGTATTAGTCGAGCAGTGACTGTTAAGTAAGAGGACAATCTGAGTTTAGATTTGAGTGCTTCGGAAATAAATTTTTGTTAATAGAGATATAATCATAAGCCCAATAATATAATCTCGAATAGGACTGCTGTGATATGAATGAAGCCTCAAAAATCAGATTTGAGTTTCTGCGTGGTAAGAACAATAGTAAGTTTGCATGTCCGGGCCTAACTGTGCAACAAACGAATGTGGAGAAAATCAGTGAATTTGCAGTCCTGAATTTAACCCAATCACACGAGATTATTTTGCTGCGCAAAATTATTATAATTTTTTTTTTGTGAGAAAATTTGTTTTGGAAAATACTCAAGCGATACTCATTTCACGTGGAACGAAGACAAAAGGGATGAATGAGCTGTTGCTGTTGTCTACAACGGCCGTGCCATAAAAACTGAGAGTAAAATCACACAAAATGAAGAAATATAGGTACAGCAAAATATATGTTATTCTTTCTCAAACTACAGTGGCGTACAAAAATTAGGGACAAGACGGTTTTTCGAATGTAACGTCGTGCAGAAGTGCTCCACATCGACTCAAATCATACCATAAGATCCCCAAGATGTAAGAATATGGGACAAGTGCGCAAAACCGTCCAAACAAGGAATTCAAAGGACACAAAGGCACTTTATTGAAAAGGTAGCTTCGAGCACTACTGGACAGAAGACAGAAACGTCCATGTGACAGGCGGCTGCCAAGAAAAATCCAGTCTTTAGTAGGGTCTATGATCACCCCTGACTGCGTTGCAGGATTTACAACGTCTGTCGATGCTGAGGACGAGGTTGTCAAGGAGTTGTTGAGAATCGCGGCCCATTCCTCTTGTAGCGCCAATCGCAGCTGCGGAATCGTTGCTGGCGGCTGGTGACGTGCTGCCAATCGTCTCCCGAGAAGGTTCCACACGTGTTCGATTGGATTTAAGTCCGGGGACCTTGCGGGCCAATCCATGCGTTGAATACCTTCACTCTACAACAGCTCTGCGACAGCCACTGTACGATGAGGTATAGCGTTGTCGTCCATGAAGAGGAACTCAGGACCCACAGCACCTCTAAACAGACGCACGTGAGGCAGGAGAACCTCGGCACAACAGCGGGCACCAGTGACTGAAACTCCTTGCAAGATGTGGAGGTCAGTACGGATACCAAGCATGATACTGCCACAAACGAGAACTCCGCCACCTCCAAACCGGTCCCTTTCGATGATGTTGGAGGTGTGATTGCGTGTCCCCTGCTCTCTCCAGATGTGTATACGTCCAGAATCGCTCGTCAGACTAAATCGGCTCACATCCGTAAATAGAACTCGACCCCATTGCTGATGTGTCCAGTTCTTGTGTTCCCGGAAGCACAGAAACCGCCGTCTCCGATGATCAGGCGTTAATGGCACACACCGTACTGGTCGTCGTGCAAATAGACCACCTTTGTGCAGCCTCCTGGTCACGGTAAAACGCGATAACGGAAGTCCAGTTGTCTGTTGCATGTGCCTTGCGATTTATCTCGCTGTCTGCCGTCTGTCTCTTCTCGTCTGTAGGCCGCCGCGGTGGTTGCTCATAGACAACCACTGCTAAACTCTCGGACAGCTGTTCCTGTCGTTTGAAATGTTCTCCAAGCTCGTGAAACGATGCTGTGAGCGATCCCGAACTCCTAGGCCTCACTAGTCACACTTCGACCTTCTTCCAACTTCCCAATGACGCGACCTCGGGTAAAGTTATCTAGATGTCGTCTACTATATTGCCTGTTGGCCATATCACACGGTGGCAGCAACTCGACGTCGTTCAAACCGATGTACACCGTGCAATAGCTTTCACCGAATTGCTGAGCGCGCCCGTGTGCTTTATACCCCCCCCCGCTACGTCATGCTGCATATATGCGTATGCCCTACCGTACCGGACCCTAGTCTATCTACTGAGTGGTCCTTCGGTCCGTTTTGCCTGCTCGCTCCGCTGTTATCCTAATTTCTCCTCTTCGTTCTTAATTTTTGCACACCAGTGTATCTTCCGTCGGATGATATGCAACGGTCCAATCGTTCAGTCCACTTTTCAAAGCATGTTGCGAAGGCATTTTGTGGAAGCTGCTTTAGCGACCCCTGTACAGCTTGAATAAGGTCAGCATCTGTTGCGCCACGGAACTTCACCTTCATTGTTGGAAACAGCCAGAAATCGCACGTGGCGAGATCAGGACTGTGGGCAGGCTGTGGCATGATTTCAATACTGCATTTCGTAAGAAACTGTTGAACACAAATAGCCACACGTGGGCGGGCGTTATCATGGTGTTGGGTCCACTTGCCCACCTGTTCCGGTCGCTTAATCGATATGTGTCGTCGCAGACTCTTCAAGACTGAAATGTAATACTCAGCATTGATAGTAATTTGTGGAGTAATGGTATGCTGGTAGACTACACCTTTATGATAAAAGAAAATGATCATCATCACCTTCCCAGCTGATTTGGTTTGGCTGTCTTTTTTCGGAGGAGGCGAGCCTGTGTGTTTCCAGACACTCGTTGCGCGCTTCGTGAGGGGGTCGAAATAGTAGACCCGTGTTTCTTCGGCAGTTATTACTGTATTTAGAAAGCTTGGATCCTTTGCAATCATTTGTTTCCACTCATGACACACCTGAACTCTGGCTAACAATTGTTCTCTCGTCAGGTGATGAAGTACACATCAGGAACATACACGATGCAGCGGTAATTTGTCGCGTAGAATGCGAAATGCCGACGTTTTTGAAATATTATTTGACGCCGCTATGTCTTCACATGTCATTCGTCGATCTTCTTGCAGGATTGCCCAAACAGTGTTAACAATAGGCTCCGTAACGACACTTTCTGGTCGACCAAGCCTAGGAGCGAGTTCTACCGACAAACACCCTGTTTTGAAATCATGGTGCCACCTAAAAATCGTTGACTCACCCAACCATTTATCTTTGTAAGCTTTTTTCATCAAATCAACTGTTTCTGGAGCCGTTTTTGCCCAAACGTTAGCAAAATTTTATCGCACAACGCATTTATTTCACTTCTTAACTCTGAATCACTCACCTCCATAGCTGTATGGCGAAATGCATACGTAGCTTAAACAACTGCGCAAAAACAAAACCAGAATCGTCTGCCACAGCTAATAACTGTTGCCACAGATACTTCTTTAATTCAGTTAGTCGTCTGCGTGGTTATGTTTCCCCCTCGCACTGTTGCCAACTAAAAAAATACTCTCAGTCTTTATGAACGGCCTTTTTTTTTTTTTTTGATTGTAGGTTTAACGACCACCGTGAGCAACTCAATGGGCTATAAGCAGTCGCCCGTCCCTAATTTAGGGTCACTGGTTCCAGGGAAGGAGAGAGCCAGTGCCGTAAGACAAACACAACATCCATGCCTCACCGGAATTCGAACCCGGACCCCGTTCGGACGAATGATCAGAGACAGCGCCTTAGACCACTGCGCCACCGGGGCGGCGAACGGCCTTTGTAGAACGTCCTTCGTAGAACGGCCCACGCCGCCCCGGTGGCGCAGTGGTCTAAGGCGCTGGCCTCTGATCATTCGTCCGTAAGGGGTCCGGGTTCGAATCCCGGTCAGGCATGGATGTTGTGTTTGTCTTACGGCACTGGCTCTCTCCCTTCCCTGGAACCAGTGACCCTAAATTAGGGACGGGCGACTGCTTATAGCCCATTGAGTATGATTTTACGTGAAATGCTTTAACACATTCGCTGCCACCATAAGAATGTGTAAATAGGGGCCATGGGTAAAAAACGAGATATTGTGACTGACGATTGAAAGTAATGACATGTAAATAAAGCATATGAAGCATTTAATTCCAAAACAAACTGTCAGGCCATCGGTGATCATGGCAGTCAATGTGTTAAACGACCTTTTGAAAAAAGACTAAACTCTAACATATAAATTTGCTATAAAATTTCAATGTACTTAAGGCTGCAGACTGTTATTGGTTGAGTGGACACAAATACACTGCTGGCCATTAAAAGTACAACACCAGGAAGATCGCATCCCAGGGGCTCGAAAGTTGGCAGAACACGAACGCACATGTAAGTGATTAACCGGGCAGAAAATATGGAAATCATGTGGGACAGTAACGCCCCCTGGAAATCATATAAGAGGGGTGAACAAGAAGCCGGTGTTAAGCAATCGAAGCATGTTTGCTTACCGTTCCTAGCTACGGACAACTGCAGCATGCCCCATCGAAGACAACGGTAGCCCTACCAGCAGGTTTCCGACTTCACTGGCGTCCGAACGTAAAAATGGATCTACTGGACGTTAAGTTCTTAGAAAAATGTGTGATGCTAATCCCACACATCATCTGGAATTAGAGAGAATTCCTTTTTCTGCAGGGAGATACGTACTTCAAGCATGGTTTGCCGGCTGACCCGGAAACCTACGATTCCCTCCCAGCCCTTTCTCATGGGGAAGGGGGATGTATGTGACGCAGTACAGAGGCGACGCACATGTCAAGATGGCAAGTAGCAGGGATAAGCACTTGTCGGTGTAGATTAATTGGGGAAGCACTCGGCTCCGGAGCAGAAGGATGCTGATTCGAGTCTTGCCACCAGCAAATTTGTGTTTTGCTACAAAAGTTAGCTTTAGCTTAATTAATTTATAAAAGTGTGCGTGGTCCGGCGACACTTTTCTCACATCATCATCATCATCATTGTCAACCATTATCAATCCACTGCTGGACGAAGGTCTCCCCAAGTTTCCTCCACAACGGTCTGTCTTGTGCCAGTCTCCTCCATGTCACCCCTGCATACTTTCGAATTTCATCCACCCATCTCCCATGTGGTCTTCTTCTGGGTCTTTTCCCTGTCCCTTGGAATCCAATCTAAAATTTCAGCTGTCCATCGATGATCTGTCCTTCTGGCAGTATGTCCAGCCCATTGCCATTTCAGGGATTTAACTCTGATCATGATGTCTTCCACTCTTGTCATTTTTCGGATCCACGAGTTCCTCTTCTTATCTCTCCTGGTTACACCAAGCATGCACCTCTCCATGCTTCTTTGAGTTGTCTGCAGCCTTTGTATGTCTCTTTTAGTTAAGGTCCACGTCTCTGCACCATACGTAAGCACTGGAAGGATGCATTGATCAAACACTTTTCTTTTAAGACATAATGGCATATTGCTCTTGAAAATTATGCTGTTTCTTCCAAAAGCTCTCCAGGCAAGTTTTGTACGCCGATTAATTTCTTCATCAATGTGACCCTCACTTGATATCTGCTGTCCAAGATAAACGTACGTGTCTGTTATCTCCAGCTTTTCTCCATCAATCGATAAATCTTCATTTCTTGTAAAAGCATTGAACATCACTTTTGTCTTCTGAAAGTTCATTTTTAATCCCACTTCTTTACTCTTGTCAGCAAGTTCCTGGATCATACTCTGCAGCTCTGATGGGGTAGTTGCAAAAATGACTACGTCATCAGCAAAACGAAGGTGGGTTAGATAATCTCCATTAATCTTTATCCCCTTGTTTTCCCAGCTCAGTGACTGAAAAACACCCTCCAATGTGGCATTAAAGAGCTTCGGAGATATGGTGTCACCTTGTCTCACTCCCTTTCCAATTTTTATGTGTGTTGTATTTTCAAACAGCCTAATCTTTGCACTTGCATTTTCATAGATGTTATTAATAATATTAATGTATGCATCTTCAATACCGCAGGTTTTCAGAGCCATTGTAACTGCTGATGGTTTCACCGAATCAAAGGCTTTTTCATAATCGATAAAAGCCATGCACAATGGAAGTTCATATTCCCTCGCTCTTTCAATTAGTTCTCTCAGCACGTGGATATGATCTATTGTGCTGTAGCCACTCCTGAATCCAGCTTGTTCTCTCGGTTGAGCCATGTCCAGTGTTACCTTCAAGCGGTGTGAAAGAACTTTAGTGAAGATTTTATAAACTACTGATAGGAGGCTGATAGGTCTGTAGTTTCCGAGATCCTCAATGTCACCTTTCTTATGTAGCAGGATCATTGTAGCGGTGTTCCAATCCTCAGGAATCTTTCCTTCATTAAGGCATCGAGTGAAAATTTGGGCGAGTACTGTTTCGATTTCTCCACTTGCTTCTTGTATGATGTCTACAGTAATTCCATCTTCTCCTGGAGCTTTTCCTCGCTTCATGTTCTTGATTGCATGTGCAACTTCTGCTGGAAGGACTGGAGGAACTCTGGTACTGGTATCTTTCATGATGTCTGGAGTGCATATATCATCCCTTTCATATAATTTGGAGTAGAAATCTTTCACTCTTGTCAAAATTTCGCCTCTATTTCTTGTTACAGAACCATCTTCTTTTCTCAGTGCCATAATCTGTTTTCTTCCCTTACTGAGATGTCCCTTTGCTAACTTTAGGCTTTGGTTGTTTTCAATTGCTTTCCTCACTAGTTCACAGTTGAATTTCCTTACGTCTTCAGTGATACTTTTTCTTACTGTCTTGCATAGCTCTATATATTCCACTTTGGAAGTCACATCTTCTTTAGTTGTCCTCATCTCTCTTCTTTTTGCATCAACATTTTCGTTTTTCCTGATAATTTGTTCACATGCAACTTGTTCTTAGACCCAGCTAATTTTGTTGCTGTTTCCATAAGAGCTTTTGTTACTTTTCTGTTAACTTCAGAGATGTCCACTTCTTCCGATGTTAGGCCTTCTAAAGCAGAGAACCTGTTCTTCAGTTCTAACTTGAAGGTATTATGGTGTTTTTTAAGGTTGGTTATGTCAATAGATTTTGTTTGTCCTATGAGCTTGCCACGTTCAAGTTTAGTGTTGAGGTGCATCTTACATCTCACCAATCTATGGTCACTACCTGTGTTGAACTTGTTTAGCACACTGCAGTCTTCTATGACGAATTTTTTGTTACACATAATAAAATCAATTTCACTTGTCGTCCCATTTGGATGTCTCCATGTCCATTTCCTGTGTGGCTTTTTCTTGAAGAAGGAGTTCAAGATGAAAAACCCTTCTGCCTCTGCAAACTCAACGAGAGTATTTCCACGCTGGTTTCTGTTGCCATGACCGAATTTACCTACCGAAGTTTCATTCTGTTGCCGTTGCCCTATTTTTGCATTGAAATCTCCCATAATTATTTTCAAGTGCTGCTTACCTTTATTATTTAGATGACAAATTTCCTCATAAAATTCTTCAATTTCTTCTTCAGGATGACTTGTGGTGGGTGCATAAGTTTGAATAATCTGAGCCTGGTATCTTTTCGAGAGTTGAATAACAAGTCGTGCAGCTCTGTCAGAGGAACTTTCAACTTCTACAACTTTATCCTTCAGTTTCTTGTTTATTATAAATCCAACACCACTAGTTCTGCCAGTATCTGTCCCACGATAGTAGAAGAGATGTCCACTTTTCAGTTCGATGAGATCTTCTCCTTTTCTCCTTACCTCACTTAGCCCCACGATGTCCCACTTGATCCTTTGTAGTTCCTCTTCCAATTCAAGAAGCCTTGAATCAGAAGATAGGGAGCGTCCATTGTAAGTAGCCAAGGTCAGCATCAGATGGCAGCCTAGTCCGGTCCTCCGGGGATTCTTAGCACCCTCTGCCTTCATGTCGCACTGGCCGCTGCCTTGGCCAGGTACATTCCAGCTGCCGGAGACTGAGGGCCAAGATTTAAGTTGTGGAATCATTTTGGAGGGGTTTGGCCATAACTCACCACGCTGGCCAAGCGGGTTGGTGAGTGTGGGATAGCATTTCCTCTGATCCCGATGGTATAGTTATACCGCTATGGGCGGTCGTCAGAGCCCCTTTAGTGGGAACAGGATGCACCACGAGAAGGCGGGGTTGACATTTGTCAAGGAGAGGCTGTGATGTCACATAAATACAGGTAATTTTGGTATGTCATTTCAGAACCAACGTAGAACAAGAGAGAAATAATTTTTTTTAGCACGTCTTTTGTAAAAAAAGGTCGTGCTTATGTTATCGGTTTCCCATATCTCTGCAACTATTAGTCCGATTTGAAAAATTATTTTTGCATTGGGAAGCCTGAAATATGCGAATGACAATGCTGCACTTCGTTTTTTTTTTTTTTTTTTACTATGTGCATTTTCGTGCTAGAGGGCGTAAACGTAGATGATATCGAATTCAAAATACATTTTATTCCATATATTTGCTTCTAAGCATCCGATTGAAAAAATCTTTTACCATTCGATTCCATTTATGTCGAATAGTATTTTGGGTATAGTAATTTTTTGAAGTTACACATAGATTTTCCGCTAGGGGCGTAAAAGTAAATCGCGTTTCCCCTGATATCTCTGCTTCTGAAACTCCGATTTGAAATTTTTTTCTTCAGCGGACTCCTGATGGGAAATCTTTTGCATATAAAGTTGTAATTTTTGGTAAAGAATGGTTTGGCCACCAGAGCGCGGTATCGGAAGTGTTAATTTCTTCTTCTGATGTATTTACCACAAAATCTGAGCTTCTAAAATGTCGATTGAAATAATTCGTTCGTGGACCGATGCCACTCAGGTTGATAAACCTTTTCGGAATAATTTTTCTTAAAGTAATGCATTGTTTCTCCGGCACGGGGCGTAGATGTATATCTTATTTTTGACAATATCTCTACTTCTAAGAGTCCGCTTTGAAACATCCCTTCATTGCTGGATAGCGTTTCTGGTGCGAAATGTTTTTCATACAATTTCAAAATTTTCAAGTAAATCATGGACTTTCCGCTAGGGAGCGTAAAGGTAAATTGCGTTTCCCCCGATATTTCTGCTTCTAAAACTCCGATTTGAAAAATTCTTCCTGCGTCGCATACAGCTCCTGATGGGAAATGTTTTGCATATGATTTCTAATGTTTGGTAAAGAATGGTTTGGCCACCAGGGGGAGTAAGTGTTAATTTCTGCTTCTGATGTATTTGCAGCAAAATCTGAGATCCTGAAAATTCGGTTGAAAACATCCTTTCCTGGATCGTTACCGCTTTCATCGAAAAACTTTTCGAGAATATTTTCTTCTTAAAATAATGCCTGGTTTTCCCGCCAGCGGTCGTAGATGCATATCTTATATTTGTCGATATCACTGCATCTAAGAGTCCGATTTGAAAAATTATTTCTTTATTGGAGAGCGTTTCCGCTGCGAAATGTTTCTCATATAATTTCAAATTTTTCTTATCGTCCAAGTCTGCAACCAGAGGGCGTAAGTTCAGGATTCCGTGTACAGCAATATCTGCGAGATTAAAAATCCGCTTGAAAAACATCTTTCTTCGGTCAGACACTACTGTTTTTCGTACCAGTTCCATTGATTTTGAATAGCTTTTGATAAATTTAGTTCGCGTCAGAAAGGATTCAAAAGACGTGCTCATTACACCCGAAAATTCGGTGTCATCTTTCTTGTGTGTGTGTGTTTTTTTTTAAATTGCTCAAATGAAATAAACGATTATTTCCACAAGCTTCAAGATGATTATTCGTTCATTGCAAAAACTCCACACAAAAAGAATACGAGAAAGTGGCCCATTTCCCGAGTGGTCCACTGGGAAATATCCCAGTATCCCGATGGGCCAATCCGCCTCTGACCACATATGAGTGTCATCTTCAGCACCGACGCCCGTATTTTCAGTGTACTACGTATCTTCATTTGCTCGGATATTCAGTGTCTTGGATGTTGTAAGGTATCATCCTCGAATGGAAATCGGGATCTGCGGATTCGATTTCTTCTGCAGGGTGATGCAATTTTCTAGTTTCCGAAAGAGATGACTACACCAGAACTCCAATTATATCCGGATTAACTAGGACCACAGCCCATCCGGATATTCGGAAAATCATGATAATTGGGTTGTCTTTTTTCGGTAGGCCAAATATGTATTTATCAATTGAAGTGAGGGAATTTAATCTTTTCGTTTATCGTATTTTATAATAACAAATGTTATACAGTGTTAAAAATAAATTACAGATTTTTATTTACGTAAAATACAGTAATACAAACCAAACTTTTATCGAAAAAATTAAACAAAGAAATTACGTGTGTATATACATATTTTTAATTTACTAAACAAAACACATGACGTCTTTGCAATTAAAATTTTAACCAAACAGTATATTTTTTTCTTGCCGCCCTGGGGGAGAGGCGAGGCATCAGCAGAAACCTGTCTACCTGTCTTTGCTTGCGTCGTATGAAACGAGAAGAGTATCGGTTATGCATATAACCAATGGGAAGGCGACAGTCTTTGGCATGACGTAACAGCGGAGACCTTACTTACGGACTTCGCATGTGCTTTCTCGTTGCAGTCTCGTCGCAGTTTCACGCATTTTGGCACTCCTATGCACTTCTACATATTAATTTAATTGCTTTATTAATAAAATATCTATTGTACTGCATTATCATTTTGTATAATTTAAATGAACGAAAAAAAACAAAAAACACGTAAATAAATTAACAAATATCTTAATTTTACTTGGCCTTAAAAGAAGAACAAGCCATCCGGGTAATCGGAGTTCCGGATATCTGGAGTCCGGATAATTGGAGTTCTACTATACATGGGAAACTGAAAATATGATGTTTCTTTGCCGAAAGTGTCGTCAGCACTGCTTTTGTTTAAAAAATGATTTTATGTTTAACCATTACTAGAACGCTCTCATACTTACGTAGCGTTTGTTCTTCTGCCTAATGTTTCTAAAATACGGATTTCCTGTTATCTCTAGCTATGCGCTCTGTAACGTTATGCGTCATCTTCATACTGGCTATCAGCATCATGACAGCCGAGGCCGGTTTGTGCAGCTGGATATGCAAGTCTGTCTGCCCCATACCAGGAGTTTGCCACTTAGCATGCAAGCTTCTTTGCACTGACCCTGATAGAGTGTAAGTATTGTTTTTAAATAATAATTCGGGGTGTTTTCAGACTAGATACAAGTTTTACCACAAAAGAATCAAGACTATTTTTATATTTCTTGATGGATACCAGGTTCCATTTTACAGATGTGTGCAAGATTTAACGCATGAATATCTTTAGGCGCAATCTATGGGTTGGTGCGAATGAAATGTCCGGCAAAGGACCAGCACGCGTGGACGGCGAGAACGGAAAAGTAGGACAACTTACCTAGGCAAAATAATCCCCCTCGGCATCGACACATAGTTGCCATGTGTCCGGCAAGGCCATGATCCCGGAACGAAAAAGTCTTGTGGCTGGGACCCGAAGAAGTCATAAACTGAACGTTGAACCTCATTGTCTGCCGTGAACTGTTTCCCGGACAGGAAGTGATCCAGGCGACGAAACAGATGATTTCTTTCGGAGACAAGTCCGGGTAATAGGCAGCATGAGACAGTGCTTCATAGCCCAAGTCACTTAGTGTCGGCATCGTTCGTTATACGACATGAGGGCGATAGTTGTCCTGGAGCAGAAGAACACCATGTCTGTTGACCAAAGCCGGTTGTTTCTGCAGCAAATTTCGGCGCATCTGCTGTAATTGAGCACAATAACGTTCTGCAGTAATGGTTTGGCCTCTTGCCAAGAAACTCCGACTAATTATCCCGGCTGTGGACCACCAGACAAATGAGCATCATCTTCTTGATGTGTAGCGGTGGCTTAGGATACCGTCCAGCAGGCTGTGTCTTGCTTAACCATTGTGCAGATCGTTTCCGATTATCATAAAGGACCCACTTCTCGTCGCAGGTGACGATTCGATGCAGTAGCGGTTCCTGTTTATTCCTGGCAAGCAGTGACGTGCAGACTTCCAAACGCCTAGCCTTGTTGGCAGTTGTCAACTCATGCGGCAGCCACATGTCTAGCTTTCTGACCTTACCCAGCGCAGCCAGACGCCGAACAACTGCCGCTATCTCACAACACGTTTTTCGGGGTCCGCTTCAGCTACATGTAACAGAACATCGTTAGAAACAACAATAGGTCGGTGTCTATGTGCTTCGTTTTGCAGGTCCGTATCTCCGCTTCGAAACTTCACAAACCATCGCCGAATGATTCGTTCGTTGGCTGTATTCTCCCTAAACGCTTTGTTAACGTTTCGAGCGGCAATTCCTGCAGAATGGCACAGTTTAAATTCATACAGGAAGATGACTCTCAAATCCGGCGTCTGTATGTTTCTCTTGCAAGCCACGTTACGTCCAAACAAACCACGCCTGAATCTTGTTCTTCTCACACGTGCTAGCTATTAGTAACTCTGTGACGTAATACCCGCAACACCTGTGGGTGGTTCCATTCCGCTGTGGTGGGGGCCTGTCTCCACTGCTCGTTCCAGCCGGACATTTCATTCGCACCAACGCAATACTCAGAAGTCAGCTGTTAACCCAATTCTGTTAGTTCACCAATGTTTGCCATTATCACACCGTACGAACACAAGGACGATATGCCTCTGGTTGTCTGCGTTCCAAGTACTGCCCAACATTTCACATTAAGTTTAAATTTTTAAAAATGCATAAAAAAAGCAGGTAGGCTCAGTTCTGATTGAGCTGTCAGTTTGGAACGTAGGACTACTACTGGCTGATCGGAGAGTTGAAATGAGCTAGTCGAGTATAGTTTCAAAGCGTTTATTTAATTTGTTATAACCAACACAGGTCTATGATATGAAAAGTAGCTTACATAATTTTTACTAATAATGCTGGATACAATACATTGCGAACACAAAACAGATCGATACATGAATTAACCGAATGTGGTGCTTTGTCTTCTTGGGCTTCTTACGTTCCTCATCACTTGCTTTTGCCTTTCGTCTTGATTTTCTCCACTTTTGCTCGCGTTCATTCTGCGAATTCTACGGCATTGTCGAAAATGTTAACCTTTTCACACGAAAACAATTTTTAAAATTTTTCGTTTAAACCACTGCAATATGTTCTTTATATATTTGAATAGATCTCGTCGAGAGCTTTAAAACGGTGCCACGCACAGTCGTTTTGCGCTAACGGTTGTCCAGATAAACAGCGATATTGTCAAAAGTATTCACCGGTTCACAAGAAAACAATTTCAATTCAAACCACTGCGAAAGGTTCTCTGTATAATTGAATAGATCTCGTCGAGAGCTTTAAAACGCTACCACGCACAGTCGTGTTGTGGTCACGGTTGCCGAGATGGACTGAATCAAACGCAGCGGCACACCCAAAATATTGCATCATCTCCCCCACGAACAGGGAGTGAGGGGAGCGTGGCGCCCACGATGTATTGCGTAGTACGCTAATTGGACTCGGTGCTGTTTACGAATATGCTAACACGATTAGTGTGCGGCACGTATTTTTAACGCTATAATGATTTCAATTGGGACCTATTTTTGTCAAAGGCGGTCGACCGTAAGTCGCCGCATACTATCCGCGGAGTTAGACGTAGTCCTACGTCAAAATAATTCAATGCGACATCGCCGGTCGTGTTGGACGGAAGGCCAGCACAATGATGCGAATATGATATCAGTGGGGAGAAGAAGGTCTGGCGCACCATCGTGAGGGTCTGGAACTCAGCCATGGAAGAACGCGCGGGAAGACAGTCCTCTCCCCCTTATGGCGATGGCGAACCCAACATCCACGTCCCGAGGGTTCTCTATATCACATCAAGAGTTGTCAGCAAGCTTTGTCCGATGACGTTTGCTTCAAAGAGGCCTCGTTGCTCGCCGTTGGTTGCTTTCACTTCCCTCAGCGGCTGCAATGGGGCCAAGAACGCAGACACCAGAGTTAGAAATGGGTCAACAATTTTGGACTCGAACCCGGATGTCACATAATTGGACCCAACCCGAACCTGACCCGGACAAATCTGCTTTGAAATATAAATTCGAAACTCGATTTATAATTGTACATAATTATAAGTATGTACACAGGGTGTTAAAAGTCTCTCCGCAGTGGGTATCGTAGGTTTTATGGTCGTAGGTTATGTAGAAATCACACCGATGGGCCATTACATATAAGCTGTAGGACCACCTTTAGCCTGCAAAACAGCAAACCACTCTGCGAGGCATCGATTCAATGAGGTGGCGATAGGTATCCTGGAGTATCTGGTACCATAATGTCAACAGCAGGTTCTCCAGTTCCCGTACATTTCGGGGTGGTGGTGATTGAGCGTGAACCCGCTTTTCCAAGTCGAAACACAACTGTCCGATTGGGTTCATGTCAGGTGAATTTGGAGGCCAGGGCATCAACATAAAGTCACCAGCATGTTCCTCGAACCACTCCTTGACGATTCTGGCATTGTGGCATGGCTTATTATCCTGTTGGTAATGGCAATCACCTGCAGGGAACACAGTTGCCATGAATGGGTGAACTTGGTTCGCAACGATGTTCAGATACCTGACAGCTGTCAGGGATTGTGCTATTGAGATAATGGGGCCTAAAGTGTTCCAAGAAAACATCGCCCACAGCATAACACCACCGCCGCTGGGCTGTTTCCTACCAACAGTGCATCCAGGTGCCATAGCCTCCGTTCGTAATCGGCGTATCCGCGCTTGACTGTGTACGTGATGCACCAGGAATCTTGATTCGTCAGACCTGGACATTTTCTTCCAATCATCCACGGCAGTGGCGTAGCCAGAAATTTCTTAAGGGGGGGGGGGATCCATTGGTTTGGTTCATTGGTGAAAGCCTCGTATACACGCATATATTGCTTTAAACTCGTGCTCAGTCTCCCCTCAAGGGAGGGGTTCAATCCCCCTCTGGCTACGCCGTTGACCCACGGTCCAATCTCGATGATCTTGGGCCAATTTCGTGCGTTGTTGGCGATGATGTGCGGTGAGTATGGGGACCCTGCTGGGTCTTTAGCTACGCAGGCCCATGCACAGAAGGCTGCGAAGAACTGTGTGCTGTGACACATTGCCCTGATCACCACTGTTGTAGCTGCGGGTGATTTGTTGCACTGTGGCCCTGCGGTCGCTGTGAACAATGCGCGACAGTCTCCGCTCCCCTCTGTCATCAATCAATGGGCTGCGGACGGCACATGGCTGGACGACGGTTCGTCGTTTGGCCACCTGTGCACCACTTTTGATACGTACTCACTACAGCGGCACGTGAACAACCTACAAGCCACGCCGTTTCCGAGATCGTAGTTCCGAGGCGCCGTGCAATCACAATTTGTCCTTTATCAAACTCTGATAAATTAGCAGCTTTTCCCATTCTGAATCCGAACACTCTACTAACCGAAAGCCGGTCCTCGGGTTGTATATGTACTGCTCTGTGAACTTCACTTGCGCTACCGTTCGGTCTCCAGGCGCGCTCATTTCTCTAGGCTGGGGACGATCATAATGTAATGGCATATCGGTGTATACGGGAACGTGTATAATTTACTCACTTACAGAAAGTGTTGAAATTGTCGCCCTTCACATAACATTGCAGTTTTATATAAGTTTTCAAACACATCCGCGAGAGTGAAAAAGTCCTTCCTTTGTAATGTTAATGCTGTTTCCCTTAATTTTGATGATGCTATAGTCAATTTTTTTGTATTACGCAACTTGATGCATGTTTAATTTCAGTTTTTGCTGTTTTCATGATAACATATCAAGCTTCAGAATATGTTTCACAGCAACACCAATTTTCGCCAGCTTCTGCTGAGTTGAAAGTTTCCAAAATGTGGATATTGATTTCACCATTGCCACTCAAAAGGAAGGAACACTCATGAAATCAACATTCGCATTTTGGAAACTTTCAACTAATCACAAGCTTGTGAAAATTGGTGTTGCTGTGAAACACATTCTGGTTTCTTAATGAGACGAAACAATTTCCAGCATTTACTCTGCCTTTTTGTTCTCAACAAGCATGCATTTGTTAGCCTCGTCGCTTTTTTCAATCGCCTTAATATTAAATCCATCCATATAAACAGATAAGGCATTAACTTCGACACGACATGCAACGGAACGGGAAGTTATCACGTCAAACGGAAACCTTTGAATGCTCAATGCAAAAGATGCGATGTGAAAAGTAACTCTCAGTCTTACAATATGACACGCGGGTGTGAGAGAATGAATCACCAGAGAAACAGGCAACACGCGTTTGCCTGTATCTTGCTCCGGACAATCGCGCTGAAAACAAACGCAAAGGAATTATCGTTTTACGATATGGTATGGATGAGTCTACCGTCGGAGTCGCATAGTCGATCGGTGGAAATTTTCTTTGCTTTAAGAAAGAGACGGCCATATTTTTGTATGACAAACCATTTTTTTACTCCGCTGGCACCAGTATCGAGCACAAAATTCCACAGTACGCATTTTTCTTTGAAATATTTTCTTTTTCTTTTCAAAAATAAAAAGGAAATAAAACCGGGTCGAAATAGGGTTCACTAACACCTTAACCCGACCCGTTTGACCCGCAACAAATTGTCGTCCCGCTGACCCGTTTCCATCGCTGGCAGACACTGGCGTGATGAATGTCAGCACTTAGTTTTCCGACAAGCCACGGTTCAACCTAATTACCCATGATGGACGTATCCTTGTACGGATACACCGTGGTGAACGGCTGATGGAGGCATGCATTATGCAGCATCATACGGACCCGACACCGGGCGTTCTGGTGAGCTGTTGGGTTCCATTCACGTTCCCGCCTCTACGCGTTCTGGTGTGGGGTGGTGTTGGGTTCCATTCACGTTCCCGCCTCTACACGTTCTGGTGTGGGATGCTTTTGGGTTCCACTCACGTTCCCGCCTCTACTCATTCTGGTGTGGGGTGCTATTGGGTTCCATTCACGTATCCGCCTCTACACGTTCTGGTGTGGGATACTGTTGGGTTCCATTCACGTTCCCGCTTCTACTCATTCTGGTGTGAGGTACTGTTGGGTTCCATTGACGTTCCCGCCTCTACGCGTTCTGGTGTGTGGTGCAGTTTTGGGTTCCATTCACGTTCCCGCCTCCTACAGGCATTGCATGAACCATAACCAGCCAGCAATACGTCGCGGAAGTTGTGGAGGTTGAAATGCTTCCATATCTGCAGATTGTCTCCAGTGTCGTCTTTCAACAGGTAAGTGCCCGACCACATGTAGTGCGAAATGACTTACTGCTCTTGGGTGCCCGGCATGTGCAACGTCTTCTTTGGCCAACACGTTTGCCTGATTTGCTGCTCATTGAACAAGTGTGGGATATGGTCGCTCGACGCATGGCCTCTCACGCTCCCATGCCTGCCAGTTACCCAAGATGAACATTGTGTACCAATCGAGACAGCATGGAATGACCTTCCGCAGTGAGACATCTAGAACATCTTCCAGTCGATGCCACGCCGCGTGTATGAGCCGTTATCGGCGCTTGGTACACAAGGTACTGAGTATTGTGTTGTTCCGCATCGCTTAGATTTCTACACTTCGGACCAGCTACGTCTTGTATCATAAGTAATGTACCCTATAAATATCACTTTAAAATATTAGGTCTTTCTTAGTGTTGCATTTTCAGCAGATAGCAGTGTATACAGTATGTACTCGTATTTAGAATGAATCAGTATAAGTCAAACTTGATTATTTTTTTACAAAATCTATTTGCATTTCATTCTGTTTGATAAAATAAATCTTAAATTTATACAGGTGGTAATATAAAGAAACAACTGATTATGTCGCAAATCAATTTTCATTTTGCCAGCCTAAGTGTTTTGCCAGCCGAAGTGTCACTTCAATCAAGCATCAAATTGCTAAATCTTCTAGCCCAGGCGGCTCAAGCTCGAGCTTTTTCTTTCAACGGGGCGGAGGTGGAAGGCGGAGGGTGATGGTAGCCGGGCTCGGGTTTTTACGAGCATCCCTTATTTGGAAGTGTTTCGGATTTTGGAGTATTTCCGTATGGTATATCTACACTGCTGGCCACCCAAAATGCAACACCAAAAAGGAAGCATCCGATTGGCCTGAAATTCGCAGCATGCGTCACCCGCGAAAGGACATGCAGACGATTAGCATTGCAGGGCATATGCAAATCATGTGCGCCCGGCACGCCACCGAGAAGCACTATAAGAAGAGTGCACAGAAGGCGGGGTGTAAGTAGTGGAAGTGTGTTGTGCTGCCGAACCTGTGCGTGGGAAGCTTCCAGATGCCTCGTCGCAGAATACGGCAGTCATTCCAGCACGTTTCGGAGTTCGACAGAGGACAAATAGTGGCTTATCGCGACAGCGGTTTATCGTACCGAGACATCGGCGCTCGTGTGGGACGACATCCAGCCACAGTGAGGCGACTATGGATTCGGTGGGCACAGGAGGGACGGACGGACCGACGTGAGCGATTGCCGCAGGCGCGGCACACCACCGAACGAGAGGACCGGCATGTTGTGTGGCGGGCATTGACGGCTCGCACCGCCACATCACGAACCTTAGCGCCGGAATTAGGGTGTGTTGCACAACAACCTGTGTCAGCACGTACCGTTCGACGTCGTCTGCAGGAGCGGGGACTTGTCGCACGGCGCCCATTGCTCCGATTACCATTGACGTTACACCACTGGCGAGTGCGGCGGCAGTGAGCCGTTGAACGCCACACCTGGACTACGGAATGGCACGACATTGTATTCTCCGACGAATCCCGCTTCAGCCTGCAACACCACGATGGTCGGATCCGCGTGTGGCGCCACCGCACCGAGATACTGTATGATGCCTGCATTATGTATCGCCATACCGGTCCGTCGCCTGGCGTTATGGTTTGGGGCGCAATTGGATATGACACCCGCACCCCTATGGTACGCATCGCCGGTACACTCAGCAGCCACCGCTACATCTCCGTCGTTTTGGAGCCTGTAGTCCTCCCTTACCTGCAGGACCGACCAGCGGCCACGTTGCAACAGGACAATGCGCGCCCGCACGTGGCACGAATCGTGCAACAATTCTTCACGGCCCACTAGGTGTCACTGCTGCCGTGGCCCGCCTGTTTTCCCGATATGTCGCCCATCAAACACGTCTGGTTGTTGATCGGCAACCGAGTGGCCCGGCAAGCACCACTCGTGTCTACGTCTGATGAACTGTGGCAACGTGTGGAAGCAGCCTGGACCGACCTACCCCAAGCCCACATCCAAAGCCTCTTTCGTTCGATGCCGCGGCGTGTAGCGGCCGTTATTGCCAGCCATGGGGGCCACACGAACTATTGATGTCTGCGTGTTCCGCAAGTCGCACGGACCTGTAAGCTCAATCCTTTCATCTTTGTATCTGTTGTTATATGTCCCGTAAATCTGGCTTTGCTATCTCGTATCCTTCTTGGTGTTGCATTTTGGGGGGCCAGCAGTGTATATAAAGATATAGCTTGGGGATTTGACCAAATTTAAGCTCTGAATTATTTTATATTCCGTAATATTTGCAAATGGATTTAAACTGAAAATCATTCGTCAAACCGGAAGAGTCAACGTGCAACACAAACGGATTCGACTCTGATTCGATTCGCGAGTCATTCCCTGCGGAAATCCTCCACCGGAAGTGTCAACAAACGAATCAGTGTGAATGAACTGCTTCAGTGAGTGAAATCGGAATAATGGCTTCGGCCATCGCTGCAACAGAACAGAACTCTACCCGGGGTATTTGAGGTCACGTGTCGTAACTGATCACCGTAGGGGTGAGCAGAGACGTCACCCCGATCATCACCGTCGGGTGAGCAGAGAACGGTCACGTGATCCCCGTCGGGTTGAGTAGAAACCTATGCTACGAGTCTGTATGGACCTGACCCTACCCTCGGACCGCGCCAGTACTGGAAGGTTTAGCATTTTGCTCCTGGATTGAAAAAATCTTCCTCTCACAAAACGAAGACTAATTTGTTAAATAATCAGATGGTGAAATTCACTGAATGTAACGAAAGATCCTATCCTTTACCGGATGCAGTGATTAAATATAATTGAAACCGACAGGATGTCGGACTGTAAGATGAGCATCTGAAATGGGACGGTTAATTTCTTAAAAGGCTGAAATCTAATTCCGTTTTCACTTCATTTGCCTTAGCAACTAAAACACGTGGCTTCTTTTTCTTTTCTGAGAAATACTTACATGAACAGAGTTATCAGCTTCACGAAACCAAAACCAAAACCATCTTCTTGCGGGATTCGCTGCTACATAGGTATCAGGAAGATCAAAGTATTTGTTTACATATTTGGGAAACTAGTGCTACCATGCTTATATTTACGTGTAGGAGGGAAAAAGCCTTTGCATTTGTAACAGAATTATGCAGTTAGGTCTAAACTTCATGAAGTTCTTACGAGAAGTGGCAGCGGCTACGTTACCTTGCGTTTGGAGGTCGCCCATTTCCGCAAGAATACCGATTTTTACCCCCCCATCTGATAGAATAATTCCGCATGAGTTTTTTTTTTGTTTTGTTTTGTCCTGTGGCTTTTGTCACTACCACCGACTAGGATCTGAGTTTTCTGATTTGAAAGGAGTAGTTTGATAAGAGTTTTCTCATTGACACAACATATACAGTACGCACTTCCACAGAAACGAATGCACGTAAAAATTCAGGGATTCCAACTTCGACAACAACGAGATCAGAGAATTTTTGTAAAATTATATTCTCAAGATTTACGCACGATGAAATCCCTTGCTTTTGCAAATCCTTGTTTATTGACTGAACATATACAATAAGCACTTCCACATAAATTTCTGGCTATAAAACCCATGCGGAATTGGGCTACAAAAACCATTGGGAATTACTCAGTAAAACTCATGCGGAATTGGACTATCAGTTGGGGGGGGGGGGGGTTAAGTCTGTATTCTTGCTGAAATGGGAATCCTCGTTCCGTTTACTATTACACTAAGGTAGTTCAGTTCGGCAAAACATCTTTGTTTCTCTAACGTAGGGATCTTCAACCCTTTCTGAATCGCAGGCAATATGGAATAGGACAAGGAGGCCACATGAAAAAGAAGAGTGAAAATGCATGTGTTTATTATGAATAACGATGATTTCAGAGAGGTTTTCAATCCTCAAACTTAACTATCGGAAAAAGAAACGATGCAGGGTAACATATCTACAAAGAATTCTGAAGTAGCTATCTGATATGCCTACAATTTTAGCAGTATTAAAAAATTCCTTCATGAAATTTATCGAAGCATAGCAGATTTGGGAATTCAAAGTTAATGAACCCAAAGTACCTGGATATTCAGTTTTTTATTTGAAAAATGTGTTTTGCCGTCCCGGTGGCGCAGTGTTCTAAGCAACGGCGTATGACTATTCGTCCGAGATGGGTCCGGGTTTGAATCTCGGTGAGGCATGGATGTTGTGTTTGTTTTACGGCACTGGCTCTCTGGAATCAGTGGCCCTAAATTAAGGACGAAAGACTGCTTACGCCAAATCGAGTTGCTCACGGTGGTCGTTAAACCAAACAAAAAAACATTTTTCTATTTTTCATTTTATAATTTCCTCTCTAGATAACGTCCCTCAGGCCAATAAAAAGTTCTGCGCGAGCCACGGGTTGAAGATCCTTACTTCAGTTCCTTTAAAGTAGGGAGGGATCTTGCATTATTGCAATAAGTGACGAAGAACGCTTGATAAAAGTCTGAAACAGGTCAACTTGGGTCGGGCTTTCCAATTATGGCCCCTACAGACCTCTAACCCGCGCAAAGCTTAGTAACCATCTGAAATCCTTCTGCAATTTTCAAGTTGTAACGTCATGTCGGTTTCGAATTTCGGAGGTTTTCGGTTTTTCAGAAAAGGGATTCTCAACCTGCAGTCTAACCTTATTCAACTCGTTGCTTCCCACCGCGTCAAAAGGATTTGTCGCAAGCATGCATGTACACTATATTATCAAACGTATTCGGACACTCGCAAAATATTTCCATAAGTGTAAAGAACGGTTGCGCAGGGAGATACACTGAGTGGCCACTTTATTATGACCACCTGACACTTTTAAGCAAATGAGCTATGGCTGCACGCTGTTGCCGCCAGAGGGCGAGGCTAGTATAAAAAGGGAAAGCTTAGGGCTTGCGACAGTAGTAGAAGTGATTTTTGGGTGACGAGATGGGCAAAAAATGCGATTTGACAGACTTTCAACGTGGGATGATTGTAGGAGCTCGGAGCCATGGAGCGAGTATCACCGAAACCGCCGCATTCGTGAAATGTTCCAATGCAGCTGTTGTTAAGTGTTTAAAGACTGGACCGTCAGCCAAAAAACTGGGTCTCTACGTGCAACGTGTGGTCGTCATCGACTAGTGACTGCTCGGGCGGAACGGAGAGTGGCCAGACTGGTAACAGACAACAAAAGGGCAACAGTGCAGCAAATTACAGACCATCTTAATCAAGGATCCCCTCAAATGATCTCTGCACGCACTGTTCGCTGTATACTGCATCGGATGGGATATGGCAGCCGAAGGCCTGTTCGAACACCTTTGCTGTCTGCAGTTAACAAGAGAAAACACGTCTCCAGTTCGCATAGGAGCACAAGGATTGGACAGTCGATAATTGGAAACAAATTATGTGGTCCGATGAATCACGTTTTCAGTTGCACCATGCTGATGGCCGAGTGAGAATTTGGCGGAAACAGCACGAAAGCATGGACCCCAAATGCATTGCTACAACCCTTCAAGCTGGTGAAGGCAACGTTATGGTTTGGGGAATGTTTTCCTGGTATGCTTTGTGCCCTTTAGTTCGTGTCTGACTGGCACATCATATCTAAACATCGTTGCGGACCAAGTGCATCCTGTCATGTGGATGGTTTATCCCAATGGCGATGGCTACTTTCAACAAAATAATGCGTCCTGCCATAGTGCTCGTATTGTACAGGATTGGTTTCAGGAACATGCCGGTGAGTTTACTTTGCTTAGGTGGCCCCCACAATCCCCATTGAGAATTTGTGGGATGAAGTTGAACAAGCCGTCAGACAGCTGGATCCACAACCCTGCAATCTCACACTCCTGGAAAGTGCTATTCATCAAGCATGGTCTCAGATTCCACAAACCTCCTATCAACATCTCGTGGAGTCCATGCCACGAAGAATCGACGCAGTATTAAAGGCAAAAGGTGGCCCAACGAAGTACTGAGGGGGTGGTCATAACAAAGTGGCCACTTAGTGTATAAAGCTGAGATGTTCTGTCGTGGTGTCAGTAACTTTGAAGTGGATATGGCGCGTGGACGTGAACTTTCCGAGTTCCAGCTTGGGCTGGTCATAGGATGTCATTTGAGTGACGTTTCCATGCGGAGCATTGCAGCTAAACTAAATAAACCAAAATCGACTGTAAGTGATGTGAAGAGATGGACGCAGAACGGTGCAAGTACAGCAAAAAAAAAAAAAAAAAACGTTTAGTAAGGCCGCACAAACTGACTGAATGTGAGAGAACAGCCTTCGTAAGAAATGTTAAGAAATCCCGTTCTTCCTCTGCCGATTCCATCGCTGCTGAAGTAGGAAATGCTTGTAATGTCTTGGTTAGTACCATAACTGTACGCAGAGAGTGCGGGTTATGAAGCGGCACACAAGCCACACATCACTACTGTGAATGCGAAACACCGTTTGTAGTGGTGTGTCTCCTGTCCTTCTTGGACTGTGGGCGACTAGAAACCTGTTCTTTGGAGTGATGAGTCACTCTTCCAATTTGATCGGCGCATTTGAATCTGGCGACAGACCGGTGAAAGCTTTTCGTCGGACTGTATTCTTTAACTGCAATTCGGCCGAGGCTCTATCATGGTATGGAGTTATTTTTTTGTGGACGGGATTCGTTCCGTTGGTTATTATAAAACAGACCATGGATTCTGAAGTGTACCTCGATGTTCCGGATAATTATGCCTTGCCAACAATGTACAATGTGGCAGTATTGGGGAAATGACCGTTGTCTTTTGCAACACGATCGAGCCCCCCTGCCACACTGCATGGCATGTGCAAGACTGGTTTCTTGAAAATGAGCTGGAATCGTTAGACTGGCCTGCTCAGAGTCCTGATCTTAATCCCATAGAACACTTCTGGGATGAATTGGAGCGACGGATACGAAATCGACCAGGACGAGTCTTCGCTCTCCACTCTGGCAACAGCTTGGAGTGGTGTGTCTCCAGAACGAATGGGGAGACATTCCTGTCGAGACCTACTGGAAATTGGTTGATAGTATGCCTTGATGTGTTGCTTCTGTCATACAAGCAAAAGGTGGACCGCCTAACTCTTAATTGCAATAACAGAGCCATATGTCCCAAACCATTGTGGTGTCCGAATACTTTTGATGACATAGTGCATGTTTTTCATACCTTTGGAAAAGTCTGCTATCTTGGAATTTTTAAAATGTGCAATGGCTAAATTCATTTGGGATTAGAAGTTTGGAATTCAAGTATTTATTTTCTTTTGAAATATCTTTTTGTTAAGAGGTGTGATACCAGCTTCTATAAATTTGTAGTAATACATAACACCTGCTTGAGCTTATAATTTCCTTCTGAGATATAACAGACTAAAACAAGGAAAATAATGTGTAATATGTGCATTTCAAATATTTTATGTGGTATCTATTAATACAGTGTAATTCAGTATCTCCAGTTTGAATGAAAAGAAATAGTTCTCTCACGATAGAAACTGTTTAATTCTGTAATTAAAATTTTAAAATGGTTTCCTTTTTCTTGCATTTTCAGAAAAACCTTCAGATTCCCTCTGCCACCAGATGTAGAAGCCTAAAAGGTAGGTGTGGTTTTCTAAGTTCAACCTTTGTAACACGTGATGTTAAAAACTGCATTCGGTAACCACGCTAAGTGATTAAGGGGAGTCGGATGACCCTATCTTCTCCATGTTAATTTGCACAATTTTTAGGTACATTTATCTCAGAAACTACAATAGATATAAGCTTAATTTTTTTATTGTAAGATATACAATGTAAATAACATTTTAAGCAGAGGGTTTTTTTTTTAAAAGTTTAGATAAAATTTTGTTTGTTTAAAAATTGCTCTAAAAACTACAAAAGTTAAATTGTAAAGTAACATATTTTCAAAATTAATGGGAATTTTATAAATCCCTCTGCTCAAAATATAGAGCTAGATATGAGGAAAAAAACACAAAAATATTCATGCAGATATCCACTATGGCTCCTGAGAAAAGTGTACCTTGATGTTGAAAAAATGCTTTTTTTTCAGGAAACGCATTGAAAGCTAACACTAAGGTAATTAATGCAGCTAATCTTACCTTAATGCATCACAGCTCCGTGTAAAGGATATTCTAGGTCCGCTTACTTTTGGTATATGTCCTCCAATTCCTTTTTGGCTAGGCTGGTTTTCTGGCGACACTTTTTTTCAATTTCTTGAACCGCCTTTTCAGTTTTTTCATTGTGTCTACACAATGTGTGCCAGGAGAAATTCCCAGTGTTTTCAAAAAGTTCACATTTCACTATGTTCCCCTTATTAAAAGTAGCTACAACCTCATAAACACCTAATTCTAATGTTGTTTTCATTACAAAAGTAGATTTCGGAATTCTTGAGCAAATTGTGCTATTCAAGGACTCGCAAGGATTTTGAGTGCCACAATGTAAACATTTCTGGAAGAAATCTCTAAAAATGGGTTTAATTTTCCCCATAACAACTCTTGGTAGGTGTGTATGGTCATATGGTTAATTCTTATCAACTGCCTTCTGGAACTTGCACCAGCTTTTGGCACCTATTTTTCTGTTGCGCTCCGTCATACAAATGCTCATAAAATGGGATCTGCAGCACAGAATCGCATAAATTTGGTATCAAATTAAAGCTAAAGGTGCATAGAATAAAATAAAAAGCTTAAAACCTGAAATTCGAATTTTTTACTCTTGGGACCATCCGACTCCCCTTAACAATTCCGCCGATGGTTGTTAAAAGCTTAATATGTATTTTTTGTATTTTCCATTTTTGCTGTGGTGTTTTTAAATCGTCCATACAGAAATGTATATCTAATCAGGGACATAACTGGGCATTTCTATGCCCGGGGCAGACCGCAGATATTGCGCTCCCATCTGTCTTTCTATCTTAATACAAGGGTTGTTCAAAATAATGGAAACACCTCGCTGAAAACAGTGACTTTAGTATGTGCTGCTTTTTGAGTAAAATGAACACGTAGCTACAATTTTTTTTGTGTAAAAAAGTGTTACTTATAGTCTCAAGGATGTGTGTGATTGCATTGTGCATTGGTGTTTGCATAATTTCGTTCCAGATGAAAGCACAATGAGTGACCTGTCGGAGTTCCAAAGAGGGCAGATTGTAGGAGCCCGTCTGGTTGGTGCGTCGGTAACAGTGGCACAGGTATTGGGGGTATCGAGAGATGCCGTGTCGAAGGTCATGACAGCATACAATGTTCATGGCACAACATCATCTGCAAGACACAACTGTGGAAGGAAAACCAAACTCACTGCGAGAGGCAGGAGGACATTAAAGAGGATCGTGACCACAAGGAGGAAGACCACGGCGACGAAAGTGACTGCTGCGCTTAATGCACATCTCCAAAACCCAGTGTCGACCCATACCGTGCGAAAGAAATTGCATAAGCACAATATTTACGGCAGAGCTGCTATTGCAACCCCTATGGTGTCACAGGTGAATATGAACCGGAGACTCAGTGGTGCCAGGAACATAAAACGTGGACAGCGGATCAATGGAAACACGTCTTGTTTTCCGATGAATCAAGTTTCTCACTATTCCCCACCACAGGACGGGTTAACGTGTGGAGAACCCCCACAGAAGCTTACAACCCAGACTGTCTCCTTCCTACAGTGAAGCATGTGGGCGGTTCCGTAATGGTTTGGGCCATGATCTCGTGGTTTGCAGCAGGTCCCATTATCACCTTACACGAACGGATCACTATCGGTGACTATATAATTCGTTTGGCCGACCATGTGCATTCAATGACGCAGACATTGTTTCCGTCAGGGATTGCACCTTTCAAGATGATAATGCCCCGATTCACAGAAGTCGAACTGTTCAATCATGGTTTGAGGAACATGAGGATGAAGTTGCACACCTTCCCTGGACTGCACAGTAACCGGACTTAAACATCACTGAGCCCCTATGGTATGTGTTGGAAAACATAGTGCGATCCTCTTATCCTCCTCTGGCATCTCTCAAGGAATTGGAGCAGTTTCTGCAGGAAGAATGGTACAATATACCACTTATCACCATCCAGGACTTGTAGGCGTCCATTCCAAGGAGGATTGAAGCAGTTTTAAATGCCAAGGGTGCTCCCACACCATATTAGGTGCGTAACACCTATTGTTTCAAGGTGTTTCCATTATTTCGGACAACCCCTGTATATACTGTATATATATATGTATATACTCACAATTAATGCTGGTCACCTTGAAAACACCAGTCTTTTGAATCAGCACAGTTTCCATCGTTTCTGGAGATCCAGAAAACAGTTCTGGAAGGCACTTTCCTGGATGTCCGCAAGTTATTTTGTCACGGCTGCTTGGATAGATGTAATGTCTGCATGATACTGTCTTCTTTATTACCCGTTTTATCCTAGGGAACAGTCCCCAGGTTTGCGGATCATACTGCAGGCACCATGTTTCATCTCTTGCAATAATTCTGGAGCAAAAATCAGGATCCTCAGCTGCAGTGCCCAGCAGATCGGAACAGATCGATGAACTAGTCTCCTTTCGGTCATCATTCAGAATGCGGGGAATCAATCTGGCATTAAGGTTTCGTTTTCCCAGATCCTCGCGTAGAATCTCATGACTGATACACTTACTGATGCCCACCGACTCAGCCAAAATTCTCACTGTAATTCAGCGATCTTTCATTTAATTGATTCCGCATCTCTTCGATTTTTTTCTGCTGTCCGCACACTGGAGAGACGCCCAGATCTCGAATCATCATCAAACGATTGCCGCCAGTCATGAAACCGTCCATACCATACGAAAACTCTGCTGTGGAATAATGCCGTGTCTCCATACGCATATTTTAACATTCTGTAAGTTTCAGTAGCTCATTTACCAAGTTTGCAACAAAAACGGATGTTTACTCTCTGCTCTTCAATGGATAAAATGGAATGGGATGAGAACGGTTGCTATGACTTCCTTAACGCCCGTCTGCCGGCTGGTCAGTACCGGTATTAACCGGTTTCTAGCTGCTCGCTGATTGGCCAAACACTGCTGTCTTCTGGCATACACGTGATATTTGTATCCCACGACTGTTACGTCATTCATTCTGTCAGCCCTGGAACTTATTGGACGTAGGTTGTATATATATATATATGTATATGAATCACTAATTTAATAGTTACACATGTATAACTAATTAAACATAATAGTTATATACTCGTATACACTCACGGACAATGAAATTTGTTCGCCTAGAAGAAAACATGCTACAACCACGAAACTTCGCACATAGCTAGAGTGCGTGCTGGTATGAAAATGGTCCACGTTTGGTGCGAGTGCGCATGACCGCACACTCTGTGGTTGCGCTGCAAGCACAAACCGGCGTGTAGTCGATGCCCCATGAAAGCGAAAAGCGCCGGCCGACGCAAGCAAGAATGCAGAGTGACAAGAATGCCGGGTAGACGACAGAGACGTCGATTTACGCAGCTTACGGACTTTGAGAGAGGCCTGATCATCGGGCTGAAAACCGCAGGGTGGCCGGTGCGCCGCATAGCCCGCCACTAGGATCGTTATGACCATACCGTCCGACTGTGTTGGGAGCAGTGGACACGTGACGGCACTGCCACACGGCGGAGGGGCTCAGGACGGACCAGGAGGACCACCGGTAGAGAGGATCGATGGATCAGGCACGAACGGGTCCCACGGGGACTGGTCTACTATACAGACAGACGTAGAGGCTCCTGTGTGCCCACGAACCGTTTCCCGAGGCCTCGCGGAAGCGAATCTACGATCCCAGCGCCCCTTACGTGTGCTGCCATTAGCACTGGAACATCGCCGGCTCCGTGTGCAGTAGTGCCAGTCCATAGCGACGTGGAACGCCACAGACTGGCGAAGTGTAGGTTTAGCGATGAGTGACGCTTCGTTTTGGGGACAGATGATCATCGTGTCCGGGTGTGGAGGTCCCCTGGGTCAACGGCACAATCCCATCCTCGCTGTCGAGCGCTACACCTTCCCCACTGCAGACATTTTATGGTCTGGGGAGCCATTGTCTACGATAGCCGATCAGCTCTAGTAGTGGTACGTGGATCATTGATGGGCCAGCGGTATGTGGATGAGATCCTACGGTCCCATGTGCTCCCATTCCTGGTCGGAATTCCAGGTGCGCTATACCAGCAGGATAATACCCGCCCTCACACGGCTCCGGGTTGCCCATGACTGCCTACGTCATGTTCAGATTCTTCCATGGCCTTTCCGCCCCCCGAATATGTCCCCTACCGAGCATGTGGGGGGCCAGTTGAAACGCCGGCTGCCGCCGTGCCACACTATCTTGCATTTGCAGCACACCGTCCAACACGTGCGGGCTAGTCTGCCGCAGGACAATATCAGTCGTCTGTTCGCCTGCATGCCGGACCGTATTGCAGGATGTATCGCCGCACGAGGCGGGGCGACTCGCTATTGAAGATGACCGGACTGCGTGTCACAGGTCCCTCTGTAATTTCTCTTGCTGCTCTGTTTTTACCATTATGTGTATCATTCATCTGTATCCATAAAATTTCAGTTCAATCCGATGCTTTCTTCTTGGTGCGCAAATTTCATTGTTCGTGAGTGTATGTTGTAAATGATGAATTAATTCCGCCTGGGGTAAGACTGATTGCGGAGATTCTAATTACCCGACTTCATGAAAATCCCTATTGGAAGGGGACTGCCTTCTCAGCTCACGACCTTAAATTTCTGGGTTCAAGTCCAGCTGAATCATTAATGGTTAGCCGAGGTTCGGAAGTCTCGTTAATTCGTTGATTCCGGGGTATAGAGACTCCTCGTTATAAATAAGTCTAACCCCAGTCCTCGGTGTAGCATAAGTAGGGCCCGCTGGATACACAAACCAACCAACTCTAATCGACCGGCATTATTTCTGACTTATGGCGCAATAATATTCCACAGAATTGAGATTTTCAAACAAAGGAGTTTTTCTTTAGGGGGATTTTTTTACTTTCAGTTTTGGAGATTTTCTGGCGAAGGTACTTTTTCCAGAGGATTTTTAGCTAAATATGAACATACCGGCACTTTAAAATTTCCATTTCGAGCACTGACCAAGATAAATATGCAAAGCAGAAGTAACGCGTTTAGTCACATAGGACGCTGAAGCCAGCAATACGTATAAATTACGGAGCAGGTCTATACATATTGGAAGTCATGGAAAAGTAACCATGGGTAAAGGCAGCAAAGTATATGGGTTTGACAGTGGTCAGATAGTAGCAGAGAGGTCGTCCAGATGTTCAATAATCGCAACAGCTGAACTGTTGGAATTTTCACGCCAGATCGTCGCATGTGTATACCAAGATTACGTGAAGTACAGGAAAACTTCCAAACAGTGGGAGAAATGTGGCTGTAAATGTGCAGTTGACTTTCTGGGTGAACGCATACTGTACCACATAAAAAATCACAGCTGCCGCGGAGAAGATAAAGTCGGAATTTAATGAGGGAGTGTCCACAAGTTTGAGCACAAATACTATCCATCGTACCATGGAAGAAATAGGCACTCGAAGTCCACATCGTCTCCCTTGTTAACTGCAAGGCACCAAAAGATTAGACTGCACTTTGCAATGGCCTATCGCAATTGGGAACACGTCACCCGGTTTGACGAGTTACGGTTACAACTGTATTACGCCAATGGGAGAGTACATGTCTAACGTAAACCACATGAAATGATGGACACAGCTTGCCAAGGTGGGGTAATATAGGCACGTCGAGACGGTGTAACTGTTTGGGATGCGTTTGCACGGGCTTCCTTGGGGAGGCCCCTCGGAAGCGTAGAGCCCTCGATCAGCAGCACAAAGTATGTGAACATCTTCGTCGACCATCTACACCCTTTCCTAACGATTCTATTTCCGCACCATGACGTCATCTTTCAACAGGACGACGCCACACCGGATACTTCCCGATTGGCGACCAATTGGCTCCAGGAGCATTCAGACGAGTTTACCACACTCGAATGGCCAGCCGGAACTCAATCTCATTGAGAATTTGTGAGACGAATTGAAAAGATCTGGTCGAGCCGCCCCCTCCAGCAACTGTGGATGCTGTACTGCATCCTCGCTTCTTGGGGTTGAGATCTGGCTGGCTATTCGAGTGTGGTAAACTCATTTGAATGCTCTTGGAGTCAATTGGTCGCCACTCGGGAAGTATGCGGTGTGGGGTCGTCCTGTTGAAAGATGACGTACCATCACCGTGTTTTCAACACCGCATTGGCGCCATGACCATTCGCCTGTGAAGGGTCCGGATCCCGGTGAGGCATGGATGTTGTGTTTGTCTTACGGCACCGGGTTTCTTTCTTCCCTGGAACCAGTGGCCCTAAATTAGGGGTGGGCGACTGCTTATAGCCCATTGAGTTGCTAACGGTGTTCGTTAAACCTTCAATCAAAAGAAAGAAAAAAGTAAAAAACAACCCCTCATTGAGTCCTTTCCAAGGCGTCTGGCTGCTGTTGTGAGGGGAAAAGGTGGAGCAACACGTTGTACACAATAACTTATCTTTTAAGTTTAAAAACTGTGTAAATCTGCGTTTATCTATATATAGTATAAAATAAAGTCCTCGGTATGCGTCTGTCTGTTTGTTCGGGCTAATCTCGAGAATCGCTGGACGGATTTTGATGCAGTTTTCACCATTCCATAGAGCATTTGTCGAGGAAGGTTTAGGTGTATGAAATATTAATCTATGACAAAAGGGAGCCGAGCAGTAACGATTTTTGTGACAAGTCGAAGAAAAAACCGCCATTCACATTCTTTCGTGGCTTCCACTGCCTAAACAACGATGCGCGGCGACCGGTTTACGAAACGTTTTTGCTCATTGGGAAAAAGACGCGAGGCGCATGCCCGGCGGCCTGTGTGACAGCATGTAAGGCCACAGACTTAAATGCGTAGTTACATCGGACGCTGAAAGAATTGGTTTATCGGCGCTCGACTAAATGCGTACTTACATCGGCGCTCGCACAGACTAAATGCGTAGTTGTTTTTGTCCACACGTATGTATCTCTTTGAGTAGCTCTTTAATTAAAATTTAAATATTGTATTAACATTATGCCGAGACGAAAATCGAATATAGGTCGAAGTACATTGGACGCTAAAAGAATTTGTTTCTTCCGTCATAATGAAACTTTCCAAGAAACAGAATCTCGATTGGAAAATGACAGACAAAGAATGGCTTTACAAAGAGAAAGTCAGTCGCCTGTTGAACGTAATAATCGTCTCTCTTTAGATTCGCCGCATAATTCTAAATTGCGACCGTGCGAAGCCGGGCCGGGTAGCTAGTAATGTTATAATTGAAGGATTTTCTTCAATGCTGAGATGTTATCCGGTGGGTGAGTAGCCTAGGAAGAGATCTGGGTTTTTGTGTTGTGAGTCCCAGGTTCGAACCTCTAGTGTTGTGCGTGTCCTAAGAACAATTGTTCTTCTCGATTTGACTGAAACGAGTATCATAAATTCAGGACTCGCGCTTTCTTAACAGTTGTTTCGAGTATCTATTTGCTGGTACAAATTTTACTTCTTGAGGAGTTATTCCGACAAAATAAGAGGCGACGAGGATAAGATTACTAGGCAGTGGCGTACCCAGAATTTCTTCAAGGGGGGGGGGGTCATCCTTCAGGTTGTTTTTCCCCAGTGACGTCGGGAAACAGAATTATATATATATATATATATTGTATTTTGACTCCGGTATATACAAACGGTATATTTATATACAAACTCTTTTAGTGTTAAGAACATGTATTTCAATATTTGCCATAAGAAGGCAGCTTAAATTCTAGCACTATATTTTGGTTCAAGGGAGGGGTTTTAACCCCGTAACCCCCCCCCCCCTTGCGTACGCCAATGTTACTAGGTGCCATTTATTCCTTTATGCACAAATAAATACTGAAGTGATATACGCAGACACACACACGCACATAAACGTTAGTACAACAAATCACATGAAACTCCGTATTAAATTCTCACTTCGCAAATACGCATGTTTTCTTGTTTGCACTTCGTCTCCTCCTCACGTCGAGTCAAACCAGAAACAAAACCATCAGCGCACCGCGGTTGCGGTTCTTGTGTCACCCACTAACAATAAACAATCGCCGGCGGCTGAGCTGCCTTAGTACTAAGTCCAAGTTCCAACAACATTAGATGCTCATAGGGATTATTACCACGCCCCCGCTTTGTCCGCCCGAGAAGAAAAAATATTAAGACCAATTGAAAAGTTCAGGCATATATACATCACTGGATTGTTCATTTTATAAAGATGGCCGAGTGGTACGTAGCGCTGGCTTCTAATCATTCGCCGGAGATGCGTCCGGGTTCGAGTCGCGGGTAAGGCTGGGATAGCGTGCTTGTCTTACGGCACTAGCTCTCTCCCTTTTTTGAAACCAGTGTCCTTAAATTAGGGACGGGGGAATTCTTATATAGCTTGGGCCGCGGATGGCCTAGTGTTCAACTTTCGTGACTGCCACGGAAAAGTCTCATGATCGATCCCAGGCAGATACCTTAAAATCCGCCGTGCCTCGGATGGGCACGTTAAGCCGACGGACCCCGGGTACAAGCCCCCGGTTATAAATAAGGGCGTCTACCTCTCCCATTCTCCTTGCTTCATTTTGTCTTTCCTGTCGGGCACTCTAGTCCGAATCTCCTGGCTTCCTACTTCGAAGGGTTGTTTAAGACCTGGGGTCAGACATTCCCTTCCTACAATGCTCTCATTTTGATGCAATTTTCACCATTCCATAGAGCATTTGTCGAGGAAGGTTTAGGTGTATGAAACATTAATCTATGACAAAAAGGAGCCGAGAAGTAACGATTTTTGTGACAAAAAGGGAGCCGAGCAGTAACGATTTTTGTGCAGATAATAAAGGGGCGTACTGCAGCTGCCAGTTATAGTTTTATGAAAAAATTCAAACACGCACAATAATTAACCCAAAGATTCATATTTTGCTTTGCTTAATAAATGCCTAGTTTCACTTTTAAAACACTGAATTTCCTACAGATTGAAGGTGTTCGGCTCTTTGACTTCGGGTTGTAAATAATACGATCGCTCTCCATTCGCCCTCTCTCTGCGCTGCTGAGGAAAAGCGCGAGGCCACAGTGGCATTCCCCGTGGAGGATGTGGGAAAACAGTCAGTTACCACGGATTACGTGCACGCCAGGCGTTAACATTTATTCACAGCAGCCGCAGATCTGCCATGTGTAAGAGGGTGATTTCTTCAAGTGATTGATTTTGGTTTTGGACAAAGGAATTACACGTATTGTCAAATCTATTACTTAAAAAGTTAAAACTATAGGGCTCTAGATACCACCTTCACTTTTGCAGACACTCTCTCTGACTTCCTAACACCTCCCTCTTAGCAACCACCACACACACACCGCAAAAAATGCATCCTCCCTCGTGTTCGAAATCCAGGGAAAATTACTGTGCTTATGTGTGCTGAAGTAAATCTTGCGGGGGGCGCACGTTGTGGTAGTTACGCTACTGACCACCTAGCGACAGTACTGGGAATTTTAAAAAATCTCCATATATAAAAAGTGTTCCATAAAGTAAATGGTATCCGGTGTTAAAAGCATTTTTAAATCGGTCATTTAGAAGCGGAGATATCGAGGAAAACAGATTAAACATTTGCGCCCCCTACCGGGGAAATGTATTATTTTGGGAACAAAATACACACAAAATGCTTCCATAGTTAGCAGTATCTGACCGAAAAAGAATTTTTTCAGTATGACTTTCAGTTCTGCAGGTGTTGTTGCAAATATACTGTAAAGAGAAACGTAAACTTACGCCCTTTAGTTAGGTACACTTGTACGAGAAAAAAATCGAATTTATATGAAAAACAGTTTGTACCAGAAACGCTCTCCGATAAAGAATTTCTTAAACCGGACTCTTAGAAGCAGAGATATTGACAAAAATAAGATATACTTCTATGCCCCCTGGGGGAAAACTAGGCACTATTTTAAACAAAAGGTATTCTCAAAAGGCTTTTCGTAGTGAGCTATATCGGTCCACGAAAGAAGACTTTAAGTCGAGTTTTCAGAAGAGCAGATTTTACTGCAAATACATCAGAAACAGAAATATACACTTACGCCCCCTAGTGGCCAAACCATTCTTTTTTCTTTTTATTGAAGGTTTAACGACCACCACGAGCATCTCAATGGGCTATAAGCAGTCGCTCGTCCCTAATTTAGGGTCACTGGTTCCAAGGAAGGGAGAGAGCCAGTGCCGTAAGACAAACACAACATCCATGCCTCACCAGAATACGAACCTGACCCCTTTTGGACGAATGATCAGAGGCATGCATTACTTTAATTTGCAATGATCAAAGGCAATAAACTTTAATTTGCATTTGCGCCCTCTAGCGGCGAAGTTATGCATAAAACAACAACTAACCCCCCCCCCTCGGAAAGCCAGGATCATCCTTCTTACATTTTAAACTTTAGAATGCAAAAAATAAAAAATAAAAAAGGGTTCGAATGAGACTAATAGCTATAGAAATATGGTGTCAACAGACAGACGGCCAAAGTGTAACTACGGGGGTCATAAGACATAAGAAAAGTTCTGCACACTGTCCATTTTTGAGAAAAGTGTGAGGTAACGGAGAAAACTTACCTTATTGCCGTTCAATGTACTCCTCTCCGCTGCTAATGACAGCTTGCCAAAGGTGAGGTAGGACCTAGATGCCCTGTAGTACGCCATCTTTGTTCACCTGTCGAATTACTCAGGTCACGTCCAATGACAGTTCGTCCAGCGATTCGTAGCGGACGCCACGGAGCCGATTTTATTAACTTTGGGAAAAGATCAAAGTCGGGTGGAATGAAGTTTCCCAGCCATATTTCGACAAAAGTCTCCGTACCGGCGCTGCACCTTGACACGATGCGTTGTCATGCAGTAAGATTGCTCCTGCTTTCAACAAGTTGGGGCGATTTTGGCGAATTTTCGGTTTCAATTTTGTCCTCAGAAAGAAATTGTGCTTCGATCAAGAGTTCCTTCCCCACAAACTTCTTGCAAGGCAATGTGGATCTGTGTCGGAGTTTTCCTCCGCAGATTTTCTATTTTCACGTACGAGCGCTGGTCTAAAGCCGTGACTCGACCTGAGTAGCTGCACGCTTCCATTTACAAACCCTCTGATGTCCACACAGCAAATGATAGCGGGTCGTTCTGACACCACTGCGTTGCTGAGAGTCTGGCCTTGACATGACGCAATCATTTTCCAGATTGCATCATCCGCTTCCGTTTTAGATTAACGTGCGCAGAACGTTTGTTATCACCCTCGTATAAGCACGTACGTTTTTCACAAAAGACATGCTAAAAAAGTACATCCTATAAAATGAAAATAACTTTTTACTCAAGACGATCACATTTTGACGAGAAATGCTGCAGAGTTGTTGATGCAGTTTTTTTTGTTTCGAGGTTTAAACGACCACTGTGAGCAATTCGATGGAGTATAAGCCGACCATCTCTAATATAGAGCCACTGGCGCCAGGGAAGAGAGAAAGCCAGTGACGAATGACGAACACAGTATCCATGCCCCACAGGGATGCGAACCCGGATCCGTCTCGGCCGAATAGTCAGAAGCCAGCGCCTAGACCACTGCGTCTATGGAGCAGATGACGTAGTTTCCTAACTCGATAGAAATTTTTTCATTTTAACTACGCCATGTGATTGGCACTATAATTTATCTTAGTAAATTTCCCATATGTGAAATTCTTTTATATGTTTATTAAAACTGTTTTAGATGAAAACACAAACACACGTGACTCTAAACATTAAAACCGCACATTATCATGTATGATAAATCTGCGATCTGCCCTTAGCAAATGCAAAATGGAATTTCCCAAAAATGTTTCCTCAAACCTAACAGTTGAGAGATGTTAGGCTTTGAATTGCATGCTAATTTTATAGAACTAGTAAGTGTTTCATGAATCTTTACTCCCCATTAACCCTTTAACTGGCTGGAACGAATTAAATATGTCAAGTCAAGTTACGATGTTGTGGTTGACGTTAAATTGCCTGATTTGTATTATTTGAGTTGGTATTTAGGGGATTCATCTACTGCGCATCGCATGGTGAGAGTTCGGATTTTGTCTTATTTCGGGCTAAGGGCGGTGGAAGTGTTGTTGTTTATTTTCTGAGCTTGATTGAAATGTGTGGTTCACTGCGATGTGTCGTTCTGGATTTGAGTGACGTCAACGGTCACTGACTGGACTGGAGGCGTGTTTCTCACGAGTCTCCGTCTGACGTCGTCTGCTTGCGTGGTAATATGCACTCGTGTGCAAAAATTAAGGGCCACCCCGGTGGCGCAGTGGTCTAAGGCGCTGGCCTCTGATCATTCGTCCGTAAGGGGTCTGGGTTCGAATCCCGGTGAGGCATGGATGTTGTGTTTGTCTTCCGGCACTGGCTCTCTCCCTTCCCTGGAACCAGTGACCCTAAATTAGGGACGGGCGACTGCTTATAGCCCATTGAGTTGCTCACGGTGGTCGTTAAACCTAAAAAAAAAAAAAAAATTAAGGACGAAGAGGAGAAATTAGAATAACAGCGGAACGAGCAGGCAGAACGGACCGAAAGACCACTCAGGAGATAGACTAGGGTCCGGTACGGTAGGGCATGCGAATACATGCAGCATGACGTGGGGGCGGGGGTTGTTGGAAGGGTATAAAGCACACGGGCGGTGTAAGCTCAGCAATTCGATGAAAGCTATTGCACGGTGTACATCGGTTTGAACGACGTCGAGTTGCTGTCACCGTGTGATATGGCCAACAGGCAATCCAGTAGACGACATCTGGATGACTTTACCAGAGGTCGCGTCGTTGGGAAGTTGGAAGAAGGTGGAAGTGTGACTAGTGTGGCCGAGGAGTTCGGGATAGCTCACAGCATCGTTTCACGAGCTTGGAGAGCATTTTAAACGACAGGAACAACTGTCCGAGAGTTTAGCAGTGGTCGTCCACGAGCAACCACGGCGGCGGACAACCGGTATATTGTCCCACAGGCGAGAAGAGACAGACGGCAGACAGCGGGAGAAATCGCAAGACACATGCAACAGACAACTGGACGTCCGTTATCGCGTTTTACCGTGACCAGGAGGCTGCACAAAGGTGGTCTATTTGCACGACGATCAGTATGGTGTGTGCCATTAATGCCTGCTCATCGGAAACGGCGGTTTCTGTGGTGCCAGGAACAAAAGAACTAGACACATCAGCAATGGGGTCGAGTTCTCTTTACGGATGGGAGCCGATTTAGTCTGACGAGCGATTCTGGACGTATACACATTTGGAGAGAGCAGGAAACACGCAATCACACCCTCCAACATCATCGAAAGGGACCGGTTTGGAGGTGGCGGAGTTCTCGTTTGGGGCGGTATCATGCTTGGTAGCCGTACTGATCTCCACATCTTCCGAGGAGGTTCAGTCACTGGTGTCCGCTATTGTACCGAGGTTCTCCTGCCTCACGTGCGTCTGTTTAGAGGTGCTGTGGGTCCTGAGTTCCTCTTCATGGACGACAACGCTACACCTCATCGTACAGTGGCTGTCACAGAGCTGTTGGACAGTGAAGATATTCAGCGCATGGATTAGCTCGCAAGGTCCCCGGAATGAAATCCAATCGATCACGTGTGGGACCTTCTCGGGAGACGCTTCGCAGCACGTCACCAGCCGCCAGCAACGGTTCCGCAGCTGCGATTGGCGCTACAAGAGGAATGGGCCGCGATGCCTCAACAGCGCCTTGACAACCTTGTCCTCAGCATGTACAGACGTTGTAAATCCTACAACCCAGTCAGGGGTGATCATATCCTCTACTAAAGACTGAATTTTTCTTGGCAGCCGCCTGTCACATGGACGTTTCTGTCTTCTGTCCAGTTGTGCTCGAAGCTACCTTTTCAATAAAGTGCCTTTGTATCCTTTGGATTCCTTGTTTGAAAGGTTTTTCTCACTTGTCCCATATTCGTACATCTTGGGGATATTATGGTATGATTTGAGTCGATGTGGAGCACTTCTGCACGACGTTACATTGGAAAAGCCGTCTCGTCCTTAATTTTTGCACGCCAGTGTATCTTCGACTAACGTCGTCTGCTTGTGTTGTTTATACCTACCGCCGTTGATTTCTGAATAACATGCCTTAGGGACAGTATTTGATCTGCAAAGAAAGTTTATTTGAAGAAGATTGTGTGCAGTGTTTCGGAAGATGTGGAGGCAGATTCCATTACGACTGTTCTTCACTTAGTAAAATCGCTTATCGTAAAATGAGTAAGGAAAAGAAGTCAAAATGGCAATGTGATGGTTGCAGACGAGGTGTGATCCCAGTTGGTGGCGGGTCCTCAAAGGGGACAGGAGCAGCGGTTGGTGCGGCGTGGGGGAAGACGGCGGTGGATCCCTCCTCCCGGGAGGTAAGTGTTTCTTCGAATTTTATGGAACAGATTAATCAAAAGCTTGACATGGTCGTAGAGTTGAGGACTGAAATACCTGACCTAAGAAAATCTGTTGAATTTTTCTCACAGAAATATGATGATGTTGTGACGTACCTGCCAGCAGGACGCACACGACATAAAGGCAGATAGGAATCAGAACAAATGTCTGCGTAGCTCAGTTGGTAGAGCGACTTGTTCCGGAATAAGCGGCCTCGGGTTCGAATCCCGGCGTAGACCGAAAATGACGGAGAAATTTACTTCGTTATAATGGCGCCCGAACTATCCGGATGACCCGGCCGTTCAAAATCTCGCATTGGTGTGATGTTATTTCCACACCGCGAGACAGGAAAAATCAGAGAATTCCTTCTCCAGCGCTTCGAAAAATAAAAATGTGTGATGTTGCATTCCACACAGCAGATTGACTGGGAGTTCTCAAGTGCACGTTCTACAGTGGATGGCTGCCTGCAACGATTCATGGTCACGGCTGACCCGTGGGCCATGCCCCCGGCACTCTTTCGGGGGGGAGATGTGACGTACCTGCCAGCCGGACGCACACGACATAAAGGCAGATGGGAATCAGAACAAATGTCTGCGTAGCTCAGTTGGTAGAGCGACTTGTTCCGGAATAAGCGGCCTCGGGTTCGAATCCCGGCGTAGACCAAAAATGACGGAGAAATTTACTTCGTTGTAATGTAATGGAAAGACTCAGGGAATCAAGCAGATTGCTTGAGGAATCACGAAATGCGATTACTACCTTGCAGGAGAGAGTCGAGACTCAGGTGTGTGACATTGAATATTTGAAGGAAACTTTGAATCATCTTGAACAGTATACAAGAAACAAAAATTTGGAGATACATGGAATTCCCGAGGAACAGAATGATAGTGACTTGACGGGTTTGGTTTATTGTATAGCGGGAAAGTTGGGTATTGAGAAATTCTCAGTGAGTGATATTGATGCAATTCATAGGTTGGGAAGGAGGGGATCTCGGAGGATGCCTCCTGTAATTGTTCAATTTAGAAGTAGAGTAACTAGAAATGAATTCCTTAAGAGGGATAGATCTGGTTTAAAAGTGTCGGATGTTGTTTTGAACTGTAGCAGTGAAAATAGAATTTACATCAACGAAAATCTTACGGCACAAAACAGAGAGGTTTTCTAGATGGCACGACATTTTTCGAGAACTAATGATATTAAATTTTGTTGGTATAGAAAAGGTAGAATTTTTTGCAGGAGAAAGGAAGGTTAAAATATGGTGCAAATTAAGAGTAAGTTAGATTTGGATTTAAAACGATTGTAAATTGTTTATTGAAGTTCTAAATTGCATGTTGTTTGCATTTTTTGTATTTTATGAATTGTATTTCCGATTATGTTTCGGTTAGTGATCTACATAATTTGATTGTTACTAATAATTTTAAGTATAAATTTTTGTACTTGAATGCTCGTAGTTTGTTCGGTAAATTAGATGTTTTAGTTAGTTTATTACATACTTTGGATAATCAACTTGATTTTATTTGTGTCTCAGAGACAGGGTTTGATGCGGATGGTTATCATGCGTGTAATATACCGGGTTACCACGTTGTAACGGCTTCCCATTCGGGGGTTCAAGGCGGTGGTGTTGCAATCTATGCTAAACAAAATTTGAATTTTTCACTATGTGAAAAATATACAGTTATGAATGAACATTTTGAGATGATTGCAATTGATTTACAACAGTCTATAATAAGTGTTACTTATCGCCCACCTCAGGGTAAACTTGATTCTTTTCTTAATTTCTTTTCTAATTTTTTGGATGATATTAATTCCTGGGGGAGAACTTTTTATTATTCTTTCGGGGATTTCAATATTGATGTACATACTGGTAATAACGTCACTTGTTTATTCAAGGACATAATTTCTGCTTCCGGGATGACAAATGTTATTACAATTCCTACTAGAATTACGGAAAATTCCTCCTCTGCACTGGATTTGTGTATTACTAATAACTATAATTCATGCTCGGGAGTACTTTCTTTTGACTTGAGTGATCACCTTCCAAATTTTTATTTGATTAATTCCCCGGTAAGTGGTATTGGTTCTGCATCCATTTCCATGTTAATAAGAAATTTTAGCCAAAATAGTCTTCGGTCATTTAGGGATGCTTTGTCATGTGTTGATTGGACACCTGCACTTACAAGGGATAACATGGTGAATCTTTTGATGTACTTTGGAAAATGTTTTGGGATCATTATGACACTAATTTTCCTCTTCGTACTATTTCTCGTAATTCGCGTTGTAGGAAACCATGGTTTACTACAAGTCTTTTGAGTTATATAGACAGGAAAAATAGGTTATTTAAATTATTTCTTCGTACTGCATAATTTCCGTAAGTATCGCAATTGGCTTAACTCTAAATTGAGGCAGACTAAAAGAATTTTTTTACTAAAATAATTTTGCCTTAACAGCGGATAGCAAGAGGATATGGTGCTCAATTAATGAGTTGTTAACAAAATCAAGCTGTACTGATTCACCAAATTTAATTGAATATAAAGGTATTTCTACGTCGGATCTTACGGAGGTTGTTGATATTTTTAATGATTACTTCCTCGAGCTACTGGGTACCTTGATATCAAAAATTCCTTCGTGTTCCAAATATTACAGACTATTTGTCACCGACTACTGGTTCTTCATTTTTTCTCAAACCTGTTGACAATGAACTTGGTCCCACTAAATGTGCCGGATCAGATGATGTTCAACCCAGGGTTGTAAAATTTGTATCTCAAGAATTGGTTATTTCACTGACTCATATTTTTCATGGTATTTTACTTACGGGGTGTATACCTGCACCGCTTACATTTAGTCGGGTCAGTAGGATCCACAAGAAGGGTTCAAGGACAGATGTGGCGAATTATCATCCCATATCTGTTATTTCTGTATTTGCAAAAATATTAGAAAAGCTAATATTCAAACGGTTGTTATATTTTATTGATACTAACAGTATACTTAATAAAAAGCAACATGGTTTTCGTAGGGGTGGTTCAAGGGAGACTGCAGTTCTTGAGACTTTAAAATTTTTGCAGTATAATATAGATAAGGGTCTCAGTGTAGTTGGGATTTTTTGTGATTTGTCTTGCACATTTGATACAGTTAGACATGATATTTTACTATCGAAGCTTGAACACACTGGTATCAGGGGACCCAGGTAGCACAGCCTTGGAATTTAACGTAGGCCCAACACTGTGCCACCGTCTTTCAGGTATAGAAGACAGTGGCTCAGTGTTGTCCCTACGTTAAATATCAAGGCTGTCCTTTTTTTGAGAGTTATCTAACTGGGAGGAGGAAGTATGTTCAATTACAGGATGTTCGTTCCAGTGTAAAATCTGTTCATTATGGGGTTCCACAGGAATCAGTTCTTGGTCTCCTACTTTTTTATTTATGTCAACGATATCTTCAATGTTTCTTCCAGTACAAATGCGCTTTTATTTGCTGACGACACAAGTTTATTTTTTTCTGGTCATGCGGTATCTGAGTTGATACCACGTATCAACCATGACTTGAGAGAGTATTTCACTTGGTTCTGTTGCAATTCTTTAACTCTCAATGTTTCTAAAACAAATTGTGTTCTTTTCTCTGGTCGAAGGGTTGTGACAGTAACTTCTCCCCAGATCTATTTGAATGATATTCCTTTGGATTTTCAGGCAAGTGTTAAATTTCTGGGAGTTCATCTGCATTAAAATTTACGGTGGGATGCACATGTTGATGCCTTGGAAGTTAAGTTGAGATCTCGTATTGGAGTTTCTTCCAGGATTTCGAGTTGCTTACCAATTAAAATAAAGTTAGTACTTTATTATTCTTTTATTTACCCACTTATGTCTTAATGTCTTTTAGCTTGGGGAATGACAACTGGAGGAAATATTAATAGAATTTTCATTTTGCAAAAAAAAAAAAATTGTTCGATTGTTAAATCAATCGGAAAACGTGGATAGTTTCTTCTACCGTTATAAGTTACTGATTTTTGAGAAACTATACATATTCAGACTTACGTTGTTAATGCATGAGCGTGTCTATGCTAATAAGCATTTAAATCTAATTACTGTGTGTCGTCCTGCGCATGCTTATCACACTCGTGGATATACCGATTTGGTGATCCCCAGAGCTCGGACAGACGTGTTATATTATAATATCAATGCCACTTGCCCTCGACTCTGGAACGGGTTGCCGATTTATTTACTATGCTCCATTTAAAAGAGAGTTAAGGGAATACTTGATATACAGTTAATATGTTTCTGGTTTCATTATCTACAATTCTGTTTATGTAAATTGCAGTTCTATAGGAGGATAATTTCTTGACTTAGCACTTTTGTTTTTTATTAGGGGACCAGGGGCTCGTCAGGCCTGCACTAGCCTTTTTCCCTGGCTCCCTGCTATGTTGCACTAGAACTGAATGAATAAGTGCTCGTAATACACATAGTACTATTCGTATTGTCATACGTGTTTTGGTATTACTATAACTTCATTTGTACTTTGCATTATATGTAAATTATTATTGTATAAAATTCATATTTGCATGCTTGATGGTTCATGTTAGTTGTATTATTATTCATATTTTTGCATTTATGTGTTATGTTGCATTTCTTACTTATATGTATTGTATTTCTGTTGTGTTTGCATATGGTGCGATTAGTATTTGGTTAATATTTTTTTGGTACAGAAATTGCATGTGCGATTTGATTGTATGCTAGACAGTGTAACATGGCAAAATAAAATTCAAACTCGGGGTTACCAAATTAGGCTGAAACGAATGTATTCTTCCTCTAAGAAGTGATCAAAAACGCAGCTGGAAAGAGGCAACTTGCACACCAGAAAGCGTTGCTTAGCTTTGTTATTTAAAATGGTCATTTAGGGAGGGAGGAGACTGACACTAATCCTTTCTGAATGTTTACCTACTTAAAGAGCTATAGCAATGGCGACGAACCTAAGAAAAGAGGCAAGAGATGTTTGAATCACTTGTTTCTATCCATTAGCATGATGTCCGTGTCTGGGGGACTATACATTCCCAGTCATACCTTGGATTATGGAGCAAAAAATAAAGGACTAGATGAGAGCTCCTTTTTTCACTAATGTTAAGCTTATGGTCGGTACTGCTGAGATTAGAGGTGGAAAGGAATTATTGGGGGACCGGAAAGTAATGTCGTTTTTGAAAAAGAAGAAAAACACTGTTTGTAACGAAATAAATTTATTTCTTAATCAATTATATAATCGCCATCATTATCGATCACACTTGTCCATCGTGAAATCAAACTTTCAATGCAGTCTTTATAAAAAGACGTTGGCTGTGATACAAAGAAGTCCGAGAGCCCCGTTTTGACATCATCAATATTGTGGAATCTTTTCCCATTAAGAAAGTGCTGCGGAGATCTGAACAAATGGTAATCAGATGGTGCAATGGGACAGACCTACTTCCCAGACAAAATCGATCGCCTGCTGCGTCCGTGTCGCCGTGTGAGGTCTCGCGTTGTCATGCTGGAGGATGACACCTTTTCTGTTGACCAGTGCTTGCTTCAAACGGTCCAGTTGTTGATAATAGAGGTCTGCCGTTACTGTGTGTCCGGGTTCCTACAGCTCAAAGCGAGCTATGCCAGCGGTAGTCCACCAAACACAGTGTAAAACCTTTTTGGGGGGTACGCCTAGTTTTGGCGTAGGAACTGGAGAAAGCCACTGGTTTTTGCGTTTTGTTGTTCACGTAAAGAACCAACTTTTCATCTCCAGTGACAATTCGATGAAGAAATGGATCCTTGTCCTGTCGACTGAGCAAAGGGTTGAAGATGGTGGAACGCTGGGCTTTGTTGTCAGGTGAAAGTTGGTGTGGGACCCAAACTCCTTGTCTATAGACCTTCCCATCTGTTGAAGGTGCTCTTGAACAGTTGACCATGATACATTAAAATGTTAACATAATTCATCAATCGTTTGACGAGGATCTGCCTCAACGTCTGCACGCAGCAGGTCATTGCCCAGCTCCATGGGCCTTCCTGCACGTGGGGCATCGGAGAGGTCAAAATTGCCACCCCAGAATTGGGCGAACCAACACTGGCACACTTGCGGACATTTAACGCATTCGGATAAACAGCGCAAATGTTATTGATGGCCACGGTTGCATTGTTTTCTTTGTGAAATTCATACAGTATACTATGACGAACATGACTCTCCTCGGGTGTTATGTCACTCATTTTGTTCTGCAAATCTGGAAGACAAAAACACCTACATCAGTTAAAGGCCAATAGTTCATTCACTTGCACATACACTTACTTTACGTTGAACGTACATAAACACCTCACAACTACTCCCAAAAAGACGACATTATTTTCCGGTTCCCCCAATGTTTTGCTGTAGCTTTGGAAAAGCCAGGCAGCTATCTTAAAATTTCTTCCTAGGGAACCAGAAAATTTTGCGTACCGTTTGGTTCAAATTAACCATGCGATCGTCGTGGTAAGAATATCCACTCCATAGTCATCCGGAATGAAGTTTCAAGAGTCCATACTGTAAAAAAGAAAACAATTTCAGATTAATGAAAAATAGCCACTACAACCTAAATTATTATGACAGAGCATTTCTATTGCATTACGCTGAAATTTGTAAATTTTTGTTGCACTGTTCTGACATATATTATCATAACGGTTGTTATTGACGTACATGTTATTTATTATTCAGATATCTCATAACTAATTTTCATTTTTAGGTAACTTCAAGCACGAGCACAAAAGAACCCGAATATTCAAGAATTGTTTTGCAATTTAATTGTCCGTGAAAATGATTTGAAGAAATCTACACACCAATTAATGTTTTCTCACAAGAAAATGTACAGCTATTCAAGAGTACATAACATTTTGTCGGTTTTATGGCCATACTGTGCTATTTTTATGCTGTTCTCAATTTCATAGGGATAAAGGTTCTTTACATTCAGTCAATAAAATAATATTAAAAAGTATGTTTTCATATCTCATTTAAATTAATGCTGAGTGAGTAACTTGAAGGTACAGTGTAAGGAAAAATTGTTTTTCTGATTTTCTTGTTGTATTTCTATGTGTGTGTGTATTGAAAATTGTAATGTTCCTGTATATATATACACGGTCGAGTCACATTATTGTGACCACCAGCTAATATCCAGAGTAACCACAGTGTGCAGCGCGGATAGCAGCTGGGAGTGACTCAATAAGGTGTTGGAAGGTGTTCACAGGTATGTGGAGCCATGCTGACTGCATTGCATCTGACAGCTGCTGAATGGTGCGCGGTGGATGATCCATAAAGCGAACAACACGATCGAGGCGGTCCCACAGGTGCTCATTTGGGTTTAAGTCTGGGGAATTAAGGGGCCAGGGAAGTACTTTGTAGCCTTCATCCTGCTCTTGGACATTTCTAGCTGTGTGACAAATCGCTTGTTGTGCTGGAAAATCCCATCTGCTCCAGGGACTATAATCAGCACGTATCGGTGTACGTGGTCTGCAAGGATGGATTCACAGCGAATTTGGTCCATAGTGCCTTCGACATGTATGAGTGCACACAGGTAATGCTAGGAAAATATTTCCCAGACCATAACGCTGCCCCCACTAACTTGTGTTCTTCCAGCAACGGCTGAAGAGTGTTTGTGCTCCGATGTTTCTCGCCTTATACGCCAACGTCCATCCGTTCGATGAAGAAGAAAACGTGACACATCGCAGAAGGCAATCCTTTGGCAATCAGCGGAGGTCCAATTCCGACAATAAGCCTTTTCTGCCAATGCACCTTCGTTAGCATAAGTGCAGTAACCACCCGTCTGCATCGGAGCCCCCATACGCAGCAGGGTTCGCTGAACTGTTGTTTTAGACACACTTCCGGTAGCCCCCTGGTTCATTCGGTCAGTGAGTTGCTTCACTGTAGCGTGTCGATCGGCCCTCACGCACCTTCGCAGCCGACGATCACCTCGCACACCAATGGCACGTGGTACTCCGCAGTTTTCACGTTGCTTATTCGCAATGGTGCCATTTCTCCAATCACGATACACTTTAACCACAGTAGCACGCGAACAGTTCACAAATTGCGCTGTTTCAGAAATACTGCCATCCTTGGCCCGAAAGCCGAATAATAATCGTCCCTTTTTGCAAAACTGAAAAATTGCTCCTTTTATCCATGACAGCAACGAGTGTTATGTTTTCAGAATGCCTACAGCACACCTTACATACCCTCCAAGCCAGCTCACGACACGTGCCTTCTTTCACTGGCTACGCGCTGTTGACGTCAAAAGTAGGACGTGGTCACCATAATGTGATTCGACTGTGTATATGCAAGTACTCGTACAAATAATCATCAATTCACTGTTGGATGATGTTTTTTTAGAACTTTGTCTTCAGCGAAATCACTCCACCATGCTTTCGAATTTCATACACCAATCTCCTAGATGGCCTTCTCCTGCCCCATGGTGAAATCCAATCTAATATCTCAGTTATTTAATGGTTGTCAGTTCTGCTAGCAAAATATCCAGCCAATTGCTATTTGAGAATTCTTTAACGATCTTTTTTAAAGTGAAAAACACAACATGGAGGTAACTCTTGTGCAAAATCAATTTTCAAAGTTGTGCTTGATGTGTTTCCTAGGAAACTGTGAAACGTGGTGACGGTCTCTTGGAAATTTTCATAAAACAACATCAACAAAGAAACACGGTAAATCATATATGAACCACAAATTTTTAAGATGTTTCGTAGGAAGACCCCCAGTGAGGAGAACCATGAAATCTCAGGGAGGTCCGCACCCCCGTGTCCCCTACCTTCCGCTGCCCGTGGTCAAAAATCATATTATCAATAATATTTGGGAAAAAGGATTGAAATGCCCTTGATTACGCAAGATCTTACAGCAGTTTAACATGTGTGTACAGTACCGATGACAATGGCTTTCAAATAAGTTGCTCTAATTTCTGTAAGTTGCATCCTATTTTTATTATTTCGATGTTTTAAAATCCTATTTTATAATCTTTGAAAATTCTCAGACTGCTGACATTGAAGTTTGAGTAAAATACCTTCAAATAAATTTCATATTTGCTGCTTAATTACTTCTGAAAAGATTTTGCACTGTTCTGCGATAGAAAATCGCTTAAGTGTACTCTATTATTAAAACAGATAATCGTCTAACTGTACTCTGTTTAAAGTGAGAAACATAAAGTACAATAGAAATCTTCACTATCTCAGTTTAAGGTGAACAAAAACCGGAGGTTTTACTTTCGTGCTACTAGTCAAAGAGTAATTAAGGCTGTCAAAGCACGATCAGATTCGTCTTAATATAGAGCACAAACACCACACCTCCTAATCAATATCTGAAAACGTATATTAAAAAACGTCTTTATTTACAATTAAAAGGGTTAGTTTAAAAGCTCTAGCGAGCACTTTCGCGAACCACTATGGTCGCATCATCAGGCTAAAGAGTGAAATCACTATGAAGCGGTACATGGTTTATATAGGAACAGGGATGAGCACAAGATTACAAATTTGTAAATGATATGAGTAAAGGACATTAAATGTCAACCACTACAAAATATTTACAAAAATACCTACATTATTTTTAGTGTTCCTCGCTTGGAAATTCCAACATGAGATCTCTCCAGGAACTAGGAACGTACATAGGCATATCCTCATTGCAGCACCTAGGTCCCAGTTTTATAATGTGAAGACTTTCAGTAAGCAACATAGAACTTTTTGTCAAGGCTGTTAATAACAAATTTGCTTTGTCCCAATCCGGTTTTAGGTCTCCCTCAATGATAGTTTTTGACAAAGTCGAAGTAACTGCTCCTTTATGAATTGCATATTTAAGTTCAACCCATCTGATTTCCAGGCTTCTGTAGGTCGAACCCACATAGCAGAGATTTGCAGTTTGCCCATTAATGTCCAACAGTGGGATACTATAAACACCAAAATGGGATAGAATTAGGATTGTGTCTCTGTCATGCCTAATCATAAACAAAAAGTTTTGGGTCTTGACACCGAATCCTAAAGAATATTTTTTGCAAGTGTTTTTTAGCAAAGTAACAACTGGTTTTAGATAGGTTATACTTCCCACGTAAGTAGTTGTGGGTACACTTCCAGTGAGGGTTATAGAAGTCTTCCGTTTATATTGTTGTATAAGTTTTTTAACACAATCCGTAGGGTACTCATGTACTTTTGCAATCTCGTTAATCTTCATCAATTCCTGATTACAATAAATGGGATTTGAAGAATGGGTAAAGGCTCTATTAACTAGGAATCTAAGTGCGGAATACTTATAGGGGTTGGTGTACAAGAATTGAAAGGGATGAGAACCGGGATAAAGGTAGGCTTACGATATACAGAGAACTCAAAGTTTGCATGGTTAGGAGAGTGTGAAACCAAGTCAAGGAAGGGCAGTGACCCTTCTATTTCAGTAGTAAACTTTATGCCAGGAAATATGGATGATAAATCAGAGGCCAAAACATGTAATTCAGCACTTGGGTGAGGCCAGACAAGGAAAACATCCTCAACATATCTGATGTATAAAGACGGTTGTACACTGCAGGATTTAAGGTCCTGTAGTAAGATTTCAGCAAGAACAGGTGACAGTGGGGAGCCAATAGGTGCTCCCTCCTTCTGTTTGTAGACAGTATTTTGGAAGCGGAAGAAACTTCTGTCCCCTACAAGTCTTAAAACTTGAAGGGTAGTATCAATTTCAACTTGACTATATTGATTCTGGGAAAGTAGAATTTTTTCAATGAGGGAGTAAACAACTGAACGAGGAAGTTGTTTACTCCTCATTGAAAAAAAAAACTGGAAGTAGAATTTTTTCAATGAGGGAGTAAACAATTGAGGTGGACGTCGAGTGATGTTGCTCCCCATACTTAGAATAAAAGAAATTTGGACCCTATTTCCCCAATGAAAAAAGTTTTTCCATACATCAAAATTGGCCCATAGATAAAAACAACAACATCCTAGCTTAAAATAGGTGTTTTTGTTTTCAAAAAACGTTCCTGAACTATATTAACAATCAATAACTTTACTTCAATGTAGTGGTAAGGAAGATTTGCCACCACTCTTCATTTTCTCATTGGACTCACCACCTCTTATTCATCTCGAATGTCTTTCATTTCCACGAAATTTGTAGTAAAAAATCATTGTAGTCAGCTAGATGGTGGTAAGTAAAAGTGGCGCTTACTCTTCCCACTACAAACTTTCGGCGAAGTAAAGTTATTGATTTTTAATATACATAATTCAGGGATTTTTTTCAAAAGCACCGATTGTGTACAGGTTTGACGTATGGAAAAATCTTTCTTCGTTAAAGAAATAGGGTCGAATTGTTTTCCATTTGAAGTACACTGAAGAGCAATTGAATTAGAGATACCTGTCTAGTAACGTGTAGCACCACCTTTCGTCCTGATGACTGCGACGATTCGTCTCGGCATGGACTCGACAAGACACCGGAAGCGTTGGGAAACAATACGGATCCACGACCCCTTAACAAGCTCCCACAGTTCACGAAGATTGGATGGAGGGGGGCAGAGCCTCGAACATCTCTCTCGATGGCATCCCAGATGTGCTCGATGGGATTGAAGTCAGGTGACCTAGCTGGCCAAGGAAGCGAGGTCACGTCGGTGGAGTGTTCATCCAACCATTCGGATAAAATTCGGGAGCGATGGCACTGTGCATTGTCTTGTTGCAGGATGAGGTCCGCAGTGGGATGTTGAAGACGCACAAGCGGGAGCAAATGGTCGTTCAGAATATCCCGGTAACGTTGACCTATGAGGGACGATGTCACACGTACCAGGGGTCCCATTTCAGTCTACGTAAACAGTCCCCAGACGAGAATGCCACCCCCACCAGCTTGAAGAGTACCATGGCACGGTGCATTGTCTTGTTGCAGGATGAGGTCCCCAGTGGGATGTTGAAGACGCACAAGCGGGAGCAAATGGTCGTTCAGAATATCCCGGTAACGTTGACCTGTGAGGGACGATGTCACACGTACCAGGGGTCCCATTTCAGTCTACGTAAACAGTCCCCAGACGAGAATGCCACCCCCACCAGCTTGAAGAGTACCCTGCTGGCAAGAAGGATCCATCGCTTCATGTGGTTTGCGCCGTATTCGTATCCTGCCATCCGCATGTATCAACGTGAATCTCGACTCATCAGTCTAGGCAACATTTCTTACATGTCTAGGGTCGAGTGGCGATGTTCCCGCGCCCATGCTAATCTTTGCACCCTGTGATGTGCGGTCAACAGCGGTACCCTTGCGGGACGATGGCTTCTGTACCCCATAGCGAGGAGATAGTTCTGGATGGAGTGGCTGCATACACGTTTTTGTGCACCAGCGTTAAATTGCCGAGTGATTTCTTGCACTGTGGCCCGTCTATCCGCTGTTACAATGCGAGCTAGCCGACGATGACCCCGCTCATCCACACGCTGTTGTCCATGGCAGTTGGCCCTTGCAGGGATGGTTTTACCGGATTCGATGTACTCATGGTGCACCCGTGACACAGTGGCTCGTGAAAATCCCAGTGCGTGCACGACTTCCGAGATGGAGTGACCCATTCGTCAGGCCCCGACAATTTGCCCACGATCAAATGCGCTTAGATCCTTCTTACCCATTCTGCGTCCGACTCTTACTGATTCCCGTCGCATCACTCCTTATATTGTCGGATCCCTGCATACGTCATGTCGTTTCCGTTTACAGTGCCGCCAACAGTGCCACATTTGCATGACGCCAGCTGTTTCTAATACAATTGCTCTTCAGTGTATAGGGAGCAAAATCACACCACCTTAAACCCTCATTACTAACAAAATATGTTTTTTTTAACAGAAGCAAAAACAAGTTCCTGCTTCCCACGGTCACTTGTGTTATTTGCAAGCTACATGTTCCACAGGCGCAGATGTCTTCTTGGTATGCTACACTTAATTACACAAATGCGTATTAAGTGGACACCAGCCGCGCACTTTGCTGCGGATAATTTCGCAGACAGTGGCGTCAACATCCTAACTATCGGCCCCTCTTAACTTTCGGAGGGACAGATAGGACATCCATTTAGGATGGATTACAACGCCCCCTGCAGTCCCCCCAGACAAGGTGGTGCTTCTTGGAAAGCAAAACCCGCCTTGTTATAAAGTCGCACAAGGTAGTCTTGAACCAGCGACCATTGAATTTGTAAGCAAAGATGCTAACGACCGAGCCAATTTTACTGGGGACGCAATGTTTTCAGAACTCCCTTAAGCACGTCCAATTACTGATTTGATTCTACATTTTTTTTTCAGTTAACATTACGTCTATGGGAAAAAGCTGCATAAGGACTATCATATCCACAATGAAATTAAACGGACTGGAAAAAAATTTAAAATTTTCCCTACATTAAGTAACCGAAATTTTTTTCGAATTCTATAACTCACTAACTTTCAAATGCCATAAAATCCCAAAACCTAACTTCAAGAGTTCATTTCAGAATTCATAGCTTTCCAACCACCCAGGAATTCGTTACATATCATTCATACATATCACTAAGTTGTTCTCTGAGATTCAGAGGTTAGCTCTACAAAGAAATGCAAACTACCAGACAATTTTTACTTACTGTTGCCGTATCAAACTTCTCAATTTAAAGCGATCTTGAAATACAACTCGGGCTTCACTGATATCCATCACACGCCGTTCACAAGCTCTTCTTTACTTCATGCTCATAATGTTTTTCACATGCAGACACTCCTGATCCTTCCTCTGCCTTTCCTTCCTGCCAATTGACTAATAATATTTTCTTAGTAAGCATCTCGTCACTCATTCCTTCAACATGGCCAATCCACTGAAGAATATTAGACTCCACCTCGCTAACAACATTTTGCTTCACATTTTCTGGTATTCCACAAACTTCATCTCAAACATGCCTCTTATGGACAATCAGGTCAAATAACTCTTTATTACTGACGCCAACTTAAAGTGATGGTTGAGGAACAAATCGTAATGCAGTCGCCATTTATTATCACCCAATTGTACAAATTCTTCTGCATAAATTGCTTTGCATCGCACGTTGTAATAAATAATATTACAGTGAAACTTCGGTTATACGTTTTTCTAGGGGATGACCTTCAAAACGTATAAATATAAAAATGTATAGACGAAATTTAAAAATATTTAATACTATTGTTAAATTTATGCTCTAAAGGAGTATGAAATGTTCCTTAATAATGATTTACATAAAGTCGAATCGGCGGAGAAAGAAAACAAATTAGTAAAATCATGCAACGCATTGATAATGATACATTTCCCAACACACCAGGAATCATTACTCGCATTTTTAGTCAAGTTATGAGGATAATGGCTGTGGAATAAATCTCGCTCCTGTGCCCTGACCGACATCATTTCGATTATATTAAGCAGAATCGGTTCAGTACATCTCCGGAACAACATGATGAAGTTTTGTCGCAATCGAAGCATTTTTACGCAAGTTATGACGCATAAGGGCGATGTAACGGATCCCACTCCTATGTCTTGACCTTTGACCCCATTTCGTCCATTTTCAATAGGGTTCCTTTCCAGGTTGTCCCATACCAGATACTAATATTTCATCGAAATCGAACCATTTTTACGCGAGTTATCATGCGGACGGACTGACTGACTGACAAAGCTGGAGCATATACGCTTCTTCAACCTACGGTTGGAAAGCATACAAAAGCGAATTACCATGAATATTTCATTTCATTTCATTTATTGTTTCTGCTGTTACAGATTCATGATTTATTGTTATATTATTATTTATCTATTTTTATAACAACAGCAAGGAAGCCCCGGGAAAAGGCCTCACAGAGTCCTGATTTGGTACCGAGCTCCCTAAGTAAAGTCAACAATCCAAGACAGCGCCGGGTGGCGCAGTGGTCTAAGCGATGGCCTCTGATCATTCGTCCGTAAAGGGTCCGGGTTCAAATCCCGGTGAGGCATGGATGTTGTGTTTGTCTTACGGCACTGGCTCTCTCCCTTCCCTGGAACCAGTGACCCTAAATTAGGGACGGGCGACTGCTTATAGCCCATTGAGTTGCTCACGGTGGTCGTTAAACCTCCACTCAAAAAAAAAAAAAAAAAAAATCCAAGACAGCAAGTATACTGAACCAATTCTATTTAATATCATCGAAATGGCTTCAAAGGTCAGGGCACAGGAGCGAGATTTATTCCACAGCCATTATCCTCATAACTTGAGTAATGATTCCTGGTAAGTTGGAAAGCATATCATAATCAATGCATTGCATGATTTTACTAACTTGTTATTATTAGTATCGCTTTTTTTTTGTATTTTTTTTTGTAGTTAGTTTATTAAACAGGGTGTCCCGGAACTTCGTGTACAAACTTGGAGGGGAGGTAGAGAACAGCGTTAGGAACCAGAATTAAATAGGAAAGCATGGGCGGAAACGTCACCCTCACGTGAGAAAGAGACACAAAGACACAGTAAGGCCACAATACAGAAAGCAGTGTAAAACGCTTTATTACACAACAAAAGAGTACAATGTAGGACTTACAAGCATCACAGGAGGTGTTCGAAATTGCGCCCATTGGCCTGGATGCACGCATGACACCTACGCGACACGGATTGGCGAACATTGTCGAAGATACCTGGCGTTTCGCGGATCGTAGCAGCAGCGATGGAGATTCGTGCCACCAGGTCCATTTCAGAATTTACTGGCGTGTCGTACACAATGCTCTTCATGGCACCCCAGAGATAATAATCAAGAGGAGATAAATCAGGTGATCTGGGGGCCATTCGACGGGACCGCCACGCTCAATCCACTTGGTTCCAAATGTCCGGTCCAAATGGTCACGTACGCACCTTGCGTAATGAGATGGCGCTCCATCATGTTGCAACCACATTCCGCGTCGAACATGTGCATGGGACATCGTGCAGCATTTCCGGAAGAACCTCCTGAAGAAAGACGAGATACTTGTGAGCGTCCAGTCGAGGTGGTAAGATGTATGGCCCGACTAAACTGTCCGCCACGATACCCGCCCACACATTAACAGTGAAGCGTTGTTGTGCGGCTCGTGGTCGGGTTCCGTGTGGGTTGTCTACGGCCCACATGTGCGCGTTGTGCGTATTGAACACCCCGTCACGTGAAAAGGTTGCTTCATCACTGAACATAACAGAACTGGGAAATTGCTGGTCGGCCACACTTTGGTACAGAAACCACTGTGCAAACGCAACACGTCGTGGGTGATCATCCGGCTGCAGTAACTGAACTCTCTGAAGATGAAAGCGATGTAAGGCTTCGCCCTGCAGAACGCGCCAGACAGTTGATCGAGACGTTCCGGCGGCAGCGGCAAGCGCCCGTACACTGGTCCCAGGATTTCGGTCCACAGCATGCAACAGACGCTCTTCCAATATGGGTGTTCGTGCTGTTTGCGACCGAGCGGTATCCTGCATCGTTGCTGTGAAGGATCCACGTTCCGCAAGGTTCTGATGTACCCGAGCGAACATTTGATGGCCGCCCCGGTGGCGCAGTGGTCTAAGCGATGGCCTCTGATCATTCGTCCGAAAGGGGTCCGGGTTCGAATACCGGTGAGGCATGGATATTGTGTTTGTCTTACGGCACTGGCTCTCTCCCTTCCCTGGAACCAGTGACCCTAAATTAGGGACGGGCGACTGCTTATAGCCCATTGAGTTGCTCACGGTGGTCGTTAAACCTTCAATAAAAAAACAAAAACAAAAAAACATTTGATGACTTGGTTGGCGCCTCGTTGGATATCTTTCCCGATACAACCGACCAGCAGCGCGTCCATTTCCGTTGGTTAGGCCATAGACGAAATGCATATCCGTCAACTCGGCGTGTGTGAAACGATTCATGTTAATCGCACGCAGTCCGCGTCAAGGTCCTTAGATATATCTCATGGTATAAGGTTGGGCTCGCTACGATGTCAGCCTCCCATTGGCTGCTGAAATGACGTCGGCGTGGACGCGTGGACGCATGGCAGCTTTGAGCGTCTTGTGGCGTGGAGTTACGGCATACGAAACGATCGTGATAATCACACGTATTTATGATAATAACGAAATAAAACTGCGAAAAACTGCTCACACATAAATAAATCTCATAAATTCAAAGCGTTTATCTTCCTTGAAGCGCAACATTTCCAAATTTATTTGCATATATGTGAACTCACATTTTAATACTTACTGAATAACGAAATTGGTAGCAAAGCCACTACAAATAAAACAGCTACACGTATTAAGGTTAGACACTGATACTTAAATTAGTTTTGAAACTTACTTCATCAAAAAATGCCAACAAAGGCGGCAATACGTATCGCAGCCATATCAATCACTTCCGTACTAGGAACAACACGAAAACTATTCTGTCTCTCTTCATACATTCACACTTGAAAGATTTTTCAACATTCCTTCATGGTGTATATGTATATAACACATAAGCAGGCTAAAAACAAAACACAAATTTAAGTGCAAGAAAACCAAGATACAAAGAGAGAGTTAAGTGTTATTACATGCCTTTTTTTTTTAAATTATTTTTTTCCTGTAATGTTTAATAAGCTTATTTTGCTCAAAGTTTAAGAATGTGGTTTTCACTTTAAACCTTTTCTACCAGCATATGTGCTAGCTGGTTGTTTTAGTAGTTAACAGGTTTAGAAGAATTTAATGTTCAAGGATTTTATTAACTTACAAAATTTGTTTTTAGTGCACTTAAGCAGATGTATAATAATATAGCAGAAACCCACTTTCAGTTCTTTGTAGAAATGAGAGAGGTAGCATTTCTGTTAGACCCTGAAGAAGCTATAAGTGATTATTCTCAACATGTTTTACATTACAAATTTGTACATGTCTCCTTTTATGAACTCAAAATTTTATGGGTTACTGTTTTTTACTTTTTGCCCTCATCAAAGGGACAATATAGCTTGGTGACTGTGTTCTGATATTCTTCTATATATATATCTCATCATCATCATCATCATTGTCAACCATTATCAATCCACTGCTGGACGAAGGTCTCCCCAAGTTTCCTCCACAACGGTCTGTCTTGTGCCAGTCTCCTCCATGTCACCCCTGCATACTTTCGAATTTCATCCACCCATCTCCCATGTGGTCTTCTTCTGGGTCTTTTCCTGTCCCTTGGAATCCAATCTAAAATTTCGGCTGTCCATCGATGATCTGTCCTTCTGGCAGTATGTCCAGCCCATTGCCATTTCAGGGATTTAACTCTGATCATGATGTCTTCCACTCTTGTCATTTTTCGGATCTACGAGTTCCTCTTCTTATCTCTCCTGGTTACACCAAGTATGCACCTCTCCATGCCACTTTGAGTTGTCTGCAGCCTTTGTATGTCTCTTTTAGTTAAGGTCCACGTCTCTGCACCATACGTAAGCACTGGAAGGATGCATTGATCAAACACTTTTCTTTTAAGACATAATGGCATATTGCTCTTGAAAATTATGCTGTTTCTTCCAAAAGCTCTCCAGGCAAGTTTTGTACGCCGATTAATTTCTTCATCAATGTGACCCTCACTTGATATCTGCTGTCCAAGATAAACGTACGTGTCTGTTACCTCCAGCTTTTCTCCATCAATCCATAAATCTTCATTTCTTGTAAAAGCATTGAACATCACTTTTGTCTTCTGAAAGTTCATTTTTAATCCCACTTCTTTACTCTTGTCAGCAAGTTCCTGGATCATACTCTGCAGCTCTAATGGGGTAGTTGCAAAAATGACTACGTCATCAGCAAAACGAAGGTGGGTTAGATAATCTCCATTAATCTTTATCCCCTTGTTTTCCCAGCTCAGCGACTGAAAAACACCCTCCAATGTGGCATTAAAGAGCTTCGGAGATATGGTGTCACCTTGTCTCACTCCCATTCCAATTTTTATGTGTGTTGTATTTTCAAACAGCCTAATCTTTGCACTTGCATTTTCATAGATGTTATTAATAATATTAATGTATGCATCTTCAATACCGCAGGTTTTCAGAGCCATTGTAACTGCTGATGGTTTCACCGAATCAAAGGCTTTTTCATAATCGATAAAAGCCATGCACAATGGAAGTTCATATTCCCTCGCTCTTTCAATTAGTTCTCTCAGCACGTGGATATGATCTATTGTGCTGTAGCCACTCCTGAATCCAGCTTGTTCTCTCGGTTGAGCCATGTCCAGTGTTACCTTCAAGCGGTGTGAAAGAACTTTAGTGAAGATTTTATAAACTACTGATAGGAGGCTGATAGGTCTGTAGTTTCCGAGATCCTCAATGTCACCTTTCTTATGTAGCAGGATCATTGTAGCGGTGTTCCAATCCTCAGGAATCTTTCCTTCATTAAGGCATCGAGTGAAAATTTGGGCGAGTAGTGTTTCGATTTCTCCACTTGCTTCTTGTATGATGTCTACAGTAATTCCATCTTCTCCTGGAGCTTTCCCCCGCTTCATGTTCTTGATTGCATGTGCAACTTCTGCTGGAAGGACTGGAGGAACTCTGGTACTGGTATCTTTCATGATGTCTGGAGTGCATGTATCATCCCTTTCATATAATTTGGAGTAGAAATCTTTCACTCTTGTCAAAATTTCGCCTCTATTTCTTGTTACAGAACCATCTTCTTTTCTCAGTGCCATAATCTGTTTTCTTCCCTTACTGAGATGTCCCTTTGCTATCTTTAGGCTTTGGTTGTTTTCAATTGCTTTCCTCACTAGTTCACAGTTGAATTTTCTTATGTCTTCAGTGATACTTTTTCTTACTGTCTTGCATAGCTCTATATATTCCACTTTGGAAGTCACATCTTCTTTAGTTTTCCTCATCTCTCTTCTTTTTTGCATCAACATTTTCGTTTTTCCTGATAATTTATTTACATGCAACTTGTTCTTAGACCCACCTAATTTTGTTGCTGTTTCCATAAGAGCTTTGGTTACTTTTCTGTTAACTTCAGAGATGTCCACTTCTTCCGATGTTAGGCCTTCTAAAGCAGAGAAATTGTTCTTCAGTTCTAACTTGAAGGTATTATGGTGTTTCTTAAGGTTGGTTATGTCAATAGATTTTGTTTGTCTTATGAGCTTGCCACGTTCAAGTTTAGTGATGAGGTGCATCTTACATCTCACCAATCTATGGTCACTACCTGTGTTGAACTTGTTTAGCACACTGCAGTCTTCTATGACGAATTTTTTGTTACACATAATAAAATCAATTTCACTTGTCGTCCCATTTGGATGTCTCCATGTCCATTTCCTGTGTGGCTTTTTCTTGAAGAAGGAGTTCAAGATGAAAAACCCTTCTGCCTCTGCAAACTCAACGAGAGTATTTCCACGCTGGTTTCTGTTGCCGTGACCGAATTTACCTACTGAAGTTTCATTCTGTTGCTGTTGCCCTATTTTTGCATTGAAATCTCCCATAATTATTTTCAAGTGCTGCTTACCTTTATTATTTAGATGACAAATTTCCTCATAAAATTCTTCAATTTCTTCTTCAGGATGACTTGTGGTGGGTGCATAAGTTTGAATAATCTGAGCCTGGTATCTTTTCGAGAGTTGGATAACAAATCGTGCAGCTCTGTCAGAGGAACTTTCAACTTCTACAACTTTATCCTTCAGTTTCTTGTTTATTATAAATCCAACACCACTAGTTCTGCCAGTATCTGTCCCACGATAGTAGAAGAGATGTCCACTTTTCAGTTCGATGAGATCTTCTCCTTTTCTCCTTACCTCACTTAGCCCCACGATGTCCCACTTGATCCTTTGTAGTTCCTCTTCCAATTCAAGAAGCCTTGAATCAGAAGATAGGGAGCGTCCATTGTACGTAGCCAAGGTCAGCATCAGATGGCAGCCTAGTCCGGTCCTCCGGGGATTCTTAGCACCCTCTGCCTTCATGTCGCACTGGCCGCTGCCTTGGCCAGGTACATTCCAGCTGCCGGAGACTGAGGGCCAAGATTTAAGTTGTGGAATCATTTTGGAGGGGTTTGGCCATAACTCACCACGCTGGTCAAGCGGGTTGGTGAGTGTGGGATAGAATTTCCTCTAATCCCGATGGTATAGTTATACCGCTATTGGCGGTCGTCAGAGCCCCTTTAGTGGGAACAGGATGCACCACGAGAAGGCGGGGTTGACATTTGTCAAGGAGAGGACTGTGATGTTACGCATCACCTGACCTTACATCCCATATATATATATATATTTTTTTTTTTAGGTTTTTTCTTTTTAAAATTATTTGAACACACACACACACACACACACCATGAAGGAATGTTGAAAATTTTCCTGAAAGTGAAGATACAGAAGCTGTATGGAATACTTAAAAAATGACATCTTGAAAAATATTCCTATCTATCTATCTATCTATCTATCTATCTATCTATCTATCTATGTATTTATCTATATATATACGCACCATGAAGGAATGAGGAATGGTGAAAATTAAGATGTTTCATCTTTTCAAGTTTTCATTTTTTAAATTAAATTTTACATTTTTTTTCTCATATATCATCATCATCATTGTCAACCATTATCAATCCACTGCTGGACGAAGGTCTCCCCAAGTTTCCTCCACAACGGTCTGTCTTGTGCCAGTCTCCTCCATGTCACCCCTGCATACTTTCGAATTTCGTCCACCCATCTCCCATGTGGTCTTCTTCTGGGTCTTTTCCTGTCCCTTGGAATCCAATCTAAAATTTCGGCTGTCCATCGATGATCTGTCCTTCTGGCAGTATGTCCAGCCCATTGCCATTTCAGGGATTTAACTCTGATCATGATGTCTTCCACTCTTGTCATTTTTCGGATCTACGAGTTCCTCTTCTTATCTCTCCTGGTTACACCAAGCATGCACCTCTCCATGCTTCTTTGAGTTGTCTGCAGCCTTTGTATGTCTCTTTCAGTTAAGGTCCACGTCTCTGCACCATACGTAAGCACTGGAAGGATGCATTGATCAAACACTTTTCTTTTAAGACATAATGGCATATTGCTCTTGAAAATTATGCTGTTTCTTCCAAAAGCTCTCCAGGCAAGTTTTGTACGCCGATTAATTTCTTCATCAATGTGACCCTCACTTGATATCTGCTGTCCAAGATAAACGTACGTGTCTGTTACCTCCAGCTTTTCTCCATCAATCCATAAATCTTCATTTCTTGTAAAAGCATTGAACATCACTTTTGTCTTCTGAAAGTTCATTTTTAATCCCACTTCTTTACTCTTGTCAGCAAGTTCCTGGATCATACTCTGCAGCTCTAATGGGGTAGTTGCAAAAATGACTACGTCATCAGCAAAACGAAGGTGGGTTAGATAATCTCCATTAATCTTTATCCCCTTGTTTTCCCAGCTCAGCGACTGAAAAACACCCTCCAATGTGGCATTAAAGAGCTTCGGAGATATGGTGTCACCTTGTCTCACTCCCATTCCAATTTTTATGTGTGTTGTATTTTCAAACAGCCTAATCTTTGCACTTGCATTTTCATAGATGTTATTAATAATATTAATGTATGCATCTTCAATACCGCAGGTTTTCAGAGCCATTGTAACTGCTGATGGTTTCACCGAATCAAAGGCTTTTTCATAATCGATAAAAGCCATGCACAATGGAAGTTCATATTCCCTCGCTCTTTCAATTAGTTCTCTCAGCACGTGGATATGATCTATTGTGCTGTAGCCACTCCTGTATCCAGCTTGTTCTCTCATATATTTCTCATATATATATATATATATATAACTCACCTTCGTTTTGCTGATAACGTAGTCATTTTTACAAGTACCCCATCAGAGCTGCAGAGTATGATCCAGGAACTTGCTGACAAGAGTAAAGAAATGGGATTAAAAATGAACTATCAGAAGACAAAAGTGATGTACAATGCTTTTACAAGAAAAGAAGATTTATCGGTAGCTGGAGATAACCGATACCTACGTTCATCTTGGACGGCAGATATCAAGTGAGGGTCACATTTATGAAGAAATTAATCGGCAAATAAAACTTGCGTGGAGAGCTTTTGGAAGAAACAGTATAATTTTCAAGAGCAATATGCCATTATGCCTTAAAAAAAAGTGATCAATACTTACGCATGGTGCAGAGACGTCGACCTTAACTAAAAAAGACATACAAAGGCTGCAGACAACTCAAAGAGCATGGAGAGGTGCGTGCTTGGTGTAACCAGGAGAGATAAGAAGAGGAACTCTTGGATCAGAAAAATGACAAGAGTGGAAGACATCACGATCAGAGTAAAATCCCTGAAATGGCAATGGGCTGGACATATTGCCAGAAAGACAGTCCATCGATGGACAGCCGAAATTTTAGATTGGATTCCGAGGAGCAGGAAAAGACCACATGGGAGATGGGTTGATGAAATTCGAAAGTATGCGGGAGTAACATGGAGGAGACTGGCACAAGACAGACCGTTGTGGAAGAAACTTGGGGAGACCTTCGTCCAGCAGTGCATTGATAATGGTTGACAATGATATATATATATATATTGATGAAGAAATTAATCGGCGTACAAAACTTGCCTGGAGAGCTTTTGGAAGAAACAGCATAATTTTCAAGAGCAATATGCCATTATGTCTTAAAAGAAAAGTATTTGATCAATGCATCCTTCCAGTGCTTACGTATGGTGCAGAGACGTGGACCTTAGCTAAAAGAGACATACAAAGGTTGCAGACAACTCAAAGCAGCATGCAGAGGTGCATGCTTGGTGTAACCAGGAGAGATAAGAAGAGGAACTCGTAGATCCGAAAAATGACAAGAGTGGAAGACATCATGATCAGAGTTAAATCCCTGAAATGGCAATGGGCTGGACATACTGCCAGAAGGACAGATCATCGATGGACAGCCGAAATTTTAGATTGGATTCCAAGGGACAGGAAAAGACCCAGAAGAAGACCACATGGGAGATGGGTGGATGAAATTCGAAAGTATGCAGGGGTGACATGGAGGAGACTGGCACAAGACAGACCGTTGTGGAGGAAACTTGGGGAGACCTTCGTCCAGCAGTGGATTGATAATGGTTGACAATGATGATGATGATGATGATATTCTATTAAGAAGAGACCTAAGCAAAAAAAATATATATATATTTTTGACTCATACCAAGTACAACATAGAAAAGGTTATGTATCTACCGGTGTGAGTAAAAAGAGAAAAGATAAAAAATAAAATAAAACAACTGAATGTAGAAAGTGTCGAGAATACTGAGTTTTCAGCTTTGCTCTTCAGTATATATATATATATACTCGTATATGTGGGTGGTGTGTGTATTTAATTTTTTTATATTAATGACTAGCAAATAAGTTGGTATATTCCTTACCACTAATACTGTGTTAATTTAATTCTACAACTTTTCCGTTCCAGATTTGATCTTGTTCCCATGACAGATGTATTTAAATAAAACTTTTCTTTCTCACATAAGCATATATAAAAGCCATCGGAAAAATTGCAAATATTTGCATACATTCATACAAACAATGAAAAATTGAAATAAATAAAAACTTAGCTTTCTGATGGCAGAATATTCTATGACACCATTCCTTTGATGCATTTTCCTACCAAAAAAAAAAAAAAAAAAGGAATGGAAGGTGGTACCTGAATACCTGCAGAGTCTTGTAGTGTAATATCCCAAATCCCCCTCCCCCCAACATTCCTCTTCTTTGGAGATAGATTGACAAGGGTTTCCAATGCACGCTTCCGAATTCTACGGTCATGACATCTAAGTGCAGTTGGAGTTGCAGTCTCAGATCCTAAAATGTCAATATTGGTTCTCGTACTTACCTTATTAATACTAGTATTATTGCTTGTGGGAATGTTTAATGTACGTACAGCATCAGGTTTCAACACTTTTCTGCTAGTCACCCCAAGTAACTCTGCCTTTAAGTCACGCTCGTAGCATGTGTGAAATGTTGGGAACACACTCTTGCATTAGAAACTTTGAAGGAATCCTGACAATTTTTGAAGTGATAAATCCTTGGGAAATACATGGGGCATAATGTCAGCATTCTTGGTAAAATAAAATGTCACAATGATTTGAATGTTTACGCTCCATTCTTCCTGATGATGCCGAGCCAATTGCTCTGCGAAACTATAGTCGATATATAATAAGCCTTTGATTGTGGTAAACGTTGGTATTTTTATTTTATCTCAAAACCACAAGTTTTGTAGTCATAAATTATATATAAATTTTGGTGTCAACTGGACCTTAGACTACAATTTGGTGTGTAAGTATATTAAGATATCCTACAACGGGAGACGGTAATACAGTATAACATCTTACTTCGCTTTCGTTTTTGGACTTATTTAATACCGATATAGACTTTTCAGGAACATAAAACTTAGTTCCTAATCTTGATTACGACGAACTCAATCTGTGTCAGTGTTCTTGGTTTTCCTATTGCACGTACTAAAACAGGCCACTGCACAACCCGGCATTATTGCGTTTCTTACGAAATACTCAAACAATGAATCTCTGTGGTAAATAAGTATCAAAATAAACACACCATAAACATCAAACTAGAGATACAAACTTCAAACAGTTGCACATCAGTTACGTTCATAGCGGAAACTCCATCACACCAATTGTAAACAAACAGTAATGCGGGAAGCCGAAAGACTGGGCGTCCACGCCTATGTCATGCGCCGTTTCAAATTAACCGCGTCGGATACTGCGCAGCTCAAGCGGGACCCTCCTGGTCCGCGTCTACAATGAGGAAGCCACACGTGCCGACCTTGCGAGCTCGCGTACAGCGCCGCCTAACGTTTCCGCCCATGCTTTCCTATTGAATTCTGGCTCCTAACGCTGTTCTCTACCACCCCTCCAAGTTTTTTTTTTTTTTTTTTTTTTTTGATTGGAGGTTTAACGACCACCGTGAGCAATTCAATGGGCTATAAGCAGTCGCCCGTCCCTAATTTAGGGTCACTGGTTCCAGGGAAGGGAGAGAGCCAGTGCCGTAAGACAAACACAACATCCATGCCTCACCGGGATTCGAACCCGGACCCCTTTCGGACGAATGATCAGAGGCCAACGCCTTAAACCACTGCGCCACCGGGGCGGCCCCTCCAAGTTTGTACACGAAGTTCCGGGACACCCTGTATATGCTTTAAGTTTTTTTTTTATATAAGTTATAGTTATTGACTTCTGTTAGTTCTCTAGGTAATGAATTCCAAAATTTTGGTCCACAATAATGTAGACTTTGTTTTATGTTTATAGCGTTATGTAAAACTGGTATTAGTATATGCTGATTTCTAGTACCCTTTTGATGTGTATAAGTAGTTACTTTTATTAGACCATGTTCTGTGTTATTTTTTATTCTTTTATACATGATTTTCCCTAAGTTAAAATCGTATAATTGCTTAACAGTCATTATATTATTGTATATTTATTAGGGAAAACTCCTGTAAATCCATGAATACCCAACCGCATATAATTACTACTGTTAAAGTTGTATTTTAAATCTATTAGTCTAATAAATTTATTTTGAAGTATTTGCAGTTTTTTAATATTGGATGGAGTTGTTTGACCCCATGTTAATATGCAGTAATTAAGGTGTGTATGAATTAAGGTAAAATTTAATCATTTTAATGTTTTAACCGTAAGATTTATTAAAACATATCAATTCCTATATTTTTTGATATTTTACTCAGAAGATTTTCTATGTGTTTATTCCATTTTAAATCATTATTGAGTGTAATCCCAAAGTAAGTAAAGCTACTTACTGCTTCAATTGATTTATTATCCAATAATAATGGTATATTTATATCTTGTTTTGTTTTCTGTCTAGAAAAAAATACCCTGATGTGATTTCATGTGATACTAAACTTAGAAAACACTGGTCAACAATTTTTACACAAAAATTTGTATCCCACTTTATTTATGAATTTTTATATGCATTTGCATGTACGAAGATTAAATATAACCATGAAAAAATTTACTTGTCTCAAGTTTATGAAGTACAGCTTATATACAGAGTGTCCCATAATGATGAGACACATTTTAAACGCAAGTGTCTAGGACTGGAACAAGCACATTTATTATGGACTATGTATAATACATAACCAAGGTACAGGAGTTGATAGCACTGTTCAAGGTTTGAATATCATAGATGGTCACCACCTCGAAGAGAACATTCTCGGGCTCTCTCTGTTATCCTCATCGTAGAGCGGTGTAGCACATCAGCTGGGATGACCGCTATCTCTCCGGATGCTTTGTTTGAGTTCCAGAGCTGTGCGGGGTTTCCCATTGTACCTTTCCTTTAGGTAACCCCACGGGAAGTAGTCCGGTGGGGTCAGATCCGGTGATCTGGACGGCCAATGGATATCACCGAATCTGGAAATGAGGCGCCCGGGAAACTGTTATCGAAGGGTTGCTATTGGCAGTCGTGCCATATGACCAGTGGCACCATCTTGTTGCATCCACATTTGTGTAAGACCAAGCCGTTGCAACTCAGGAATGAAGAAGGTGATTAGCATGTGGTTGTAGCGCTCAGCAGTAACTGTGACGGCTGCACTATGTTCGTCCTCCACAGCGACATTATGAATGATCTAGAAAGGAGACCAACATTAACTTCCAAGGTCACACTTTAAAATACATTACATTTTTAAAGGTGGGCGAGTGTTCACGCTCCTGTAAATTAAAAATAAAATGTGTCCCATGATTATGAGACACCCTGTATAATAAAATCATTAATACGTGTTTACAGATATTTAAAAAAAAAACATTAAAAATGAAACATTCACTGAAATTTCTAGTTAAATTAAAAAATTCATGCTACTTTTCATTTTTTTTTCTAATCAAATTTATACATTACATAATAACTATTTCTGCATTTCCGGTCTAGTCTAGTCTGAGTGCAGCCGTTTTTCTAATGCTTGCACCTCTACCTCGAGCACCCACAATTATTCCATGCTGAAAGTACGTCAGATCGCGTCATTTAGCTACTATTTCTTGCGCGATGCATTTCAGTAGTCTCTGCATGCCTTCAGCGTTCGCTTTTTATACCGTTTCAGCCATCTTGCGTCAGCAGCATCTGCGGGATACCTAATTTGCATAAAATAATCTAGTGGTCATAATAATTTGGCCACTCAGTGTATAATAAATTGCAATAGCTAATTGCGTTGCATTTAAAAAATCATCTAGGGAAAAAGTACAAAAATTCACAACGCTAGAGCTGATAATGCACGTTTGGTTTGAGAAGTTGGCTGTGCCACAAAAAAAAAAAAAAAAACCAATCCTTCCCGAGAATTACTTCCGAAGTTGTTTTTTTTTATGTTTTTTTTTATTGAGGGTTTAACGACCACCGTGAGCAACTCAATGGGCTATAAGCGGTCGCCCGTCCCTAATTTAGGGCCACTGGTTCCAGGAAACGGAGATACCCAGTGCCGTAAGACAAACACAACATTTATGCCTCACCGAGATTCGAACCCGTACCCTTCCCGGATGAATGGTCATAAGACAGCGCTTAGACCACTGCGCCATCGGGGCTGCTTTTTATTGTTTGTTTCGGGGATTAACTACCTCCGCGAGCATCTATTGTAAGATTCTATGGAATCCTCCATTTCTAAATTAAAATCTCTGGCATCAAGCAGAAGTCATCGCTCTTTCCACGTTTATAAGTAAGTCACGAAAAAATTCTCATCGGCCTCCACCGGGAATCGAACCCAGGTCTTCCAGTTACGCGCCGGACATGCTACCACTGCACCACAGTGGCCTCGAATTCTCCAGACTCACATACAACTAACTGCCAAACCACATGGCAGGTTGCTTCTTGGAGTCACGCACAATGCTGGGGATTGACCAAAGATGGTAAGCAGCAACTGAACAAATAACTAGGAGGCGAATGAATTATTAATACATACAAGTGACGTGGATTAGGAACGTCAAACAGAAGTAATCGCTCTTTCCACGGAAAAATTCTCATCGGCCGACACCGTAATCGAACCCAGGGTCTTCCAGTTACGAGCCAGACATGCTACCAATTCGACGCCGCTATGGTGCAGTGGTAGCATGTCCGGCTCGTAACTGGAAGACCTGGGTTCGATACCCGGTGGCGGCCAATGATAATTTTTCCGTGACTCACTTTAAACGTGGAAAGAGCGATGCCTTCTGTTTGATGTTCCTAATACACGCCAATTGTGTGTATTAAAATCTCTGTCTTCAGGGAAGAGGCAGGAAGAGCGGCGTCTGACAAACACTCCATGCGTATTTCATCCGGCACTCGAAGCAGGACGATTAGCCAGAAGCTCGCGACTGTCCACTCGGAAATTTTTTTGGAGACAGAGCTTCCTGTTTTGCGCACAGTTTCGTCGTTCATCAAAAGGTGTTGAGTATGTTACGGAAATCCAAACTCTTATTTCTTTGAAGAAAATTTCCTTTGTTACTTTCAAGTATCATTCGGAAACTAAGAATGGTGGTGAACGACACTTCACCGCGTGTATTTTGCAGCGTCATACCGGCCCAAGCCAAGCGTCATGATTTGAGGCGCCATTGGGTTCAATTAGCGATCTCGCCTGATTGGAATTGGGTTAACCTTCAACAGCCAGCGAGCGATACATCAGGGATGTTTTAGAGGCATAGGTGATATCGTTCCTTCAGAGTTGTCCTGGCGCTATATTCCAGCAGGACAATGCTTGGCCACATGTGGCCCGGAATGTACAAGACCACTTCCATGCATGGCAAATACCGCTTCTTCCCTGGCCTTCACGTTCGCCTAGCATATATCTCCGATCGAACATGTCCAGGATGATTGGCGGAGGCGATTGAATGGCCAGTCATCACAAAGGAGCTCTGATCTCGCATTGAAGCAGCCTGGCAGGCTATTCCCCAGGATGATATCAAAAACCCTTTCATTTAATGCCATGCCGTGTAAAGACTGTTATTGTCGCTCAAGGTGACTTCACACGATACTGAGTTTTGAAGCGAAAATATCTCTTATAGATCTACAATTGTAATCATTGTCTCTTGCAACATGAGGAATCTGTGATATAAATCTCATTTGAATAGCGCGATTTTTTCTTGGTGTTGCAATTTTCACAAACAATAGTGTAGAGTCTTGGTCATGTCCGAAGCCCTATTCACTATAAAGGAACGTGTATGCCGAACTTATCGGTTATAACCAATGGGACACACTTTTTTGTCGAACTTGACGATTGATTTTTAGAAAAGCATTTCTGGAGTTTTTTGCATAAGGACTTAAAACAACGAAACGACGGAGATTTATACTGTTTTCTGTATAACTCTCTTCCCCCTCTCTTTCTCTGTATCTTTTAAACTCCGTACAGTTACTTCAGAGGGTGAGTCGAAAGTTTTGCAATATTCGTTTTGGATCACTTTATGTCTTCATACGTACCTTTACGACGAAAGCTGATTAGCATTCAAAGTACAAGCCATCGTGTCGTACCGTCTCTAGCCATCTGTCTGCCAGTTCTTCGATTCCGCGGCGGTACCAGTTCTTGTCCTTCGAGCGAAGAACTCCTTCACCTCAGCTGTCACCTCCACCTGGTCGTTGAAGTGCCGCCCGCGAAGGAAGTGGGCCATGGACCTCAACATGTTATAATCTGACGGAGCAAAGTTCGGACTATATGCTGGGTGTAGCATCAGTTCGATGCCCTCAAGTTCCTGGAGTTTTGCCCGGGTCGTTCGCACGGTATGAGGCCGAACGTTGTCCTGATGTAGGAGAGCGGGTTATCTGTTCACCAGTGCCGGGTACTTCGCCTCTAGAACGGCATACCTCCGCTCCAGTTGTTGGGAGTTGAGGTTGACATTGATGGTCCGACCGTGTGGAACAAATTCACAGATTCGTAATGGATTATCCCCTCGAAATTCCACCAGACGCAGAGTATCACCTTGTGCTCGAAGCGCCCACGTTTGGCAACAGGTTCAGGAAGCTGGCCCGGGCTCCACCACTGCCTCTGTGTGTTAGGATTACAGAAATAGACCCACTTTTCATCACACGTAACAATTATCTTGATGAAACGTACATCGCTCGGGTTTTCTAAAAGTTTCGTGCACACTTCCACTCGGCGGTTTCCTTCAGCTGGCGTCAGTTCGTGAGGGACAATGCGGCAGCTTCTGTAGACCTTGCCGAGGTCCTGAATAGGACGGACCACGGTGGTCTGTGGTATACCCAGCTCGCCTGATAATCTCCGAGTGCTGGTTGTCGGATTTGCCTCTTCGGCCTGACGCACCGTCTCCGAATCCACGGTTCGCGACCTACCTGACCTTGGATGATCGTCGAGGTTTCTGTCACCTGAACGAAATTTTTTGAACCATCTGGTTGCGGTGCTGTGGTCCATCGAGCCTTTCGCTTCGGTATGACAAATGTTTGGTGTTGCTTGAGCAGCGTTATGGCCGAGTTTCAACTCGTAAATTAAAAGTTCCCTAATTAGCCGGTTGTGGCTGTTCATCTTTTAGACGTCCCAACCACAGACAGAACGACGATATGCAATGCTGTTCACAGCAACGACTACCACTTTATATCACTTTCGACTGAGTGCAGTGCGCGACTTAAACTAGTTTAAACACGTGACATACCCGCCGCAACACATGGGTTTATGCAAATATTGCAGAACTTTCGACTCACTCTCTGTATAAACTTACACTGAAGAGCAATTGAATTAGAGACAGCTGGCGTTATGCAAATGTGGCGCTGTGGGCGGCCCTGTAAACGGAAACGACATGACGTATGCAGCGATCCGACAGTATAAGGAGTGATGCGACGGGAACCAGTAAGAGTCGGACGCAGTATGGGTAAGACGAGGAATCTAAGCGCATTTGATCGTGGGCAAATTGACGGGGCCTGACGAATGGGTCACTCCATCTCGGAAGTCGTGCAGGCACTGGGATTTTCACGAGCCACTATGTCACGGATGCACCGTGAGTACATCGAATCCGGTAAAACCATCCCTGCAAGGGCCATCTGCCGTGGACAACAGCGTGTGGATGAGCAGGGTCATCGTCGGCTAGCTCGCATTGTAACAGCGGATAGACGGGCCACAGTGCAAGAAATTACTCGGCAATTTAACGCTGGTGCACAAAAACGTGTTAGCAGCCACACCATCCAGAACCATCTCCTCGCTATGGAATACAGAAGCCATCGTCCCACGAGGGCACCGCTGCTGACCGCACATCACAGTGTGCAAAGATTAGCATGGGCGCGGGAACATCGCCACTGGACCCTAGACATGCCGAAAAATGTTGCCTAGACTGATGAGTCGAGATTCACGTTGGTACATGCGGATGGAAGGATACGAGTACGGCGCAAACCACATGGAGCGATGGATCCTTCTTGCCAACAGGGTACTCTTCAAGCTGGTGGGGGTGGCATTCTCGTCTGGGAACTGTTTACGTGGACTGAAATGGGACCCCTGGTACGTGTGACATCGTCCCTCACAGGTCAACGTTACCGGGATATCCTGGACGACCATTCGATCCCGTTTGTGCGTCTTCAACATCCCACTGGGGACCTCATCCTGCAACAAGACAATGCACCGTGCCATCGCTCCCGAAATGTATCCGAATGGTTGGATGAACACTCCACCAACTTGAACTCGCTTCATTGGCCAGCTAGGTCACATGACCTCAATCCCATCGAGCTCATCTGGGATGCCATCGAGAGAGAAGTTCTAGGCTCTGACCTCTCTCCATCAAATCTTCGTGAACTGTGGGAGGCCGCTCCGGTGGCGCAGTGGTCTAAGGCGTTGGCCTCTGATCATTCGTCCATAAGGGGTCCGGGTTCGAATCCCGGTCAGGCATGGATGTTGTGTTTGTCTTACGGCACTGGCTCTCTCCCTTCCCTGGAACCAGTGACCCTAAATTAGGGACGGGCGACTGCTTATAGCCCATTTGAGTTGCTCACGGTGGTCGTTAAACCTCCAATTAAAAAAAAAAAAAAAAAAAAGAACTGTGGGAGCTTGTTCAGGGGTCGTGGATCCGTATGGCTTCCCAACGCTTAGGTCTTGTCGAGTCCATGAGTAGAAGAATCGCCGCCGTCATCAGGGCGAAAGGTAATGCTACACGTTACTAGACAGGTCTCTCTAATTTAATTGCTCTTCAGTGTATTTTGGATGAGTTATTGCATTGCGTTTAATGCGAAATTAGATCTTAAACGGATGATAGCAGCTAAATATAAAATTTAAAGGAATGATACAGAATAAGCATATTGAGCACACACTGGACAAAATTTGCGGAATGCTGATTGAAATATGTACATACGTATAAAGTTAATGAACGTAACGAGTTGTATAAATATAGAGAGTGAAACTGCTGGATTATGATTGCGGATATCTGAGGTGTGCGTTTGAAGCATCTGTAGCATTCTGTATTTCCTTTTACAAGTACAACTATGGGTCATAAAAGGCGATGTTACTGAGTGGCAAAAGCGGGAAATTGTTTTTGGCCGGGAACATGGCCATGTTTTGCAAGTGGTGGCGAAATTTGTTGGACTGTGCCAGTCAAGAGTCTGTGGTGGCCATTTCCAGTGGTAGAAGTATGGAAGCTATCTTTATAGGCGGAGCAACTGTGGTAAAAGCTATGTGAGGACGAATCTGGATCGCAGACGTTTGGGACTTAGCAACTGCTGCACGTTTCCAGACTCGTCAAGAACTGCTTCAACGGTATAATGCTGCACCCATTAAATAGTCTCAGAACAAACGCTACGGAGAGAACTGCGTGGCTTGGGCATATTCAGTCGTTTTGCCTGGATGTGTCCTAAGTTAAAAACTGTCCAAAAGAACAATCGACTTGCTTGGGCAAAACAGCCCATACAGCACAAAACTTTTCAGATATGTATCAATAATGTTACAATCTCTCATTTTCGTTACACTTTCAGAGATATCTTACAATTACGTTTCAGCAACATCTATTTTGGAACATAATCCTTTGTACATTACGGTTACGTTAAAAATATTAATAGCATTCACCGATACTACTGTTTTATACTTTCCACTGTACATTATTGCTACCTTGATGTTACATTCGGCGATATTTAGGATTTTTGGTTTGGCAACGGCGTGGATGCGTATGCGCATTTCTGCAATTTCAGAACCGAAGCACTCTCGTAGTCGTATTTCCACGTGCTACTGGGATATTCTTTGGTGATACTGTCGTACTCGAGTTAGATAATTAGTTGATTTAATATTTCATCATTTTTTTTTTTTTTGTGATTTTTTTTTGTTGGAGGTTGTGAGCAACTCAATGGGCTATTGGACCACCGTGAGCAACTCAATGGGCTATAAGCAGTCGCCCGTCCCTAATTTAGGGTCACTGGTTCCAGGGAAGGGAGAGAACCAGTGCCGTAAGACAAACACAACATCCATGCCTCACCGGGATTCGAACCCGGACCACTTCCGGACGAATGATCAGAGGCCATCGCTTAGACCACTGCGCCACCGGGGTGGCTTTTGTGATTCAAGATCATCTGAAAGTAAGTAATTTTTTTGATTATTATAATTTAAAAATTTAAAAAAGCATTTTATAAAATCTAAGTAGATGGCTGTGTTGTGGTGTTAGTATACTATACCAGCATGTTTTGTTTTACTTGAAGCTGAGAAATTTCGTATTGGTAGGTATTTAGAGAAATGACGAATTTGATTTTTTTTTCTTTTTTTCGCTGAAATAGTCTATTCCACATGTATAATAGAAATTCGACACCCACATTTTTGATCGATTTTTATTTCCTTTTTTATCAATATACACTGCTGGCCACCCAAAATGCAACACCAAGAAGGAAGCATCCGATTGGCCTGAAACTCGCAGCATGCGTCGCCCGCGTGAGGACATGCAAACGATTGGCATTGCAGGGCATATGCAAATCAAGTGGGCCCGGCACGCCACCAAGAAGCACTATAAAAAGGGTGAACAGAAGGCGGGGTGTAAGTAGTGGAAGTGTGTTGCGCTGCCGGACCTGTGCGTGGGAAGCTTCCTGATGCCTCGTCGCAGAATACGGCAGTCATTCCAGCACGTTTCGGAGTTCGACAGAGGACGAATAGTGGTTTATCGCGACAGCGGTTTATCGTACCAAGACAGCGGCGCCCGTGTGGGACGACATCCAGCCACAGTGAGGCAAGCATGGATTCGGTGGGTGCAGGAGGGACGTACGGACCGACGTGAGTGATTGCCGCAGCCGCGGCACACCACCGAACACGAGGACCGGCATGTTGTGCGGCGGGCATTGACGGCTAGCACCGCCACATCACGAACGTTAGCGCAGGAATTAGGGTGTGTTGCGCAACAACCTGTGTCAGCACGTACCGTTCGACGTCGTCTGCATGAGCGGGGACTTTTCGTACGGCGCCCGTTGCTCCGATTACCATTGACGTCACACCACCGGTGAACGCGGTGGCAGTGGGCTGTTGAACGCCACACCTGGATTACAGAATGGCACGACATTGTCTTCTCCGACGAATCCCGCTTCTGCCTGCAACACTACGATGGTCGGATACGGTTGGTTGGTTGGTTTGTTAGTTTTTATGGCGCAAGAGCCATGTCTGGCCAAAGAGCGCCAAACACAAGACAAGATAAGACACAGGACAGACAAACAGTATTAAAAATATGGTAGAAAACTTAAAATCTGGCTGATTAAGTAAAAGTGAAAAATGAGAGTGATGGAAGGGCTAAAAGACAATGAAACAAACAGCATTAAAAACATGATACAATGTTTAAAATTCAGTTGATTCAGTAAAACTGAAAAATGAGGATGATGGAAGAGCTAAAACCTAAATGCGTTTAAAAAAGTCAATTTCTTTTAAAAACGAAAACACAGCGACAGTATCGCAGTGGTCATCCAGGACCCGCTGCAGAGTAGCGGCGTCCTCGGTCAACAAATGAGAATGAAAATAATGGAAACGTACAACACGAAAACGAACACAGCTACACAGAAGATGAATGACAGTGAGTCGGCAATTGCACGTCTCACACATCGGCGCAGTGTCGCCACACAGCAAAAAGCGGTGAGTGAAACGACAATGCCCAATGCGGAGACGCGCAAGCACCACTTCCTCCCTGCGGTTCCGACGAGATGAGGAGTTCCAGATTTCGAGAATAGGTTTTATACGATGCAGTTTATTTTCCACCTGTTGGTCCCACAGACCCTGCCACGTTCGTTTGATATGATCACGAACAAGAAATCGAAAATCGCGATGAAAGAGTGGCAAGGGTGTGACGACCAAAGAGGAAGCAGATCTAGCGGCCGCATCAGCACACTCGTTACCCGAGATTCCAAAATGCCCAGGAATCCAGAAGAATTGAATCTGGACACCGGCCTCGAGCAAGGAACGAAGAAGCCTTCGTACGTTCAAGAGAAAAGGATGATTACAATAGTCCAGCGATGACAAAGACTGCAGGACACTTAAGGAATCCGTATAGACCATAGCCCTATGATGAGAACTCGACTGAACATGAAGAAGTGCAAGATACACAGCATGCATCTCCGCCGAAAACACCGTGGCCTCAGCTGGGATCCGCGCTACTGACACGTCATCAACACAGACAGCTGCGGATCCAACGACTCCATGCATCTTGGAGCCATCAGTGAAAATGGGAGTGTATTCAGTTTTGAGGGCACGGTGCTCAGCGAAGAGCTGCTGGTACACTGACGCAGGGGTTGAGGATTTGTCGAAAGACGTAAAGGTGGTATCAACCATGACACCAAGTGGGTGCCATGGAGGATCCCCAAAGCCCCTGGTCGCTGCAACAAGCGACAAGTCGAGCCCTGCATCACGAGCTACGGCCGCCATACGAAGACCGAAGGTTGGAATGCACGAGGGCCGGTTCTCAAATAAACGAGCATGCTGAGAATGGAAAACTACACCGTACAAAGGATGGTCTGGAAGAGACCGAAGTTTTAAGTAAAAGTGAACAGACAGCTGCAGACGGCGTAATTCAAGCGATGGTTCGTTCGCATCAGCGTAAAGGCTGGGAATCGGAGATGTTTGAAATGCTCCCGTACAAAGACGCAGCGCCTGATGATGAACAGCGTCCAAAGGCCGGAGAACGGAAGGACGAGCCGAGCCATACACGATACAGCCATAATCCAGTTTCGACCGAATTAAGGAGTGGTAAATGCGAAACAAAGAGATCCTGTCTGCGCCCCACGAAACTCTCGAAAGGATTTTTAGAGTAGAAAGAGCACGCAGACAGGAAATCTTGAGCCGCCGAACGTGCACACGGAACGTAAGCGCACGGTCGACGGTCAGTCCAAGGAACTTGGTCTCCGGCAAAACTGGAATGGCTGCACGGTCCAAATACAGCTCGGGGTCAGGATGGAGGAAACGCCTCCGGCAGAAATGAACACACGCTGTCTTGTCGGGAGAAAGAACAAAACCATTGCTATTCGCCGCTTTAAAAATCTGGTTAATTGCAGACTGCAACTGCCTTTCAATGAAACGCATGCTCGATGACGAGCAGAAGATGTGCAAGTCATCGACATACACAGTAGCCGAAACCGCAGGAGGAAGATTTGTGAGGAGACAATTAATGCGCAGGATGAACAATGTGACAGATAAAATGCAACCTTGAGGAACACCTTGTTCTTGATGGAATGTTGCAGATAGCGTCGTACCCAGGCGCACCTGGAACACCCGATTGCGAAGAAAATTTACAATAAATGTCGGAAGATTTCCTCGCAATCCGCATGCGTGGAGGTCACGGATAATCCCGTGCCGCCACGCACGATCATAGGCTTTCTCGATGTCAAAGAATACAGAAACCAGGTGCTGCCTACGCCCGAACGCCTCGCGCACTGATGTCTCAAGGTGCGGGAGATGATCGTGAGGTGAACGATGACGCCGAAAACCGCTTTGTGATGGTGAAAGTAGTTGATGATCTAAAAAATGAATTAATCGTGAGTTAACCATGCGTTCGAGAACTTTACACAGACAGCTAGTGAGAGCAATTGGGCGATAACTAGAGGGAGACTTAGGATCCTTGCCAGGCTTCGGAAAAGGTAGAACAAAAGCCTTTCGCCAAGACTCCGGGAAACTGTGTTCTAACCAGATGCGGTTGTATAAGATTAAAAGGTTCTCGAGAGACGACTGCGAGAGATGACGGAGCATGTCGTAGTGGATGTCATCGGGACCGACAGAAGTAGCGTCGGACCGATGCAGAGCCACCCGAAGTTCACACATGCTGAAGGGGAAGTTATAACCAGTGTCGGTATATGGCGCAAAAGAGATTCTCTGGCGTTCCGCGGAGGATTGAATCTTATGAAAGGAGGCCGGATACGCCAGATCACTCGAAACGGAGGCAAACGCCTCCCCAAACAATCTGCAATCTCCCCGACTTCAGCATATGTGCAGCCGTTACTCTCGAGAATGGCAATCTGGTGTGAACTGTAGGCACCCCGGATCTTACGAATCCTTTCCTACACAAATTTCGAATTGGCACGTGAGGTAAGAGATGATAAATACTGGATCCAAGACTCCATCTTGCTACGTCGAAGCACCAACCGAGCATAGGATTTAGCACGTTTAAAAGCAACGAGATTAGCCTCGGTTGGATAACGCCGAAAAGTAGACCAGGCCTTGTGTTGAGCTCTCCTAGCCGCTGCGCATTCAGGGTTCCACCAAGGTTTCGGAATTCTGGGGAGCTTCGTAGATGTTTTACGAATAGAAAGATCAGCTGCCTGAAGAATACAAGTTGTGACTTTAAGTACAGCTGCGTCGATTGACTCTTGGGTCACCATTTCAGAAGACATCCCCGCGGACGATGTGAAGACCTCCCATCTGGCACAATCCATCCTCCATCGAGGTGGGCGGGAGGCAGAATATGGCACGTTTGCATGGTGCCAGAGGACGATTGGGAAGCGGTCGCTCCCGTGGAGATCCTTACACACCGTCCACGACCAGTCAGCAATGATCGATGGTGAACCCAAGGTCAAATCGATCGCACTGAAGGATCTTGTCGGCTCATGGAAGTAAGTGTCAGCACCGGTGTTTAAAAGGCACACAGAGGCCGAGCACAGAAGAGACTCTATGCGACGACCTCTCGCGCTGGCGCTGACACTACCCCACAAAGGATGATGAGCATTAAAGTCACCCAAAAGAAGGAAGGGTGAAGGCAGCTGATCAATCAAACTGTCCATAACAGAGACGCTAACATCCTCATCCGGTGGTAGATAAACACTGCAAACAGTAAGAGGCACAGGCATAGAAATACGAACCGCCACGGCCTGCACAGCTGTGGAAACCGCGACGGAAGATACCGGAACCCTGTGAGGGACGAGAATAGCGACACCCCCACAGGCTATATTTCCAGACGAGTGATCTGTCCGAAATGCACTGTAGCCTCGAACTGAAAGCAGGTCCGATGGTTTAAGCTTTGTCTCCTGAAGACAAAGGCACACCGGAGAGTACAAATAAAGCAGATGTTTCACGTCATCAAAACTGGTGCGAAAACCTCGGCAGTTCCACTGAATTATTGAACCCATGAGTAAAAATGAAATGAAAAAGGAAATGGTTAAACTTGGTCAGCCTCCATTTCCTCTGATGAGCGTTCCCCCAGATTTGGGGGTGTGTGACCAGGGTCCAAGATTAGTGAATGCTTCGTCCCAAGTGTCTTAGCGGGATTCGCTCGCCGTTGATTGTTTGGCTGAGACTTTGGAGGAGAAGAAACGCTCTTCTTATCCTTGACCTTGGTGTTAGTGTTGGTGTTTTTGCCAGAAGAAGTGGCCTTAGTTCCCTTGCTGGTTTTGGAGTGAGTCTGCTTCGGTGAAGTGGCGGGTGCCGCTTTCAGACCCCTAGCTCGCGACTGGAGTGCGTCCAGTCCGGCTGAGATGATTTCCTCCACATTGAATGGACATTTATGGGGGATCTGAATGTCGGTCTGAATGGCAACCGTAGATTTGGCAACCACCACTGAAGCGTATGATCGCCGATTAGATGTAACAGGAACCACTCTTCTTCTGGCCTCAGGATAGGAAATATTTTCCACCGTTTTGAGCCTTTGGATTTCCTTCTCCTCCTTCCACTTGGGACAATCTTTGGCTGATGCTGGGTGTGAACCCTTGCAGTTCACACAAAACTCGGCCTCGGCCACACATTCTGAAAGTAGATTCTCTGTGGCACCACAGCGTCCACACCTAGGATTACTCCTACATGACTGCTGAGAGTGGCCGTACAACTGGCACCTAAAACATCTCAACGGGTTAGGAATGTACGGTCGTACCTCGAGGTGCAGATACCCTGCCTTGATGGATGTAGGCAGGGAAGGGCAGTTGAATGTCAAGATTATGTTCCAGGATGGCGCAAACTGCCCATTCCTCCTGAAAGAAATACGCCGCACACCCGTAACATGTTGGCTCCTCAGTTCTTCGAGAAGTTCCTCCTCAGTGCAATCAATAAGATCCCGAGAGGAGACAACACCTCGAGATGAATTTAGGTAACCGTGTGGTGTTATTTTGACCGGAGTCTCAAGCAGCATGCTGGTGTTGATAAGTGTGGAACTGTATGCCACAGTAGACATCTCAACAAGAAGATCTCCAGACTGGAGCTTCTTAACGCTTTTAGGAGAGCTTGCAATTGATTGCAGTGCTTTATGGATCCAAAATGGACTTTTGGCACTCAAAGGCTTTGAAGGGTCCAATGAGTGCACAAAAAAGAATCGAGCATTCGGACAATCGGGCACATGCTTTTTAGCGGAAGGAGCTAAGCCTTCCTCAATACCTCTTTTGGTTTTAGGTTCGTGGGAAATATCATTTAGAGCCATAAAAAGTTTTTAGAATTCATCCGCCGACTTCCCCACCCACAATCGAGCCCAACGAGGGAGAGCCGGAGGTCCGCAAGCCCAAGTGGACGCAGGACACGGCTCTGGGGATAGCAAGCGGATATAGCAAGTTGATAGGGCAGACATGCGCTCGGCGAGCACCCAGACTTTCCCATGCCTGGGGAACACCCCTTTGGCATGCCCACCCTATCCCCAGACTCACCCTGTCGTACGAGACGACAGGCCGTTAGAGGTCTGGGCTCCACTCGGCCACAGACCTCATTGACTAGGAGTGGGTTAGTTCCCAGCCACCCGTTTAGGGTGAAGCAGGGGGCAAAGAGGAGTGTTGGCAACTGGCGACAACAACACCCAGGCCTCCAGAAACCTTAGCCTCCAGCATCCCCTTTTCCACCTTACGGGTCACCGCACACGGCAAACGTGCAGGTAGGTCTAGCTAACCAGCTCGGAAGAACAAAGAAAGGAACATGAAATGGAGAAGACAGGATAGAAAACGAGAAACTATAATCCAGAGCTGGCGCATAATCACAACCTCAGCAACCTACAACTGAGGCGGGAGAGTGTCAAGTGAAAAAACAAAAAACATAAAAAATGTGAAAATTCACATCTAGTACATGTCGGCTCGGGCCGTGGGGACGCCATCCCCCAGCAGCTGGATGAACAGCTGTCCCTTCGGTGATGTAATCGTACAATACGAAAAAGAAAGATGTTCCGTCACAAGGTCAGCTCGGGCCGTGGGGGCGCCACTCCCCAAATAACCAGAAAACCGGTTATCCCCGTGCGGGGATGGTCGGATTCGCGTGTGGCGGCACCGCGGCGAGAGACTGTATGACGCCTGCATTATGCATCGCCATACAGGTCCGTCGCCTGGCGCTATGGTTTTGGGCGCAATTGGATATGACACCTGCACCTCGCTGGTACGCATCGCCGGTACACTCAACAGCCACAGCACCATCTCCGACGTTTTGGAGCCTGTAGTCCTCCCTTACCTGCAGGACCTGCCAGCGGCCACATTTCAACAGGACAATGCGCGTCCGCACGTGGCACGCATCGTGCAACAATTCTTCGCGGCACACCATGTGTCACTGCTGCCGTGGCTCGACTGTTTTCCCGATATGTCACCCATCGAACATGTCTGGCCGCTGAGCGGCAACCGAGTGGTCCGGCAAGCACCACCCCCGGCTACGCCTGATGAACTGTGGCAACGTGTGGAAGCAGCCTGGACCGACATAACCCAAGCCCACATCCAAAGCCTCTTTCGTTCGATGCCGCGGCGTGTAGCGGCCGTTATTGCTAGCCATGGGGGCCACACGAACTATTAATGTCTGCGTGTTCCACAAGTCTCACGGGCCTGTAAGCTCAATCGTTTCATCTTTGTATCTGTTGGTATGTGTCCAGTAAATCTGGCTTTGCTATCTCGTGTCCTTCTTGGTGTTGCATTTTGGGTGGCGAGCAGTGTATTTGATTTTGAAGTTCCGTAGCGAGATCAGACATTGTTCCAATTTTGGTTATTGTGGCACAGGATATTTCTTCTCCTCTTCCCCATTTTGTGCACCAGCTATTATTTATTGTGTTAGCGTAAGAAACCGGGTATTTCAATTATTGTACAGGTGATTGTACGATGTCTATGCATCAGTCTGTGGAGACCTTAAGACAAAAAAGCCGTATAAATATCAATAGTAAATTTTATATTTAGAAGTTTAGTGAAATAATTCTATAAAACAGTGCATTGCACCTTCTGTTAAAGATGATTGAAAGTTATTGTCAGTTGAAAAAAGGTTTCAAACTCCAAATCATTCTGTTGCTTCGAAAACTCACGATGAAAAAGGTACGTAATTTGTAATAAAACCTCCTGCAGAGAAAATAAAATTATTACAAATGTATTCAAAAAAATAATAAGCTCCAATAGAAAACGAAATGACTAAATCACTCGCATTAATGAAAAAAAAATCATCGCCCAATTAGTTTTACCTTGAACGTGAGACTAACTCCAGTGACTTTCTGTCTCAGCGGTTAAGACACGCGTATTCAAACCAAACGACCAGGGTTCGATCCCCACTATCGGCGCTCTCTGGCGTAACGGCTGAGATAATCAGTGTGTTGGATTTTGCGAAATTTCTATCTAAAAACGGAAAAACCTGGAACGGACTTTTCTGAAGTAAACGATATTATATACTGACTACGGAAAATCTGTGAAAGTACGGAAATTCCGTTAAAAGATAGACACTTACCGGCAACTTTGCTGCACGTTATTTTCAGAAATTTTCCGTGAATTCACGCCATCTATTTTTTGCAATGCACTTTCAGAGTTAATTGCATTTCAAAGCTTAACATGCCGTTTTGAGGCACCCAGATGTTTTTCTTTGTAGTGCTGTAATTTAATTCTTCTCTATTTAATATGCGCTTTGTGAGAGAAACATACACTCATCGTCAAAAAAATAGTTGCACCCAGAACGACGTGTCGTATTGCAATGCTACTCGGCGGGAAGGTAAAGGTTACCAGGAACAACAAATGATTAAACACTGAGACTGATACGGGCAATATTTATTGAGCTACACGCCAATATAGCGTAGGGCTGCCATGTTTGCATAACTGCGCTTGACTGGCCCGGTAATGGTCCCGACCTTAACCAATTCAAAAATTTGTGGATCAATTTAAAAAGCAAGGTAGCAGAAAAACAGCCATCAAATTCCCAAGCTTTGATTGACGCGATAAAGTACGTGTGGTACAAAGACATTTCAAGTGACTACTGCAAATCCCACATTGAGAGGATGTCACATCGTATTCTGTCCGTCATAAAAAAACAAAGTTGGCCACACAAAGTACTGGTTTCGGTCTTTGTGTGTTCTAAAGAATGTAAGTATTAATCTGTGCTGTCATTTTTTTAAGTATCTTTGACTAGTAATTAGTTGTTTCTTTGAAAATCTCAATTTTCAATTAAAATACGGCATGGAGTTGTACAGATTCTCAATGGTGACCTGCGATAAGCCAACTCATGCAGCTTGAATCTTCTCTCGCAGTTCCTGCAGATTGTGCGGTAGGGGTGGATTGTGGATAGCGCGTCCAATAGCATCCCAGACATTTTCAATCGGAGATAGGTCTGGCGATGCCGCTGGCTATGGCAGAGTGTCAGTGCCTTGAAGGCAAGCTCTCGAAACTGCAGCAGTGTGCGGACGAGCGTTGTCCAGTTGGAAAATCGCACCGGAGTGAACGTTCAGAAAAGGTAGGGCCACTGGTTGCAACACCTTACTAACGTAACGTTGGGCTGTCAAAGTACCTATAATGAACACCAAAGGGGATCTGGCATCGTAGGCAATTGCTCCCTACACCATGACACTAGGTCTTCTGGACGTGTGATGCTCGATAACAAACCGATCATCTTGGCGCTGACCACGGTGCCTCCACACACGGATTCGTTGGTCGTCTCCTCCAAGACAAAAGCGGGACTCGTCACTGAAGATCACCCGCTGCCATTCGGAGTGGCTGCATGACAGTCTGGCACTACATCATTGCAGTCTTTGGCGACAGTGCAATGGTGTTAAGGGCAGTCGTAATAAAGGTTTGTGTGCGTGTAGTACTACGTCGTGCAGCCGTCTGCCAATGGTGCTGGCATTAATCGGATGATGAATGGAGGGCACCACTGCTCGCTGAATATCCGCAGTCGTGACTGTTAGGTCACTCCGCGCATGTCGGAGAACCCGTCGGTCCTCTCTCTCCGTGGTTCGTCTAGGTCTCCCAGACCTTTCCTGTCGCTGCTGCCTGCCTTGTTCTATCCACTTCCGCCAACAGCGTGCTATGGTGTTATCCGCACGACCGGTATGGCGCTCAATACGGTGATAAGACCATCCCGCTTTCTGGAGCCCGACGATGCAGCCCCTCTTGAATTCCTCCAATTGCTCGAATTGCTTCCGAACTTTTCTCTGAGGCATAACTTCACTTGCAAAGTATGAGACCGACACAACAACACTAGTCAGAATAAGTACCTTGGTCAAACCTACCCACCGAGTTTTATTCCTGTCGGTTGCTTTCTTCTGGGTGCAACTATTGTTTTTGGCGATGAGTGTATTTAAACAGTTCTGTTTATTTATTTTTTTTTGATTGGAGGTTTAACGACCACCGTGAGCAACTCAATGGGCTATAAGCAGTCGCCCGTCCCTAATTTAGGGTCACTGGTTCCAGGGAAGGGAGAGAGCCTATGCCGTAAGACAAACACAACACCCATGCCTGACCGGGATTCGAACCCGGACCCCTTACGGACTGTTTATTTTCCAGGATGAATGAAAAAATGATTTCCTGAAAAATATCATGCGTCCAAAACTGAATTCCTGTATTTTGTAATCACTAATTTTCTTGTTTTGCGTCATGGAAAGTAGGTTCCTGATTTTATCGGTTGATTTCTGCAATTTATGCTGGTCTAATAAAACTAATTAATTTCCGATGTCTTAATTGTTCGCCATTTTTTCATTTTTGAAAAAAGAATAACAACCCTGCCAGGGAGTTTTGTTTTTATTCATACATTTAAAACGCATTCAGATGCAATTATCTATATTTCACTTTCGATAAATATATTTTTTTGTTTTCGCTTCTTCGATGTGGTTTAAATACGAAACAATTATACTATTTCAGAATCTAGAATTTAATCATTATTCATTTTCCTTAAATATTTTTAAAGAAATGAACTGTTTAGAAGTATAAAAAACTTATGCCTTGAAATTCCACTGGAAAATAATCAACTGGTTTCAAATCTTAGGAATTATAAAATGCGTAGTTTCCAAAACGCAGGGGCGTATTTAAAGAAGGGGGTGGGGAGTCCTTGTACCCTCTCGAAAGCGGATAATTTCTTTGTTGAAATGTGAATAACATTAGAAAAAATGCTTTAATTTAATATAAATGCATCAAGTGCATTTAGTAAAAATAGATAATTGCGTGCAAGCGTTCAACTTACAATAGAAAAGTATGCTTTAATTTTTTTCTTCGGTTTTTCATTAAGGCAGGCAACAGCGTTCTGATGGATTTCAAATACTTTCATTTTCGGTCGGGCCCCCGAAAAAAAAATTCTATAAACGCCCCTGCATCAGAGCATTACTTTCGTTCTTACAGAAATGGCGTCGTACAATACACTGAAGAGCAGTTGAATTAAAGATACCTGTCTAGTAACGTGTAGCACCACCTTTCGCCTTGATGACGGTGGCGATTCGTCTCGGCATGGACTCGACAAGACACCGTAAGCGTTGGGAAGCCATACGGATCCACGACCCCTGAACAAGCTCGCACAATTCACGAAGATTTGATGGAGGGGGTCAGAGCCTCGAACATCTCTCTCGATGGCATCCCAGACGTGCTCGATAGGATTGAGGTCAGGTGACCTAGCTGGCCAAGGAAGCGAGGTCACGTCGGTGGAGTGTTCATCCACCCATTCGGATACAATTCGGGAGCGATGGCACGGTGCATCGTCTTGTTGCAGGATGAGGTCCCCAGTGGGATGTTGTAGACGCACAAACGGGAGCAAATGGTTGTTCAGGATATCCCGGTAACGTTGACCTGTGAGGGACGATGTCACACGTAAAAGGGGTCCCATTTCAGACCACGTAAACAGTCCCCAGACGAGAATCTCACCCGCACCAGCTTGAAGAGTACCCTGCTAGTAAGAAGGATCTATCGCTTCATGTGGTTTGCGCCGTACTCGTATCCTTCCATCCGCATGTACCAACGTGAATCTCGACTCATCAGTCAAGGCAACATTTCCCCACAAGTCTAGGGTCGAGTGGCGATGTTCCCGCGCCCATGCTAATCTTCGCACCCTGTAATGTGCGGTCAGAAGCGGTACCCTCGTGGGACGATGGCTTCTGTACCCCATAGCGAGGAGATGGTTCTCGATGGTGTGGCTGCTTACACGTTTTTGTGCACCAGCGTTAAATTGCCGAGTGATTTCTTGCACTGTGGCCCGTCTATCCGCTGTTACAATGCGAGCTAGCCGACGATGACCCCGTTCATCCACACGCTGTTATCCACGGTAGTTGGCCCTTTCAGGGATGATTTTACCGGATTCGATGTACTCACTATGCACCCGTGACACAGTGGCTCGTGAAAATCCCAGTGCCTGCACGACTTCCGAGATGGAGTAAACCATTCGTCGGGCCCCGACAATTTACAAAAGATCAAATGCGCTGAGATCCTTCGTCTTACCCATACTGCGTCCGACTCTTTCTGATTCCCGTCGCATCACTCCTTATACTGTCGGATCGCTGCATACGTCATGTCGTTTCCGTTTACAGGGCTGCCCACAGCACCACACTTGCATATCGCCACCGGTCTCTAATTCAATTGCTCTTGAGTGTATATTTGGCCACATGCCAAAATATATTGTACCACGCGTTTTCGTCAAACGAAAAAGGGCCATGTTTGGCGAAACAGCGGCAGACAGAAGACGAAGAAACAGTTTTAAAAACATGGTATGATGGTTAAAATCAGGCTGATGTGGTAAAAGTGAAAACGAGAATGACGTAAAGTGTGAAAGCTAGATAGGTTTAAACAAGTCAATTTGTTTTGAAAAATGAAAAAAACTCCGAATGTATCGCAGTGGTCGTCTAAGAGCTTCTGCAGCGTAGCTGCGTCGTCGTCGAAGAAATGAGAGTGAAAACAGCGAAAACGAGCAGCACGAAAACGAACACAACTACACAGAATATGAGAGACAGTGAGTCGGCAATTGCACGTCTCACACATCGGCGCAGTGTCGCCACACAGCAAGATGCTGCCGGGGAAACGACAATGCCCAATGCCGAGACGCGCAAGGGCAAATTCGTCACGACGGTTTGTTCGCAAACTAGACGGCCATAGCCCGATCTGTGGTTGGATGGAGAGAAGTTTGTTCCTGCCCTGCTGAGGAATGCACCGATGCCAGGACGAAAATCTCCAAAAACAGCGGCAGTCGAGTGACCGGCATGAAGGTGACGGACCTGGCAGAGGCATCCGCATGGTCGTTACCCCGAATCCCAACATGGCCAGGAACCCAGCAGAACCAGACCAGGAATCCAGCACCAGTGAAAGTCCGCAGGAGGCGACGAGCATATCTGGTAACTGGAGAATCAATACCCTCAGGAGAAGATAAAACTTGGATAACACACTGGGAGTCAGTGTAAAGCATGGAGCGACGATGGGGGTCCAGACTAAATGTGACGAAAGGCGAGCAGTACAGCATATATTTCCGCCGAAAAGACTGTCGCTTCTGGAGGAAGCCTCTCAGCGCAGGTCGTATCACCACATAAAAATGCTGAGCCTACAACATCACTGGATTTCGAGCTATCGGTGAAGAGAGCCACAAAATTGGGATTGGGCGAAAGGTGCTCAGCAAAAAGCTGCTGGTACATCTGTGCAAGACTTGGGCCACACAGAAAGAGAAATATCAGCAACTCCCTGAACTGACTGCCAAAAAAGATCAATAAAAGCCCTGGCCACACCAATCAACGACAGATCAAGGCTAGCATCGCGCACCATGTTTGACAGACGAATCCCGAAAGTGGGTACACAAGAAGGGCGGTTGGAAAACAAGCGAACACATTGTGACTGGAAGACGGGAGTATGCAAGGAAACGAATTTCCCAGAAGAAATAATTCTTCACGTGGAAGGCGATACAAATGTAATCATAATTTTCAATAATGTAATTTTCATGTTTTCCGAAAGAGTGGCTACAGAAACAACAGTAGAAATACTGCACATCAGTGCCAAATATTACATCCATTTTTACGTTCGGGCGTCAATGTGAAAACACAAATTTGTCCGTGACGGCTATCAAACTGTGCCTCCTAGCTCCGGAGTGAGTTGCTCTCCCAACTAAGCTACACGGACGGATTGTATCGCTGCAGATTTGTGGCCTTCACACGTGCTTTACCACTGTAGCACACCACACCAGGAGGAAGTGAATTTTCACGACAAAATAGCAAACCTTGATATACACAACATAAGAAAAACAGTTTTATGAATATCAGAAGCTCATGCTTTTTGCCACCTTGGTACAGAATGTTGCTTTGTTACGGCTTGCAACGTCCCCAGTGAGCATCTACAGCCATGAAGATTCGTCCTTCCCTAATTAGGGACCACTGATTTCAGGGACAGAACTAGTGCTCTTGTACTAACACTGTACCTTTGCTTCATACGGAGCTCGCATACAGTTGAACTCGCTTATAACGAGCCCGTATTTAGCGAGATCCGAGCAAAGTAGTAAGCTTTGTTTGGTATAATGTTAATTCAAGCTAATTTGATCGTTTTTAACGAACAAAGTTATAACGACCTTCGCTCCTTTCTAGTTCTTACTCAACATAACCACCATCCCGCGAGAGCCGTCACATAATTTTGTTGGTTCATTCCCAAAAGACTCATTGTTTGAGAAAGAAAAAGATATATAGAATCCGGATCCTTTGTAACAATACCAAAAGCTGACAGTTTATTCCGCTAAAGCAATTCAGCTTGAGACTTCTCGAAGGGCTGGTTAATGGGAATGCTCGATTGACTTGGTCTTCATCCGCTGCTATGTGGACCCTAGACCGACGCCGTTTTTCCGTACAAGGACACACCGCTACTACCAACGCCGTTTTTCCGTACAAGGGCACACTGCTACTACCAACGCCGTTTTTCCGTACGCCGACGTCTCTGCTACCGACGCCAAAACTCACCACACTCTCCGAAAATGTCTCTCTCTCTAAAAACGTAAGGTCCCGTCTATCTCGCTTCCATTTCCAAAACGACTCTTTCCTCTCAAAACTTCAGAAAAGCTCAGAATAGCTCCACTGCCCCCCACCCCCAAATCGGATTTCTCAGATACAGTCATTTGCAAAGGTTTAAGACCACGTGTTGGTATTATGAGATTTTTGCCAATTGCGTTAGTCAGCTACTGTCTGCATTACTCAACTTCCTATCGGTGTTGCGTCATCCTACAATGGCAACTGTTAATAGAGTTGGGGGAAGCGTACGAGCGTCAGTTTGCTTCTGGTTTTCATGCTGAGAGTTTTGTACGTATTTTCTTTATAGCGAAAAATGGGCAAAAATTGTGTCATTAAGTGTCACTTAGAGGACACAAATAGTGGCTTTATATCATGAAGGATATTCTGAACGTGACATAACCAGAAAAATGAATGTGAGCAGAACTGCTGTTCATAATACCATCATAAAATATCGAGATACATGTGAATTTAGCGGCCGAAAGAGAAGTGGACGTCCAAGGAAAACAACACCACATGATGACAATATCACAAGGCGAATAGTAATGCATTCTCCGTGGCATTCTTGCAAGAAAATTTAGGCCTTTCTACATTCAAAAGGGTCTGATATTAGTATCAGCACTGTTTTCCGACTTCTTAGCAAAGATTTCGGATTAAAATCTTATAAACCTGCACATAAACCTAGACTTACCTCTGTCATGAAATAGAAGAGACTTCATTTTACGAAGCGTTATCAATCGTAGACTGCTGAAAACTGAAGCCAAGTTCTTTTTTCCGATGAATCAGTTGTGCGTCAATTTGAATCACGTGAAGCACATGTTCGACGATCAAACGCCAAAAGGTTTGATGAAAAATACGCTGTCAGCACCGTGAGACATCCGTCTAGTCAGATGATATGGAGTGCTATGTCAGCATCCGATACTGCTTCATTATTCTTTTTGCCGACAGGCACTACCATGTCTGGTCCTTCTTAGACGGAAATGTTACGTGAGAAGCTGTTAACTCATATGCAAGTGCACAGATGCACAATCTTTATGCATGAAGGTGCTCCATGCCACAGATCAAAGAGAGTAAAGGACTACCAGCAGAGGAAAAATATAACTGCGCCTCAATCATAAAAGGGTCTGATATTAGTATCAGCAACTGCGCTTGACTGGCCTGGTAACGGTCCCGACCTTAACCCCTTCAAAAATTTGTGGACCATTTTAAAAAACGATGTAGCAGGAAAACAGCCATCAAATTCCCAAGCTTTGATTGAAACGATAAAGTACGTGTGGTGCGAAGACATTTCAAGTGACGACTGCAAATCCCTCATTGAGAGAATGCCACATCGTATTCTGTCCGTCATAAAAACAAAGTTGACCACACAAAGTACTTACTCGGTTTCGGTCTTTTTGTGTTCTAAAGAAATTCTCTTTTCTCCTAGGAGTAGGCATCTGTGCTGTCATTTTTTCAGATATCTTTGACTAGTAATTAGTTGTTTCTTTGAAAATCTCAATTTTCAATAAATTGACAGATGGTTTTAAACTTTTGCAAATTACTATAATACTCACCTAAGTGGGGCTACCTGAACACCCTTGTGTTTCGCTCATTAATGCGCCCTAGTGATAATCCCATTGCCGCACAAGACAGGTACAGGTCAGATCAGATCATATGTAGAGGATTTTAGGTAGGGAGTGTCTGACCCCAGGTCTTAAACAACCCTTAGAAGTAGGAAGCTAGGAGATTTGGACTAGAGTGCCCGATAGGAAAGTGACACGGAAGCGAGGTAGAAAGGGGGAGGAAGACGCCCTTATTTATTACCGTGGGGCCAGTACCCTGGACAAGACAGGTACAATATGCTTCAAATACTTATGTACTAAGCCGATTGCAATTTGGCTAATCGCGTGTATTTGACAGCAACAGCCTTAAACATGCTGATTTCCTCTGCTCTGCCCAAAAATGGCGCGAACAAAGAAATTCCACGTGGGGAATGAAAATATACATACATATTTACAATTATTTTTTATGACCCGAGGGCTAGCGAAACTTACAAAAATTTAATGAAGTCCCCGGATTTAATGAGTTAGAGAAAAACTAAGGTGATCAATTTTGACAAGCGCAGTAATAAAATTTAATGAAATTCCATATTTAATGAGGCAGACAAAACCTGTTGCGCACTGTCCTGAAATGGAAATGGTGGCATACAGGACAAAATTGCAAAAGCGCAAGGGAATATTCGTGTGCTAGTAGAAGAATGTTGATAGAAAAGCAATGGGGAAGGAGTTCGTCATATGCTGAACAAGGGAGTTGTGCAAGAGAATACGTCAGCAGAGTTGAAAACAGGCGCCTGCTCCTAGGAGAAAAGGACAAGTAAAATTGTAAGAAAGTAACTGCAGGCGTTGTTTTGATTCACTGTGATGGAAATTAAAAAAAATATTGGTTCCGTGGATTATTTTTCCTTGTAGTACAAGATGGAAGAAGATAAAGCTGAAAGGAAACGTTGCTTAAATAGAGAACGACAACGGCGATGACGTGCATATCAATCTTCTAATACTTTGCATAACTTGAAAGACGGTAGAGCTAATCGCAGACGAAATGAAACTTTTGAAGAAACACAGGCCAGCCATATTACTGATGCTCTTGCGCGTACTAAGCGCCGACAGCAAGAAACTCCTGAACAACTACAAGCTCGACGTAATGCAGCTGCTGTCTCTGACGCAGTTCACTAACAGCAAGAAACTACAGAAGTACTTCAGGATCGACGTGCTGCAAATGCTCACTCACAAGCAAATCATCTCCAGCGATAGGCAATTGAACAAGAATATTTTGGTCAAGTTATACGAGAAGAGGCAATTCAATCTGATGAAGCTCAAGTGGTTGAGCTGTGGCTCACTAAACATTCTCTGCCAGTTCTGCATGTCAAGAAACTTCTCTGCTGAGTGCTCATCTGATGGCAAATTTAATAACCGCTGCCGAAAGGGCAAGATAAAGTTGCCCCAGCCTGTTGATGAGCATGGAAATCTTCTTAGCTCTCCCAACTTTCTTCGTGATCTGATATCAAATCCTAATAACCCTAACTATAGGAATTTCCGTGAGAATATTCGTTCTTATAACAGCGTAGTATCTTTTACATCAATGGGTGCCAAAATTATTGAGTTTCAAGGTGGCCCATATGTTTTCAGAGTTCATAGCCAAATTTATCATCAAACTAGCCATTTTCAGCCAATAAACAACCAAACACGCCAGCGATAGGCAATTGAACAAGAATATGCCCAGCTTTATGTAATTCATAGTACAATGGCGACTGAAATTAGAGCAGCACATCTTGCTAACTCTATTTGTTTTCCAGAAACTCTTGATACTATTGATCGCTTTTTTCGCCAACACAATAGGCTTTTGGACACTTATAAAATGCTTCGTAGAGTCGAAGAAGAAGCTGTTCAAGAAGAAATTTTGCCAGGCAATAGGATCCGAGTTGTGAATATGGTATTTCGTTTTGACCACCAGTCTGACCAGCACCGATATAATGCACCAAATGCTAAATGAAATTGCTATGGTGTTTGTAGACAATGATGGTGAGCCTCCTTTTGAGATGGACTTTCGAGAATATCCAAAAAAAAATCCAGAAAATTTACAGCATCATTTAATTGACTTGAGTATTCTTAGTACGAATCTTGATCCAATGACATATCCTGTGCTCTTTCCATACGGTGAACCAGGATGGCAGCCAAACTGGAGTTCTGTGTCATATGCAGGAGTTGTAGTTAACAGCACGAGTCAACATAACCAAACTTCAGTATATTGCTTCGCTTACTGCAATAAGAGATGGATTTAATCCAATGATTAATGCAGGAAGGTTTACTCAGCAATGGCTAGTTGATTTTTATTTGCAAGTTGAAGCAAATAACTTAAACTTTATTCGCATTATTAAGCAAGGTTGCGTGCCGACTTATATCAAGGCCTTGCCGACCACCTTGAAAATGCTGCTCAAAATGCTGGTGTGCAAGCTGGAAAACCAGTAATTCTTCCATCGAGCTCTGAAGGATCTCCACGCAATGTAAAAGAGTGGTATGCTGATGCAATGGCAATTTTTTCAAAGCATGGTGCACCAGATGTTTTCATCACACTCACTGTTAATCCAAGATGGTCAGAAATTGTTGAAAACTTGCAGCCTGGTGAAAAAACATGTGATCTGCCTGATTTAGTGGTAAGAGTTTTTAAGCTGAAGCTTACAGCTCATGGAATCTTGGAAATATCAACTGCCTTTGTTTATACCATTGAATTTCAGAAGCGCGGTTTACCACATAGTGCATCTTGATAACACTAAGACCTGAAGACCGATTCACAAGTGTAGAGCGCATCTATCAAATTGTTTCAACTGAAACCCCAGATGCAACAACTAATCTCCGCTTGCTTGAGATTGTTTTGAGATGTATGATTCATGAACCATGCGGAGGCTCTAATGCAAATACATCCTGCACGGAAAACGGAAAATGCAAAAAGTCCTTTCCAAAGCAATTTCAAGTAGTTACACAACACAATGTGAAGGATTATCCATTGTATTGTAGGCGTAAAGGCTCATCATCAGCTGAGGTTCGCGGAATGACAGTAGATAACAGAAGTGTGGTTCCTTACAACCCTTTTTTGTCATTGAAATATATTGCGCATATCAATGTTGAAGTTTGTACCTCACTGCGGGCTGTAAAGTACATTTACAAATGCATCTACAAAGTATTCGATTGCGCAAACATGAATATAACTTCTGGTGAACTTCAGCATAATGAGTGTGCTAACTACATTAGTACTCGCTATGTGAAGGCTCCAGAAGCCATGTAGCGTTTGCTGGAATTACCTATACATAAACGCTCGCATGCAGTGGTAGGATTGCCTGTGCATTTATCACACCTGCAGCTCGTAAGGTTTGAAGAAGGCCATGCACAGGAAGCTATTGATGCTGCACTACTTAAGCGCACTAAACTTGAGTCTTGGTTTTATCTAAATGAGATTGATGCTACTGAATATCAATATTAGTACACAGAGATCACATACCACTTTGTCTCTAAAAGCAACAACTGGAAGCGATGCCAAAGAGGAGGAAACCATGTTGTTGAAAAAATGTACACTATTGAAAAAAGACCAGGAGTGATTCTAATTTCGCCCACTCTTACTTCATGTCCCTGGGGCAACCAGCCTTGAATTTCTTCGAACAGTGGATAGTACTGTCAATGGTACTTTCAAAGAGGCATTCCATTGTCATTTGCTGGATTCAGATGAAGAATGAGAGCGTTGCTTGCAAGAGTCATCAACCTATCATATGACAAGCCAAATGCGCCAGACGCCATGTGGCGTTCGCTGGAATCACCTATGCATAAACGCTCGCATGCAGTGGTAGGATTGCCTGTGCATTTACCACACCTGCAGCTAATAAGGTTTGAAGAAGGCCATGCACAGGAAGCTATTGATGCTGCACTACTTAAGCGCACTAAACTTGAGTCTTGGTTTTATCTAAATGAGATTGATGCTACTGAATGTCAATATTATTACACAGAGATCACATACCACTTTGTCTCTAAAAGCAACAACTGGAAGCGATGCCAAAGAGGAGGAAACCATATTGTTGAAAAAATGTACACTATTGAAAAAAGACCAGGAGTGATTCTACCTTCGCCCACTCTTACTTCATGTCCCTGGGGCAACCAGCCTTGAATTTCTTCGAACAGTGGATAGTACTGTCTATGGTACTTTCAAAGAGGCAGCATTCCATTGTCATTTGCTGGATTCAGATGAAGAATGAGAGCGTTGCTTGCAAGAGTCACCAACCTATCATAAGACAAGCCGAATGCGCCAGACATTTGCATATATCTGTTGTTTTTGCATGCCAACCAACACCATTGATCTTTGGGCCAAGCATTCAAATAATATGTCTCTAGATTTCTTATGCCATAACAATAAAGAAGAAACTGCATTCAACTTGTACGACATCGAAGCAACTCTTAAGCAGCATGGCTGATCTTGTGCGCAAATTGGACTCCCAGTTTCCAAGGGAAGACCAGTTCAAGATATATTTACAAATACAACTACAAATGATTCGATTGCGCGAACTATGATGCTTCCCATGAAGAGCAGGAAGATTTAACACTATGATGCTTCTCGTGAAGAGCAGGAAGCTCAAGCTAAATTCCATACTCTCAATTCTAGGCAAATAAATGACATCCAGAAAATCAACAAAGCTATTGATAATGAGGCCAATAGATATTTTTTTTTAGATGAACCTGGTGGTTCAGGAAAAACCTATCTTTATAGAGCCCTGTGGTCATTCATTGGAGGAAAAGGTGAAGCAGCATTTCCATTTGCTACCACTGGAATTGCTGCTACTTTGCTTCAGGGTGGAAGAACAGTTCATAGTGGATTTAAGCTTCCAATTCCACTTTTGGACACCTATCTTTGTGATTTTTATTCGAACAGCTTTCACTAACTGCGAACATAAGGAGTGAAGGCCAAAGTAAGCAAAATGAATGGTTTTTAAATGTAGGATCTGGAAAAATAGCAGGAATTCTTGGTACCCCATTGAACTCGATTGAAATCCCATGCCACATGATTGTAGAGGAAAACATTATTGCCATAACTTATGGCGAAAATATTCAGCAAATGGCTGTTCTTGAGATCTCAAAAAGAGCTATTTTTACTCCAACCAACAAAAATACGCTGGAAATGAACCAAAAAATCATTTCAAAGATTCCTGGTGAACTTGGAACTTACTTCAGTGCAGATTCCATTATCTCAGAAGATTCCTCTGACTTAGCTAATTATCCTCCAGAATTCTTACACAGTTTAACACCTTTCTGGTATGCCTCCACACAAGCTGGAGTTGAAATTTGGGATATTATTATGCTATTACGTTATCTGAATTCAAAAAGAGGACTTAGCAATTAAACACGCTTGGTAATCAAGTCTCTTCAAAACAACTTTCTCACTGCAGAAATTGTTCCTGAATGTAATCGGGGTGATCTTGTCTTCATTTCAAGAATTGACTTAACTCCAAGTGACGTAAATCTTCCTTTTGCTCTAAAGCGGCGCCAGTTCCCCATAATTCCGGCCTATGCAATGACTATCAATAAGGCACAAGTTCAATCTTTTTCTCAGGTTGATACCCCCTACGAGCCTGTTTTTTCTCATGGTAAACTCTGTGTTGCACTATCAAGGTCAAGAAATCCACAGCACATGAAAGTTTTTGTCAAACACAACGAACTGCAAAGAAATTCTTTGAACGATCAAATGACAATAACACAAAACATTGTATATCAAGAAGTCTCTCATGACCTTTAATTAGCATCATTTTTATTACCTAAATTTTTACATTATATGATTTTTAACGTACTGTGACCGTCATATGATGGGTTAAAATCTAATAACCTATATATTAGGCTTCTGTCATGGGAATATTACGAAATTTTGTTGTTGGTGACCTATCTTATAGACTTCCCATTAATAATTCAACCGTTTATTATAGTTATGTAAATGTATTTTACGATTCGTGTAAGAAAAATTTCAGTCACAGTTTTTTCACCCAGGTATGGCACAGGCTATGAACTAGTCATACAGATAAGGCCAACAGACGACGTTACGTAATTGTGTTCGGGTTTTGTGTATGTCTAAATGGCCGGCAATACGCTTATCATGGAATTTATTCAATAGTGCATGGCGTAACGTTCGTGGAATAGTAGATCTAAACTCTACACGACAGTTGCATCTCTTGGTGTAATATGGCAGCCCATCAATAATTTCAAATTTCGAAGACTGTCCTGGCGTTGAGGAGGACTAAATCTTGGTTGTTGCCAGTCTTGTGTTATAAGTAGCGATAGGTAGTTCCAAATTCTGCATCTGATAGCAAATTTGCAATAATTTGCCTTCTTGAGGTTATTTCAAATAACAGAAATAAATATTGTTGTTGATCATCGAAATTTTCAGATTCCTCTTTGTATGGCTGGTGAAATTATGAGTCATGGAGTTTGTTACACTTTCCTCGTTGATGAGAAATAACGAAGCATTCCTGTAATTTTTAAGCCCATTTCATAAGTATGTTTAATAGGTTTTTGGCAGCATTCAAATAGTGCATGGCTGCATGATCAGTAGAAAGTACAATTCGAAACTCAATGAGGTAGGAACGAAACTTCTGTAATGCAAAAATGATGGCTAGGTATTTCCGTTCCTTTGCTGAATAGTTTCGTTCAGCCTTAGACAGAGTCCTAGAAGCGTAAGCAATTGGATGATAGTTTTTTGCTGATACAGCATCGACACCAGCACTCCCGGCGTATGTGTAAATTTGGAATGGTTGCGTGAAAGCAGGGAATGAGGGAGAGGAGGCGAAATTAAACAGTGTTTGAGCTATTGAAAGGAATCTTCCGTCGCCGCTGACCACACGAACCGTTTATACTTTCGCCTTAAGTCAGATAAGGGCTCGTACAGAATTGTATAGTCCGGTACTAATTTCTGGTACCAGCCAGCCGTAGGAAAGATTCGGAAGAAGGTGGATTTTTTTTCAGAATCGTATCTTTCCAACTAAACTCATTGTCAAAATGAGTTTAGTTGGAAAGATACGATTTCAATAGTTGCACCCAGAACGAAGCAACCGACAAGAATGAAACTTGGTGGTTAGGTTTGACATCATGAGACATGAAAATGATTCAAGTATCACCCTCTTCCGCGCATGTGACGCAAGCAAGGAGGGTTCGTAGCGCTGTGCCTGACCGGCTATATCAGTTCGTCCCGTTGCGCGTGCTTGCTATTATGACTCGTGCTGTTGTGTTGGTTGCATCCTTTGCAAGTAAAGCATACGTTGGAGAAAAGTTCGGAAGCAATTTGAGCGGTTGGAGGAGTTGGAGAAGGGCCGCATCGTCAGGCTCCGGGAAGCTGGATGGTCTTATTGCCGTATTGCGCGCCACACTGGTGGTGCGGAAATCACCATATCACGCTGTTCGCGGCAGTGGATGGAACAGCAGCAACAGGAAGGGTCCGGGAGACCTAGACGAACCACGGAGAGAGAGGTCCAACGGGTTGTCAGACATGCGCGGAGTGACCCAACAGTCACGACTGCGGATATTTAGCGAGCAGTGGTGCCCTCAATGCATCGTCCGATTAGTATCAGCACCATTGGCAGATTAGTGTCAGCACCATTGCACGACGTAGGACTACACGCATGCAGACCATTACGCGACTGCCTTTAACACCAGTGCTTCGTCGCCAAAGACTGCAATGGTGTCGTGCCATACTGTTAAGGAGCCACTCAGAATGGCAGCGGGTGTTCTTCAGTGAGGAATTCCACTTTTGTCTTGGAGGAGACAACCAATGAATCCATGTGTGGAGGCACTGTGGTCAGCGCCAAGATGAAAGATTTGTTGTCGAGCGTCACACGTCTAGAAGACCTGGTGTCATGGTGTTGGGAGCAATTGCCTACGATGCCAGATCAACTTTGGAGTTCATTACAGGTACTTTGACAGCCCAGCGTTACGTTAATGAGGCCCTGCAACCAGTAGCCTTACCTCTTCTGAACACTCACTCCGGTGCGATTTTCCAACACACAACGCTCGTCCGCTTACTACTGCTGTCTCGAGAGCTTACTTTCAAGGCACTGACACTCTGCCATGGCCAGCCGCATTGCCAGACCTATCGCCGATTGAAAATGTGTGGAATGCTATTGGACGCGCAATCCACACTCCACCCCTACTGCAGAATCTGCAGGAACTGTGTGAGAAGATTCCAGCTGCATGGGATGGCTTATCGCAGGAGACCATTACAAACCTGTACAACTCCATGCCGAGACGTCTGGCATGCTGGGTGAGCATACATGGCGGCCTGACTCCATACTGAGAGACACTATTTATTGGCGTGTAGCTCAATAAATATTGCATATATTAGTCTCAATATTTAATCGTTTATTGTTTCTGGTAGCATTTACCTTCCATCAGAACAGCATTACAATCCAACACGTCGTTAAAATCCAACACATGGGTGCAATTTTCTTTTTGACGATGAGTGTATTTTTTGCTCTACAATGCATAAAACAATCGACAGGATTCTTTCCCCCTGAATCGGGACGTGGTGTATTATCAAGAATAAATTATACACTTTTAGGTATATTTTAGTTAGTTCTATAAGCGCAGATAATTTCATCTGATCTCATCATAACTGATGTAATTCGTTTGTAATCAACACGTCTCGTTTCTCATTCATTACCAACGCTTCGTAATGCCTCAAACGCTTTAGATAAAAATCATATCTTCTTTCCTGAAACTCCTCCCCACATCTGCGTGTTTCGAAAACCACGGAGTTCTTCACTTCCAATCAAAAATTTTCATTGCCTTTAATCCAACAAAATCAATGTGTAGTTCCACCATAATCGTTTCAGTTTCCGTATTGAAATTGCTGCGATTCGTATCAATGTAAGCAAACATTTCGCACTTCAGCACGCTGCTATTTGTCGGTTGCACTATTAAACAATAAATTCTATTGGATGTTCCGCCATAATCGTCCATAGATAGTGCAGTCTTGTAATGATAAATGAATTGCTTGCCCAACAGAACATATCAAAGTTGTATCATGCCAGTAGCTAAGTGCCTCATAAATTACCTGCCGGAATTTTCAATTATTTTTTTCCGGTATATGGATTTATCTCAAATTGTACTACTTCTGGTAGATCCATAGCAACGTGAATCAGAGTTCTTGACCTATAGCTCTTACTGCGCCACACACACACGCATTTTACTTACACCGCACCGGTAGCTGAGTGGTCAGAAGTGTAGGTTTCTAGCTAGGCTTACTAATTGGGCTCGGACCCGAGCTTCGGTTGAGACATGGGTGGTGCCCTCCCACAGCGATGGCTCCAAAGATTTCCCGGAGCCAGTGGTTCTAAATTAGGGTACTGCGATTGCTATAGCCCTTAGAATTCCTTACGGTGATTATTAAAACCTCGAAACTAAAAAGAAATATATACATTTAAATCTATTCGTTACATACACTGAGGTGCAAAAAAAAAAAGAAATGGGAAGGAAGTTTCTATTTTCATTACATGCCACCGCACCCATGTGGTAAATGGCATCGTCCGCAAACGACTCATCTCATCATCATTCTCAATCATTATCAATCCACTGCTGGATGAAGGTCTTCCCAAGTTTCCTCCACAACGGTCTGTCTTTAGTCTGTCTCCTCCTTGTTGCTCGGCAGGCTTTCGAATTTTATTCATCCATCTCCTGTGTGGGATTTTTCTGGGTCTTTTTCTGTCCCTTGGAATCCAGTCTAGAATTTCGGCTGTCCATCGGTGGCCCGTTCTTCTGGAAACATGTCCGGTTCACTGCCATTTCAGGGATTTTACTCTGTTAATGATGTCTTCCACTCTTGCCATTTTCCTTATCCACGAGTTCCTCTTCTTATCTTTCTTGGTTACACGCAGTATGCATCTCTCAATACTTATTTCAGTTGTCTGCAGCCTTTGTACATTTGCGTGCAAAAATTAAGGACGAGACGGTTTTTCGAATGTAACGTCGTGCAGAAGTGTTCCACATTGACTCAAATCATACCATAAGATCCCCAAGATGTAAGAATATGGGACAAGTGAGCAAACCCGTCCAAACAAGGAATCCAAAGGATACAAAGGCACTTTGTTGAAAAAGTAGCTTCGAGCACAACTGGACAGAAGACAAAAACGTCCATATGACAGGCTGCTGCCAAGAAAAATCCAGTCTTTAGTAGGGGATATGATCACCCCTGACTGCGTTGCAGGATTTACAACGTCTGTCCATGCTGAGGACGAGGTTGTCAAGGAGCTGTTGAGGCATCGCGGCCCATTCCTCTAGTAGCGCCAATTGCAGCTGCGGAATCGTTGCTGGTGGTTGGTGACGTGCTGCCAAGAGTCTCCCGAGAAGGTCCAACACGTGTCCGATTGGATTTAGGTCCGGGGACCTTGCGGGCCAATCCATGCGTTGAATATCTTCACTCTCCAACAGCTCTGCGACAGCCACTGTACGATGAGGTGTAGTGTTGTCGTCCATGAAGAGGAACTCAGGACCCACAGCACCTCTAAACAAACGCACGTGAGGCAGGAGAACCTCGATACAATAGCGGACAGCAGTGACTGAACCTCCTTAGAAGATGTGGAGGTCAGTACGGCTACCAAGCATGATACCATTCCAAACGAGAACTCGGCCACCTCCAAACCGGTCCCTTTCGATGATGTTGGAGGTGTGATTGCGCGTTTCCTGCTCTCTCCAGATGTGTATACGTCCAGAATCACTCGTCAGACTAGATCGGCTCTCATCCGTAAAGAGAACTCGACCCCATTACTGACGTGTCCAGTTCTTGTGTTCCTGGCACCACAGAAACCGCCGTCTCCGATGAACAGGCGTTAATGGCACACGCAGTACTGGTCGTCGTGCAAATAGACCACCTCTGTGCAGCCTCCTGGCCACGGTAAAACGCGATAACGGACGTCCAGGTGTCTGTTGCATGGGCCTTGCCATTTCTCCCGCTGTCTGCCGTCTGTCTCCTCTCGACTGTAGGACCATATACCGGTCATCGGCCGCCGTGGTTGCTCGTGGACGACCACTGCCTAACTCTCGGACAGCTGTTCCTGTCGTTTGAATTGCTCTCCAAGCTCGTGAAACGATGGCGTGAGTGATCCCAAACTCCTCGGCCACACTAGTCACACTTCGACCTTCTTCCATCTTCCCAATGACGCGACCTCGAGCAAAGTCATCAAGATGTCGTCTACTGGATTGGCTGTTGGCCATATCACACTGTGGCAGCAACTCGACGTAGTTCAAAATGATGTATACCGTGCAATAGCTTTCACCGAATTGCTGTGCATACACCGCCCGTGTGCTTTATACCCTTCCGACCCCCGTACGTCATGCTGCATATATGCGCATGCCCCACCGTACCGGACCCTAGTCTATCTCCTGAGTGGTCTTTCGGCCCGTTCTGCCTGCTCCTTCAGCTGTTATGCTAATTTCTCCTCTTCGTCCTTAATTTTTGCACACCAGTTTAGGTCTTTTTTACGCTTTCCAACCGCAGGTTGAAAAAGCGTATATGTTCCAACTCTGTCCGTCTGTCTCTCCGAACGATAACTCGCGTAAAAATGGTTCGATTTCGATGAAATTTTAGTATGTGGTAGGGGACAACCTAGGAAGGAACCCTATTGAAAATGGATGAAATTAGGTCAAAGGGCAGGACAAAGGAGGGTATCCATTCCATCGCCCTTATGCCCTTATGCGTCATAACTTACGTAAAAATGCTTCGATTGCGACAAAACTTCATCATGTTGTTCCAGAGATGTACTGAACCGGTTCTGTTTAATATGATTGAAATAAGTTCAAAGGTCAGGGCGCAGAAGCGAGATTTATTCCACACATTATCCTCATTAATATATATATATATATATATATTTGATTGGAGGTTTAACGACTACCGTGAGCAACTCAATGGGCTATAAGCAGTCGCCCGTCTCTAATTTAGGGCCACTGGTTCTATGGAAGGGAGAGAGCCAGTGCTGTAAGACAAACACAACGTCCATGCCTCACAGGGATTCGGTGGTTCGAACCCGGACCCCTTTGGGACGAACGATCAGAAGACATTGCTTAGACCACTGCGCCACCAGCTCCTCATAACTTGACTAAAATGCTTCGATGGCGACAAAACTTTAGTATGCTGTTCCGGAGGTATACTGAACCAATTCTGTTTAATATCATCGAAATAGGGTCAAAGGTCAGGGCACAAGAGCGAGATTTATTCCACAGCCATTATCCTCATAACTTGAGTAATGATTTCTGGTATGTTGGAAAGCGTATCATAATCAATGCATTGCATGATTTTACTAACTTGCTTAGTTAAGGTCCACGCCTCTGCTGCATATATAAGAACTGGAAGGATGCATTGATTAAACCCTTTTCTTTTAAGACATAATGGCATATTGCTCTTCAAAATTGTATTGTTTCTTCCAAAAGCTCTCCAACCAAGTTTTTTACGCCAATTAATTTCTTCATCAATGTGATCCTCGCTCGATATCTGCTGCCCAAGGTAAATGAAGGAATTGGTTATCTCCAGCTTTTCCCCATCAGTCGACAAATCTTCATTCCTTGTAAAAACATGGTACATGAGTTTTGCCTTCTGAAAGTTCAGTTTTAATCCCATTTCTTTACTCTTCCCAGCATGTTCCTGGATCATATACTCTGCAGCTCTAAAGCACTATTTCAAAAGATCTCTGAAGGGTTCTTTGAATTTTTTTTCTTTTCAAAAATGGAACGGAAATAAAACCGGGTCAGGAACACCTTGACCAGACCCGTTGGATCCGCAAGAAATTGGGGACACGTGATCATCTCTGGTAAAGAGTAGTACCAGTTCCGCAGCACAAGCACGCTAACCATACCTCATCTGGGTCTGGAATTCGAACATTTTGCCAGAAGCCAGCGTCTCTAACCGCTCAGGCTCTGAGAAAGATTGAGAGATGGATATTTCTGATTTACGTACAATTTCGTTATTCATTAAAATTTGCTGAACATGTTATCATAATCCAAGTTCACATTTATTCAAAGAAAATTTGCTTTGATATTTTCAAACATCGTTCTGAAGTTACGAATTCAGTCCCCTGCGGGAAAGCTGATTTTTTTCTATCGCTAAAAGACCGGCTCGAGAAAGCTTGACAAAAGGTGTTTTTGCCAAAAATGTTTTTAGCACGTCTTTTCTAAAAAGATCATGCATATATTATCGGTTTGCCCGTCCGTCCGTCTGTGGACACCATACTCTGCCACTAATAGTCCGATTTAAAAAATTCTTTCTTCAGCGGGAAGGTTGAAATGTGCAAATGATGATTCTTCATTTCGTTTTTTTCACGATGCACAAATTTGCCACCAGAGGGCGTAGATGCAGATGATATCGAATTCAAAATACATTTTATTCCATATATTTGCTTCTAAACATCCGATTGAAAAATTATTTTACCCTTCGATTCCATTTATGTCGAAGACTACTTTAGGTATAGTCACTTTTTCAAGTTACGCATAGATTTTTTGCAAGGGGGCGTAAAAGGAAACTGAGTTTTCCCCGATATCTCTGCTCCTAAAACTTCGATTTGAAAAAATTCTTTCCGGGCGGATACAGCTCCTGATGGGAAATCCTTCGCATATAATTTCTAATTTTTAGAAAAAAAAAAAAACCCGGTTTGGCCACAAGGGGGGGGGGGGTAAGTGTTCATTTCTGCTTCTGTTGCAGTTGCATTTGCAGCAAAATCTGAGCTTCTATAGTGTCGATTGAAAAGTTTTGTTCGTAGACAGATACCACTCTCGTCGATAAACCTTTTCGGAATATTTTTCGTAAAATAATGCATAGTTTCACCGCCAGGGCGTACATATATACCTTATTTTTGTCGATATCTCTGTTTTTAAGAGACCGATTTGAAAAATTCCTTTGTTCAATAGAGTTTCCAGTGCTAAACGTTTTTCACATAATTTCAAGTAATTCATAAACTTTCCGCTAGGGGGTGTAAAGTTAAAATGCGTTTTCCCTGATATCTCTATGTCTAAAACTCCGCTTTGAAATATTCTTTCTGCAGAGGATTCTGGTGGAAAATGCTTTGCATATAATGTCGGAAAAGTCATGACGTATTTAGCCATGTTTTGCATAGGTCATTTATTGATAGAAAGAACAAAGATCAATCAATGATATAATTCCCCTTTTGTTCGATAACCTTTTGCCATCTTTCAGTGAAATGCAGAATGCCTCGTTCATAGAAGGACCTGTCTTTCGTAGCGAAAAACTGTGCAAGGTGCTGATTTACAGCCTCATCTGAATTGAACGTTATACCACGCAAGGACTGTTGAAGAGAGCGAAACAAGTGGAAGTCTGACGGCGCAAGATCAGGAGAGTATGCTGGGTGTGGCAACACATCCCACCCAAGCTCCAATAATTTTTGGCGGGTGATCAAACTTGTGTGTGGTCTCGCGTTGTCGTGATGGAACACAACACCTTTACGATGAACGAGCTCTGGACGTTTCTGGATGATGGATTCGTTCAAACTGTCCAATTGCCGACAGTAAACATTCGAATTGATTGTTTGGTTCCGTGGTAGGAACTCGAAAACACGACAGCTTTAAAATCCCACCACATTGAGAACAGAACCTTCCGCTGATGAATGTCTGCTTTGGATGTCGTTTGAGGCGAAGCAGCACGTCGGGACCAAGACCGTTTGCGCAGCACATTGTTGTTCACAATCCACTTTTTGTCACCAGTTATCAGTCGCTTCAAAAAAGGATCGTTTTCCTCACGTTTAATGAGCATATCGCAGATGTTTATACGCGCCGTCAATTGAGCTTTTTTGAGTTCATGAGAAACCCACACATCGAACTTGCTTACGTATCCCAGCTTCTTTAGGTGGTCATGAACGCTTGAATGATAGATGTGCAATGTGTCTTTAATCTCTCGTGTCGTGTAACGTGGGTTTGACTCGATCAATGCCTTGATTTGGTCGTCATCAACCTCGGTTGGCCTCCCGGACCAGAAGCATCGTTGAGGTCAAAATCACCAGCACGGAATTTTGCGAACCACCGCTGGCACTGACATTCTTGTAGAGTATTATCACCGTACACTTTACGAAACTTGACGCGCGTTCATCCCTTTACGGAAGTAAAACAGTAAAATACGGCGAAAATGCACAGTTTGGTCTTCCATCTTCAACTTGATATCAAATCTCCGCAAATCAACCAAATCGCTCACTATTCCTTTTAGACTGCAGCTAGAACTGGCACCTGTCGAGTGCCATAGCGATAACAGAGCTGCGCATGCCTCTAGTACTTCCAAAACCATCCAACTGCCATCGGGTGCCAAAATACGTCATGACTTTTCCGACAACCCAATAATTTCTAATATTTGGTAAAGAATGGTTTGGCCACCGCAGGGGCATAAGTGTTTATTTCTTCTTCTGATGTATTTGCAGCAAAATCTGAGCTCCTGAAAACTCGATTGAAAAAATCTTTCGTAGACCGATGCCGATCACATCGAAAAACTTTTTGAGAATACTTTCTTCTCAAAATAATACATGGTTTTTCCACCAGGGCATAGTGCATATCATATTTTTGTTGAAAACTTTGCTTCTAAGAGAACGATTTAAGAATTTTTTTCTTTTTTGGAGAGTGTTTCCGCTGCGAAATGTTTCTCATATAATTTCAGATTTTTTTAATGCACAAGTCTGCCACCAGAAGGCGCAAGTTCACGTTTCCGTTTACAATGCGGGATTAGAAACCTAAAACTTCTTTCTTCGGTCAGATACTACTAACTATGCAAACTCTGTGTGCGTATTTTCTTCCCAAAATAATGCACAATTTCGCCGATAGGAGGCGCAAATGCTTGATCTGTTTTTCTCAATATCTCTGCTTCTACATGGGCGATTTAAAAAATTCTTTCGACACCGGACGCCATTTACTTTGTAGAACACTTTTGGCTGGTATATGAAGAATTTTGTAGTTCATTTCTGTCGGCAGGTGGTGTTGGTGCACTGTAGTTTGAAGCTGTATCGACGCTTCTAAAAACACTATTGAGAAATTTCTTCTTTACTGTATGCCATTCACTACACTAGAGATGTGGAGCGTTATCCTCTTTAAATAATGCACAGATTTCCCGTTAGGGGGCGTAAAGGTCGAATCCTTTTTCTCAATATTTCTGCTAACGGGAGACGTATTTGAAAAGTTATTTTTCCTTAGCATAGCTTTTTCCATGCATAATATTTTTCGCCTATTTTCAACTTTTCCGTTATGCAAAATTCTTCCGCTGGAAGGCAAAGAGTTATATAATGTTTCCTTCTCTCGTATATTTCTTATTTTAACTGTTCGATTTGAGAATCTTTTTATCTCTGATGCCTTCCTTGTGCTATGAGAAACTTTTTGTGCGCCATTTGTTGTTTTCGTAACCTGCTTTTCAGCCGCTGGTGGAACTAAGCAAATATATCTATTTCTGGATGTTTTATCGACTGTAGAAACCGGTTGACTGTTTTCCTAACCGGTTCCATTGACTTTGAATAGCTTTGATAAATTCAGTTCTCGTTAGAACGGATTCAAAAGACATGCTCATTACAACTGAAATTTTGATGTCATCTTTTTTGTTTTGTGTGTGTGTGTGTGTGTGTGTGTGTGTGTGTGTGTGTGTGTGTGTGGGTGGGTGTGTTAATTTTCTGTCGTTGAATTTACCAATCGATAAGCAGGGGCGTCAAACACTTTCTTTGAGATGACCAGAGCCCTATGTTTCGTTCACTAGAAAAGCGCATATGCATCCAACTCATTGGTCATAACCAATAAAACGCATTTTTGTTTGTCGAACTTGATACATATTTTGGGCAGCATTATTGGAGTTTTGTGCATGAGGACGTGAAACGGCAGAGATCGTTTCTGTGAAGTTTTTCATTTCTTTTCTTTATTTTTAGCACGTCTTTTGTAACAAAAAAAAAAAAAAGATCGTGCTTATGTTATCACTTTGTCCGTCCGTTTGTCTGTTTACACCATATCACTCCGATTTGAAAAATTCTTTTTGCATTGGGAAGATTGAAATGCGAGAATGATGATCCTTGCATTCCGTTTTTTTCGATGCACACATTCGCCGCTAGAAGGCGTAAATGTAGATGATAGCAAAATTAAAATATATTTTATTCCATTTATTTGCTCCTAAATATCCAGTTGACAAAATTCTTTTTCATTTGGATGCCATTTATATCGAAGACTATTTTAAGTAATGCATAGATTTCCCGCTAGGGGGCGTAAAGATAAATTACGTTTTTTCCGATATCTCTGCTTTTAAAACTCCGATTTCAAAAATTCTTCCTGCTCCGGATACAGCTCCTGATGGGAAATGTTTTGCATGTAATGTCTAATTTTTGGTAAAGAATGGTTTGTCCACCAGGGGACGTAATTGTTGTTTTTTCTGCTCTTGATGTACTTGCAGCAATATCTGAGCTTCTTAAAACTCGATTGAAAAAAATTCTTTCGTGAACGGATGACGCTCACCACGCAAAACGTTTTCAGAATACTTTCTTCTTAAAATAATGCATAGGTTTTCTGCCAGAAGGTGTAGATGTACATCTCATTTTCGTCGAGATCTCTGCTTCTGAAAGACCGATTGAAAAAAAATCTATTTTTGTTGGAGAGCGATTCTGGTGCAAAATGTTTGTCATATAATTCCAAATTTTTGAAGTAAAGCATACTTTTTCCACTAGGGGGGTGTAAAGGTAAATTACGTTTTCTCCGATATCTCTGCTTCTGAAACCCCAATTTGAAAAATTCTTCCTGCATCGGGTACAGCTCCTGCTAAGAAATGTTTAGCTTATAATTCTTTATTTTTTGATGAAGAATGGTCGGGCCATCAGGAGGCGTAAGCTTTTATATCTGCTTCTGATGTATTTGCAGCAAAATCTAAGCTCCTAAAAACTCGATTGAAAACATTCTTTCGTGGACCAATACTGCTCACCTCGGAAAACCTTTTGAGAATACCTCCTGCTTAAAATTGTGTGTAGTTTTTCCGCCAGGGGCCGTAGATGTATATCTTAGTTTTATTCATATATCTGCTTCTAACAGTCCGATTTGAAAAACTGTTTATTCGTTGGGGAGTAATTCCGGTGAGAAATGTTTCTCATATAATTTCAAATTTTTCTTAACGCAGAAGTGCGCCACAACAGGGCGTAAGTTCACATTTCCTTTTACAGCAATATCTGCCGGACTAAAATCTCGATTGAAAAAATTCTTCTTCGGTCAGATGCTACTTATTATGAATACTCTTTGCAAATATTTTCTTCCCAAAATAATGCGCAATTTTGCAGCTAACCCATGTAGCACAAATTGGTTGTTTCAACGCTCAGAAATGGTTAACGGGTTGGTTTCAGAAACGTTAAAAAGAATATGTTTAAAAAACACCAGCATATCTGGTTAATAAACGGTTATATCAACCATCGGAAAACCCCATTTTTAACTTTCACGAAACGTTGAAAAGCTGTTTCCTAACGTATTTAAAGTAACTCCGAAAGGTAGATTTTTGGTTAAAGAGGAGTTGATATAGCGTTTTCATTGTACCTTACGGCTTCTGCATTCATATAGCATTTAACAAAGAAACATTCCTGCGATTAAAGTGATCATTGCATGCGCTTGTATATGGCAGATCGTTAATAAAGTCTCTCGGTATACTACCTGGTATCCTTTAAATATGCCAATACTTAATTTGCAGAAGATTCAAGCCTCTTCGTCAGTCTCTACAACAAGACGAAGTTTTGAAGTAGCGGGAGCCAAAACAATTTAGAACTGTCGTTTTGTTCTAGAGTGAAATAATTAATAACATTCCTCGTAAAAAGCTCTGCTCAGGTACATGGCTATTTAAGCAAGACTCACATACCTTTTAAACAATGCAAAAGGCAGTAGAAAATCTTGTGCCAGTTTGAAGTTCTGCCACGTGGTGTCCACTAAACGGTTTTTCATATAGACCAAAAGAGGGCGCTGGATTGTGCTTTATGAAAGGAACTAAAAATATACTCAAGAAATAAAATACGATGTCTGCCGAAAAATTGAGGGGTTTTCAACACATAATAGTTCGTGTCATTTTAGAAATTTAGTACTTATGTAAAAAAGTTACCCTGTCGCCCCGGTGGCGCAGTGGTCTAAGGCGATGGCCTCTGATCATTCGTCCGAAAGGGGTCCGGGTTCGAATCCCGGTGACGCATGGATGTTGTGTTTGTCTTACGGAACTGGCTCTCTCCCTTCCCTGGAACCAGTGACCCTAAATTAGGGACGGGCGACTGCTTATAACCCATTGAGTTGCTCACGGTAGTCGTTAAACCTCGAATCAAAAAAAAAAAAAAGTTACCACTTTCTATTAAAATTAGGTGCGTTTATCATTAGTTTTTAAGTTTTTTTGATAGATGGCGTTGAGATCTGAGCCTGATTTTCAACGTTTTAAAATTGTTTTAAAAATTCCCCGATTTCAACACAAATATATCAACTTTACTAAAACGTTTCATAAACGTTCTAAAATGTCCACTGTTTCAACGTTCAGCTGTTAACCACATATCAACGTTTTAAAAAGTTTTAAACCAACCAGAAACCAATTATCAACTACCAAACCCAAATTTAAGCGTTCCAACAACGTTACTGTGCTACATGGGTAAGGGGCGACAATGTTTAATCTGTTTTTCTGAATATCTGTGCTTCTACATGTGCGATTTAAAAAATTCTTTCAGTACCGGATGCCATTTACCTTGTGGAACACTTTAGGCTTGTATTTGAGGAGTTTTATTGTTCACAGTTCTGTCGCTAGGTGGTGCTTGTGTACTTCTGTTTGCAGCTGTGTCTCCGCTTCTAAAAGTTCTATTGAGAAATTTCTTTTGTACTGTATGCCATTCGCTACAATAGAGATGTGGAGCATTATTCTCTTTAAACAATGCACAGATATCCCGCTAGGAGATATAAATGTCAAAATCTTTCTCTCGCAATCTCTTCTTCCGCGAGACGTATTTGAAAAGTTTTTTTTTCCATGAACATAACTTTTCCCATGAATACTTTTCGCATATTTTCAACTTTTCCATTATGCAAAATTCCTCCGCTAGAAGGCGTAGAATTGTAACATGTTTCCTTCTATGTTTCTTCTTTTAACTGTTCGATTTGAAAATCTCTTTGTCTATGAAAAACTTTCTGAGCGCTATTTGTTAATCTTCGTAACATACCTTTTAGCTGCTGGTAAAAGTAAGTCGCTGTTTCTATTTCTGGATGTTTTATCGATTGTAGAAATCCGGTTGATTTTTTCCTAGCCGGTTGCATTGAATAGCTTTGGTAAATTTTATTCGCGTTGGAAAGGATTCAAAAGACGTGCTCATTGTAACCGAAAATTCGGTGTCATCTTTCTTGCTTAAAATATATTCAGTTCCAAAAATTTATTTTAGGCTGAGACATTGCTTCGCGTTTGATGCGAACAACTGGATCTTCAACGCATGATAAAAGACAAACATAGAGAATGAATGATGCAGAACAAGCAGAAAAAGAACATTAGAATTTAAAAATTTAAAATTGAATGACGCAAAACCGACTTTACGTTTGCAATTCTGCAACAGACCTGTTAAAACTGACAATTTTTTTTTTGGTTGTGACTCGTCTTCCGATTTAGACACAGGCGGGTACTGATCGCCCCCGCAACCCCCGCATTAAAGGGGGGGGATCACGGCTAAGAAGGCCTCTAGCCTAAGCAAAAACATTTTACAGAATCCTTTGGGGAAACTTCATATGAATAAAGACATAACCAGCAATTTTTTACGGCAGCTTTGGAAGAAATATTAAAAAGAAATGCAATTTTTGGTGGTTTTTTTCACGGTTAAAATTTGTAAATACTGGATGACGGGAAAGCAGTTATTTCAGAAGACCTGAGGCCTCTTTTCACGGTCATAGCAATAGTCCCTATACATGCATATTAACAAGAGAATGGGAAAGAAATATCAGTTCAATGAATGACAATTTTTTACCAGTGAGGATAAGGTGTAATACATAACACAATTACAAAGTTTGAAGATGACAATCCGATTTTTGGTGCAAATGTGACAAGGATGGTAAGTCAGATAATATCCGAAAACCTGAAAATTTCATTGTCCTGGAGCGGGACTCGAACCCGCGTCTCCCAGATAGCGCCCGGGTATGCTAACCACTACACCACCCAGAACGATCAAGTCTCAAGTTTCCGATTAATTTGAATTAAGTTGAAAAGAGTTTGAGTCCCGCTCCAGGACGATGAAATTTTCAAGTTTTCAGATATCTGACTTACCATCCTTGTCACATTTACACCAAAAATCGGACTGTCATCATCAAAATTTGTATTACATGGCGTAATCCTTATTTCTTTCATAACACAATTGTTTGCACGTAGCTACGCTAGCTTCAGAATATAATGAAATGAAAAGTGTTATTCCCTGGGAGAAACAGAGACCTGTACTATTTTTTATAACAGGGTCAAGAGAAAAAAGTTTACTATGTGCAGAATCTTGTAGCATTATGTTAAGTGTGTTTTTTATATTCAATAGTAAATAATTTAAGTAGATTTTTTTTATGTGCCACAATTCCTAACTGTTCCTTATCTATTTGCTTGCATATGTTCTCTATTTTTGCATAAATTGGAAAAGGTCATTACACACTGTCTGACTATCTCTTAAAAGCTACATGTGTTGTATGTGTGATCGTGAAACATTTCTAAGAGGTTGGCCTTAGTTCTCTAAAAGAATAAAATCTGCACGATATATTCAACTTTGGCGTAACTGTTTTCTAGTATTTTCTATTGGTATAAAATTAGGGCAAATATTTCAATTACAACTGACATTCGTTTTACACGCAGTAAAAAGTGCAAATAATTTTGGTTTTGCGCAAAATAACTCTTCTACGTTCCAAATAATTTTAATTATTAAAATGCCTATAAAGCTCAATAAATAATATGGAATTAAAAATTTAAGTAATTGAGTGCTAATAGATTTTCGAAAAAGGACTTCGAAGAGATTTTTGCGGGGGAAGGGGCGAGATTTTCCGGTACGCCACTGATTAGACATTACCTTTCTGCATGAAATAATTCTGGGATGTTTATAAATTCACGTCAGAATAATTAAATTTAATTCATATGTATTTCTAATGCTTCAAGTGGATTCAGCCAACCCTAATTTAGTGCCATTGCCTCCAGCATAGACGTAGCCAAGGAGGGGTGTCCTTGGGTCCGGACCCCCTTGAGGGTTGATTGAGTACAAATTTAAAGCGATATATATGTACAAATTAACCAAATCCATGGAAATTTAAGAAATTTCTGGCCACGACAGTGGCCTCCAGTGAAAGGAGGAAACAAGAACTGAACAAATACATTTCGGATTCGATACACTATGAGTGTTTATATGAGAGCACAAAATCTGGTGTGGCTGTACATCAGAAAATTCATGTAAAGGCTTCGATTTTCTTAAGCTGTGGATAGCATTCATAGAAAAATTCAACTCCTGGTTTTTTATGTGATTTCTCATTTGAAAACAAATACACATATTAAATTGCAAAGGATGATTATGCAATAATACGAGACAAACTTACATTGTTGTTTTTTTACATGAAGGCAAAGAATATTTTTCGTTTTCCTAGTAACACTTCATACCGGTGATAATGCATGGGACTGACAGCATCTGCACTTCAGTTGGTTGTCCCGTATAGAAACTGACGTGAGATTAAACGCAAGGAAGATACGACAGGTGTCGACGAAAGTTTCCTGATATGGTGGGAACTAGCAGCTTTAAAAGCGGTGCGCCTGAACCAGGCATTTTACTTCCAAGCTTTTTTGGACACTATCAGGTAAGACTCCAGTATTTTATTAAGTGGTGAATGTTTGTGAAACTACTTCTTGCAGTTGCTCAGAGCAACATTCACTTGATAAATGCAATTTTTCCAGACCGTGTCAGTTCGTCGTTTGGTATAAAGTTTTGAAGCAAATTATAGGGTGCTCGCTACAAAGCATAAAATATCTACCAAACAAAGAGTCGAAACATACCGAAATACCCTATTATCACCAGAAGAGGTTTATTGCTTACATATATGTATTTTAAATCCTGAAATAGAGTTTTATTATTAGCACGTTCTCAGGACAGTCACTCCAATTCCGGGCCACTCTTCCAAAGGTACCCTAGGCTCAGAACCCATTTATCAGGGGGACTGCAGCCCCAGGGCTCCGCATTTTCAAGAGCCCCAGAATTATGAAGGATGCTTGAAGAATTGACAGAGCCCCACAGTTTTTTTTTTTTTTTTTTTTTGCAGATAGCACAGCAAAAACTATAAGAAACTGCCTTATGAATTTTTTTTTTCTATTTCTTTCCACTTTTTTTAGGAGGAGTCCGCAAAAAAAATGTAGTCGTCCCCAGACCATCCCCAAATCTTTCGAAAGCATTACAGAAGTTTTTTAGTACACATCTGTAATTGGGGTAAATTTTCATACATTAAGAATTCGTTTGAATCATGATATTTGGATCATGTTACTTTGCGCACTACTTTGATATAATTTCAGCAAGCTGAAGCCAACTCTGGGGGGCCGCCCCGGTGGCGCAGTGGTCTAAGCGATGACTTCTGACCATTTGTCTGAAATGGGTCCGGGTTCGAATCCCGGTGAGGCATGGATGTTGTGTTTGCCTTACGGCACTGGCTCTTTTCCCTTCCCTGGAATCAGTGGCCCTAAATTAGGGACGGGCGACTGCTTATAGCTCACTGAGTTGCTCACGGTGGTCGTTAAACCTAAAAAAAAAAAAAAAAACTCTATGGAAAGGGGAGGGATTAAAGCAGAACTGAGAACAGGTATCCATTTTTCAACTATGCATTTTTACATTTTCTTGCTACCACTGATTCGTCCATGAATTATGGGATACACACTTCAATACGGCGGGGATATTTTTATGGCTTCCTCATCATGTTTTGGGAATGTTTTCTCCTGGGCATTTTTATTCATCCACCCATAGTGAAATCGGAGATGTGCCACTAATACTGGGGCCACAAAATAGTGTATAGCCCCGGGCTCCCTGTCTCCTTAAATGTGATCTGCCTAGGGTGACCCTGTTTGAAGGGATGGATGTGAATGAAGCCCCCGTATGGAAGGGCAAAAAGAAAAAAACAAAACAAAAAAAAAACAAGGAAATTTTAGCGTCTAACAAGACATAAAGCGTTCTCTAGAACAGTGTTACGCAACCGGTGTGCCGCGGCACACCAGTGCGCCCCGAAAGGTGTGACGAGAACTTTTACCTATTATCCTATTGTAAGAAATTAATTGTCGAGTGTTATTTTTTTAATTCCATCCCAGTTACTGTGTTCCATGTGCTTGTATTTCATTCTCTGCCGTTGCACTGATTAAATAAGATGATGCTTGTTTATTCTTTATTACATGCCGCGAATTTTTATGAATGCTAAGAAATTAAATGTAAATTATTTACTCACAGTTGTTGTTATATCGTAGTTTTGCTGATTGATATATTAGTATTTCTCGCCTCTACCGCTGCGCTATGCGGCTTCTTTGTTACACTTACCGCATGTTCTGTGTACGCTTTTCCTTAAAAGTGCTGGGATTAGCAAAACTTTCCCTGTCTTTTATTATTTTATTGCGTTGTTTTGGTACTTGTTCCTGTTTGTTAGTGCTTCTTCAACTTTATTACTTTATTTCCTGTACCGATGCACCCACCCATTGTTAGATTTTATTTTAAATAAGTCGGTATATGTGTCCCTTCTTCCCTTTGAAGGGTATAGGTCCCGCGTCTTACAATTATTTCAGTTCTATCACAGCTGTGCTCTGAAGTAGTCCGGAAATTGTGATTGCTAGTCAGTCTTGCTATTGTCTATTACTATTAAACTATTTTATTTCTTCAAGATGGACAAGTTCATTGTACAAAGTGTTCCGTCCTAATAATAATAGGTTGATTACATTACGTATTTATATTAATAGTGTCATACCATATGTTTCTGAGGGGATTAACATTTTGGTGTGCCGTGCTGAGTCATGGAGAATTCATGGTGTGCCGCGAGTAGAAAAAGGTTGCGGAACACTGCTCTAGGACAATCAAAATGAATAATAATAATAATGTAAAGAAAATTAAAGGCAATCAAACGGCTAAACAGAATAACATACACCGAAAGTCAAAACATTATGAATAGCACGTTTTTATGCAAATTGAAGAAACTGCAGGTGAACGACGTCGCGTGTGAAGGTCATGAAACGGTATAAGTAACACTGGATACTGAGCTCTGTTAATCAATGTTATTCTTGTTCTCCAGATGGAAAAGGCAACGGACTTAAGCGAGTTTGACAAAGGCAAAATTGTAATGGCCAGACGACTGGGTCAGAGCATTTCCGAGACGGCAAGGTTTGTGGGGTGCTTAAGGTCAGCCTCGGTTAGTACTTTCAAAAAGTGGTCCGATATGTGGAAATCATGAACCGCCGGAAAGGTGTGGGCCGAAAACGGCTCATCGATGCTAGATGTGAGCGAAGGCTATCCCGTATGGTACGATCCAACTGAAAGGATACTGTGGCTCAACTTGCCGGTAATTTGAATGTTGGCGACAGGAGTAATGTGTCACAACACACAGTACATCGAACCCTGCTGAAAATCAAGCTGCGTAGCGCAAACCTCTCTGAGTACCAATGCTAACCTCAGTTCACTGTCGAAAACGCCTACAATGGGCACGCGAGCATCAAAACTGGACCTCGAATGATTTGAGGAAGGTCATCTGGTCCAATGAATCTCGTCTCCCGTTGCACCTTGTAGACAGCCAGGTACATGTGCGTCGTTTATCCGGGGAAGTGTTGGCACCAGGTTGCACCGTGGAACGAAGTGTATTTATTGCTTTGGGCAATGTTCTGGTGGGAAACCCTGGGTCAACTCATTCATGTGCAGGAAACTATGACGTCAACCACCTACCTAAACGTCATTGCAAACCAGGTACATCCTTTCATGGCAACGGTATTCTTCTCTATACTCTAATTTACCCTAAAAGTCGGGAGAGCCTTATCACATCTCGTCGTGGAACGCAAGAACGGTATCCATCCGCTTTAATGTGCTCTTCTACTGTTTCCTCTCTGATCCCCCCACACATTTCACAAGCAGTGGGGATTGTGAGTGGGGGTATGGTGTAGGCCGAACTGCTTCCCCTACTGCCTGTTTAAGTAACGCACCCTTCGAGTTTCCCCGATTGCCAATTTATTGTCTCTATGTTGTTAATGTTGGGAGAGGTCTTCCACCTCTTCCCCCTGTCCAGGTTGTATCCCAAGAGGGCAGAAATAGCCGAAACTGCGAAGATCTTGATTCAGCAACTTCTCACAACAAATTTATTTCTAAAAGCGTTCTAACTTCTGGAATTTTTTTTAGATAGCAATTTTGTCTGATAAACTGTTGAGCAAACAAAAATAGATTCTAAGCAATATTTCTACTGCTTTTCGCTCTAAACGCTAGGGATTATTTTTCGTAGCGGAGGTAGCTTTTCGTACCCTTCATAGTGGTACATTCTTAGGTTGACTCGGAGTATAGTAATGCCTTCCTTCGGCAGGTTAATGCGCCATTCCACACTACCCGGATTGTTTGAGAATGATTCGCGGAACATGAGAAAGACTTCCAGGTATTGCGCTATCATCCAAATTCCCCAGACACTAATCCAATCGAGCATCTGTGGTTTGTGTTGGAACAGCAAATTCAATCTGTGGGCGCTCAACCACGTGACTTACACGAGTTAAAGGATCTGCTGGTAATGTGTTGGTACCAGATACCATCAGACACCTTTAGAAATCCTGTAGCGTCTACGCCTCACCGGGTAAGAACTGTTTTGGAGGCTATCTGAAGAACAAGAACATCAGTGATTAACGGAGCTCAGTATCAGGTGTTATTTACAACATCTCATGGTCTTTACAAGCGCCGTCGTTTACCTGCACTTGCTTCGATTTACGTACATAAAGACACGCTATTCATGATGCTTTGGCTCTTTGGTGCATGTGTAATTAAACAATTCTACATATGTACAGCAAAGAAGTGGGGGCTGAACAGCGTGGCAATTTCGGCACCTCAGTCTGACCTCATTCTTGAAAAATTCGACTCTGTCGTTTTGGTTTTTCCAGCATCAGCAAACAAAAAACTCGGCAGGATTCTTTAAGTACGAGTTATTTCAAGATGTAAGCACACCGGTTAAAAAATTAGTCACCCCTAACAGAAATGACAGTAGGAAGTTACCGGTTGCACAGAGGACGCCGTGATAGCATTGTTGGGAGATAAATAGCACTGGCGTGGTCTACAGGATCATTTCTGCCTCTTGCAGTGGTGAAGAGCAACGTGTGTATTGAATTTAGTCTGCAATATGGGTCGTAAGACATACGTTACTCAGTGGCAAAGAAGGAGCCATCGTGTTTGGCGGTGCTCACGGACACAAAGTGAATGAAGTCGCCCAATTTGTTGGTGTGTTGAAGCGTGCTGTCCAGACGGTCTACAAACAGTGATGTAGTTCGCAGTCAACTGAAAATCGGCGACGTAACTGTGGTGAGAAAACGATTCTGGCCAAGAAGTCTACAATCGGCGACGTAACTGTGGTGAGAAAACGATTTTGTCCAGGAAGTCTACAAACAGTGGTATTTTATATTTAGAAGTTTTGTGAAATAATACTATAAAACAGTGCATTTAACCTTTTCTTAAATATACATGAAAGTTATTGCCAGTTAAAAAAGAGATCTCAAGCTCAAAAGCATTCCATGGCTTCAAAAAATCACGACGAAAAAAAAAGAATACTTAATTTGTGATAAGCCCTGATACACAAAAAATAAAGTTATTACAAACCTATTAAAAAAAATAAAAGAAATAACAAGGTTTTGAAAAAATGGGCTGTGAATACACCAAGAATATTTACAACACGAGCGTGCCGATTTCCGTTTAATCGGCGTAAAAGTACTGTGAAAACAGGCTTGTCCACGCCGGGTATTGAACCCAGGGTCCCCTCACTCTGGAGTAAGTCGCTCTCCCAACTGAGCTACGCGGACATGCGCTCCCATTGCTATCTGCTTTTATCTCATGTGCGTCCTGCGGCGCAGGCACGTCACATCCCGCCCCCGAAAGAGGGCCAGGGGCATGGCCCACGGGTCATCCGGGACCATGTGTCGCTGTACGCAGTCATCTGATAAAGAACGTGCATTTGAGAACTCCCAGACAATTTGATGTGTGGAGGGTAGCATTACACACATTTTTATTTTTTCGAAGCACTGGAGAAGGGATTCTCATCTTTCCTGTCTCGAGGTGTGGAAAGAACATCACATCATTGCGAGAAACTTAACTGCCAGGTCATCCTTGAAGTTCGGGCGCCAATGTGAAAGCAAAGGTTTGTCCACGCCGACCATTGAATCAGGGTCCCCTCAGTCCGGAGTAAGTCGCTCTCCCAACTGAGCTACGTGGACATGTGCTGTCATTACTATCTGCCTTTATCTTATGTGCGTACTGCGGCGCAGGCACGTCACAGTACAAACTAAAAAAACTAGAACACTAGCTTTCACCGCCGAAGACGGACTGCTTCATCAGGCTAATGTTGATTCTGTACTCAAATTCGTAAATATTATCCTGATGAAGCCGCCAGTCTCCGTACTCAACCTTGTAAACATTAGCTTGGTGAAGCCGCCCGTCTTCGGCGGTGAAAGCTAGCGTTCTAGTTTTTTAGTTTGTACTCTTACGCCAATTAAACGGAAATCAGCACGCTCGTGTTGTAAAACAAAATAAGATATAACAGAAAATAAAATCACTCCCATTAATGCGAGAAAAAATTCATCATCGCGCATCTAGTTTTACCTCGAACGTGAGTGCGATTCTGAAGACATTCTGGCTCAGTGGTTAAGATGCCCTGTTTCTAATCCAAACGATCTCAGTTCGATAACCACTAACGGCGAGAAAGGATTCTTTGGCGTAAGGGCTGAAAAGTTCAGGGTCTTCAATTTTGCGAACTTTTTGTATAAATACGTCTCTCACTTTGCCCACGTTTCCAAACGCGTCATTATTTTGAAATGCCACTGCGCATGCCACGCTGGGCACAGGAGCTTGCAGAGGTGCCTGGAGCACTAGTGCCATTTCTCGAACGTACATGTCATCTATGCCACTCGTACGACATCCGGCATTTACTTTATAGCACGTGTAACCTTTTTCTCTGATCGACCTACGTACTAAATGAAAGTTTCATCACCGTATGTGTCAATGTGCTTACAGTAAACAACTAAAAATTCACCCTTTCTTTACAGCAACCATGAAGACGCTCATCCTTAGCTGCTTGCTAGTGCTAGTGATATCAGCTATCGTCGCTGATGCTGGCCTTTGCTCCTGGGTGTGTAAAAAAATATGCTCGACAAAGGATCACTGTGAGACTTTGTGCTCCCTACTTTGCACCGATCCTCTGACTGGGTAAGTGACAAAACGTTTTCTTCTGAATGAAACGATTTCAGTTACCTGTAATGCTGTTTGTCACGCACAGAGTGTAACGCACCTACAGTCACTTGCAAACGTTTAAAACCACCTGTCAATTTACTGAAAATTAGGATTTTCAAAGAAACAACTACACTGCTGGCCACCCAAAATGCAACACCAAGAAGGAAGCACCCGATTCGCCTGAAATTCGCAGCATGCGCCGCCCGCGAGAGGACATGCAAACGATTAGCATTGCAGGGCATTTTCAAATCATGTGCGCCCCGCACGCCACCGAGAAGCACTATAAGAAGGGAGCACTATAAGAATGGTAAGTAGTGGAAGTGTGTTGTGCTGCCGGACCTGTGCGTGGGAAGCTTCCTGATGCCTCGTCGCAGAATACGGCAGTCATTCCAGCACGTTTCGGAGTTCGACAGAGGACGAATAGTGGCTTATCGCGACAGCGGTTTATCGTACCGAGACATCGGCACCCGTGTGGGACAACATCCAGCCACAGTGAGGCGAGTATGGATTCGGTGGGTGCAGGAGGGACGGACGGACCGACGTGAGCGATTGCCGCAGCCGTGGCACACCACCGAACGAGTGGACCGGAATGTTGTGCGGCGGGCATTGACGGCTCGCTCCGCCACATCACGAACGTTAGCGCAGGAATTAGGGTGTGTTGTGCAGCAACTTGTGTCAGTACGTACCGTTCGACGACGTCTGCAGGAGCGGGGACTTGTCGCACGGCACCCATTGCCCCGATTACCATTGACGTATCACCACCGCCGAGTGCGGCAGCAGTGGGCCATTGAACGCCGCACCTGGACTACGGAATGGTACGACATTGTCTTCTCCGACAAATCCCGCTTCAGCCTGCAACACCACGATGGTCGGATCCGCGTGTGGCGGCACCGTGGCAAGAGACTGTAAGACGCCGGCACTATGCATCGCAATACCGGTCCGTCGCCTGGTGTTATGGTTTGAGGCGCAATTCGATAAGACACCCGCACCCCTGTAGTACGCATCGCCGGTACACTTAACAGCCACCACTACATCTCCGACGTTTTGGAGCCTGTAGTCCTCCCCTACCTGCAGGACGTGCCAGAGGCCACGTTTGAACAGGACAATGCGCGCCCGCACGTGGAACGCATCGTGCAATAATTCTTCACGGCCCACAAGGTGTCACTGCTGCCGTGGCCCGCCTGTTCTCCCGATATGTCGCCCATCGCACACGTCTGGTCGCTGATCGGCAACCGAGTGGCCCGGCAAGCACCACCCGCGTCTACGCCTGATGAACTGTGGCAACGTGTGGAAGCAGTCTGGACCGACATACCCCAGGCCCACATCCAAAGCCACTTTCGTTTGATGCTGCGGCGTGTAGCGACCGTTATTGCCAGCCATGGGGGCCACACGAACTATTGATGTCTGCGTGTTCCGCAAGTCGCACGGGCCCGTAAGCTCAATCGTTTTATCTTTGTATCTATTGTGTGTCCAGTAAATCTGGCTTTGCTATCTCGTGTCCTTCTTGGTGTTGTATTTTGGGTGGCCAGCAGTGTATTTACTAGTCAAGGTTATTTGAAAAAATGACACCACTGATGAATACGTGTATTCTTTAGAACACAAAAAGACCGAAATCAGTACTTTGTGTGGAAACCTTAATTTTTCATAACGGACAGAATACGATGTAGCATACTCTCAATGAGGGATTTGCAGCAGTCACTGGAAATGCCTTTGCACCACACGTACTTTATTGCGTCAGTCAAAGCTTGGGAATTTGATGGCTGTTTTTCTCCTACCTTGTCTTTTAAAATGGTGCACAAATTTTCGATGGGGTTAAGGTAAGGACTATTAACGGGCCAGTCAAGCACATTTATGTTTTTCCTCTGCAGGTAGTCCTTTACTGTCTTTGATCTGTGGCATGGAGCACCTTCATGCATGAAGATTGTGCATCTGTGCACTTGTATATGAGTTAATAGCTTCTCACGTAACATTTCCACATATAAAGGACCAGTTATGGTAATGCCTGTCGAAAAAAGGATAATGAAGCAGTACCGGATGCTGACATAGCAACTCATATCATTTGACTAGGCAGACGGTGCTAACGGTGTATTTTTCATCAAACCTATTGCCTTTTGGTCGTCGAACATGTGCTTCACGTGATTCAAATTGACGCACAATTGATTCAATGGAAAAAAGAACTTGGCTCCAATTTTCAGCAGTCCGCGATTGATGACGCTTCGCAAACTGTAGCCTCTTCTGTTTCATGACACAGGTTAGTCTAGGTTTATGTGTAGGTTTATAAAACTTTAATCCAGAATCTATGCTAAGACGTCGGGAAACAGTGCTGATACTAATATCAGACCCTTTTGAATGTAGAAAGGCCTTGATTTGCTTGCACGAACTCCTCGGAGAACGCATAACTATTCACCTTATGGTATTGCCATCACGTGGGGTTGTTTTCCTTGGACGTCCACTTCTCTTTCGGTTGCTAAATTCACCCGTATCTCGATATTTCATTATCATATTATGAATAGCAGTCTTGCTCACATTCACCTTTCTGTTTATGTCACGTTCGGAGTATCCTTCATGATATAAAGTCACTGTTTGTGCCCTCTGAGTAACACTTAATGATGCTTTTTTGCCCATTTTTCGCTATATAGAAAATACATACAAATCCTCTGAGCATGAAAACCAGAAGCAAACTGACGCTTGCACGCTTCCCCCAAATTTATCAAGAGCTGCCGTTGTAGGATGATACAACACCGATAGGAAGTTGAGTAATACGTAATACGCAATCGGCAGAAATCTCCTAATACCAACAGGTGGTCTTAAACTTTTGCAAATGACTGTACCTCAGAGGTGACGCGCATGCCAAGATGGGCTAGTTTCGCTATATTGGCGCCCGAACGTCTGGTGCTTCTTGCACACATCGTTTAGAATAAATGGAAATTCCTTATTCAACACTTCGAAAAATGTGTGATGCTTCTTCCATACATCTTCTGGAATTAACGAGGATTGCTTCTTCTACAGCGCGCGTCTTCAAGTACGGTTTGCCGGCTGACCCTGAAACGTAGGAGTCCGTCCCAGCATTTTCTGGATACGACGTTCCTAACTCAGAGGTAACGCGCATGTCAAGACGGCAAGGTTGCAGCGATAAGCTTCGGCGGTGTAGTTCAGTTGGGTGAACAACTGGCACCGGAGCGAGGATTTGACTCCCACCACAGGCAAATGGTGTGTTTCGCTACAATACATTAAATCGAGCCTGATCTAAATTACAAAAAAATATTTCCTACGCGATTTAATATTCTAAATGTTTCGTATTTTATTTTAATTTTTCAATATATGGTACCCATTTTTAGTGAGGCCAACCCTGGGATCACGAAATTTACGGCGTTTTGACAGAGTTCTGTTTTAAGTAAAACTGACTAGATCAGAACCAAACAGCATAAGCACTTAAGATATCAGTCATACAATAAGTAATGTCATTTTCCGCATGCCCAACAGAACTGCTCCCTCTGGGAACCAGACTGTGACGTAGACCACTGCCACAAGACGCATCGCGCGGCAGACCCTTCGTGTCACTTGAGACAGAGAACAAGAGTTGTACGTGCATCCGTTGAGTCGTTAAACTGCGTAGGAAATGGCGGTGTCTGAAGAACACATGAGGCACTTTATGCTGTGTGAGTTTAACCAGAGGCATACAGCAACTGTAGCGACACGAAACATCAATAGTATACACTGAAGAGCAATTGAATTAGAGACAGCTGGCTTTATGCAAATGTGGCGCTGTGAGCGACCCTGTAAACGGAAACGACATGACGTATGCAGCGATCCGACAATATAAGGAGTGATTCGACGGAAATCAGTAAGAGTCGGACGTGGTATGGGTAAGACGAAGGATCTAAGCGCATTTGATCGTGGGCAAATTGTCGGGGCCCGACGAATGGGTCACTCCATCTCGGAAGTCGTGCAGGCACTGGGAAATCATGAATGGAATACGGGATTACACCAAACAAAACACATTTTGAAGATGTGGTGTAGTGGTTAGCATACCCGGGCGCTATCTGGGAGATGCGGGTTCGATTCCCGCTTCAGGACGACGAAAATTTCAAGTTTTCGGATATTATTTGACTTACCATCCTTGTCATATTTACACCAAAAAACGGATTATCTTCTTCAAAATTTGAAGAGCACTTATGTTTCTGCATATCTCTTTTCGTGCACTCTGCATATACTCTTTTCGTGCACTCTGGCCTAACGGCCAAAGTGCACGAAAAGAGTGCACAAATTTCATGGATCACTTAGTATAAGCCAGCTATACGTAAGTATTCACTTTTAATTATCAGCTTGGGTAATTATTAATTATCATTTTGGAAATGGGATTCTAACCAGTGCTCAAGTACATACAGTGCGAACTGAAATTATTAGCCATACGCCTGATATCCAGAACTATAAATGTTCCCGGTATGGTGAACTGTAGAGAGCCTACTCTCAGGAAATAACGAAAGAGCAAAGACTGAACAAGAAGGGAGATCCCTCCCCTTTTTTTGTATGCCTACCGAATGTACGAAATTTTCATACTGGCAGACCGGGTGTTCCATTAATTAAATAGATTAGTGTGTTTACATTTTTTTTGGCTCTCTGTTCTTTTAGGTTATGGTGTATTAAATTCCTGTGTTTCAGCTCGCGGAGAGCGTTCTCCCCTAAACAAACTAGCTCCCGGGTGGCACGAACACCATGCCACACGTACTGAAACAAAACCGCTCGGACACGAATCAATTGGTCGCGAGCGGTGGAATTCATAACCTCGTTCGGCACAATACCGCATCAATTGGTGGTCCGCGGTGGGATCACGTTACCGCAACAATATGATCACGGCGGAAGACAACCGAAAGCGTACGTTTTCCTGCATGCGATTTATATGTAACCAAAATTTGTAAAAGCGACGAATTGGTCCGCAACGAATTGACGCGACATCGCATTTTCGAGACGGTAAGGCTTGTAGGGTGCTCACGGTCAGCCGTAGTTAGTACCTTTAAAAAAGTGGTCCGAGAAGGGGAAAACCACGAACCACCGGCAAGCTGTGGGGCAAAAACAGCTCATCGATGCTAGATGTGAGCAAAGGCTATCCCGTACGATACGAGCTGACAAAAGGGATACTGTGGCGCAGCTCGCAGGTAATTTGAATGCTGGTGACGGGAGTAATGTGTCACAGCACACAGCACATTGAACCCTGCTGAAAATGAGGCTGCATAACCTCAGGCAGGTCAGAGTGTCCGTTCACCGTCGAAAGCGCCTACAATGGTCACGCGAGAATCAAAACTGGACCTTGAATGATTGGAAGAAAGTCATCTGGTCCGATAAATCTTGTTTCCTGTTGCACCATGGGGACTGTCGGGTACGTGTGCGTCGTTTACCCGCTGCAGTGTTGGCACAAAGTTGCACGGTGGGACGAAAACAAGCTGGTGGAGGGAGTGTAATGCTTTAGGTAATGTTCTGCTGGGAAGTCCAGTCATTCATGTGCAGGAAACTATGACATCTACCACCTACCTAAACAACATTGCACACCAGGTACATCCTTTCATGGCAACGGCATTCCCCTTTAGTATTCTATTCTTTCAGCATGATAATGAGGCCTACCACACTTCCCGGATTATTCGAGAATGGCTCGAGAAACACGAGGAAGACATCCAGATATTGCCCTGGCCTCAAAATTCCCCAGACATCAATCCAACTGAGCATCTGTGGTTTGTATTGGAACAGCAAATCTGATCTACGGTAGTTCAACCAGGTAATTTAGAAAAGTTAAAGGATTTGCACTTAACGTGTTGGTATGAGATACCACAAGACATCTTTAGAAACCTCATAGCGTCCATACCTCTTTTGGGTAAGAGCTGTATTGGCAGCACGTGGAGGGCCAACAGCACGGTAGGCAGATGGTCATACCGGTTTGGCTCTTTGGTGTATTAGTATTGGGTTATGGTTCTCCATTCGTTAGTTTTACGACACCCAAGAGCGTCCGACTCTGGGATGGTAATCCCTCACTAATCTGAGTTTCTGCCTCCAGATAAAAGCCACGATTTGAACCAATAAATAAATACACCATGTTTGGTACTTAAACCCAGCTTTACATGCGGGGAATTACTTTCTGACCTAGCGGACTACCAGTCGATAGCTTGGACTTAGTGAACTGAACTGAGTGCCATACGTGAAATGAGAATTCTTGCTTTGGTATGATTGTTTTGGTGTGAAGGAAAATGTCTCACACAAGCAATCCTCTTAAGGAATTATCTTCTAGTTCTCAATTTTTCCGTGACTCACTTATAAACGAGGAATATGAATAATTAATACAGACAAGTGACGTGGATTAGGAACATCAAACAGAAGTCATCGCTCTTTCCACGTTTATAAGTGAGTCACGGAAAGATTCTTATTGGCCTCCACCGGGAATCGAACCCAGAGTCTTCCGGCGCGTAACTGGAAGACCCTGGGTTCGATTCCCGGTGGAGGCCAATAAGAATCTTTCCGTGACTCACTTATAAACGTCGAAAGAGCGATGACTTCTGTTTAATGAGGAATGTGAATGATTTATTAATGTCAACGACTTTTGCACTGTGTAACCCAACCCGTGTGAGTATCATTTCACGTTGTTACTACCGATTGCTGGAGGTAAATTTTCATGCTTATGAGGAAAAAGGGCATCACCGAAATATTTCCACAAGCAGGGATAATCCTCTCTGCTTCACCAGGAGATATCGTTTTCATTCTTCTAAATGTTGGCTGAACATGAAAGTATGGCATACAATTAAATTACATGGGCATGAAAGTGTGCCATACAATTAAGTTATATGGCCATGAAAGTGTGGCATACAGTAAATTAATATCATAATGAACTTTTCAAAGCTCAACAAAATGGGTATCAGCGGAGACGTTATGAAAGAACATTAATAAACGTCGTTCGTTGTATTCATACGTTCCGTTGTTCTGACTATGAATATCAGTCCCAGTGGCATTTTTCGACAGCCGTCGTTCTCATAGAACATCTCATTGGAGGTTATGTTTTAAAATCAATTCGACAGCTCTCGTTTCTTCATTGCTAATATAGAATCATTCAAGTGATCAAATATCTACCTGTATGTTTTTCACTCATTTTCAATGACGCTTTCTACCGCTTCGAGATAAATCAAAGTTCAGAAAGCCAGCTCGACGGGCATTCTTGAAAAACTTAAATGTTGTTTATACTAACGATTATGGAACCTTGCATGAAAAACTCATATACGCCTTTTTTTCAGAAAACAATACACCAAGTATACGTTTGAATAAGGAGCAGCTGCTGAAGGTGAATTTCTTAATAGTTTCTCTAGTGCTTTTCTTTAATAATATAACAGTGTATTTTTACTTCCACAATAATGCAATGCTTACTTATATAGAAATTAATGCCAACGACAGTAAAGATAAAAGTTGCAAAAACTGAGATGAACGAGCAGAGAAAATGCGACTGCTACAAAGGCCGTTCCATAAAACCTGAGAACAATTTTATTTTGAGTGGGCAACAGGGCGAAGGGGGAAAATAACCACGCAGACGACTAACTGAATTAAGGAAGAATCTATGGCAACAGTCATTAGCCGTGGCAGACAATTCTGGTTTTGTTATTGCGCAGTTGCTTAAGGTACGTCCGCATTTCACCATACAGCTATGGACGTGAGTGATTCAGAGTTAAGAAGTGAAATCCGTTATGCGATAAAAATTTTGATATCGTTTGGACAAAACAGCTTCAGAAACAGTTGATTTAATGAAAAAAGCTTACAAAGATAAATTCTTGGGTGAGTCAACGATTTTTAGATGGCACCATGATTTCAGAAAAGGGCGTTTGTCGGCAGAACTTGTTCCCCAGGCTTAGTCGACCCGAAAGTGTTGTTACGGAGCGTATTGTTAACAGTGTTTGGGCAACTCTGCAAGAAGATCAACGAATAACGTGTGAAGACATAGCGGAGTCAACCAATATTTCAAAATCGTCGGCATTACGCATCCTATGCGACAATTTGTTGCTGCATCGTGTGTGTTCCAGATGGGTACCTCATCACCTGACGAGAGAATTATTGTTAGCCAGAGTTCAGGTGTGTCATGAGTGGAAACAAATGATTGCAAAGAATCCAAACTTTCTAAACACAGTAATAACTGTCAATGAAAGATGGATCCATTATTTCGACACCCTCAGGAAGCGCGCAACGAGTGTCTGGAAACACACAGGCTCACCGCCTCTGAAAAAGGTCCGCCAAACCAAATCATATGGGAAGGTGATGATGATGATAATTTTCTTTGATCATAAAGGTGTAATCTACCAGCATGCCGTTCCTCCACAAATTACTGTCAATGCTGAGTGTTACATTTCAGTCATGAAGCGTCTGAGACGACACATATCGTTTAAGCCACCCGAACTGGTGGGCAAATGGACCCTATACCATGATAACGCCCGCCCACATATAGCTGCTTGTGTTAAATAATTTCTTACGAAATGCAGTAGTGAAATCATGCCACAGCCTGCCTACATTCCTGACCTCGCTCCGTGCGATTTCTGGTTGTTTCCAACAATGAAGGAGAAGTTCCGTGGCGCAACATTCAACACAGATGCTGACGTTATTCAAGCTGTATCGCTGAGCAGCTTCCACAAAATGCCTTCGCCACATGCTTTGAAAAGTGGACTGAGCGATGGGAATGTTGCATACCATTCGAGGGAAGATACTTTGAGAAATAATAACATATATTTTGCTGTATCTATATTTCTTCATTTTGTGTGACTTTACTCTCTGCTTTTATGGAACAGCCGTTGTAGATGTGATACTGAGCAATTCGATGCCATGAACGTCTCGACCACAGATTTTCCTAATGCAGTCGATTACGGACCGTTTGAACACTCCCAAATAAATTTCTTAATAAATGTCCAACTAAATTTCTATTGTGACTGTGGATTCTGCAAAAAAAGAAAGGTCCGATCACAGTATCAGTCATTAAGCCACAACACACATTCCCTTTGAGACTATCCCGGACATGCTCGATGAAGTGATGTGGATTCTCAGATCCCTATATTCTGATATTGTGGAGGTTGACTTTACCCAAAACATGAAAAGTTGCTTCATCTGTAAAAACAATGTTTCGTAGGAAGTCATTATCTCCCTCTAGATGATTTAGCATGTCCACAGCAAAGTTACAACAGCTTGGCTTGCCATCCGGCTGTAAAGCTTTCAATATCTGCACTTTGTAGGCATATAGGCGAGAGTTTTTGGTGTAAGACTGGATGCACTATTGCACGAGGAATTGCTAATTCTTTTGCGGCAGATCTTATCGATTTAGTAGGGCTACGTGAAAATGTTTCACGAATGCTTTCGACGTCGCCTTCACCCGTGCTTGGTCTTCCACATCTTGGCCTATCAAAGACACTTCCAGTTTCCAGAAACTTCTTGTGCCAAGCTAAGATGCTATTACGACTTGAAGGATCTTTTCCAAACTTCGAACAAAAATGTATTTGCAATTGGGTAACAGATTTCGTTTCGAAAAATCAACCAACACATATCGCTTTCTTTGCTGGAGTAGACATTTTTTCAACTAACCTTGTGATTGGATCACTAGCCCCACGTAGAGACCTATTTGGAAAACAGAAACAAAAAACCACTTTGTTAAGTAAGTAAACAAAATCTGCAAAAATTATGTTCATATCCCGAATAATTTTTCTTAAATACATTTTAAAATGCATCAAGGATCTTTGAGACAGCCTGTATAACTTTCGATTAAGATGCAGTAAGTACGATAAGAAAAGATATGCACCGATGAGACATTACATTATGACCACCTCCCCAGCCTAGGGAAATGAGCGCGCCTGGAGACCGAACGGTGGCGCAGGTGAATTTCACAGGGCAGTATATATACAACTCGAGAACCGGCTTTCGGTTAGTAGAGCGTTCGGAGTCAGAAAGGGAAAAGCTGCCGATTTATCGGAGTTTGGTAAAGGACAAATTGTGATGGCATGGCGCCTCGGAACTACGATCTCGGAAACGGAGCGGCTTGTGGGTTGTTCACGTGCCGCTGTAGTGAGTACGTATCAAAAGTGGTGCACAGATTGCCAAACGACGAGCTGCCGAGTGTCGTCTGCAGCTCATTGATGCCAGAGGGGAGAGAAGACTGTCGGTCATTGTTCACAGCGACCGCAAGGCTATGGTGCGACAAACCACCCGTAGCTACTACAGTGGTGATGAGGGCAATGTGTCACAGCACATAGTTCATCGCAGCCTTCTGCGCATGGGATCCAGCTGGGTCTCCATGCTCACTGTACGTCATTGGCAACAACGCATGAAATGGGTCCAAAATCATCGAGATTGGACAGTGGATGATTGGAAGAACGTTGCCTGGTCTGACAAATCAAGATTCCTGGTGCATCACATAACCGGCTGAACGCATATACGCCGATTACCAACGGAGCCTATGGCATCTGGATGCACTGTTGGGCGGAAACTTGCCGGCGGCGGCTGTGTTATGTTGTGGGCGATGTTTTCTTGGGACACGTTCGGCCAAATTATCCCAATAGCACAATCCGTGACAGCTGTCAGGTATCTGAACATCGTTCCAGACTAAGTTCACCCATTCATGGTAACTGTGTTCCCTGCTGGTGATGGCCATTACCAAGAGGATAATGCGTCATGCCACGCTGCCAAAATCGTCAAGGAGTGGTTCGAGGAACATGCTGGTGACTTTCTCTTAATGCCCTAGCCTTCAAATTTACCTGGCATGAACCCAATCGAACATTTGCGGTTCAACTTGGAAAAGCTGGTTCACGCTAAATCAGCACCACCCCGAAATGTACGGGAACTGGAGGACCTGCTGTTGACATTATGGTGCCAGATACCCCAGGGTTATTACCGCCACATCATCGAATCGATGCCTCGTCGAGTGGCCGCTATTTTGAGAGATAAAGGGGGGGGTCCTACAGCTTATTAGGTAGGTGGTCATAATATAATGGCTCATTGGTGTACATGAGAAATGTTCTTCTTCTCGGCTTATATTATAATCACGGCGCATACTATATAAGTATTTTGGTATTCTTCTTTATTTATACCAAGGTTTTTGGAGTATCTGAATAAGTGCCGAACAGCTGGTGCATGTTGACAACAATTACGGCTCTGAATTGCAAAACAACAGCTATAATATGTTCTGTGTTCGAGAACTCATTGCTGTCATGATCAAGTCACTCATTTCCGTTCGTTTGGTATCCACACTCTCAGATCAGATCAGATCATATGTAGAGGATTTTAGGAAGGGAGTGTCAGACCCCAGGTCTTGAACAACGATTAGAAATAGGAATCTAGGAGATTTGGACTAGAGTGCCCGATAGGAAAGTGACACGGAAGCGAGGTAGAAAGGGGGAGGAAGACGCCCTTATTTATTATTGGGGGGCCAGTACCCGGGGTCCGACGGCTTAACTTGCCCATCCGACGCACGGCGGGTATTTAGTGGTTTAAATGTTCGTACCTGCCCAGGATCGAACCTGAGGCCATCCCTATGGCAGTCACGAACGCTGACCACTAGGCCACCCGCGGCCCATCCACACTCTCATTTCCACACCCACTCTTTTATTTCCACTTTGCCATTTGCGCACACCTCTTTAATGTTGGGTAGGCACAGTAGTTACGTTAAAAATGGTTATGATGATTTACTGTTCGGAAATGCACTAAAAGAACGCCCAATCCATAAGCTGACCTAAAATCAGATCTTCGGAGTTACTGGATTATTGCTTTGGAAATATAACTCGTAGTAAAGTAGAAGATTAATTAACACCACTACACACACACAAGCTCATGGTAAAGCAGAAGATTTATTACCACCACAAACTCGCAGTAAAGCAAAACATTCAATCACACAGCTAAGGCATAGCCTATGATAATACATGTGGCGTACCAGTGAGGTGATGCATGTGTTAAAAACGGTAAGTCGCAATGATAAGCCTTGCCGGCGTAGTTCATTTGGGAGAACAGCAACTGCAGAGAAGAATGACATACGTTCGTATATCACCCCGCCAAAAGGTTATATGTGATTATGCACAATTCGTGGACGGATTAAGCACTAGTGTGAGCCATCTCAAGTTCCGCGGTCTCTGTACTAGTACCAGCTACTGTATCATTACTTAACTGACGTGCCTGTCATAGCCCAGAGAAGAAAATATCAATGGGAGTTCAAACGTGATGTTCAATTTGAAACACAACGAGATGCAGCCAAAATTTGACAGATCTACCAGTCAAAGCCCAGAGAAGAAAATCTTAAGTCAATCCTAAATGTTGTCATTAGTTTGAAATGCCAGAAGCAGCCAAAATTTACATACGTGAAAAGACAATAGAAGCGGTAGGTTAAAAAGGCAGTACATGCCACAAGTTGTCGAATTTAATTAGCTCCTTCCAGCATTTAAGATTTATGAGTGGTATCATTCCATATCCTTTCATCAAATGTAGAACACATAGTATTATCATTGTTCACTCATGCATTATAAAAGTGTAATCGTCGGTTTTAAAAACAGGCATTTAGAGCACGAATTTTATGGCACTATGGCTTTCATAGGAGGAAGACGATTATTGAAAATGTGCCCGCCTGTCTATAAATTAATTCTAACATATACATTGCTGGCCACCCGAAATGTAACACCAAGAAAGACACGAGATTGCAAAGCCAGATTTACTGGACACATAACAACAGATACAAAGATGAAACGATTGAGCTTACAGGCCCGTGCGACTTGCGGAACACGCAGACATCAATAGTTCACGTGGCGCCCATGGCTGGCAATAACGACCGCTATACGCCGAGTCATCGAACGAAAGAGGCTTTGGATGTGGGCTTGGAGTATGTCCGTCCAGGCTGCTTCCACACATTGCCACAGTTCATCAGGCATAGCCGCGGGTGGTGCTTGCCTGGCCACTCGGTTGCCGATCAGCGACCAGACGTGTTCGATGAGCGACATATCGGGAGAATACACGGGCCACGGCAGCAGTGACACCTGGTGGGCCGTGAAGAATTGTTGCACGATGCGTGCCACGTGCGGGCGCTGCATTGTCCTGTTGAAACGTGGCCGCTGGCAGGTCCTGCAGGTAAGGGAGGACTACAGGCTCCAAAACGTCGGAGATGTAGCGGTGGCTGTTGAGTGTACCGGCGATGCGTACCAGAGGGGTGCGGGTGTCATATACAATTGCCCCCCAAACCATAACGCCAGGTGACGGACCGGTATGGCGATGCATAATGCAGGCATCATACAGTCTCTCGCCGCGGTGCCGCCACACGTGGATCCGACCATCGTGGTGCTGCAGGTAGAAGCAGGATTCGTCAGAGAAGACAATGTCGTGCCATTCCGTAGTCCAGGTGCGGCGTTCAACGACCCACTGCCGCCGCACTCGCCAGTGGTGTAACGTCAATGGCAATCGAAGCAATGGGTGCCGTGCGACAAGTCCCCGCTCCTGCAGACGACGTCGAATGGTACGTGCTGACACAGGTTGTTGCGCAACACACCCTAATTCTTGCGCTAATGTTCGCGATGTGGCGGTGCGAGCCGTCAATGCCCGCCGCACAACATGCCGGTCCTCTCGTTCGGTGGTGTGCCGTGGCTACGGCAATCGCTTACGTTGGTCCGTCCGCCCCTCCTGCACCCACCGAATTCATACTCGCCTCACTGTGGCTGGATGTCGTCCCACACGGGCGCCGATGTCTTGGTACGATAAACCGCTGTCGCGATAAGCCACTATTCGTCCTCTGTCGAACTCCGAAACGTGCTGGAATGACTGCCGTATTCTGCGACGAGGCATCAGAAAGCTTCCCACGCACAGGTCCGGCAGCACAACACACTTCCACTACTTACACCTCGCTTTCTGTGCACCCTTCTTATAGTGCTTCTCGGTGGCGTGCCGGGCGCACATAATTTGCATATGCCCTGCAGTGCTAATCGTTTGCATGTCCTCTCGCGGGCGACGCATGCTGCGAATTTCAGGCCAATTGGATGCTTTTTTCTTGGTGTTACATTTTGGGTGGCCAGAAGTGTAGTAGCAGAACCCACAGGGACCAAACAAAGTTATACCGCCGCCAACGGAAAACATTTCAAACAACAAATACCGATCTCATCATCACCACACGAATTTGCGACTGAAACAAACAGGAGCTGGAGCGCACCTTATGTAGAACTAAATTTTAACTCCTTTATTTTCACTTAAGCACACCATTGTACCTGCCGTTATCCAACCCATCCTTCTCGAGACATACGTACAACCTTTAGCAATAATATTATTTGTCCCTGTATTATCCCTCTCGTCGAAGTACCGAAAGAACTTTGTACAATTCTAAAAGATAAGGTGCCCGTTAAATCTCTTTCGAGACTGACAAGGGTGTCCGTTGATCGCTGTTAAAAAGTTTTGCTGTTTGGAGGTTATCGTTAATGCTAATCCTACGGCAACTGTTCTGCACAAACCAAAACTTACCGTTGTTCGGAGGTTTCCCTTACAAGTTTCACTGTAGTTTTTCTTATGCATTCAATATCATTCATTCAATACTACAACTGACAGACCTGTGTTTTCTCACCATCAGACTTTCAACGTTGATTTTACTTTAAAGCTTAATATGCCGTTTCTGGTCCAGTGGAAGTTTTACATGTGAAATAATTCTGCAGCTTTTTTTTAATGAATATGCCTGGTGTGGAGAAAGATGTTCAAACAGTTATGTTTTTTTTTCAGGATGAATACAAGGAAGAGTTCCTGAAAACATTCATGCATCAAAAACGGAATTCTTAAATTATGTAATTGCTAATTTACTTGCAATGCTTCAGAGACAAGCAGGTCCCTGATATATATATATATATATATCTGTTACTTTCTGTAATTCATGCTGACCTAATAAAATCGATTAATTTCCAATGTCTTATCGTTGGATATTTTTTACTTTTTGGAAGAAAACCTACTACGGATCATAGTTTACATTCCTATATTCAAATACAATTATATACATTTCACTAGTGTGGAATAAAAATTGCTGCAATGTGGTTAAAATGTAAGACAATTGCACGCCTTCTGAAGCCAAAATTTAACCATTGTTTCGCTTAAATATTTTTAAACACTTACCAGTTCAGAAGCATAATACAATAAAATCTCGTGTCTTGATATTTCGTATATAGGAAAATAATGAGCTTCTTTTAAATCTTCTCTGAATTACATGATGCTTAATTTACAAAACGAATTAGATCATTACTCTCGTTCTTATACGAGGGTTGTTCCGAAAATAATGCAAAAGTGGGCATAACTATTTTATTAACAGACAGAGGTCGTTCAAATTGCACATGCTGGTAGAGTAACTCTTCCTCTATAGCAACCCTTCTTCTTCATTGCAGGTAAATAATGGATTCGAAGCAGAAGCAACGTGCCGTCATTGAGTTCTTGACGAAGGAAAGGTGCAAGCTGTCCGACATTCACAGAAGGCTACAGAATGTTTACGAAATGAGCAATGTGCACAGATGGATGAAGAAGTTTAAAGAAGGGCAAACCATCATTGAAGACAAACCACGCAAGTGGAGACCATCATCTGCGGCCACTGACACAAATCGTCAGCGAGTGGATGAACTGATTCGCCCGGAGAGAGGAGTCACAATCCGCGAGCTTGTTGGACAACTGGACTGTGGTCACAATGTCATATAGAAGATGATGGAAGACTTAGAGTATCGGAAAGTGTGTGTAAAGTGGGTACCTCGGCAGTTGACACCCGATTTGAAGAAGAGAAGGTTGGAAGTCTGCTCTGATCTTCTGGAAGCGTTTGAAGCCAAGAAGACATGTCTTGTTTTCGATCTGGTGACAGGTGATGAAACGTGGGGGTATCTTTACGATCGGGAAACGAAGAATCAATGCATGCTATGGCGTCACACCTCCTCACCAAAGCCTAAGATGTTCAACAGCCAGCGACCAGCAGAGAAAGTCATGGTGACTGTTTTTCGGGATGACAGAGGGGTCATTCTCCTTGATTTTCCAGAACGTGGCAGTACTGTGACCAGCGAGCGGTAGATTGAGACACTCAAGAAGCTTAGAGAAGAGTCAAGGAGGAAGAGACCGAAAAAGAATCTGAAAAGGATCCACATTAACCATGACAAGGCAAGACCACACACATCTTTGGCAACAAATCAGATGATCAGCAAATTAGGCAGGTCGGTGGTCGCCCATCCACCGTTCAGCCCAGATCTGGCACCCTCCGACTTCCAAACTGTTCGGTCCAATGATGGACAGTATCCGGGGACAATTATTTGATGACACAGACGAAATGAAAGTGGCTGAGAAAAAGTGGGTACAACAGTCAAACCTGCATTTTTTCAAAGAGGATTTGAGAGTTGAGTTCAACGATGGCACAAATGCATCGCTTGTGATGGAGACTACACTGAAGAGCAATTGAATTAGAGACAGCTGGCGTTATGCAAATGCGGCGCTGTGGGCGGCCCTGAAACAGAAACGATATGACGTATGCAGCGATCCGACGATATATGGAGTGATGCGACGGCAATCAGTAACAGTCGGACGCAGTATGGGTAAGACGAAGGATCTACGCGCATTTAATCGTGGGCAAATTGTCGGGGCCCGACGAATGGGTCACTCCATCTCGGAAGTCGTGCACGCACTGGGATTTTCACGAGCCACTGTGTCACGGGTGCATAGTGAGTACATCGAATCCGGTAAAACCATCCCTGCAAGGGCCAACTGCCGTGGACAACAGCGTGTGGATGAGCGGGGTCATCGTCGGCTAGCTCGCATTGTAACAGCGGATGGACGGGTCACAGTGCAAGAAATCACTCGGCAATTTAACGCTCGTGAACAAAAACGTGTAAGCAGCCACACCATCCAGAACCATCTCCTCGCTATGGGGTACAGAAGCCATCGTCCCACGAGGGTACCGCTGCTGACCGCACATCACAGGGGGCAAAGATTATCATGGGCGCGGGAACATCGCCACTGGACCCTAGACATGTGGAAAAATGTTGCCTGGACTGATGAGTCGAGATTCAAGTTGGTGCATGCGAATGGCAGGATACGAGTACGGCGCAAACCACATGAAGCGATGGATCCTTCTTGCCAGCAGAGTACTCTTCAAGCTGGTGGTGGTGGCATTCTCGTCTGGGGACTGTTTACGTAGACTAAAATGGGACCCCTGGTACGTGTGACATCGTCCCTCACAGGTTAAGGTTACCGGGATATCCTGGACGACCATTTGCTCCCGTTTGTACGTCTTCAACATCCCACTGGGTACCTCATCCGTGCCATCGCTCTCGAATTGTATCCGAATGGTTGGATGAACTCTCCACCAACGTGACCTCGCTTCCTTGTCCAGCTAGATCAACTAGCTGACCTTAATCTCATCGAGCACATCTGGGATGCCATCGAGAGAGATGTTCGAGGCTCTGACTCCCTTCCATCAAATCTTCGTGAACTGTGGGAGCTTGTTCAGGGGTCGTGGATCCGTATGGCTTCCCAACGCTTCCGGTGTCTTGTCGAGTCCATGCCGAGACGAATCGCCGCCGTCATCAGGGCGAAAGGTGGTGCTACACGTTACTAGACAAGTATCTCTAATTCAATTGCTCTTCAGTGTATATCCACCATTATAGAGGTGTTTGCTGTAATGACGATATCTACTCCCGCGTGCAAGGATTAATCTACTGGAACATTGTGTAAAAAATAACAATTATAGTGGTCATTAATACTTGCGCAACATCATATTGACTCTTTTCTTTCTCAATGCAGTGGCTTGTCTCTCTCTCTGTGTTCACAACAACCTTCGTGAGCATGCGCTCTAATCATTTTCTGCATCATCAAATCCTTATATATGTTGCGTGCCGTTGTACTCTGATGCCATTATGTGGGCGACCTGATGAAGATCACTACTGTGATCGAAAGATCTCGTGTTTTTACCTATCACATGTTTTAAACTTGTAAATACCGTCTTTTAATCTGATTAAATGTGTAAATGCTCTTCATCATTTTGTCAAAGGTAGTTATAGAACAAGTTGCCTATCGTGTTATGTATGACAGAGGTCTACTCCCATACGAATATCGCTTGCAACACAAAAAACTCATCTACTGTTACTTGGTTCCTTTGACTTTAAATGGCTTTGATACATTTAATTCGCGTCAGAACGGATTCAAAAGACGTGCTCCTTACAACCGAAAGTTCGGTGTCATCTTTCTTGTTCAAAATTCGCACAAAAGCTTACCCAACGTCACTACGGTCTATGTTCCGTGAGTCAAATTTCTTTAATAATCTTTCAGGCACCTACATATTTCCTCTGTTTAATCATGTCGCCTCAGTGGCCGAGAGGTGAAAGGTCCGAGTTCCTGGCTAATCTTCAAATTAGGCTGGTAATACTCCTTACATCCTTGTATGCTCATAGAGGAGGCCGTTAAACCCCGAAAAACAATGACGGTGCAGTCACTTATGGGTTGGTGCGAATGAAATGTACGGCGGGAACAAGCAGTGGAGACAGAGGCCCCCACCATAGCGGATTGAAACCACACACAGATATTGCGGGTATTACGTCACAGAGTTACTGTAAATATCTAGTACGTGTGTGAAGAACAAAGATCAGGCGAGGTTTATTTGGATGTTACGTGTCTTGCAAAGGAAACTTGCAGACGCCGGATTTGAGAGACATCTTCCTGTATGAATTTAAACTGGGCCATTCTGCAGGAACTGCCACTCGAAACGTTAACATAGCGTTTGGGGAGAATACAGCCAATGAACGAACTATTTGGCGATGGTTTGTGAAGTTTCGAAGCGGAGATACCGACCTGCAAAAAGAAGAACGTGGTAACCGACCTGTTGCTATTTCTGACGATGTTCTGTTACGTGTGGTTGAAGCGGACCCCCGAAAAACGTGTCGTGAGGTAATGGCAAAGGAAGATGCTCACCACACGACAGCTGTTCGGCGTCTGGCTGCGCTGGGTAAGGTCAAAAAGCTGGACATGTGGCTGCCGTATGAGTTGACAACTGCCAAGAAGACTAGGCGTTTGGAAGTCTGAACGTCGCTGCTTGCCAGGAATAAACAGGAACCTCTACTGCATCGAATCATCACCTGTGACGAAAAGTGGGCCCTTTATGATAATCGGAAACGATCTGCACAATGGTTAAGCAAGACGCTGTTACTTGTCTGGTGGTCCACAGCCGGGATAATTCATCTGAGTTTCTTGACATGAGGCCAAACCATCACTGCAGAACGTTATTGTGCTGAATTACACCAGATGCACTGGAAATTGCTGAAGAAACAACCTGCTTTGGTGAACAGATTTGGTGTTCTTCTGCTTCAGGACAACGCTCTCTCTCTCATTTCGCACAACGAACGATGCGGACACTAAGTGCCCTGGGCTATGAAGCACTTCTTCATCCTGCCTATTCCCTGGACTTGTCTCTGACAGACTATCATCTGTTTCGTCGCCTGGATCACTTCCTGTCTGGGAAACAGTTCACGACAGACAACGAGGATTCAAAGTGCTGTTGATGTCTTCTTCGGGTCCCTGCCACAAGACGTTTTCGTTCCGGAATCATGGCCTTGCCGGGCAGATGGCTACTATGTGTCGATGCCATGGGGCATTATTTTGCCTAGGTAAATTGTCCTACTTCTCCGTTCTCAACGTCCACGTGTGCTGGTCCTTTACTGGAAATTTCACTCGCACCAACCCAATAGATGGCCCCGATGAAAATAAATGTTACTGGCATGATTTGCGGAAGAATCCCAAAGAAGTTTTAGCAGAATGGGAGGAGGTTGTGTGATGGTGTTAGTGACGTTCGGATATAGCGATAAATCGGACATTTCCATTATCGATCACCGCATGGCATCCAGAAGTTACAAAACTTTGCCGTACCAACATTTAATTCCATTTGGACCCCGACGAAGTAAGAACAGTTGGATTTTCCAACAAGATAATGTGCCCGACCATGCTTCTAATTCCACGAAACAGTGGTTTGCAAAGAAAAAAATAGATGCAATGGGCTAGCAGTCTCGGAGCCCAAACTTAAACCCGATGGAAAATGTCTGATAGTTACTTGTCAGCTTTGTACACTATCTACCAACAAGTAATTGGACACCCCTGCAAACGACGATATCAGCGGTCCTGATACACGTCACGGCCGCTGCCGTTAAATATCGTGTGGGAAACAACAACGCAACCAGTCGCATGCAAGATGCCACGCAGTTCGGAGCTCTCTGATTTTGACAAAGGTGTAATCGTCGGGTATCACAGAAATGGCCGATCCATACGTGACATAGCCAACGAGTTGAAGTACCCAAAATCGACAGTGGCCTACGTGATTGGCAAGTGGAAGATGAGAGGTGACTGTCGGAATGTGCTCCGACCCGGCAGACCCACAAAACTGGGAGTTAGAGACCGACGGGTGCTGGCCAGAAAAATTCGGAAGAACCGCACCAAATCGATGGGCCACATCCGCAAGGAGCTTCAACAGGCATCCGGGAGTGTTCTTTCGATGAATACCATCAGTAAGGAAGCCCATCTGCTCGGTTATCATGGATGTGCTGCTGCCCACAAGCCTTTGATCACCAAGTCCAATCGCGCTGCTCGGCTAACGTGGTGCACAGAACGTCCACAGTGGACCGTTGAACAGTGGAAACAGGTTATCTGGAGCGACGAATCAAGGTTCACCCTCTACCGTTCGGATGGCCGGGTCTGGGGTTGGCGTTTGCATGGAGAACGCCTCCTGCCGGAATGTATTGTGCCAACTGTGAAGTTCGGCGGCGGTGGAATTATGCTATGGGGGTGTTTCTCCTGGTATGGCACGTGACCCTTGGTGGCAATTCCTGGTAGACTCAACGCCGAGACCTACTGTACTATTTTGGATGACCATGCGCTTCCTACGTTGTGGCAGTTTTACGGGGTGGACCCATGTTACTTTCAGGATGACAATGCCACCTGTCATGTTGCGAGGTCCACCATGGCTTGGTATGGTGACAATGGGGTTAATCGAATGGACTGGCCTGCGCAGAGCTCGGACCTTAACCCTATCGAGTACCTCTGGGACGAGTTGGAGCTTCGACTTAAGGTGTGCCCCCGCCGTCCGGAATCGGTGAAGAAACTGACCTGTCTTCTCCAAGCCGAGTGTAAGAATATACCGCTAGCCGTCGTACAACGCTTGGTTGAGAGTATGCCCCGGAGGGTCGCAGCTGTAATTGCTGCTCGTGGAGGCTCCACCAACTATTGAAGGTGAATAAACTTCGCTTTCCTTTGCTATCACAGGTGTCCAATTACTTGTTGGTAGATAGTGTATATGAAAAAAAAACAAATAATTTTCTTCATCAAAGAGAATTGCAAGTCGCAATATATCGCTGTTGGGACAAAATCAACGTTTGCACGTCACAAGACTTGGTAACACCAATAACAAAGAGAATTTATTCGCTAATTAAGGCAAATAAATGGAAGTGCTATAAATTATCAATTCAGGAAAGAGTATTTTCTGCTTTGTAATATCTAATGTGTATTTATAATTTCTTTACAGCAAAATGTGCTCGTTAGCTTTACTTTTACTTATGTTTAATGATGTAATAAATATCTTCAAACCCTATACAGCCTAACGTCCTTCTGTAACATAAATTAACTATATATGAGATGTTTTTTGTGTTACAATTAACATCCTATATCAGATAATCAAGAAATAGTAAATATATTTCTATGTATTTATAATTTCTTTACACAGTGTATAACAGTTTTCAGTGTATAACACCCGTGCCCAGAGTGGCCCCACACCGCCGCCAATTAATTAGTAGTTTTTGCCTGGCGTCACCTAAAATATTGTAGTTCACGATCATATACAAATAAATGACCAATTTTAAAATTTGTTTACTGCTTTAAATTAGTGACATCAAAAAATTACTCTCTCAAATTTTTTTATTTTTTGGTCAGACACATTTTTTTCAGCGGGAAAGTTGTGGAGATTTTTCTAATTTTTTTTTTTTTTCAAGGTATTCTTCATAGGAGTTTTGCCGCAATTTCGGGTACTAGTAGTGAGTTGTAATGTAAGCACGGAAGCCAGCTACCGTTCTAGGGAGTTTAGTTGACACGTGCGTTTGTCGAAGCTGGCCACGCCTCCAGCTCCGGATCTACGATGATTGACGTGGGGAGACATTTCTTGGCCACCGACCATTTGCTCGTATCGCACACGCATGCGCCCTGACTGAGGCACAAAAGTGACTCCCGCTTTCTACGATGGTTAACTGAGCTGTTTCAGTTTTGTTCACAAGATGGTGATTTTAAGTGCCGTACTAAGCAGTAGTCGAGTATATATTTCCTGGTGAGAGGTGTGTTCGTGAGTAAAATGACTTCCCGTGATTGTGATACCGGCAGAAAATATGAATCAGGCATCACGAAAAGGAAAAAAAAAAAAAAAAAAAAAAATGAGACGAAATATTTCAAAACTAAAATTTTAGAAAACGACGTGGCATCTACTCTGGACTATAGTGATTTGATTGAAGACTTCAGCCACAAGAAAGGTCGCAGAATTCTTTCTTAAATAATAAACTTATCTTATAACTATACAGCTATCCTTGTTTATTTAGTAACAGGTCATTTTGGAACAGGTAATAATTTGGATTTCTAATTATTTTAATAAACAATGTATTGTATTACATCGTGTTTATTTCATATAAATCAATACCACAACTCTCGATAAAAAAATATTGCTTTGGGATCACATTCACCTCAAATGAGGGTATGTGTGGGAGAAAAAAGCGAGCGACTGGTTTACGGTCAGAATATGCAACATGTAATTTTTATACGTATATTACGTATATATACACTATATTGACAAAAGTCACCGGGCACCCCTTCAAAAGCAATTGGACGGATCCACTGCGTTGTTAAGATGCGCGGTACAGCTGCAAACGGTATAAAAACAAGCCTGCAGCTGATTTTGTACTAAATATCTCTGCCCCTAAAAAAATAAGGTGTTGTTGGTCTTGTCTTTTATATTAAAATTTGTTGTTGTTTTTTCCTGATTAAAAAAAACAAAACAAAAAATAAAAATAAAAAACGGCTCTTTTAAGAGCCGAGCAAAATGTTGCATAAAAGACATCTTTTTTGTACTGAATATTCTGCCCCTAACCAAACAAGGTGTTGTTGGTCTTGTCTATTATATTAAAATTTGTTTTTTTTTTCCTGATTAAAAAAAAAAAACAACAAAAAAAAAAAAAAAAAAAAAAACGGCTCTTTTAAGAGCCGAGCAAAATGTTGCATAAAAGACATCTTTTTTGTACTGAATATCTCTCCCCGCAACTAATAAGGTGTTGTTGGTCTTGTCTTTTAAATTAAATTTTTTTCTTACGCGTTAGTTCTGACAAAAAATAAATAATAATAAATAAACAAAACAGGACTAAATTTTTTCCGCTGTTGCACATAATTGTGCAACAAGCAGACAAGTAGCGAAGAAAAAAATGATTGGCCCTTATACTAGTGGCTCCCTAAATAAGGAATAAAAACCCTGATTGTGGCTTTTTTTATTTTTCGGTTGTTTACTCAAAATGAGTATCTTAAACTTCGATCGGTGTAATATTGTGATCACACCACCTCAGCTATGGTTACTCTGACATGCCTGTCAAGAATCGACAAAAGTAAACCTGAGAAAAAATCCTTTAAACCAATGGGGAAAAATCTTTACTCTCATTGGCTGGCGAGTAACGAAGCAAGAGCGGACCCGTGAGACACACTGAGCAAATGGCCAGTTTTGTCTTATCCGGTGTTGAACGTCGATTTTTCTCTGGGAAACTTATTCTGTGTGTGATGTTTTTTTTTCAGGTTCCCCTTTCCCATGTCATTTCCTTCTTTTCCCCCTGTACTCATCTATGGCACAGGTGTACCGGGCATTTTTCTGCGGAGGGAAATATCGCTTGGAATGGCTTGTTGTTACAGGTAAGTATGTAGGGCAGCTTACAACTTCACTTCTTAACGGGTAACCGTCTACTCCTTCTCCTCTAATATTTCCATACTTTCCTTTCGCACTATTCTATCAGGGAAATCTGTTCCCAAATATCTTATCTTCTTCTTTTTCACCTGACAAAAGGCGCAGAGCGCTGAGGGTTCGGGTCTCTCAACCTCGGATAGGAAATTCTCTCTCTCTCACCGCGTTCATATCGCACTGTGAGGTTGAGTGAACATGTCGCAGCGGGAGAGAACTGACTTTCAGAAAGGAAAGACTGTTGGGTGTTATAATTAGTGGGTTGTCCATAAGAGAAACCGAGGGGCGTTTAAACATACCCACGTTAACTGTTTTGGATGTACTGAATAAGTGAAAGACACATGGCGTGCCTGAAGCAGCAAAATGTACCGACAGAGCACTGCACAAGACCTCAGTGCACAGGTGAGTAAAAATGCTGGAACCTCAATATGTACACGTACCATTCGCAGAGAACTTCATTCCAGGGGGTAACCGTGGTCATGCGGCTGCTCATAAGCCTTTCATCTCCACTAGGAATGCTACTCGTCGTTTAGCATGGTGTAAAGAACATTTATCGTGGACCGTAGATCAATGGAAACGGGTCCTATGGACTGATGAATCCAGATACACGATCCATTAATCTCATGGCCGTGTGTGGGTATGGCGGAAGCAGGAGGAACGCTATTTACCACAGTGTACTCTTCCTACGGTCAAGTTTGGAGCTTGCAGTGTACTCGTGTGGGGATGTTTTTCGTATTATGGTCCCGGCCCATAGGGTTTCGTGGACAAACCTGTTAACCAGCACGTCTACCTTGATATTATGAACAATTATGAATTATGCCCTAACAACTCTGTGGCAATACTATGGAACTGAGCCTTGTTGGTACCAGTAAGATAATGCACCGAGCTATAAAAACACGGACTGTTACGGCGTGGTTTGACGATAATTCCGTATCGTGTGTGGACTGGCCAGCACATAGCCTTGATCTTAATCCCATAGAGCACCTATGGGATGTATTAGAGCGCCGCATAAGAAGTTTGGATCCAAGGCCTACTACTCAGCAGCAGTTAGGGTAGGGGTAGCATTATGTACTGAATGGAAGCGCATACCTATCGCTGTGTTCCAAAACCTTGTCGAAAGCATGTCTCGAAGGGTCAGTGCATGCATTAAGGAAAAAGGTGGATCGACACCGTACTAATATATGTCAATAAATGCTATGTTGTATTTCTCTTCTAGGTGTCCGGTGACTTTTGTCAATATAGTGTATATATAAAAGGGGTTATTGCGATGGTTTTGGGTTGCTGCGAATTCGAAGGGCCCCGTGAAGAGCCATCGCCCGGGACCCCGCAAGGGCTAGGGGCAGCCACTGCCCTTGGCAAACAGGCTCCTACGGGGATGTTACACATGGCTGATGATGATGACCTACATAAACGAATACTTTTTTTGATTCTTTAGGCCCATGTCTATTCTGAATTCTGTATTAAATTATTTATTCTAATTTGATTGAAAAAAAAAACTATGTTAAGAAATTCTGTACGATTTCATATTTTCAGTATATGAAAAGAAAAAAAAATTTACCTTTGAAAAACTTGGTCGAATGCAATTTTGTTTTATATTGAGTACCCCTATTGTGCACATTCTTCTCTCATAAGTATAACTGTTTTCAAAGCAGTTTGTCCACTAGTGGATTTAGCATTACTGCTTAGAAAAATATTCACTAATATTTACTATTAATAGTTTCAGGTTTGTTGAGGTAAGAGAAAAAAAGAGGACTGTGAACGTTATTTAGTAAATTGGCCGCGGGTGGCCCAGTGGTCAACGTTCGTGACTGCCACGGAGAAGACCTTGGGTTCGATCTCAGGCAGTTACGAACGTTCAAACCACTCTGATCTGATCTATTTAGTAAATTTTTAGTTGCAATATCTATTTCATCGCTGAAAAACAGAAAGTGACAGCATCACATCAAAAGAAACTACAGCTTTCCTAAAAGTTAGTGTCACATTTATCCAGAGGCTGGAATGGGAAACCATATTTTCATCCAAAACGAATGCACACTGTTAAACATTCTGTAGTAGGTTGTACCAAAAAGTGATGTTACACCAGCTGAGTTACTTTTGGGGCCTAATGAAACTACTGTGTGATGCATGAAATACACAAAAACATGATGTAATTATGCACCATGATATGGTATCCAATCGGAACGGTGCGAATTTGCCCCCATTGCACCATTTTTGTGTAGACTATAATCAAAAGTATTCGGGCATGTCCAATTTTTGCATAGGATGGTTACGCAAGAAGGTGCGCTCTCAGTGGGGATGTACGTATATAAAGCTGAGATGTTCTCTCGTTTTATCAGTAACTTTGAATCGGATATGCCGCGTGGACGTGAACTTTCCGAATTCCAGCGTGGGCTGGTCATAGGATGTCATTGGAGTAATGCTAAACTAAACATAACTAGTTAGTAAAAACATGCAATGCAATGATTATGATACGCTTTCCATCATACCAGAAATCATTACTCAAGTTATGAGGATAATGGCTGTGGAATAAATCTCGCTCCTGTGCCCTGACCTTTGACCCCATTTCAATCATATTCAACAAAATTGGTTCAGTATACTTCCGGAACAACATACTAAAGTTTTTTACTATAGAAGAAATTTTAGTCTAGTTATGAGGATAATAGCTGTGGAATAAATCTCGCTCCTGTGTCCTGACCTTTGACCCCATTTTGATGATAGTAAACGGAACCGGTTCAGTATACTTACGGAACAACATGATAAAGTTTTGTCGCAATTGAAGCATTTTTACGTAAGTTATGACGCATAAGGGCGACGGAATGGATCCCGCTCCTATGGGCAGGACATAGGAGCGGGATCGATTCCATCGCCCTTTCCTGACCTTTGACCAAATTTCATCATTTTCAATACGGTTCGTCCCCAGGTGCTCCCCTACCACATACTAAAATTTCATCGAAAGCGAACCATTTTTACGTGAGTTATCGTGCGGACGGAGGGACGGACAGACAGACGGACAAAGCTGGAGCATATACACTCTTCAACCTACGGTTGGAAAGCGTAAACAAAATCGACTGTAAGTGATGTCGTGAACAGATGGGTGCAGGACGGTACAACTGCAGAGGAAAAATGTCCAGGAAGGCAGCACAAAGTGCCTGAACGTGACAGAACAGCCATGGTAGAAAATGTTAAGAAATCTCGTTTTTCCTCTGCCGTTTCCATCGCTGCTAAATTAGAAAATTCTTGTAATGGTTCGGTTAGTACCATAACCGTACGCAGGGAGTTGCACAGTGCGGGTTATTATGTTAGAGCAGCGGCACACAAGCTACACAACACTACTGTGAATGCGAAGCGCCGTTTGGAGTGGTGTGTCTATCGTCTTTCCTGGACTGTGGGCGACTAGAAACCTATTCTTTGGAGTGATGAGTCACTCTTCCAATCTGATCGGCGCATATGGATCTGGCGGCAGTCCGGCGAACGCTTTTCGTCAGACTGTGTTCTTTCAACTGCAATTCGGCGAAGGCTCTATCATGGTATGGAGGTTTTTTTTGTTTTTTTGTGGACGGGACTCGATCCGTTGGTTATTATACCACAAACCATAGATTCTAAAGTGTATTTCGATGTTCTGGATAATTATGCCCTGCCAACAATGTACAATGGGGCAGTATTACGGAAATGACCGTTCTCTCTTGCAACACGATCGAGCTCCCTGCCACACTGCATGGCGTGTGCTGGACTGGTTTCTTGAAAATTAGATGGAATTGTTAGACTGGCCTGCTCCGAGTTCTGATCTTAATCCCATAGAACACATCTGGGATGAATTGCCCTAGAAGTGGTGCTGCTGGTGTAGTACCACTTTCGGTTCAACCTGCTACAAAATTTGTAACAGTGTAAACCACATATCCTTCCCTGATGGGATCAAGGTTCAACTTTGGCTGCACCAAGAAGGAACTCAGCAGCGCTGTCTCGATTCTTTTTTTTTTATTTTTTTATTGGAGGTTTAACGACCACCGTGAGCAACTCGATGGGCTATAAGCAGTCGCCCGTCCCTAATTTAGGTTCACTGGTTCCGGGGAAGGGAGAGAACCAGTGCCGTAAGACAAACACAACATCCATGCCTTACTGGGATTCGAACCCGGACCCCGTTCGGACGAATGATCAGAGGCCATCGCTTAAACCACTGCGCCACCGGGGAGGCTGTCTCGATTCTCTCAAAGTTGTAACCTACAGGGTTACATATGAAAGAATCAAACAACCGTGTATTTTCGATAAGCTGAAATTTAAAATTTAACGTATAATCGCAAAAAAAACCGTATAAATTAATTACGTATAATCAAACTGAAAATGCGATAGAAACTACACTTAAATATCGGGACTAACGCAACACTGCGTATAAATTAGCACACACAATTGACGTGGACTAGAAACATCAAACAAAAGTCATCGCTCTTTCCACGTTTATAAGTGAGTCACGGAAAAGTTCTCATCTGCCGCCACGGGAATCGAACCCAGGGTCTTCCAGTTACGCGCCGGATATGCTTCCACTGCACCACAGCGGCCTCGAATTCCTCCAGACTCACATACACTAACTGCCAAGCCAATTGGCAGATTGCTTCTTGGAGCCCCGCAGAATGCTGGGGATTCACCAAAGATGGAAAGCTGCAAATGAACAAATAACTAGGAGGCGAATGAATAATTAATACACACAATTGACGTGGACTAGGAACATCAAACAGAAGTCATCGCTCTTTCTACGTTTATAAGTGAGTCATAAACGTGGAAAGATGTGAAAAACTTATAATTGTTAAACGTATAACCGAGGTTCCCCTGTATTAAGATTCCTTGTAATACTGCACTGGTGTTTTATCTGGCATTTTTAAGGCAATTGTTCTTTTGGGAAGATAAGAGAGCGTCCAGTTTAATAGTTTGTCTTTGTTGGAAAATGCTTTCACGAAAGTGTCATTTAAAAGAGTTATAGGGTGATCTCTAAATATTTGTAGAAATTTATCGGAATATGATTTTGGACAATTTATCAAATACGTATCCTATAAAAAATGCATTAAGATTCCTCGCACTAGTGTTTTATCTGGCATTTAAACCTTACCACGCAGATTTTCTTTTGGAAGGAAAAATGGGCTTCCAGTTTAATAATTTGTCTTTGGTGGAAAATGCTTTCACGAAACTGTCACTAAAAGCGTTATAGGGTTATATATTTGTAGAAATTGAGTTAAATTTTGGTCAATGTAACGAAATACGCATCCTATAAAAATTGCTCAAGTAATTATTTTTTCATTTCAGTTTTGCTTAGCAGGTATTTTTTATTTTATTGAAATAGGTATTTCAAAGGGTTTTCCTTAAGAAACATAATTTCTTGTTGTGACTGGGTTATCATGCAAAGTTGAGATAACAGCTTCATTTGCATTCTGTTTCTCAGGATCATCGCTGTTTGACTAACAATAGAAAGCTCACGATCAGCTCGTAAACGAGTTTCAGGTTACTTTCTTTTGGGGAAGTAGATTTTATCTGTGTACCAGAAAAACAAGGCGAACAATAAGCTATCGTTCCTCTGCTGCAATAGGTATACTGAACCTCAAACACCTTTTGTAGAATGCGCATAAATATTTGAAGTGCGCAGTTCAGAATTTATTGGCATTTCTCTTGCTGCGTACGTAATGGAAACTTGAGTATGACGAGCGTAATTTCTTTCAAGTAAAAGGAAGGAGGTGCAGATTCCATAAATTGAGCTGATTGCTATCTCACGATTTTTGCCTCGCAATAGTTTTTATGCCTTTGCATGCATCAGGATTGGGCGAAACAATGGCAAAATAGCTGTTTCTTCTTGCGTTCATAAGCAGTTCCGCTTTTCAAAAAAAGAAAATAAATAAATAAAAAAAAAAAGCCACTGCGATTTCATCAAGCAGGCGAATCCACTGTCTTTCCTTTTCACTGTTGCTGTGGAATTTTTAAGACGCTTTTAGTGTTCCTCGTGGATCAGAGGTAATATAGTTTTAGACACAGCTGTGCTCCAATTTCGAATACACATTTTTTTCAGGTAAGCGTCTTGGAAATTATGAAGATAAAAATTAACATTTTCGCAATTGTAGAATATCTGCATATGCGCTACACGAAATCGATCAGTCTCAAAAATGTAATTGCAGCTCAGTCGCGTAGCTCAAAACCGTGGCGGATTCCCCCGCGAATAATTTTTTAGAGGGCCTACCCCCAACAAAAATTAGGTTTAAACTTTCAATAATTTTAATTAGTTCATGGTAAATTTTGTCACGCAAAGCGTGTCCATATATTAAAAATAAATGGTATTATATAAATCGTATTATAACATGCAATATTATACAAATGTTATTTTCGTATATAATATTATATAAATCGTATTACCATATAAGACTTTTATCTTATAATATTATATAAATTATTTAAAAATAAAAAATGTAAAAGTGCCGACAAAAAGATCAAAGAAGTAATGGTTAAGTTGGAGGGATCGGTTACTGCAGTAGAATTTTTCTGCTTAGTAGGTTAGCTGATGCTCTCGGTGTTTGGAAACCGACGGAAGATCATTGCTCCTGTACAAATCAGAAATAATAGGCTTTTGCGTAGCGCGTCAGTTCCGCAGGCCTGATAGGTTCCATCAGCTGGGAAAGCAGTCAAAACATCGGTTAAAAGTAGGTGTGGAACTTACACCCTCCTCTTTTAGAAGGAAAAAAATTGAGTCCTATGCATCCTGGACAAAGGAAATATAAAACAAAAATTAGTTATGGAGTAAAAGTGATTTTTTTTTTCGGAAAGAAAGAAACTGTTGTGCAATGATAGCAGAAAGAACTTCTTTAAAACTGCAACGAATGCTAAGGAGAACATTAATTGCAAACATTAACTCCTGTCTATCGGGGACCTTCCCAACCTCCACACATGCACCGTCTTCTCTAGGCTACGTGTCCTGTTGCTTCTCATTCAAATTTCGTTTCTTAAGGTAACAGCGTGTAATTATTTCCAGGACTTCATAAAATTTCGAAGACTGTAAAAGGAACAGAACAGTAGAAGGCGTATATAACGCACACACACACACACAAAAAAACCCCGAACAAACTGTGCATAGGCACCAAACTTGTGAGCCCAACAGCTTTCCTTTCCAACTTGCAGTTTATTTCTTATAACGAAGTGAATTTCTCCGTCATTTTTATCCGCGCCGGGGTTCGAACCCGGGTCCACTCATTCCGGAATAAGTTGCTCTACCAATTAAGCTACGCGGACATTTGTTCTGATTCCTATCTGCCTTTATGTCGTGTGCGTCCTGCTGGCAGGTACGTCACATCTCCTCTCCTGGTACGTTACATCATCTCCCCCTTATTTATTTTTTTCGAAGTGCTGGAGAAAGGATTCTCTGATTTTTCCTATCTCGCGGTGTGGAAATAACATCACACCATTGCGAGATTGTGAACGGTCGGGTCATCCGGATAGTTCGGGCGCCATTATAACGAAGTGAATTTCTCCGTCATTTTTATCCGCGCCGGGGTTCGAACCCGGGTCCACTCATTCCGGAATAAGTTGCTCTACCAATTAAGCTACGCGGACATTTGTTCTGATTCCTATCTGCCTTTATGTCGTGTGCGTCCTGCTGGCAGGCACGTCACATCTCCTCTCCTGGTACGTTACATTCTTCAATTTGCACATTTACCAGATCTTACTGCAGAGTTTTTAGTGATGGACGCCTGAGTCATTAATTCATGTAATTACAGTTTTTAGATACGCGTTGAATTTTATAACAGGGGAGGAGTTGAAGAAAATCAAGTTTAAAATGACTTTAAACTATCGTTCTTACAGAACTTTACAACTTATATATCTGTTCAACGCTTTTACAACGAGATTTGTTTCTTTTTTTTGGTTGGAGGTTTTTTTTTTTTTTTTTTTTTTTTTGATTGGAGGTTTAACGACCACCGTGAGCAACTCAATGGGCTATAAGCAGTCGCCCGTCCCTAATTTAGGGTCACTGGTTCCAGGGAAGGGAGAGAGCCAGTACCGTAAGACAAACACAACATCCATGCCTCACCGGGATTCGAACCCGGACCCCTTACGGCCGAACGATCAGAGGCCATCGCCTTAGACCACTGCGCCACCGGGGCGGCGAGATTTGTTTCGTACCTGTCTTTAGAAATTACAACTTAGCATATCCTTCTCAGAAAACTTTCAATGATTTCTCTACTGGAGGTTTAACGACCACCGTGAGCAACTCGATGGACTATAAGCAATCGCCCGTCCCTAATTTAGGACCACTGGTTCCAGGGAAGGGAAAGGACCAGTGCCGTAAGACAAACACAGCATCCATGCCTCACCGGGATTCGAACCCGGACCCATCTCGGATGAATTATCAGAAGCCACCGCTTAGACCACTGCTTTCACTTTATTGAACAAATTAAGCAAGTACATAAGGCCTGGATTTACAGCGCCAAACAGAAAAAAATGAAATGACAACATATATACAGCGAGGATGATATATGTACAAATGAAAAATGTACTATTTACAGTGATAACAAATTCATATTCGAGGGATTGTTTCACATACTTAAGTGGATACAACAAAGAGAAACAGGTGAAACAGTATAGGCAGACACTCCGTAAAATGAGACAATATGTGCAGTACCATGAAATATAGTGCAATCGAGACAATAAGTATATCCGTGACACACGGCAGACAAGGTAAAGGCATATTGTGATAAGTGCATGTGAAACAGATGTGTATCAGATGAGCAAAATAGTAATGTATGTACAACAGGCGCTGGCTACCGTGGTCTCAATGATTTGAGTTACGGATACTGTAAACTTCGTCTTTAAATCGTCGACATCTAGTGAGGAAGTGAAGTATACAACGTCTTTTAAATACCCCCACAAAAAGAAATTCTATTGGGGCCACTTTAGGTGATCCTAGAAGTTAGAGAACGGGATCTAACTTGTCGGCCTAATGGTCTATATATATATATATATTTTTTTTTTTTTTTGGCTTTTCATATTCCGTAAAAGGGAAGATAAGTCATAACCCCACGGAAGTATTCCCAAAGCCACACGTTGAAAAACAAGAAGAATGAAACAAGACAGCGAACAACAGACAGTTCGCCTCGAGGCAAGAGATAAGACACAGATAATTCGAAGTCAAGGGGTCACAGTTCATGTAGACGATCATGGTTAAGTATAGTAGGTAGGTGAGTCATATACAGTAGTTGTATAAGAATTTCCAGAATTTGCAACAATAATTCGGATTTCCGTGATCACATAAGTATCCTATTAAATAGTTTTCTAGACAACCAAATTCCAGCTCTTTTCATTAAAACAGTTTTAAGAAAAATCGTTCTGAAAAATAGAGTTAGGTTAGCAGGTCTGTTTTAATTTCTTCACAGTTAATAAAATGATTCTGGCCAATGAAAGCCTTCTTGGAAGTTGGTCTAGAGGATGTATATTAACTAACAACTGGTACCTTTAGTGCTATAGACAGGACAGTCTTATTAAAAATAAAAATAATAAAATATTAAAAATCACAAAAAAAGTTTATAATTTGAATTAAAAAAACTGATAAAAAATTATAAAGTAAACTAGATATTCTATCTCAAGAACAGCTAACATAAAAATGGTAAAATTTACGTTAAACTTAATAAGTAACTGTTTTTGTCTGTAGATGTACACTAAGGTATATTAATACAGGTAAAAATTATTAAATACACATCAGGTATATTTGATAATAATTTTCGTGTATTCTGGTGAGTTATTCTTCTTTTACTGGACAAACAGGTCATCATTCTCGGTTTGGAATTTTTGATTGGAGGAATTTCGTGTGCAGCGTATTTTTTGTGCGGGACAGTCTTCAGGCTATCTCCTCCCTGACTGCTGTTTTTCGGTCGGCCATTTTGCCCGTAAGGAGATAGAGGTTCGCAGCATTGTAGGTGGCCTCTTTCATTTGTTTATATAAAGGATCTTTGTATACTTCTTGTCGTTTTCGTTTAATACTGAAAAAATATTTTTTCTTGTTTGGCATTGATACAGCTTGAATTTTTTATTTATATATATAAAAAAATTTCTTTCATTTATATTGGCCATGCGCAAGTTTCTGTGCTCCTTTTATGGGTGATTGCTGTTCTCTCGAACTCGTGGTGTTCGTCGACTTTCGGAGTTTTTTTTTTTTTTTTTTTTGAGGTTTAACGACTACCGTGAGCAACTCAATGGGCTATAAGCAGTCGCCCGTCCCTAATTTAGGGTCACTGGTTCCAGGGAAGGGAGAGAGCCAGTGCCGTAAGACAAACACAACATCCATGCCTCACCGGGATTCGAACCCGGACCCCTTCGGACGAATGATCAGAGGCCAACGCCTTAGACCACTGCGCCACCGGGGCGGCACTTTCGGAGTTGGGCGGAATTATTTTCAGTTGTTGTAATCATCTTAAAGCATTCCTAGAATACTGTGTAAATATTGCAACTTTTATTTTTAATTTTTAAGTACCTTTACCAATGCATTATATTACGTGTTTTTGTCTTATTGCATTCCGTGTTTCGTAGGAACTGTCTGTAAAACGTTCTTATTTGCTCCCGTGGTCTCTGTTTTTTATTCTTTTTTATTTTTTATTTAATTTTTGGAAGTTCTTTTTCCCAGGGAATGACACTTTTTAAGTGCTTTTTATTTTGGTTCCTGGTTGGAAGTTCACTTGGGCGGTAAGGTAGCTTACCACGTGTCGAACCTGTCGTTTTGCTGTGGGTAGCAAGTGGTTTTATAGTTAATCTATTCTTAATTGTAGTCTTTCTAGTTTTTTTTTATTCTAGGTGTTCCTAAGTTACATATACACTGACGGGGAAAAAATCCCAACACCACGAAAAAATAGTTTTAGATGAATGAAATGGCGGCAATACATTTGTATAGGTAACATATTTAATCGATTAAGGTTTCAAGATCACAGCTTATTGTAAGCGGTGGAAGAGCCGTTTTAAATGTGAAATGCTGGTACATTAATAACCGTTCATGCATTGTGTCGTACAGGTGCTGGATGTCAGTTTGTGGGATGGAGTTCCATGCCTGTTGCACTTGGTCGGTCAATACAGGGACGGTTAATGCTGGTTGGGGGGGGGCGCTGGAGTTGTCGTCCATTGATGTCCCATACGTGTTCGATTGGTGAAATATCTGGTGATCTAGCAGGCCACGGCAACATGTCGACTCTCTGTAGAGCATGTTGGGTTACAACAGCGGTATGCGGACGAGTGTTATCCTGTTGGAAAACACCCCCTGGAATGCTGTTCATGAATGGCAGCACAACAAGTTGAATCACCAGACCGACGTACAACTGTGCCGTCAGGGTGCGTGGGATAACCACGAGAGTGCTCCTGCTGTCATAGGAAATTGCTCCCCAGACCATAACTCCAGGTGTAGGTCCAGTGTGTCTCGGCCGCAGACAGGTTGGTTGCAGGCGCTCACCTGGCCTCCTTCTAACCAACACACGGCCACCACTGGCACCCAGGCAGAACCGGCTTTCATCAGAAAACACAACAGATCTCCACTCCGTCCTCTAATGAGCTCTAGCTTGACACCACTGACGTCGCAAGCGGAAGTGGTTTGGAGTAAGTGGAATGCATGCTACAGGGCGTCTGGCCATCACCCCCTAATAGCTATTAGGGGGTGATGGTCTGGCTCAAGCTGTCCTTCAAGTAATCGATTTGCAACAGTTCGTTGTGTCACTGTTGTGGCAACTGCAGCTCAAATTGCTGCCGCAGACGCGGTACGATGCGCCACGGACATACGCCGTACACGGCGGTCATCCCTCTCAGTAGTGCCACGTGGCCGGCCGGAACCCGGTCTTCTTGAGGCAGTACCTTCCCTTGACCACCGCTGCCAACAATCATGCACAGTGACTACATTCCTGCCAAGTCGTTCTGCAATATTGCGGAAAGAAAATCCACCTTCTCGTAGCCCTATTACACGACCTTGTTCAAACTCCGTGAGCTGTTGATAATGGCTTCTGCGTCTTCTTAAAGGCATTCTTGACTAACATCAACGCCCTACGTCGAATCTCAACGATAACTAACGGTCACGAACGTTACAGCGCGTATTTACAGCAAACCTGCTTTGCATGTTCCGAGGGGGCTACTAGCGCCACACGTATGCACCGAGCGCGAAATTTACATACACGTCATCTTACAGATGCACTCTCACCGCCTACCAACTGTCGTTTATCTAACACAACCCCTTCTTGGTGTTGGGATTTTTTTTCCGTCAGTGTATATTTCTTTGTAGTAGGGTTTGCCTTGTTTACTGGGTCTAATGTTCTAAGCCTTCTCACAATATTTGTGAGCTCTTTGCCAATGTTTTTCTGGTTTTTGTGGGAAATGATGAGTATGGGTTGGTCCAGGAATGTGATAGATGTATGAAAAAACTTTTGCTTAATTATTTAGTTTCAGCACCTTTGAGGGTGGCTATGTGATTTGGATTTTTTGGGGACTTATACTTGCATCTATGACTTTGCAGAAACCCATTTTCAACTAGTTCTTTGTGGTAGTGAGAAAATGCAGAGTTTTGCTGGTTCTTGATAAAGCCAAGGCTCGGCATTTTCGACACTTTCTGCATTCCGGTTTTATTATTTTTTATTCTCTTTGCTTGTTGGCTTTTGAGTTTTTTATTTTTTATTTATTATTATTATTATTATTATTATTATTATTATTATTATTATTATTATTATTTTTGTTGTAGTTTCTGCTTTGTAGGTTATATATACACAGTCAAGTCACATTATTTTGACCACCTCCTATTTTTTGAGGTCCACAGCGCGTAGCCAATGAAAGGAGGCACGTGTCGTGAGCTGGCTTGAAGGGTATATAAGGTGTGCTGTGGGCATTCTGAAATCATATTACTCGTTGCTGTCATGGATAAAAGAAGAGATTTATCAGATTTGCAAAAAGGGATGATTATCGGCTTTCGGGCCAAGGGTGGCAGTATTTCTGAAACAGCACAGTTTGTGAACTGTTCGCGTGCTGCTGTGGTTAACGTGTATCGTGATTGGAGAAATGGCACCATTGCGAATAAGTGACGTGAAAACTGCGGAACACCACGTGCCATTAATGTGAGAGGTGAACGTCGGCTGCGAAGGCATCAAAAGTTGAGTTCCCCAGGATAATGGGGAACTCAACGTTAAGCGAGAGCCGATCGACATGCTACAGTGGAGCAATTCACTGGCCGAATGAACCAGGGGGCCACAGGAAGTGTGTCTAAAACGACAGTTGAGCGAATTCCGCTGCTCATGAGGCTTCGATGCAGACGGATGGTCACTGCATCTATGCTAACGAAGGTGCATCGGCAGAAAAAGGTTTATATTTTCACGGTAGTACCGGAATTGGAGCTCCGTTGATTTGCAAAGGATTGCCTTCTTCGATGAGACCTGTTTCCTGCTTCATCGAACGGATGGGCGTTGGTGTATAAGGCGAGAAACAACGGAGAACAAACAATCTTCAACCATTGCTGGAAGAACACAAGCTGGTCACGGGAATGTTTTCGTGGTATTCCTGTGCTCACTCATACCTGTGGAAGGTACTATGGACCGAATTAGTTAGGAATCCATCCTTGCAGCCCACGTACACCCATACATGCTGATTGTCTTCCCTGGGGCAGATGGGATCTCCCAGAACGACAATGCGACGTGTCACATAGCTAGAAATGTCAGAGAGCGGTTGGGAGAGCACGATGAAAACCTCAAAGTACTTCCCTGGCCCCATAATTCCCCCGACTTAAACCCAATTGATCATCAGTGGGACCACCTCGATCGTTTGTTTGCGCTATGGATCCTCCACCACGCACCCTCCAGCAGCTGTCAGATGCACTGCTGTCAGCATGGCTCCATGTACCTACGAACACCTTCCAGTACCTTATTTAGTCACTCACAGCCCGTCTAGCTGCTGTCACAGCTGCACACGGCGGTTACTCTGGATATTATCCGGTGATCACAATAATGTGACTCGACAGTGTATATACATATATATTTATATATACATGTATTATACATAAATATATTCATTAGGCAGATCATTCACAATTTTGCCCCATTGCAGAAGTTCTTCGCGCCGTGCAAGCTGACAATATGCCAGTTCTGGTACAATAAATAGTTGTAGCTTATAAATATAACTAATATTTGCCGGTTCTCGCTCTTGAATTAAGGAAGTGTTGCAAAAGCGTTTCATACTTTCGGAATATTTCCTATTGTTTCTGGAACTCATGTTAATAAAACGTGTTTCGAAGAGTGCTTCACAAAACCGCAACGTTTGAGACCATTTCCGAAGCACATATTAAGATAATATTTTTTTTAGGACATATGGGATTGATTTTGAAATTCGTAATAAGAAAATTTTACTGCAAAACTGAGTCATTTGTTTATATTTACTATTCTTTCTATACTTGGAATATGCAGCTATCCGTAGTTTTTTTTCGAATCAGTTAAAGCATCGTACATATTTCCAGGATTTCACAAAATAATATCTTCAAGAATGAATACAATTTCAAATGTTAGACAGTGAAAGCTTAAGAAAGTGTATGCATTTTGTATGATTTAAATCTTTATTTGTTCGTTTTCAGGTGAATAAATTCCCTCGTGAAGACAATACAGTTAATCGAAATGAGTTCGTGTACTAAGGAATGCTACTCTTACGGGACGTTTGGTAAATTACTTTCTTTCGATATTTTTTAAACATGTGTCACAGTTTTGAATGACTAATAATACTTCATCGATAATTTATTCAGAATGAAACCATTCACAGCTGCTTATTATTGGGATGTCATACCTTGTTGAATATCAACGGTTCTAACCTGATATGTATCGTATTTACATTGGGGAAAGGAAATTAGGCTGATTTAATTCGTTTCTTCATCCTTTTTTTTTTTTTCCTGTTTTGAGACCTCAATTTCTTAAAGAAGACAGGCTGTGCTTCCAACCTGAGACTAAATTCTCAGATAATCTCTGTACTTCAACAAAGATTTTGGGCTAATTTTCGATATCGGCACTGGCTGTAATTCCGGATCTATCTTGTGAGACGATCCATCACAATCCAAAATTTCGGTAATTTTTGTTTTGAAGTGTTGACATAAAAATCAGCCATAGGGAATACACACTGAAGTACCAAAAGTCATGGGACACGTACCTAATATCGTGTAGAGCCTCCTGTAGGTAAGTGCAGAAACTCGACGTGGCATTTATTCCACAAGTGGCCGGAAGACTTCTGGAGAGCTGTTGAGCCATATCATCTGAACAGTCGCTCACAGTTCCCTGGTATTTTTAGGGACAGGATATTAGGTGCGAATGGACCTTTCCACCATGTCCCGTAAGTGCTCTATTGGGTTCATGTCGGACGAACGTGGTGGCCACACCATCCGTCGCAACTGTTCAGAATGCTCCAGGAAGCAATTTTGGACCACTTGCTTGGGCTCCATGGCATGGTGCATTGTCCGCCTGGAAAATCCCATCGTTGCTGCGGTACATGAAGTCCATTAAGGCTGCAAATAGTCACCAGCAGATTAACAAAGCGATTGTCGGTTAATGACGTGTTTTCGAGGACAAGAGGACCCAAACCAGGCCACGTAAAGCACATGTATGAACCACCACCGTCTTGCACAGTGCTTTGTTGACAGCTTGAGTCCATGGCCTCATGGCGTCTGCACCACACCCGAACCCCACCATCAGTTCGTAACAATTGGTAGCGTGACTTATCGGAACACACCATATGTTGGCAGTTTTCCAGATTCCAATTACCGTGTTCACGAGCCCAGGTGAGGCACTGTGTCCGATGTCGTGGTGCTTACAAAGGTACTCTGGTAAAGTTTCTGCTCTCATACCCTGCGGACGCTAAATTACGCTGCACTGACCTGATGGATATGTCTCTGGTACCTTCTGCATTCAATGTGGATTTTATTTGAGCCAGTGTCGCTTGTCTGGTAGCGTGGACAATCCTGGTCAGACGCCGTTGGTCACAGTCATTCAGCACTCGTGCTAGGCTCCTGCGCTGTCCACGGTGGGTGGTAATGCCTTCAATGAGATATTCTCGGTACACATGTGACACTGTGGATCCAGGAATGTTGAATGTTCGCACAAGTTCGGAAACTCAATGTCCAGTCCGTCTGGCTCCCACTACCATGCCTCGTTCAAACTCCGATAATTTACGTCGACTTGTCATAGTCCTACTGGCGGTTGTTCAGCCTGACTCATGAGATTGCACCTCGTAACTGATAAAAATCGTGGCATGCGTCGAAGCCTTTATACGACGACAGCGCTAGTTAAAAATTTGCATACAACTACTCCATGAGTTTTGGCACTTCAGTGCAGAAGACAGTGTCTAAAACTGAAGGACCAATTATATTAGCTCCAAGGCAGGCTGTTTCTACTAAAACATGCATGATGATATTTAAGGACAAAATTAAGTATATCGTGATTGGGAAAATATCGCAGAAGCACGTAATAGCAAATGATCACGACCTTTGATTTATGAAATTGTGGCTATTTAACCAATGGGTTATATAGCCCATGTTTCTGCTTACGTAAAGGTTCCACACGGCTCCGGTGCGCGAGTGGACAGGGTCAGGAATTGGACCAATTTCGCGTCCAGAAAGAGGTACCGAATGTGTGTTTGACCTCCGCGCTGGTTCTTTCCTTTCTCTGAAACCAGTGGTCCTAAATTAGGGGCGAGCAACTCCTTAGAGACTTAGATGCCCATGTGGGGTTCGTAAGAAAACAACAAAAAATAGCGCCACAAAAGCACACGCCTCAGGGCATTCGTACATGGGACGGACGGACAAATCTGTCTGTCTTTCACCCTTTATTCCTTGAAATAAGGGTTGATCATGGCGCACGATTAAGATAGAACGGACGAAATGAAAATTCCAGAATTATGAGAGATAAATACAAAGTATAGATTTCCGGATTCTATCTAGAATGAAAGCTTTTTATAATTCTACTTTAATAATGATAATTATGATTAACATTTAAAGCTTATTTCAATCCATAACTGAGTTCAAACATTCATGTCGTTGGTATGTTATCACTGCATCTTCATGTTCGAAGACAGCTAAATTTTCCATGGTTTTGAAGCAATATTTTACAATCTTCATCTGGTTCGGGAACAAACTTTAAGTGTACCTTTTGTTTGTCAATTTTCAATAAAATTCTGCCAAAATCAATAAGATGTAAAACAAAAATTGCTATTTGCACTGAAGAGATCTATTCAAAATGTTCACACATCAACAGTCTAAATACACTAGTGTGCAAAAATTAAGGACGAAGAGGAGAAATTAGCATAACAACGGAACGAGCAGGTAGAACGGACCGAAAGACCACTCAAGAGATAGAGTAGGGTTCGGTATGTATGCAAGCATGACGTAGAGGGGAGGGGGGTCGGAAGGGTATAACGCACACGGGCGGTGTATGCACAGCAATTCGATGAAAGCTATTGCACGGTATACATCGGTTTGAACTACGTCGAGTTGCTGCCACAGTGTGATATGGCCAACAGCCAATCCAGTAGATGACATCTTGATGACTTTGCCCGAGGTCGCGTCATTGGGAAGATGGAAGAAATTCGAAGTGGGACTAGTGTGGCCGAGGAGTTCGGGATCACTCACGGCATCGTTTCACGAGCTTGGAGAGCAATTCAAACGACAGGAACAGCTGTCCGAGAGTTAAGCAGTGGTCGTCCACGAGCAACCACGGCGGCCGACGACCGGTATATTGTCCTACAGTCGAGAAGAGACAGACGGCAGACAGCGGGAGAAATGGGAAGGCCCATGCAACAGACAACTGGACGTCCGTGATCGCGTTTTACCGTGGCCAGGTTGCTGCACAAAGGTGGTCTATTTGCACGACGACCAGTACTGCGTGTGCCATTAACGCCTGTTCATCGGAGACGGCGGTTTCTGTGGTGCCAGGAACACAAGAACTGGACACGTCAGTAATGGGGTCGAGTTCTCTTTACGGATGAGAGCCGATTTAGTCTGACGAGTGATTCTGGACGTATACACATCTGGAGAGAGCAGGGAACACGCAATCACACCTCCAACATCATCGAAAGGGACCGGTTTGGAGATGGCGGAGTTCTCGTTTGGGGCGGTATCATGTTTAGTAGCCGTACTGACCTCCACATCTTCCAAGGAGGTTCATTCACTGGTGTCCGCTATTGTAGCGAGGTTGTCCTGCCTCACGTGCGTCTGTTTAGAGGTGCTGTGGGTCCTGAGTTCCTCTTCATGGACGACAACGCTATACCTCATCGTACAGTGGCTGTCGCAGAACTGTTGGAGAGTGAAGATATTCAACGCATGGATTGGCCCGCAAGATCCCCGGACCTAAATCCAATCGAACACGTGTGGGACCTTCTCGGGAGACGCCTGGCAGCACGTCACTAGCCGCCAGCAACGATTCCACAGCTGCAATTGGCGCTACAAGAGGAATGGGCCGCGAGGCCTCAACAGCTCCTTGACAACCTCGTCCTCAGCATGGACAGACGTTGTAAATCCTGCAACGCACTCAGGGGTGATCATATCCCCTACTAAAGACTGGATTTTTCTTGGCAGCCGCCTGTCACATGGACGTTTCTGTCTTCTGTCCAGTTGTGTTCGAAGCTACCTTTTCAATAAAGTGCCTTTGTATCCTTTGGATTCCTTGTTTGGACGGGTTTGCTCACTTGTCCCATATGTTTACATTTTGGGGATCTTATGGTGTGATTTGAGTCGATGTGGAGCACTTCTGCACGACGTTACATTCGAAAAACCGTGTCGTCCTTAATTTTTGCACGCCAGTGTAATAAGCTTTTAAGAGACTTTTACAACGTCAGATTTATTGATATTCGACTGTTGTAACACGTTAATAATTTTTTTGCAGGACAAATGAATGCCATTAAGTGAAATATACAATGACTGACTAATTTTTTAGATCATTTCAAGAACATCGGATGATATATGTCATCCATTTTCAAGTCACTGCATAATAAAGTGAACGAAAATACTCACAGTTTGCAATACTTTAATGGAGATCTTACGGGAAAGCAACGTGATCTAAAGGGCATTGAGCTTCAGATGAGAGTGGTTGTTCGGGAGAGGGGTGCAGGGCCGTCTAAAAACTATAAGGACATGACATTAGAGAGGTCAGTTCCCTCCGTTTATGGCGTCACTCACATGGTACACGGCCTGATATGTCTTAACGTCATATACGACAGCGTTGGAAACCAATCGGAAGCTTTGGAATCCTAGTGACTTCACTAAAAGAGGGAACTCATCTCTCTATTCTTTTATTTTTGTATTGGAGGTTTAACGACTACCGTGAGCAACCCACCAATGGGCTATAAGCAGTCGCCCGTCTCTAATTTTGGGCCACTGGTTCCAGGGAAGGGAGAGAGCCAGTGCCGTAAGACAAACACAACATCCATGCCTCACCGGGATTCGAACCCGGACCCATCTCGGTCAATGATCAGAAGCCATCGCTTAGATCACTGTGCCACTGGAGCGGCATCTCTCTAATGTCATGAGCTTGTATTTTTAAGACGTCCTTGAGTGGAGCGTGGATCAGAAAAACTGCTGCGCTTGTAAGAAAGATACAATAACAAAAACACACGTGGTGGTTGATGCAGCAAAAAAATCGGTAGTGAGTGCATGACCTGCGGTCCAAAACGGCAAGTTGATACCTGAGGTGAGAGGAAAAAATAACTACATTCGTATGGCTACAACGCTGTATAACACAAAGGCGGGTACGGTGTCAGAGCGGAATGTACTGTAGCGTTTGAGTGTCTCAAATATCGCCATCTTTTTTAGTGAGGTTTAACAACCACCGTGAGCAACTCAGTGGGCTACAAGAAATCGTATGTCCTTAATTTTGAGCTACTGGTTCCAGGGAAAGGAGAGAGCCAGTGCCGTATGACAAACACAACATTCATGCCTCACTAGGATTCAAACCCGGGCTTGCTTGGACTAATGGTCATAAGCCAGCGCTTAGATCACTCACTGCTCTACCATGTCAGCGAAATAAACATCACCAGTATTTCAGATAACTGAGGACTTGAATCAGTAACCACGCCAAATGGTTTTCCACAGCACAGTGCCTCGTACATGGTATCATCTACATTACAATAGCAGGAGACCTGAGCTTACGCTGTTGCAATCTGTAGCAAATATTGGGTTGGAAAGAAAGTAATGTCCGATGACGAGGTACTCGAAGTCGAAGCCCCGGCCACGGGGCACATTTGCAACTGAGATTGCGCAGCCGATCGGCATGACATCGGCAGGTAGGTAGTTTGAGGCAGTGGCAGTTAGCCGTCAGAAGGCGAAGAGTGTAAGCGCCAGCCAATGGAAGTGGACAAGGGGCACATCCGCCATTGCATGCTGTATAAATTTTGTCGCGATAGCACCCATGCAAGTGCTGTAAGGAACATTACCAATGTGTACCCCAATGCCATATCACATCGTCAGTGTTTTCGTTGGTTCAAACGGTTTCGAGAGGGAAATGTGGATCTGTCAGGCCGTACCAAAGCAGGAAGACCCGCAACAGTGGATATGGACATGCTGAAGACCTTAGTGGAGAACGACAGACGTGCGACCACGCGGGAGTTGGCCGAACAGCTGACGAGCATTATCAGGCACATGCGTCAACTTGGTGAGGTGCCCAAGAGGTGGAGTTTGAGTTCCTCATCAACTCACGGTTGAGCAGAAAGCAAATCGCACGATCGCATGCGTTTACCTGCTTGCACATGACCAAGTTGAACCGTTCTTGGGCCGTATTGTGACAGGTGATGAGAAATGGGCCCTGTAGGACAATGCCAGCGCTCGGAAACAATGGTTGGACTCAAAACAGAAGCCCGTGCCGACCCCGAAAACCAGCTTACACGCACGTAAGGTCCTGCTGTCTGTTTGGTGGGATACGCGGGATGTCGTGTTTTTTGAGCTGCTGGCGGACAACACTACTATCACCGCCGATGTGTACTGCAGTCAGCTATACGATTTGCAACCATCGCTCACTTTGAAACGACTAGCACTGTTGAACCGCAAGGGCGTCCTGCTACGGGGCGATACCTCACACAGCACGGGTGGCCAGCCACAAGATCAGGGACCTGGGCTGGGAGCTGGCCGCACTTAGCCTATTCACCGGACATTTCCCCAAGCGACTACCACTTTTTCCTGTCGTTGGGGCATTTTCTGGACTGAAAAATAAAATGAGACATTTTAAAATTACGCTATATTAATCTACATTGTCAGATCAAATTGAAGTTGATTGAGTTGAAGCGACAAATATAATTCCCGCACTTCGTCGAAATGCGTGCTGATGGCAAAAATTAATATAATTTATCAAAAAACAAAAAAACAAAAAACAGCTATCGTTTAAACAAATAAGATAGGATCATAGGAAATGCCATTTTCAATTATTCATGGTTGAAGTACCGAGGTTCTTTAAAGACACGTACATTACTAAATGAGTAATGCAATTTTCAGAAAACTCTTACCTTATTACTCTGTATCTTTACTTCTAAGAAGGCCGCCCCGGTGGCGCAGTCGTCTAAGCGATGGCCTCTGATCATTCGTCCGTAAGGGGTCCGGGTTCGAATCCCGGTGAGGCATGGATGTTGTGTTTGTCTTACGGCACTGGCTCTCTCCCTTCCCTGGAACCAGTGACCCTAAATTAGGGACGGGCGACTGCTTATAGCCCATTGAGTTGCTCACGGTGGTCGTTAAACCTTCAATCAAAAAAAAAAAAAAAACTTCTAAGAAGAAAGATTCTTTTGCTGGCCACGTTCTACAGTTCATTGTAATTTGTTTTAGTGGCTAGTGGGAGCTTTCAGCTTTATAGCTCAAATGAGGTGAGAGTGCGATAGCAGTCTAGTGCAGGGTTTTCCAAACACCACCGGTCCGTCACGAGGTTTCTGCCGGTCCGTGGAAACGGAAGAAAACGTGAGAAATGGTAGAGATTTCCGAATTTCACCAGTAAAATCAGGGCTGCACAAACGTCCTTGTGTGACAGCGCCCAAACTGAGCGCTGCACATTTAGGTCGAAAACCCATTCCCTAGTTTATTTATTTATTTAATTATTATTTTATTTATTCATTTATTTATTCATTTATTTATTTATTTATTTATTCATTTTTATTAATTCATGAATTTTTTTGAAGAAGAAGTACGTTTTATTTTGCTATATACTTTCGGGTGAATCTTTTCTTTTTTTCCCTCTCCGTCCCCCCTCTCCCAGCACAAGGCGTCACAGGACAGACCGACACTGTAAGGAGTAAACGCTGGCGACAGCCATCGGCGAGCTGGCTTTGTAGTATATTTTATTGGGGCAATAGAAGTGTCCACCGTCTATAGGATCAACAATGCGTGTTGGCCCGACCGTAGACTTGTTGGAACCAGAGCTAGCAGTTTAATTGGGGTAAGGATTTACGGCCGGGAGTAGTATCACGCGGGAAACGAGGGGTTCTCAGAATTTCACTGGAACGGGTAAGAATCTTGGCCCCCTAACGAATGGAAAATCAAAATGTTAATTTTCCGACCAGTAAGATCTACGCTGGGGAATTTAATTCAGGGAGGCTTGCGTTTGCCAGCTAGTGATTGGATGATGGGATGTTTTGAGGTAGTGTGGGTCTTCTTAGGGGTCGTCGAAAGATTTTTACAAGGGAAGAGAAGAACTTCGTCACTTTCATCTTTTCACTTGTTCTTCTAAGTCGAGGTGCTTGACTTGCACTTTTTTATTACTGGTGACTTGTCACTTGGGGTTTTTTTTGGTGGTCCAAAACGTGGACGCAGCCATGATGTATCAGAGACTGGCAGCATGACGAGAGCCAGCACCAAGTTTGACGGACCGGGGCAGACATCGCAGACCAGTACCCTAGGTGGAGGAACCACGATAACAGTGTTTGGCGGACGAGAATTCTCCCGGCTTAGGAGTGGTCAGCAGCGCGATATCTAGGCCAGATTCAGAGGTTAAGGTAGGAAATCCATCCTATTCTTTCTTTTGGTGTCCCCTCATACCATGTTTATCAGATCAGTCCATACGAGTCTTCCGTTAGAGTAAATAATTTTATGAGCAAATAAGTAATTTAGTACAGGTTCCTGTCAGAGAGTCGTAAATCATTTTTTTTGCTAGTATCATGAGCGTATATTTATTATTATGCCAAATCATAACCAATAAATTGTTTTTGTTGTTAATTTTGTCTCAGTTCCATGATGAGTGTGTCGTTAACTACAATAGGTGTGCTCAACCCTAGATTATTTGGAGAATTTATATATCTTTTGGAACCGGAACTTAGAAAAGCACTTCGCCGCCCCGGTGGCGCAGTGGTCTAAGGCGCTGGCCTGTGATCATTCGTCCATAAGGGGTCCGGGTTCGAATCCCGGTCGGGCATGGATGTTGTGTTTGTCTTACGGCACTGGCTCTCTCCCTTCCCTGGAACCAGTGACCCTAAATTAGGGACGGGCGACTGCTTATAGCCCATTGAGTTGCTCAAGGTGGTTGTTAAACCTCCAATCCAAAAAAAAAAAAAAAAAAAAAAAAAAAGAAAAGCACTTCACTTATGCTTTTTATTTTAAATCTAGACGTTCACAAAAATATTGCGGCACACAGCGGACCCTTTGACTCCCAAAGGAAAATCTGCTGTGTGAAACACAACGCCCCGTCAGTGGATTCTGAAGCTGCGTCAACCCTAAATCAGGGAATCGCAGAATCACAATTCACTCGACACCCCCTTGGCTCCCAATATTACGCCGGGTGAACCCAATTAGGAACTCGAGCGATAATACTTTTACATAAAAGCAACTTCGTGCCGGTCGGGCCGCGAAGCATTTTGTGAAATTTTACTGGTCCGCGGCTTGCTTGTAAGAGTCTCTGGGAACCAGTGGCATTGGTCTAGTGTCCTGGTAATCCCGAATCGGCGTTATGTTGTGATTTATCAATTCGCTGTCACTCGTCCGGTACAATCGATCTGTCAGCTATTGTGTTAAAATTAAAATTTCAGCCAGTTTCATAAAAAATTCGCAAAGATACGTTTTTCACTTTTTTTATTGATCTGCTAGAGATTCGCCGCCCACGCACGCAAAAAAACAAACTGACCGCGTGTGATTACGAGAGAATGCAGTAGTAGCTGTGACGTCAGCGTTCCAGAGAGATCTGGGTGATTATATACACTGCTGGCCACCCAAAATGCAACACCAAGAAGGACACGAGATAGCAAAGTCAGATTTACTGGACACATAACAGATACAAAGATGAAACCGATTGAGCTTACAGGCCCATGTGACTTGCGGAACACGCAGACATCAATAGTTCGTGTGGCCCCCATGGCTGGCAATAACGGCCGCTACACGCCGCGGCATCGAACGAAAAGAGGCTTTGGATGTGGGCTTGGGGTATGTCGGTCCAGGCTGCTTCCACACGTTGCCACAGTTCATCAGGCGTAGCCGCGGGTGGTGCTTGCCGGACCACTCGGTTGCCGATCAGCGGCCAGACATGTTCGATGGGCGACATATCGGGAGAACATGTGGGCCACGGCAGCAGTGACACCTGGTGGGCAGCGAAGAATTGTTGCACGATGCGTGCCACGTGCGGGCGCGCATTGTTCTGTTGAAACGTGGCCGCTTGCAGGTCCTGCAGGTAAGGGAGGAGGAGTACAGGCTCCAAAACGTCGGAGATGTAGCGGTGACTGTTGAGTGTACCGGTGATGCGTACCAGAGGGGTGCGGGTGTCATATCCAATTGCGCCCCAAACCATAACGCCACGCGACGGACCAGTTAGACGATGCATAATGCAGGCGTCATACAATCCCTCGCCGCAGTTCCGCCACACGCGGATCCGACCATCGTGGTGTTGCAGGCAGAAGCGGGATTCGTCGGAGAAGACAATGTCGTACCATTCCGTAGTCCAGGTGCGGCGTTCAACGGCCCACTGCCGCCGCACTCGCCGGTGGCGTAGCGTCAATGGTAATCGGAGGAATGGGCACCGTGCGACAAGTCCCCGCTCCTGCAGACGACGTCGAACGGTACGTGCTGACACAGGTTGTTGCGCAACACACCCTAATTCCTGCGCTAACGTTCGTGATGTGGCGGAGCGAGCCGTCAATGCCAGCCGCACAACATGCCGGTCCTCTCGTTCGGTGGTGTGCCGCAGCTGCAGCAATCGCTCACGTCGGTCCGTCCATCCCTCCTGCACCCACCGAATCCGTACTCGCCTCAATGGGGCTGAATGTCGTGCCACACGAGCGCCGATGTCTCGGTACGATAAACCGCTGTCGCGATAAGCCACGATTCGTCCTCTGTCGAACTCCAAAACGTGCTGGAATGACTGCCGTATTCTGCGACGAGGCATCAGGAAGCTTCCCAGGCACAGGTCCGACAGCCCAACACACTTCCACTACTTACACCCCGCCTTCTGTGCACCCTTCTTACAGTGCTTCTCGGTGGCGTGCTGGGCGCACATGATTTGCATATGCCCTGCAATGTTAATCGTTTGCATGTCTTCTCGCGGGCGACGGATGCTGCGAATTTCAGGCAAATCGAATGCTTCCTTCTTGGTGTTGCATTTCGGGTGGCCAGCAGTGTATATGCGATGTCATTAATGGAAATTCTCTCTCGGTGATACGATGAATCATCCCGATGGACCCAAGATACTTGAATTCTGTTCACTAAGGCAATAAAATGTAATGATATAAAAATTTAAAAAATGCCATTTTTACATCGTTAAGTGTCATTTATTTTTAATACAAGAAAAAAAATACGAAAAATTCAAAAACATCATACAAACGTGGGCGCGGGGCCCTGTGCGACTGCACACCCATGAAGCCGGCCCTGACCATCAGCAGCTGCATGTAACCACGAAACATCGCTGTTAGGCCTGCATTGCTATGAGGGGTGACCACACTTCCTATTGAGGTACTTTGTCTAATTCATCTGGACACCTTATTTTTCACCGGTTCTGTATGTGGTCATTTTTGTCGGAACGAAGTATTTCTTACGAAATGTTTCCGGGTCTTTCTTTACGTGTAATACCCTACTGTTTGTTAAAATTGCAACACCTAGAAAGAATCACGTTGTACAGCTGAAAATGATATCATAGATTCCTCATGTTACAGGAGATAACTGGTTACATTTGTAGAGCTATACAAAATTTCTCCGCTTCAAAACTCAGTATCGTGTGGCATGTCTCTGCACGGCATGGAATTGAATGGGAGAGGTTTTTCATACCGCCTTGGCCTGCCAGGCTGCTTCTATGCGAGACTAGAGTTCATTTGTGGTGACTGGCGGAGGAGCTTGACGGGCCAGTCGCTTAGCAACACTATCTCAGACATGTTCGATCGGGGACATATCCAGCGAACGTGCAGGACAGGGAAGCAGCGGTATGTGCCGTGCATGGAAGATGTCTTGGACATTCCGGGTCACATGTGGCCGAGCATTGTCCTGCTGGAATATAGCGCGGGGACAATTTGGAAGAAAGGGTATCACTTCTGCCAGTAAACATCTCTGATGTATTGCTGGCTGTTGAGCGTTCCCTCAATTCGTATTAGGCGAGATCGCGAATTGAACCCAATGGAGCCCCAAACTATGACGCTTGGCCGGTATGATGCTGCAAAGTGCATGCTGAAAGTTTCCGTTCCCCACGATGACATTAAGTTGAATCGTGACTAGTCAGAAAACACGACCTGTTGCCAATCAGCTGGCCAAAATCTGTGTTCCAGATCCGATTGCAGCCTAAGGTGTCTGGTTGAGGAACAAAGGACCGTGTAGCAATGGGCTACTGCTCTGTTAAGCAACCGACGTCGAACTGTGCTGGAGGACAAAGCCTGGCTGTGACAGTGCTCTACTGCTGCGCCAACACTGTTGATGTTCCTGTGCGACCGGTCACTGCCATGCGGTAAAGGCATCTGTCATCGCGTGCAGTCAGGCGATTTTGCGGTGCACTTCCCCGATTTCTGTGCATCCGAGCCTCATTTGTACGCATCACGGTACTGGGGTTTCGTCCAGTAGGAGTGGCAATTTCGCGGTAGGAAATCCAGCTTCTCTCATCCCAACAATCCTTCCTCGCTCAAAGTCTGTCAGGTGTTTATAATGCGACCTTCTTCAGCGACAAGGCATAGTGAGACACGAGAAACACCATTTCGACTCAATGTCGGCTCTTCACTGATTGCAACATTTCGTCTGAGCCAGCTATTTATACACAAGACCTGACAGTTCAGATGGCGTTGTTCCGGAACCGCATGCGCATTTTCACTGACATTATAATAATTTGCATGTCCCAACCTGTTGTACATATCTTGTAAGCTTCAAGTTAATACCAACAGTCCTTCGTGGTATCGCAATTTTGACAAATAGTGGTGTATGATACATGTTTTCACCAAATTTTATGACAGATAGTGGTTTTTCTGTTTTTTCCTTAATTTATTAAGACCAGTGTATTAGCTGTTGAAATGAGAGTTTTTGAGTTATTTATGTTTGGCGATTGGGTACCACACTCACTTTTACTTGATATTTGCATTGCAGTTACTGGATTCATATGTTTCGTCATTATGATGATGCTGATCACCACGTTATGCAGTGCAGACCCCAAGCCTGGCATATGTTCTGATTTATGCAGCAAGCTATGCCAAGGCGATTTCTGTAATTCTATATGCAGTTTTTACTGCTAGAAAAGCTGAGAAAGGGTAAGTAACTGTAAAAAAAAAAAAGAAATGTTACATTTTTGTTTATTTTGCTACATGAGTGCGTACACCTACCTTTCTCACCCCCACCCCCACCCCCAGTGATATTCTGCAGGGTGATTCAAAAGTTCTCGAACTCTGAATTCAAATATTTCTACCACGAATACAGTGATGTATAACTATTTTTACATACTGGTAATACTGCCGCTCTTACTTCCAGGTAATGAAAGCCACTTTACAATAGATGCTGGAATTGTCCACCATTCTGTTGAAGACACAAATTCACCCGACGCACAGTGGGGTTTTTGCGTGGAAAATATGGCCAAAAGTCGATTTCGCAAATTTTGCCGTAGGCGTATAATTCTTGCCTCAGAGGGAGCTGAATATAGGGAACGATGGTACGTGATTTTTTTTAACGCCAGTGCGCTGGTGTGGCGCGCAGCTCAGTCGAAAGTTGAGGGTTGCTAGTAGTGCATGTATCTCTTCTAGGCCGTCTCTGGAACATCGCACGTGTATTAGCGATTTGCATGCATTTTAAAGAAACAGCGTAAAGTGTTGCATTATGGAAACTTCTGAGGCACTCATGTACTACACCTTTGAAAGCTTTTTACTTTTATATCATTTATCTTTATGTAGTTATCGCGCTTTGAAAATAATCAATAATTCAGTGATTTCACGAATGATTTTGTTGTACTTCAGGGAGTGTCCCGATGTTTTGTTTTTCACGTTATTACAATGAGTGAAGCTTTGGGTTTATAAAACCAAAAGAATTAGCCGCGGAATCGCGTGGTATTATTTATTTAAGTGCTTGCGTCACAAATACTAATTTTCACATTTTTGTTAACTTTACAAGAAATGTGTTTTTCTTTATTTCTAGAGCCTTCCGAAAATCGATTGACACGGAGACAATTATATGATATTATGCAACAACTCAAAGATGAAGATATCAACTAAAAATGTGAATATATTAAAAAGAGCCGAGATAATTATGCGGAGAAAAATATAAAGCGTTTAAGCACTGAATATCCTATAAAGTCAGGGTTTAAACGCATATGGTTGGCTGCGCACAAGGAAGATGAGACATTAAAAAGAAAAAGAACGAAAGTTGGCTGCAAGAGACTTTAGAAATATCCGTTGCAACAAGTCAGTCGGGGCGACCAAAGACGTCTTTTAGCGACTCAAGCGAACTCAGTAATAGAAAGATGGAAGAAATCCTACAAACACTGGACACCGACGAATTTACTTTTGCCATCCAGATGAAGCTGCGAGTCTCCGGCAAGGAAGATGCTTCAAAAGTTCTCAAGGAAATTACCGAATCTCCTAAAAGCCATGAAATACAGTAAAGCGTACTCCAGTAAACTAAAAAAAAATGAGAGAGAGAGAGAGAGAACAATTATCATCTTTACAAGCTCTTCGTGTATTTGTAGAAGCATGTTTGTCAAGAAGACAGTACGAGATCACCAGGACCAGGGACAAAAGCTCTAACCATGTTACACCGTATTGCAAAAAGCTAAAAAATACTGTTATCCTGTTCCTGAATCTCATTGAGTGATAGCTGCTTGCGCTGAGATCAATCTGCAAGATTTATTGGACCATACTGCTGAAGGATTATTGCTGCATTCGGATGAAGTAGTGCAAATGTTGAGCGAAGGTGACAGTGTTACAATGGAATTAATGACGAAGTGGGAATGCGAATGATCTCAACAGGCACAATTTAAGGAGATGGTTGGAAATAGCTTAGAATCAGATGCCAATATATGTATTTCAAAGCTGTGTGGTACCTTTACAACTAATTTGTGGTACAGACAACAGACAAATAATCTTGCAAAATCCCACACCGTCTTCCCCTCGGTACTGTCTACAGATCAGGATGAGATTTGTTAACGAATCCGCTGACACATTAATAAAGAAATAAATTACCTACAGACAAAAGTCAACAATTTGAAAAAAGCGAAAATCAAGGTAGAACCATGTGTATAAAACATATGATGATATTAACAATGACCGATTCCAAAGTATGCAATGCTGCCACTGGCACTAACTACATCAGTTTTTCCACTGGCACTACATCAGCCCCAAAATACAGTTGGAACATATGAGGGATGCAACTATCCAAGATTCTAGGGAACTTGGATAAATGTATGTGAATTTCTTGAATTCACTGAAATTTTGTTATATAAAATGAATTCTTTGTTTAAATTTAGTGTTGTACTTATGGGAAATGGAGGAAGTTCTCTGAACGAGTTTCTGAGAGAGAAGTAGAAACACATCATTCCTGTACTTATAGTTTTAAACGATGCGAGAGAGAGTTTCCTTGTCAGCTTACAAACTAAAATTCATAGAAAGCCAATATATATATATGGAAGCAAAAAAAAAAAAAACCCGAAACGAAAACGACCTACGTAAGCTACAGTTGCAAAGAAATAGTAACTTGCCATAGAGATTCGTATCCATGGTTCCCATATTACAAACGTTGGATAAATACCCCGTACAATACACAATTGAAAATTTGTTTTTACTAGGAATAACATTATCAGCATAGAGTTAAATGAACAGGAGCGGAATTTTTTACCAAAACTTCTGCCAAACACTTCAAACTTTCTGCCTCCATAAATCATGCTCATCCCCCTAATAGTCCACCCAATTCTGAGCGGTTGGCGTCGCCACTGAGTGGTATTATACGTCAATTATGTTGTCTTTGTGAATACTTTGGGGAACATTGTGCAAAGTATTAAGACTTGTGTGTCTTGAAGATGTGGAAGTTCGTAAAATGAATTCGTACGTCATAGGATCAAGAAGACAGTGCAAAGAACAGTAACTAAGGCTCCTTTACGAGTCGTACAAGTTGAAATACATAAGATTCTTAATGCTGTCGAAACACGATTAATAATGGAAATAATTACAACGTTTAAAAGATAATACTTTTATTTACAATTAAAACCAGCTAAAAACACTAGCAAGATCTTTCAAACCCACTATGGGTTCGTCATCAGGCACAGTGAGGGTGAAACACCGTGGTTATACAGCCAAAAGCAATCACACACAATGCAACAGCATAGGAAAGTGTTGCTCCAACCCTTCACACGCGCATTTGACATGTATACAATTAATGAAAATACGCTACAAAACACGGTTAAGAGTTCTGATGGTGTGTACAATAATTCGATATAAATTATTTCCATGAGTTCGGTAGAATCCATGGCACGTCATCGTTACCATAGTGGTCAGCAAAGATATTTATGTACAAACTTTCTGTAAATAATAAGTCAGATTTTGTAGTAGCTGGTGCAATTAACGAGGTGTTATTCCACTCCGGGACATGATTACCTTGATTAACTAACCTAGATAAAGCTGTGGCATTCGAACCAGTTCTAATGTTATATTTGTGTTCAGATACACGTGTACCAATTGTCCGAAGTGTGGATCCGACATACTTAGTATCATGTTCATTGGGGTCGGTAGCTTTAAGCGGGACGGAATAAACACCATGTCTCCGAAACATACTAACTTCGTCACCAAAATCCATGCCTTGCTTATGACAAGCATTCTTTAAGATGTGAATTAGATCAGGGACAAAATCCACAGATCCAATGTACCTGTCAACATCCTCGTTACTTCTTAAAGTAGTATACATGGAGCGTTGACAACGTTGAAGCCGACGTACAACAAAATCGCGTGTGTACCCAAACTGATAAGCCAGATTAAAAATGAATATAATCTCCTTATTCCGACGTTTGATAGATGATGAGTGTGAATACGCTCTGCGAAACAAAATCGATGAGGTGGTCGACCTGTGTTTTTGTAGGGTTAGCAGATGAGAGTGGGATCAACGTGGGTGGTGCAGAAGGTTTACGAAACACAGAAAAAGAGATTGAGCGGTTAGGTATGTTACGATGCAGACAAAAGTCGAGGAAAGGTAGCGAGCCCTGTGTCTCGAGTTTGACCCTACATTTTATGGAGGGGAAAGGGGTGGAGCGCAATTTAGCAAAATCGTATAGAGCAGAGACAGAGTGAGGCCAAAATACAATAATATCATCAACGTACCTAAGAAAAAGTATAGGTTTTAGGGGGCACTCTTCAAGAATTTTATTTTCTAAATGTTGTAAATACCACCTCGGCTAAAAGAGCCGATAGTGATGAACCCATGGGTATACCTGCCTTTTGGCGGTAAATAATATTGTTAAATCTGAAAAATGTACGTCGTGCCACAAGTTGTAAGGCATCGACGATTGCGGAGGCTTCTGTAGGTGTTACATCTAAACTTGGGAGTTTTTCTTCAACAAGAACATGGGCAAGCTCTAGGGGGACACTAGGATATAATGAAATGACATCCAATAACGCTATGTTAAAGGAAGAATCCCAAGAGTCAAACGACTTAATAATGCATGGGCCTGTGATGAACTACGAATAGACACATTGGAGTTAGAAATTATAGGGTTTAAAATAAGATGTTAAAGCTTTTTACAACGGCCGGGTGGGTTTGGCATAATCCGAAACCAATGGACGAACGGGGTTGGCCCTCCTTGTGTAATTTTACGTTGCCAAACAATTCAGAGATCCTAGGGCCATTGGGTAGGTGCATATATCTGGAAATGTCATTAGGAAGGAAGCCCTGTTTTTAATTTACTTAATGCCACAATTGTTGCTGATGTTGGATCAGAACGAATTATTTCGTGTGGAATTTTGTCAATTGCCTCGGCAACTCGTAAGCAATAATCATCACGGTCCATCAACACAATTTGCTGCGACTTGTCGGCAGAAATTACTGCCAGATCTGGGTTTCGTGACAGAAGCAACAACTGTTTACGCTCATTCTGTAAAGTCCTGCATTGCTCCAATCCTTGTGCCTTTTAAGGGATTGGAGCAATGCAGGACTTTACAGAATGAGCGTAAACAGTTGTTGCGTCTGTCACGAAACCCAGATCTGGCAGTAATTTCTGCCGACAAGTCGCAGCAAATTGTGTTGATGGACCGTGATGAGATTATTGCTTACGAGTTGCCGAGGCAATTGACAAAATTCCACACGAAATAATTCGTTCTGATCCAACATCAGCAACAATTGTGGCATTAAGTAAATTAAAAAACCAGGGCTTCCTTCCTAATGACATTTCCAGATATATGCACCTACCCAATGGCCCTAGGATCCCTGAATTGTTTGGCAAGGTAAAATTACACAAGGAGGGCCACCCTGTTCGCCCATTGGTTTCGGGTTATGCCAACACGACCCGGCCCTTAGAAAAAGCTTTAACATCTTATTTAAACCCTATAATTTCTAACTCCAATGTGTCTATTCGTAGTTCATCACAGGCCCATGCATTATTAAGTCGTTTGACTCTTGGGATTCTTCCTTTAACATAGCGTTATTGGATGTCATTTCATTATATCCTAGTGTCCCCCTAGAGCTTGCCCATGTTCTTGTTGAAGAAAAACTTCCAAGTTTAGGGGTAACACCTACAGAAGCCTCCGCAATCGTCGATGCCTTACAACTTGTGGCACGACGTACATTTTTCAGATTTAACAATATTATTTACCGCCAAAAGGCAGGTATACCCATGGGTTCATCACTATCGGCTCTTTTAGCCGAGGTAGTATTACAACATTTAGAAAATAAAATTCTTGAAGAGTGTCCCCTAAAACCATTACTTTTTCTTAGGTACGTTGATGGTATTATTGTTTTTTGGCTTCACTCTCTCGGCTCTTTACGATTTTGCTAAATTGCTCTCCACCCCTTTTCCCACCATAAAATTTGCGGTCGAACTCGAGACACAGGGCTCACTATCTTTCCTCGGCTTTTGTCTGCATTGTAACATACCTAACCGCTCATCTCTTTTTCTGTGTTTCGAAAATCTTTTGCACCACCCGCGTTGATCCCATTCTCATCTGCTATAGCCCTACACAACACAAGTCGGCCACCTTATTGTTTTTGTTTCGTAGAGCGTATTAACGCTCCATCATCTATCAAACGTCGGAATAAGGAGATTAAATTCATTTTTAATCTGGCTTATCAGTTTGGGTACACACGCGATTTTGTTGTACGTCGGCTTCAACGTTGTCAACGCTCCATGTATACTACTTTAAGAAGTAACGAGGATGTTGACAGGTACATTGGATCTGTGGATTTTGTCCCTGATCTAATTCACATCTTAAAGAATGCTTGTCATAAGCAAGGCATGGATTTTGGTGACGAAGTTAGTATGTTTCGGAGACATGGTGTTTATTCCGTCCAGCTTAAAGCTACCGACCGCAGTGCACATGATACTAAGTATGTGGGATCCACACTTCGGACAATTGGTACACGTGTATCTGAATACAAATATAACGTTAGAACTGGTTCGAATGCCACAGCTTTATCTAGGTTAGTTAATCAAGGCAATCACGTCCCGGAGTGGAATAACACCTCGTTAATTGCACCAGCTACTACAAAATCTGACTTATTATTTACAGAAAGTTTGTACATAAATATCTTTGTTGACCACTATGGTAACGATGACGTGCCATGGATTCTACCGACCTCATGGAAATATTTTATATCGAATTATTGTACACACCATCAGAACTCTTAACCGTGTTTTGTAGCGTATTTTCATTAATTGTATACATGTCAAATGCGCGTGTGAAGGGTTGGAGCAACACTTTGCTATGCTGTTGCATTGTGTGTGATTGCTTTTGGCTGTATAACCACGGTGTTTCACCCTCACTGTTCCTGATGACGAACCCATAGTGGGTTTGAAAGATCTTGCTAGTGTTTTTAGCTGTTAAAACTAATAATCTTGCTAGTGTTTTTAGCTGTTAAAACTAATAATCTTGCTAGTGTTTTACAATTAAAACTAATTGTCGAAACCAAGTACAAGTAGTGAAAACCGGAAAGTAACAGACACTAAGAAGAATCGCCTGTACTGTGAAAGCTATTTAGCAATGGGTTTTACTTGGTCTAGTTGTGAACATTGTCCCATTCCATTATGTATTATTTGTGGCAAGAAACTAATTGATATTATATTATTAAGTATTCTTACTTAAAATAATTTGTGTTAAAATTGTTGTTTATATCTTTTTTCATTCCAATTCAATATTACGTATATCATTTTATTCGTTCTTTTTAGATAATCTGATAAAATAAACTAAATATTATGCAAATGACTGAACATCGTGTAGGCCTGGCGTAATTATGCGAGCTGGGCTTTCGCGATGTCTAAAAGCCTAATTCAAGGGTTTCGCGATGTCTGAAGGCCTAATTCAAGGAATCCGCAATGTTTGAAGGCCTAATTCAAGGACTCCGCGGTGTCTGAAGGCTTACTTCCAAGGGTTCCGCGAAGTAAAAAAGGTTGGGAAACACACCTCTCAACTCTAAAATTCACTTGGGCGAAGTGGATGTCTGTGGTCAAGCTTCCAAGTCCATACCTAGCATTTCCCCTTTTCTGGAGCTAATTGAGCATTCAATGAAACATGCCTCCAGAATAATAAAAATAAAACTCAATCGCTACTGCTCATTCCGATAAAAATTACCTCAGACAGAGGAGACATTTTTTCACGGTGTATTGCCTTTATAGTATAGTTATGTTAATGATAAAGTGCTTTCATTATTTTCATCTCATTATTCCTAATTGAATTTATTACTTCATCCATTTTATTATAACTTATTTTGTTAATTTGAGTACTTTAATTCGCTCAAGGAGGACACTTGTTATGAGGATATCAATAAAATATCTAGTGATACTAATTAATGAAAAAAATTCTTTCGCCCAAAGGTATCAATAATACAGTATATCGATATTGCATGAACATTTTTGGCGTACTCTTCATATAGCTTTCATCGATACCATAACCACCCCCTAGAAACAAAATTTCTAGTTACACCCCTGAACACACACATGCACCTTTGACATTCGATGCCGCCCTGCATCACGGCATCCCAAATTTCGAATCCGCAGAATACTCTGAAGAAAGCTGCATTATTTTTTATTAGGCGAGTAAATTTGCAAGAGAACTTAAAGATAATTTCGTTAATTGAAGGCAATCAGAAGTGTGTAAAATGGAAGTAACTCAGTTTGTGATGCAAGGTTTCGCTATTCTGTTTTGTTTTATCAGCTCCAACAATGCGAAACCTCGTGAGTTCGGCAATGATTGAAGTTCGAAACACGTGAACTGATGTGGTTTCTCGTATTCGTGCATTCTCTTAAAAGGTTTCTTTACTTAAAGCGTTAGGAAGTTAATTTACGAGATAGCGTTTTTCTGCTTATGTACACATACGGGCCAAAAACATACCACCGCATTGTTAGAAACGAAAAGACTGCAAATAGGGGCTTCAGAGAGGTGGAGTGCGGAGGCAAGCAGCTGCAGCATCTGTGTGGGAAAGTGTACAGGGCTCTCCAATTAAAGCGGAAAATAAATAAACGGTAAATCCAAGAATGTAAGAGATTAAATGTTTATAAGAAGATGACAGTGAGGCTATTTAAATAAGACCAATCAATGCACCCTCAGAGAGTTCATGAGTTTTGGGTTTGCTATTTTAAAAGGTTGATTTCAACATGACCACTATGTATGTTAAATACAGGGACTTCACTAGTCTTCGAAATCAGGGTGGGTACAGGTTGGATAGAAACTTTACAGTTTTAACGGAACATCGAAAGAAAATGTTTAATGCTTTTTATTACAGGCTGCGAAGGAATACGTGTAATACCAACCCCTGGATGCATATTCATTACTTTTAGAACTGTCCTGAAGTTTTTGCACTTTTTGAAATACAAATAATCCAAAATTTTTGCGCGGGGTTTCGTTAATGTTCCATCCATCCATCCATCTTTAATAAAATTAGTAAAACCTAAAGAGTTTCGTATCTATATAGTAAACATGACACAGTGCCACCATAGCACATACTGATTAAAAGAAAATGTTCCGCTTAGGAGAAGGGTCTGAACGGATATGTTTTCCTGGATTACGGCTGAGAGAAAGTAAGAATAAGGCAGACGCAGTACCTCCTTAACTCCCTTCTTCTGAGCCAGCAACTTTGTCTTGCGCTCACCTTTTATCAGGCAGTCATCGGCCACTTCTGCTAGTGTACTTCCGCGAAACAGCCTTAAGATTGCTGGTATAGCTTTAGACACCACTTTCCGTGCTGGAATCTTTAGTAGCACAAAGAAACAACAGAGCAATTAGTAAGAACCTTATTCAATGAATTTTTACCCAGACTTCTCATTCGCCCTTGGTCACACTAGCATGAGAAGAGAGCTTAAACTAAGGAATTGGAAGAGTGGAGAACAATTGAATTTTCATGGTCCTTCGGATGCTATTTTAATATTCTTTCTACGGAGAAGTAAACAACGTACTTGCTAGGGAGAAATAGGTAGCGTTAAATAACTCCAAGTGAAGCACTATGTATGATGACTTACGAAGTCATACACTCGATAAGATGAATTACGCACCGGATTATGTCTAATAGAATAAATGTTTGTACCGTCTTGGCACGTTAAATATTTTAATTTTCGCTAAAATACACTAGCGCTTTTGAAACCTTTACATGGTTTCATTATCAGGTGTAATATAAGATACAATTCCTTTCAAATACACACTGCACAATACTCAAATCGCCCCTTGAAGTCATAACGGCAAGCAATATATCTTACATGATGGTTATGAGCAGGAACACAAAGGCGCGTGTTTGATTTAAATATCAATTGTTGAAGTTAGCTATAAAGAGCGACTACGGTTTCTGGTGAAGCTGAGATATTTAGCATAGCAACATGTTATAGTTCTGTTTAAGATTTCCTTGTCAGTTCACGAAAATTAATCGCTTCTTTAATAAGGTGTCTCCAAGGGTGAGGTAGAATAATAGGAGGTCCTTCGTTACAGCAGGTATTTGTAAATCAATGTATTACGACTGTTTCGCCATATCGAAAAGTCCAATCATTAGTGTATATACACTGACGGGAAAAAAATCCCAACACCACGACAAAATAGTTGTAGAGGAATGAAATGGCGGCAATTCATTTGTATAGGTAACATATTTAATCGATTAAGGTTTCAAGATCACAGCTTATTGTAAGCGCGAGAAGAGCCATTTTAAATGTGAAATGCTGGTAAATTAATAACCGGTGTAACCGCCAGATTGTTGAATGCAAGCACGCAAACGTTCATGCATTGTGTCGTACAGGTGCTGGATGTCAGTTTGTGGGATGGAGTTCCATGCCTGTTGCACTTGGTCGGTCAATACAGGGACGGTTAATGCTGGTTGGGGGTGACGCTAGAGTTGTCGTACAATGATGTCCAATACGTGCTCGATTGGTGAAAGATCTGGTGATCTAGCAGGCCACGGCAACATGTCGACACTCTGTAGAGCATGTTGGGTTACAACAGCGGTATGCGGGCGAGCGTTATCCTGTTGGAAAACACCCCTGGAATGCTGTTCATGAATGGCAGCACAACAAGTTGAATCACCAGACCGACGTACAACTGTGCCGTCAGGGTGCGTGGGATAACCACGAGAGTGCTCCTGCTGTCATAGGAAATTGCTCCCCAGACCATAACTCCAGGTGTAGGTCCAGTGTGTCTCGGCCGCAGACAGGTTGGTTGCAGGCGCTCACCTGGCCTCCTTCTAACCAACACACGGCCATCACTGGTACCCAGGCTTTCATCAGAAAACACAACAGATCTCCACTCCGTCCTCCAATGAGCTCTAGCTTGACACCACTGACGTCGCAAACGGCAGTGGTTTGGAGTAAGTGGAATGCACGCTACAGGGCGTCTGGCTCAGAGCTATCCTTCAAGTAACCGATTTGTAACAGTTCGTTGTGTCACTGTGGTGGCAACTGCAGCTCGAATTGCTGCCTCAGACGTGGTACGATGCGCCACGGCCATACGCCGTACACGGCGGTCTTCCCTCTCAGTAGTGCCACGTGGCCGGCCGGAACCCGGTCTTCTTGAGGCAGTACCTTCCCTTGACCACCGCTGCCAACAATCATGCACAGTGGCTACACTCCTGCCAAGTCGTTCTGCAATATTGCGGAAAGAAAATCCACCTTCTCGTAGCCCTGTTACACGACCTCGTTCAAACTCCGTGAGCTGTTGATAATGGCTTCTTCGTCTTCTTAAAGACATTCTTGACTAACATCAACACACTACGGTGAATCTCAACGATAACTAACGCTCACGAACGTTACAGCGCGTATTTACAGCGAACCTGCTTTGCATGTTCCGAGGGGTGCTACTAGCGCCACATGTATGCGCCGAGCGCGAAATTTACATAGACGTCATCTTACAGATATACTCTCGCCGCCTACCAACTGTCGTTTATCTAACACAACCCCTTCTTGGTGTTGGGATTTTTTCCGTCAGTGTAGTTACTAGGGTTATGTCGTCCCATAAAGGATGGAATTGTTCGCCCCGTGAAGCTTCTAGCTAGTGCTGTTGAGTGACCATTTTTAGTAATTGTTCGTTTGTGTTCCATGATTCTAGTACGTAAACATCTTTTTGTACTTGTAATGTACATAGTTTTTATGACTTCAGAGTTGGAATGTAAATTTTTATAAAATAGGTAGTGCAAAATTGAAAATAGGTAGGGCTACACGAAGAAAAACACGGACTCATTATTACTTACAAAGTCCAGATTTTGTTTTAAAGCTAAAAAATTCAAAAATCGAACATCTTGAACTGAGTGGGTGGCAGAGTGGACAAAAAAAAAAAAAAAATGAAAAGAAAAAAAAAGAAAAGAAAAAAATCAGGGTAGGCTATATAGCCCATCCCCGCATCCCCTTGGCGACGTCCTTGGTTATATGCACAGTGTTTTGCTAAAAATTTGGATATAAGTTTCCCTTCGACATATTTTTTTAAAAACCAGTTTCTGGCATGGGAAAATTACTTCTTATGAGCTGAACGCCTCTGGGGATGGGAAAGGAGAAATCTGCCAGTGATATTGATTCATTCCGCTTTGTCTTGTGAAAAGCCAGCCACACTTCCTTTTTGGAGTTATAGGAGCTTTAGATAAGAACATTTAAAACTGTTTGTCCTTCAGAATAGATATAATGCATTAGAATACGAATTGATGACATTTGAGAAGACCATACCACATTCCCAAAAGAAAAACATTTTCCAAACTGGTCTCTATGCTACCATACTCACGTACAAAACACACAGTGAAGCAGGTTTTCGAAATTTTAGTAACACCCTAAATTGGAATACACTTTGCTTTCGAAGTTCAGTAGGTTTCAAAAGGATTTTTGAATAAAAACACTACAAGAAAACAAAGTGAACCACGCAAAATCTGCGTGAAAATATAGAATAAAATCTGTAAAATTGCACGGATTTGGAGGATTCAAGGTACGGTATGTTTTTGAAACTTGGTAAGAGTGGGCGTCTTCGCCATAATTTAATGTACATTATATTGCCAAAAGTATTCAGATATTTGTCTGTAGTTGCAGCAAATGCTTTTATTTGCTTATCTTAGTACATATAAGGACTACATTTAACTGGGAAAACCGAATGATATGAAGCAACCTTCTTCTAGGTCAGCTATGATAGCTGCGACCTTTCTGAGCAATGTGTTTTACTAAATTCCTTTCACCTGAATATTCTCCCATTCTTTTGTCAAACCTACTGCAAAGCTGATCTGGAGGAAGGTTGCTTTAGATGATTCGGTTTTTCAATGCATTCCAAAGATAGGCTGTTGGGTTGAGGTCCGGGCATTGAGCTGTGTAGTCCAACATTTTAACCCTAATCTTCACAAATCAGTGTTGTATACATCGTACAGTGTGGCATGAGGCCAAGTCATGCTGCAACAAGCATAGGCCCGTACCGAAGTACTACAACGGTGTAGGGAGCGCGAAAGTTTGTAAACATTTTGGTAGAGGCTGGACTTATTGTTCCAGATATAACAACCAAAGGACCAAATCCCATCCTGCCGAAACAGCCCCAAATAATTTCAGAGCAGCCATCAAACTTTACAGTTAGAATCACGCAGTTTTGATAGAGTGGTTCACCTGACAACGTCAGACCCAAACATGTCCAACGAAGTGAAATGCGATTCATCTCTCTCTAAAACCCTCTACCAGTAGTCTGCTGTATAGGAACAGCTGGCAAGACACAAGCATACTCCGTTGTGCACTTACAGGAGTGATGTCTGACTTGTGCGCAGCTTCATTGCCGTAGAAACTTAGGAAATGAAACTCTCTGCTGATAGTTATAGGAATGAGTGATATTCCAACACCATTTTCCAACTCGAGAGGGATAGATGATATGCCGGAATTCATGTTCTCCTCAACAAAGTTCGTCGACCAGGTCCGTGAGTTTGCGCGATCTCTACTGCGTTTTCTTTGAATTACATCATCTACAGTAGATTTTGATATATTACGACACTTCCTAACACTTCATGTAAAAAGGTTGCTAGTATGGCATACAAGAAGTGGCAAGAGCAGCCAACGAAAGGAAGGACTTGCAGAGGTCATCTTTTGGTATGGAGTAAAGAGGTGATGTCGGAGTTCTTTGTATGTCTTCAATGTCTTGAAAAACGTTTCCTTTTAAAGACAGCTTTAATTTTGGAAATAGAAAGTAGTCACACGGTGACAAATTTCGAGAACAGGGAGGGGGGGGAGGTTTGGTACACACACTTGTTTTCGTGCCAGAAATTGCTGTGCACTCACTGCTCTGGGTGCTAGTGCGTGATCGTGAAGAAGGAACTATTTGCCCGTTTCTGTACTCAGGTCAGACATGAACAATCCTCTTCCACAATCGCTCCAAAATGGATGTGAAATCATTGCCAGTGACAGTTGTGCCTTCAGGAATGAACTCGTGATGCAGAATTCCCTTGTTGTCGTAAAAGCACACAAGCATTGTCTCGAATTTGGACTTCTTTAACTTGATCTTCTTTCGTTTTGGTGACTGTGACGACTTCCGCTGAACACTGTGACGCTTCGTTCCAGAATCATAACGAAAACACCATGTCTCGTCATCTGTCAGAATGCTTCGGAGAAGATTCTGACAACAAAACGAGCACAAACTTCCCAACGAGCACAAACTTCCCCTCCTCGAATCTTGCACTACAATTTGACAAATCGTAACACGGAGCTCACATCCTAGCATCCTCAATGTCACAAAACTATCTCTTTTTATCCTTTCGCTAACTTTCTCAATGAGTTCAGACGTGCGCACTACAATCGGGTTTCCGGGCCTTTCGTCATTTTTCAAACCTTCCCGCCCATCCTTGAAACGTGCATACCACCCGAATATTTGTGCACGAGACAGGCAATACATCACGCAACAATTCAACTGTCGGAGGTGCAGTTTTACCGATTTTCAAGCAGAACCAGATATTTGCTCTCTGCTCCATGACAGAACTGTGACAATGTTCTTCCACCGAATGACGCCATGGCAGCGTAAATAATCATGTGCGCAATTCTCACGGAAAAGCCGTTGCCACCGCTTAGCTTATAAATGACTAATAAAAAAAACACATGCTTTCCGACCCGTGTGTTTTACCGGGGATTAAAAAAAAATCAGTTTCATTAACTGCCGCACTCTGTATTTGAAGGATCTTATTTGCAGCTCTGAAACGACCATTATCTGTGAAACGTAACGATTCTTACGCTCCCCACGTTTTTCATGTTTTTTGCTCATGAAAGTTTGCAGTTTTAACTGAAAGCTGTGTGTTTCTTTTCAGGAACTTCATGAAGAAAAAGGAAACAATGGTACGGACAAAGAATCGGTACGATGTTGGAAAGCTTTTCAATGATTCTTTAATGAAAATAATAAAATAAAAGCCATGTTTCAATCCGATGTGGAATTTGAATTCATTTTAATGTTATTTCAGGGAATTGTTATCAAAACATTAACAAAACTACGGACAGTCTTTACAGAAACTGAAAAAGTGTTTAAGATTTACAACAATTTAAAATACAGCTGTAAGGATGCATTTATTCTCATTGTTAATCAGTAGAAAAAATCTTTAGCAATAATAATAAATACCACCGGAACGATATGAGCAATCAATATTTTGCTACGACAAGCTGTAAGGATGTTAGAAACAAAAAAAAAAAATCGTTTGAAATATGCCCAAGCACACACATCAACATTATTAAACGGAACAGAAAAAAACACAGTAGCTCTAAGAAAAAAAGATAATAAAGTTATGAGCGCTATTTTAAAAAATCTTCCCGATTACTTAAGAAGTCAAACACATAATCACATAAAAAGCTTTGACAAAATAAACGAAAAGGTACCGGTGACACAATATATATATATATAAACTACAAAGCAGAGACAAACAAAAAATTATTATTTAACTAGGACAAAAACTACAAATTAAACCTCAAAGCCCAACAGGCATGAGTAAAAAAATAAAATAATAGCAAAACCAGAATGCAGAAAGTGTCGAGAATGCCGAGCCTTGGCTTTATCAAGGACCAGCAAAACTCTGCATTTTCTCACTTCCACAAAGACCTAATAGAAAATGGGTTTCTGCAAAGCCATAGATGCAAGTATAAGTCCTCCCAAATTTTTTTAGTTAACATAACCGCCCTCAATGGTGTAGAAAAAAATAATTTAGCAAAAGTTTTAGCATACATCTATGACTTTCCTGGCCCAACCCATACTCTTCATCTGTCACAAAAAACAGAAAAACGTTGTCAAAAAAAAAAAAAAAAAAACTCACAAAAATGTGAGAAGGCTTGAACAAACCAACAGAAAAATCCAGTTTTAGCACGTGGTTAAACAACCATACCGCCCGAGTGAAGTTCCAAACGTGAATCAAAGTACAAAAAGCTCTTAAATCATGTCATTTCCTGTGGAAAAAAGCACTTCCAAAAATACAATAAAAATAAAAGAATAATATATATATATATATATTTGCGTCACATAGTTGCCTTTATGTCGAACATGTTTTTTTGCATTTTATGTTTCCGTTAATGCACATTCCCTCGCTAGCAGCCGAAATATACAGCGTGATTCATAATTACTGTCGGGGTTTCCGTGGCCTGGCATGGTCAAACCGTAACCGACCCAATATAACTGCCTACAGCATAAACAAGTTCACCGCGGAGAGTTTTATGTGGCAACACGGTACCCGCTGAATTGACGTCATACTTCAAAATGGCGACTTTTCAAGAAAACGCAATGTGCGTACACTAGTTCGTCGAAACAAAGTCAGTTATCACAAAACAACGTCATTACAGAACGCAGTATGGCAGAGCTCCACCTTCTGATAATGCTATCCGACGTTGGTTAAAGCAGTTCCAAAAGACTGGTAGTGTGCAGCATCGAAAAGGGGAGAGAAGACCGAGCACTTCGCAGGGCGATGATGATCGCGTCCAAGCAGCATTTTCCCGAAGCCCTTCGAAGTCAACGTTACGAGCTGCGTCGCAGTTACGTGTATGCCACAAGCGACTGTTTGGAGGGTTCTGCATAACCGCCTACAACTCCGTGCGTACAAATTGCAGATTGTGCAGGCTTTACAGCGGGACAACAAACCCCGCCGTTTCCAATTCGCCCAAGACATTTTGTCCAAAGTCGAAGCTAGTGAACATTACCTGCGGACATGGATATTTAGTGATGAAGCAACGTTTTTCGTCTCAGGAAGGGTACATCGGCAGAACTGCAGAATATGGGGATCTGAAAACCCTCACGCCATTCGAGCAGTCGAACGAGATAGTCAAGAGGTGAACGACTGGTGCGCTTCGTCATGTTCGGAAATGTTGGGGCCCTTTTTCTTTGTGGAGAAAACAGTGACAGCGGTGAAACTTTTTTTTTTTTGATTGGGAATTTAACGACCACCATGAGCAACTCAATGGGCTATAAGAAGCCGCCTGTCCCTACTTTAGGGCCACTGACTCCAGGGAAGGGAGAGAGCCAGTGCCGTAAGACAAACACAACATCCATGCCTTTAGACCACTGTGCCACCGGGGCGGCTGCCCTATTTGGACATGCTACAGCTGTATCTGTTGTAGATCGGCAGCCCAATGTGGTGTTCCAGAACGACGGCACACCGCCGCATTGGGCTGTTATTGTCCGAGAATTTCTTGACCTGCACTTTTCTGGGCGCTGGGTTGGGCGTGGTGGACCCATTCCGTGGCCTCCGCGCTCACCCGATATTACGTCACTGGCTTTCTTCCTGTGAGAACACGTGAAAAACATCATTTACCAGACCCCTGTGACCTACCTCGATGACCTGAAGACCAGAATTGGTGCTGCGATAGCAATAGTAACGCCACAAATGCTGCCGAACACTTGGCGGAAAATTGATTATCGCTTGGATAGCAATCTGATGTGTCGATTCTGCTGGTAATAAAACTTTTACTTGTCATGTCATATTTTGTTTGCGGTTTTAGTTTGTTGTTTCCCGTTTCAGATAATATGCCATTGAAACCACGACACTAATTTTGAATCATCCTGTAGTATATTTCAGCTTGCGGCCGTTTCTGAAAGACCAGTGTTTTTTTTTTTTTTGATTGGAGGTTTAATGACCACCGTGAGCAACTCAATGGGCTATAAGCAGCCGCCCGTCCCTAATTTAGGGTCACTGGTTCCAGGGAAGGGAGAAAGCAAGTGCCAGAAGACAAACACAACATCCATGCCTCACCGGGATTTGAACCTGGACCCCTTTCGGACGAATGATCAGAGGCCATCGCTTAGACCACTGCGCCACCGGGGCGGCAAACCGACCGGTGTTTTGGGGGTTTTCTTTATTGAAAATTTAACGACCACCGTGAGCAACTCAATGGGCTATAAGCAGTCGCCCGTCCCTAATTTAGGGTCACTGGTTCCAGGGAAGGGAGAGAGCCAGTGCCGTAAGACAAACACAACATCCATGCCTCACCAGGATTTGAACTCGCACCCCTTTCGGACGAATGGTCGTCAGCCATCGCTTAAACCACTGCGCCACCGGTGCGGCAAAGACCGGTTAATTTTTTTTCTTTACGTCGGATTCCGTTCTGTATGATAAATATTTCACATGACAAAAATGGTTTAATATTACTACAATTTACATTATCATGCTTTCTTTTGTGTCAGGATACGGGTTCATTACAACCAAAAATGTGAGGTCCATTCAAAAGATTTTTGCTCCTAAAATGTAGGTCTATTCAAAAGCTTTTTTGCTCCTGATCAAAAGAGCTGAAGGCTGTGAAGTTCAGAAAAGACTTTCTTTTGCAAGGAATTCCGGAATTTTAATGCAGCAAAGAGGAATTATCTGATAAAGTGATGATCTCTACACTTTTTGAGCCGAAAACAAAATACCAAGTCGTTCGCGAAATAACGGCCAATTTGACGGGTAAAAATGAAAGAGACATACTTCATAATACACAACCTTGTTTTATTCGAAATAAGCACCTTCAGTAGCTGCACACTAGAGGTGAGTTCGGGCTCAGTTTTGGGGGCCCGAGCCCGCCCGAGGTCTTATATAGTCCGAGCCCGAGGACTGTCTGCCAGTTTTGTCATAGAGTCTGAGCCCGAGCCCGAAGTAGACTTTTTTTTTTTTTGCTTTATTTTAGCAACTTTTGTGAACTATTGAAAATTTTAAATTGCTGTAAAAACTACCCAGCGCAGAAGGACACGAACAGTTTTGGTAGATCTAATTTAAACTATTTAATCAGGTCATTTTTTTTGCCGTATGTTATAAATTGATCCTAAGCTTTCACACGCCAACCGGAATCATAGCAAAAGTTCTATTTAGATGATATTAACACCTAATTTCATTTTCGTGCCTTCCATATTTTTATGTACTCATCTTGTTCCACAATTTATATGGCATCAACAAAAAGTATGTCCCAGTAACACTAATAATAACAATGTATATATGCACTTCTTTACAGTACGTGGAAGATGTAACTGGTTTTAAATGTTGATCACAAAAAGCATCAGAAAACTTCAAAGGCCCGTCGATCTTTCCGGCTACTGTATAGTTTTTACGAAGCAATTATGGAGAGAATTTAACCTTATGCGTAAACCGTCATGGGTAGTCGAGACTAATCTTGGGTATAATTTACGCCTTCAGAAAATCTCTTCACCTGCATCCTAAACATCTAACGGCAGCACCAGGAAACGAATGCTAGGTATCATAAAACTAGAGAATGGGAAAGTACTGTACATTGTTAGCTTAACTGGCTTTTTATTGTCTTCCAGACATCCATTCTCCTTTCCTTTATCCGATCGGAAAATCAGGGTGCATTTCAACCGTTCCCTTATCCCCTTACTCTTTCTTATGTTTGCCGCCTGTCAGTTTCCTTTTTACACCTCATATTACAAGTCAGGAACCCCACCCCCAGCCTACCCACCCACCTCTAACGCATTTTCTCTGGCTGGTCTGTCGCCGTTCCCTGGTGGCTGTCAGCCGGCTTCACATGGACGGAACAATTGCATTGCCTAAAGGGACTAATTAAATTTCATTTACCCTTCTACAGATAGCCAAACAGCAGGCATAACTAACTAAAAGAACAACTTTCTGGCGGTGAGTGAGAACTGCTGCTGAAAAAAAAAAAAAGATTTGAAAATAAAACCAATTATTATTTGATAACACTGACCGGTAAAAAATCTATATACGGCAGCCCGAGCCCGCCCGAGCCCGACCGGAAGTTTTTAAAATGAAGCTGAGCCCGGTTAGGTCCCGGGCTCGGGCCCAGCCCGTCTCAGCTCTACTGCACACCTCTGCCAGATTGCGACAAGTGCTTCAATGCTAGTCCGGAAGAAATCTGCTTCCCTGGATGCAAGTAAGTCCCGGAATGCAATTTCGGCCTCCTCTCGGTTTCCGAAGGTCCTGTCCTTGAGGCAATTGCTAAAATACATGAACAGATAGAAATCTGTTAGTGCCAAATCAGGGGAGTAGGCTGGATGCGGGAGGGTTTCGAACCTCAGTTCGTGTAGTTTCTGTTTCGTGATTTGTGACACGTGTGGTCTCGCGTTATCATGGAGGAGGATATGAGCTTTCTTGCTCACCAAAGATGGCTGCTTGGAACACAACTTCTGGTGCACTCGGTCAATTTCTTTACACTATGTGCCTAAAGTAATGCTTTCACCAGCATTCTGGTACCTGTAGTGTATGACACCGTGAACAGTTCACCACACTCTCAACAAAACCTTCTTTGGCATCAACCTTGGTTTAGATGGTTTAGGATATTGTTTTGGTGGTTCATCATGGTTCAGCCACTATCCATATCGCTTACAGTTGTCGTATAGCACCCACTTTTCATCAAAGGTTGCAATACGATCAAGTAGCGGCTCCTTTTCGTTGCGAAGCAGGAGGTTACTGCACATCTCAAACCGTTGTTCTTCTTGATACTCCGTTAGTTCGTGTGGGACCCACGCATCAAGCTTTTTGACCTTACCAATTTTGTAAAGATGTTCGGAAATGGTTGACACCGACACATTGTACTATTTGGCGAGTTCTCTGACTGTGACGCGAGGATTTGCCTGCACATTTGCATTCAGAGCGTCATTATCAATGGCCGAATGTCGTCCTTGGCCCTCCTCATCTTTTAGACTCGTGTCACCTGAACAAAAGTTTCCAAACCGCCGACGAACAGTACGTTCAGTTGTTGCCTCCTCGCCCTATGCCACGACCACATTACGGTAGGTTTGTGCCGCATTAGGACCCAATTTGAACTCATGAAGCAGAATCACCCGCAACTCACTCCTTCCTAACGTGTTGCACAGACCACTCTTACACATGCTTAGCACAGCGGTTGGTGAAATGGGTGACCTGTGCGCATCAGACTTCCAAAGACGACAAATCCTGGGAGCCCGACTATCAGGAGCTTCTGTAACCATAACAGCCAAATTGTTTGGTGTTACAAGAGCAACAGTCTCCACGGTTATGACTGCGTACACAAAGCATGGCAAGACTTCATCGGCGAAGAAGAGTAATGGGCGAAAACAGAGACTGAATAAGAGGGATCGTCAAACACTAACAAATATTGTGTCCAAGCAACACAGAACCACTGCAGCAAAAGTGGCAGCAGAAGTCCATATCCGCCTGGAAGACCCCATTTTCACAAAAACAGTCTGCAGAGAACTTCACAAAGCCAACATCCATGGAAGAGCTGCAATTGCTAAACTTTTAATCACAGAAACTAACGCTTCATTGCGAAAAGGATGGTGACATGGGCATAAAACCTGGACAGCTAATGATTGGAAACGTGTGATGTTGTTCGACGAGTCCTCATTTACATTATTCTCAACAGTAGGTCGGGTTTATGTACGGAGAACCCCCAACAAGGCGTACAATTCGGAACGTCTGGCTCCAGCTATCGAACATAGGGATGGATCTGTGCTGATTTGGGCGACCATATCTTGTTATTCAGCTTGCCCCGTCATTACCTTACATGGTCGGGTTACTGTCAGTAAGAACTTGTACATTCTACGTGATCAGGTGCATCGTATGGTCCAAATGTTCTTCCCCAACCATGATGCTATTTTTCAAGATGGTAGTGCGCCCACACACACAAACAGAACAGTTCAGTCTTGGTTTGAGGAGCACCAAGATGAACTTCATCATCTGCTCTGGCCAGCTCAATCACCTGACTTGAATATCATCAAACCACTGTGGACAGTTTAGGAGAGCAGAGTGAGAACCAGATTCCCTCCTCCAACTTTTCTGAAGCATTTAATACAGACATTGAACGTGGACCAGGAACATCAAACAAAGATCTTCGCTCTTTCCACGTTTACAAGTGAGTCACGGAAAAATTATCATTGGCCGCCACCGGGAGTCGAACTCAGGGTCTTCCAGTTACGCGCCGGATATGCTTCCGCTACACCACAGCGGCCTCGAATTCCTCCAGACTCAAACACGCTAACTACCAAGCCAATTTGGCAGGTTGCTCCTTGGAGCCTCGCACAATGCTGGGGATTCACCAAAGATGGTAAGCAGCAACTGAGGAAATAATTAGAAGGCGAATGAATAATTAATACAGACATTTAACGTGGACCAGGAACATCAAACAAAGATCTTCGCTCTTTCCACGTTTATAAGTGAGTCACGGAAAAATTCTCATTGGCCACCACCGGGAGTCGAACTCAGGGTCTTCCAGTTACGGTCGTAACTGGTCTTCCAGTTACGCGTCGGTCCTGGTCCACGTTCAATGTCTGTATTAATTATTCATTCGCCTTCTAATTATTTCTTCAGTTGCAGCTTACCATCTTTGGTGAATCCCCAGCATTGTACGGGGCTCCAAGAAGCAACCTGCCAAATTGGCTTGGCAGTTAGCGTGTGTGAGTCTGGAGGAATTCGAGGCCGCTGTGGTATAGCGGAAGCATATCCGGCGCGTAACTGGAAGACCCTAGGTTCGACTCCCGGTGGCGGCCAATGAGAATTTTTCCGTGACTCACTTATAAACGTGGAAAGAGCGAAGATCTTTGTTTGATGTTTTTTGAAGCAATTGACTGATGTTCGGATCGACGAATAGTACAACATTGCACTGGAGACTATTCAAAAGCTGTATTAATTATTCCAAGAAGAATGGGAGCTGTATTAAAGGTAAATGGTGGTCTAACACCTTACTAAAAAGACATATCGCCTATTTTCCATGTTTGAACTTTTTAATTGAACTGTATTTTTTAATTTGAACTGTATGTATATAGCAGTCAAAGATTTTTTTTTTCGGATAAATCATACGTTTAAAGTCAGTCATTGCCACCACAAAACTTATGAACGTGTATCTCTTCACTTTAGTCGGCTTCTGAACAGTGGCGTACCGGAAAAACTTGGACCCCCCCCTTCCCCCGCAAAACATATCTTCGAGGCCCTTTTGTAAAAATCTACTAGCTTTCAATTACAGAAAATTTTAAATTCCATATAATCAACTAGTAAATGGACGATGTCATCGCTCTGTCCACGTTATTATTATTATTTTTTTTACACAGCGCATAGCAACTGAAAAATTGTGTTCTGTCACCGCTGGGAACGAACCCAGATCTCTCGATAACTAATCGAGTGCGTTCGCATTTACGCTACGGCGTCAACAGTTCTCAGCGCCACACGTGGTTTATCAGTCAGCAGCTGACTACACGAATCCGTATTGATGGTCTCAGCAACTGAGATGTCGTCATCTGGTGGCATTTAACGCAACAGCTATTTAATTCTAGCTGATAAATTCAAAATGCGATAGAAATGGTTAATATAAATCAGTTACGTGGAGATAAAAAACCAACGTGGACAGAGCGATGACATCGTCCATTTACATTTTCTCCACGTAATTGATTTATATTAACCATAATCAACTAGGTTTTGTATGTATTTTAAAAATTCAAATTCTGTGGACCCAACAGGTATTTTTTGTAAAACCAAAATTATTGCACTTCATTGCATAAAACACAAATGTGCACATTGTAATTAAAATGACTGCCCTAATTTTATACCTTTACATAGTACTACAAAGCACTTAAGCCAAATTTGATCATATCATGCAAATTTTGTTCTTTTAGAGAACTAAGGCCAACCTTTTTGAAATGCCTCACGACCACACGCACATACGAAACATCAAACAGTGATGAGACAGTGTTTGAGGACCTTTTCCGATTTATACGAAAATGCGGAACATATTTTGATACTATTTTTTTCTTCTAAGCAAGAAGAAAAAAATAACAATTAAGAATTATGTCATCATCATCATCATCATTGTCAACCATTATCAATCCACTGCTGGACGAAGGTATCCCCAAGTTTCCTCCACAACGGTCTGTCTTGTGCCAGTCTCCTCCATGTCACTCCCGCATACTTTTGAATTTCATCCACCCATCTCCCATGTGGTCTTCTTCTGGGTCTTTTCCTGTCCCTTGGAATCCAATTTAAATTTTCGGCTGTCCATCGATGGTCTGTCCTTCTGGCATTATGACCAGCCCATTGCCATTTCAGGGATTTAACTCTGATCATGATGTCTTCCACTCTTGTCATTTTTCGGATCCACGAGTTCTTCTTATCTCTCCTGGTTACACCACGCATGCGCCTCTCCATGCTTCTTTGAGTTGTCTGCAGCCTTTGTATGTCTCTTTTAGTTAAGGTCCACATCTCTGCATCATACGTAAGCACTGGAAGGATGCATTGATCAAACACTTTTCTTTTAAGACATAATGGCATATTACTCTTGAAAATTATGCTGTTTCTTCCAAAAGCTCTCCAGGCAAGTTTTGTACGGCGATTAATTTCTTCACCAATGTGACCCTCACTTGATATCTGCTGTCCAAGATAAACGTACGTGTCTGTTATCTCCAGCTTTTCTCCATCAATCGATAAATCTTCATTTCGTGTAAAAGCATTGAACATCACTTTTGTCTTCTGAAAGTTCATTTTTAATCCCACTTCTTTACTCTTGTCAGCAAGTTCTTAGATCATACTCTGCAGCTCTGATGGGGTAGTTGCAAAAATGACTACGTCATCAGCAAAACGAAGGTGGGTTAGATAATCTCCATTAATCTTTATCCCTTTGTTTTCCCAGTTCAGTGATTGAAAGACATTTTCCAACGTGGCATTGCAGAGCTTGGGAGATATGGTGTCACCTTGTCTTACTCCCTTTCCAATTTTTATGTGTGTTGTATTTTCAAACAGCCGAATCTTTGCACTTGCATTTTCATAGATGTTATTAATAATATTAATCTATGCATCTTCAATACCGCAGGATTTCAGAGCCATTGTAACTGCTGATGGTTTCACCGAATCAAAGGCTTTTTCATAATCGATAAAAGCCATGCACAATCGAAGTTCATATTCCCTCGTTCTTTTAATTAGTTCTGTCAATACGTGGATATGATCTATTGTGCTGTAGCCACTCCTGAATCCAGCTTGTTCTCTCGGTTGAGCCATGTCCAGTGTTACCTTCAAGCGGTTTGAAAGAACTTTAGTGAAGATTTTATAAACCACTGATAGGAGGCTTATAGGTCTGTAGTTCCTGAGATCCTCAATGTCACCTTTTTTATGTAGCAGGATCATTATAGCGTTGTCCCAATCCTCGGGAATCTTCCCTTCATTAAGGCATCGAGTGAAAATTTGGGCGAGTACTGTTTCGATTTCTCCACTTGCTTCTTGTATGATGTCTACAGTAATTCCATCTTCTGCTGGAGCTTTTCCCCGCTTCCTGTTCTTGATTGCATGTGCAACTTCTGCTGGGAGGACTGGAAGAACTCTGTTACTGGTACCTTCCATGATGTCTGGAGTACATGCATCATCCCTTTCATATAACTTGGAGTAGAAATCTTTCACTCTTGTCAAAATTTCGTCTCTATTTCTTGTTAGAGAACCATCTTCTTTTCTCAGTGCCATAATCTGTTTTCTTTCCTTACTGAGATGTCCCTTTGCTATCTTTAGGCTTTGGTTGTTTTCAATTGCTTTCCTCACTAGTTCACAGTTGAATTTCCTTACGTCTTCAGTGATACTTTTTCGTACTGTCTTGCATAGCTCTATGTATTCCACTTTGGAAGTCACATCTTCTCTAGTTGTCCTCATCTCTCTTCTTTTTTGCATCAACATTTTGGTTTTTCCTGATAATTTGTTCACATGCAACTTGTTCTTAGACCCAGCTAATTTTGTTGCTGTTTCCATAAGAGCTTTGGTTACTTTTCTGTTAACTTCAGAAATATCCACTTCTTCCGATGTTAGGCCTTCTAAAGCAGAGAAACTGTTCTTCAGTTCCAACTTGAAGGTATTATGGTGTTTTTTAAGGTTGGTTATGTCAATACATTTTGTTTGTCTTATGAGCTTGCCACGTTCGAGTTTAGTGTTGAGGTGCATCTTACATCTCACCAATCTATGGTCACTACCTGTGTTGAACTTGTTTAGCACACTGCAGTCTTCTATGACGAATTTTTTGTTACACATAATAAAATCAATTTCACTTGTCGTCTCATTTGGATGTCTCCATGTCCATTTCCCGAGTGGCTTTTTCTTGAAAAAGGAGTTCAAGATGAAAAACCCTTCTGCCTCTGCAAACTCAACGAGAGTATTTCCACGCTGGTTTCTGTTGCCGTGACCGAATTCACCTACTGAAGTTTCATTCTGTTGCCGTTGCCCTATTTTTACATTGAAATCTCCCATAATTATCTTCAAGTGCTGCTTACCTTTATTGTTTAGATGACGAATTTCGTCATAAAATTCTTCAATTTCTTCTTCAGGATGACTTGTGGTGGGTGCATAAGTTTGAATAATCTGAGCCTGGTATCTTCTCGAGAGTTGGATAACGAGTCGTGCAGCTCTGTCAGAGGAACTTTCCACTTCTATAACTTTATCCTTCAGTTTCTTGTTTATTATAAATCCAACACCACTAGTTCTGCCAGTATCTGTCCCACGATAGTAGAAGAGATGTCCACTTTTCCGTTCAATGAGATCTCCTTTTCTCCTTACCTCACTTAGCCCGACGATGTCCCACTTGATCCTTTGTAGTTCCTCTTCCAATTCAAGAAGCCTTGAATCAGAAGATAGGGAGCGTCCATTATACGTAGCCAAGGTCAGCATCAGATGGCAGCTTAGTCCGGTCCTCCGGGGTTTCTTAGCACCCTATGCCTTCATGTCTCACTGGCCGCTGCCTTGGCCAGGTACATTCCAGCTGCCGGAGACTGAGAGCCAAGATTTAAGTTGTGGAGTCATTTTGGAGGCGTTTTGGCCATAACTCACCACGTTGGCCAAGCGGGTTAGTGAGTGTGGGATAGCATTTCCTCTAATCCGGATGGTATAGTTATACCGCTATTGGCGGTCGTCAGAGCCCCTTTAGTGGGAACAGGATGCACCACGAGAAGGCGGGGTTGACATTTGTCAAGGATAGGCTGTGATGTTACGCATCACCTGACCTTACATCCCTAAGAATTATGTACTCTTGACTATACAGAAAACGCATTAAATTATTTACTCTTGAATGTATACATAACAACAAAATATTATAATACCACAATGTTTTTTGCACATAGTAAAATTTTTTTCTGTCGACTGTTATAAAAGCATGCAACAGGTCTGTTTCTTCGCTCCCCCTCCCCGATCACTTTTCAGTACATTACGTTCTGAATGATGCGTAGCTACATGCAAACAACTGTTATACATAACACCTTATCCTCATTGGTATAAAAATTACATGCACTGATAATTCTTTCACATTCTCTCGTGAATATACGTACATGTATAGTGACTATCGCTATGGCTATGAAAAGGGGCCTCCAGTTGTCTGGAATATCTGCTTTCCCGTCATCCAGTTTTTTTAAACTAAACCGCGAAAACGTTTTTCAAACCTTTTACTTATTTAATGAAAAAATACCAAAAATTTCCCTTTCTTTTTAATACTTCATTCAAAGCTGCCGTAAAAAAAATCCTGGTGATCTCTTTAACCAGCTTGATATGCAGTTTCCGAAAAATATGTAAAACGTTTTTCCTGAGGTTAGAGTCCCTCTTAGCCGTGAGGCCCCAACACGCGGGGGTTGCGGGGGCTGTCAGTACGCCCCCTGCTGCTGAATCTTTCAGCATGTAAGAGGTTTGTAAAAATATCAATATCTACGGTTTGAGCAACCCATGTTAATACTTAGTTGCTTTTCCCCAGTTTACGGAAGCATTTAGACATGAAAGATTTAAAAAAAGCACACACACACACAAGAAAAATATTGCTTGTAGTTTTGGAAAAAACATTCCGGGTTTTAACCATTCTTAACTAGTAAAAATTAAAGTTTCAAATTTTTTAAGTCTTCTTTCCTCGTAGAAATGAAAAGCCTAAATATTTTAGTATACAAAATTTCAGCAGTCCAAAAATGTTTTATCCAACACAGAACTTTTTAACCACCCCCAAACTTTTTCAGCGTGCCCCCAATTTGGAATTCCTGGATAAACCCCTGTAAAACTATATACATAACACATATTAATTTTATATTGATCTGATTATCTTATGGCGAGCAAATATTTTATCACTTTTCCTAATATTGTGACGCCATCTACTTGCGAAATATCTAAGTAAGACTCACTCTATGTATCAGTGATCAATGTAGCGCTAAAAACAGGGATGAAAAGACCAAAACAATAAAGATTATACGATCCAGCCGACGGTGGCGGGTTTACAGGGAAGCAGGGGCGCATTTAGAGGGAGGGGTTTTGCTCCCCTGAAAGTGTTGTCCTTACATGTTGTTTGCTTTGTTAAAATGCGATTTACATAATAAAAATGCATCATCTTACTAATATTAGAGACAAAAATCGAGTACTTTAGTACAACTGTTTGAAGATAATTTATGCTATGTACCTTTCGCATGCCAAGATCTTTGTGGGTGTGAAATAAAACGAGCGATTCGAGAGTATACATTTATTTGCGTACAACACATTCCCCTCACTCACGGCCACTGTCCAGTATATACTAAATGGGATTAAGACATAGCAACAAACAATAAGCTTTACTGTTTCCTAACATTGAGCGGTACCTTAATACGTGGATAATGAATATTATTTTCGTAAAACCAATGAAAGAAGATATGTGAGTCATAAAATAATAATTTACTAAACTCTGGTGGCGGCAATAGTAAGTATTTCAACTGTTTAGGTCTTCAGAAACAGTATTTGTTATTACTATTATTATATATTATTCAGATTTAGGCGAAGGTAAGAAATCACAGGACCTCAATCCAATGGAGCATTTATGGGATGAAGTCGAAAGGGCCATCAGATATCTGGATCCGCTACCATCAAATCTTCGAGAGCTGGAAGGTGCAATTCATCGCATTTGGGCTAATATACCCTAAGCCATTTACCGACATTTCATACAGTCCACACCAAGACGAATTTAAGCAGCATTGAAGGCAAAAGCTGGCCCAACAACGTACTAACCAGGTGGTCATAATAATTTGCCACTTAGTGTATATTATTCAGATTTAGACAAACGTAAGGAACGTCTCTGACACCGATTTAATGTGATTAAGTTATGAAAGTCCATCTGCGCGTGCGTAAGCTAAAATCTAAGCTCAAGATAGAAAGAAAAGCTAAATCGCAAGTATGTTAGTGAGGGCGATTGGTAACTAGGTACAGGAACCAAATTTCGCTACACCGCACTGTTTTCACAGCATCAAAAATGTATTTCTGTAATGACTTTCTTCACATTTAGCAACAGGTTCTCGTAATTTACGCAGATTGCAATGAGACATTGTTATGTTTATGTAAAAGTTATGAAATAATATTCGGCAATAGTTTAGTAAAATATACACTCTCGTATCAGAACAATTTGACCACCCCGGAATCGCAGTGCACCCGCCCAGGCGCGCGTCACAGAGTGCACGTGACAAGGTTGACCATATTGAGATATAAGCAGCTGGCCAAGACGGTTGAGCCATAGTGTGTAACGTCAGCACAATGGGCAGAGGTAGAGATCTGACGGACGTTCAAAAAGGAATGATAATTATCTCAGGAACAGCAGACTTCGTGGGCTGTTCGCGTGGTGCTGTAGTAAGGGTTTACCAAGAATGGACTGCTGGCAAACCGAGTACCTCCCGACGTAATAACTGTGAGGTCCCAAAGGCCATCAACTCCGGAGGAAATCGTCGCCTCCGTCGAGTGGCAAAGGGCAATCGACGTGCAACAATTGACCACGCAAACGAACGCTGGGACACCTAAGATACGTGTCCCCGATAACAGTAGAGGGAACCCTGTTACTCATGGGTCTCCGGAGTCGATGATGCGTCAAGGCGCCCATGTTAACCCATGTCTGTCGACAACGACGTCTGCAGTTCCCATGGGACTACCATCATTGGACAGTGGAAGAGTGGAAAAAGGTTGCCTTCTCCGACGAATCCAAGTTTCTACTCCACAGAAGTGACGGGCAGTGGAGGATACTGCGTCAGATACACGAGAACCAACACCAGAACACGCTTGTCGATTAAGTACAGGCCAGCGGTGGCAGTGTGCATGTCTGGGGGATGTTTTCCTGGTATGACCGGGTACCACTGGATGGGTCCCTGAACGCCAATGGCTACCTGTTCATCCTCGCTGACTACATGCTTCCATTCATGTTCGCCATTTACTCTGGTAGTGATGGTATCTACCAACACGACAATGCACACTACCATGTCGCTAAGGAAGTGGGTGACTGGTCCCAGGAACACGACAACGAAGTTTCCGTTCTCCTTTGGCCGGCGAAACCGCTCAACCTCAATCCCATAGAGCACTTGTGGGACTATTTGGACAGACAGGTTCATCTCCGGGATCTCCGTGCTCGGCTGCTGTCCTAATGGGCACGTGTGCCTCGGGCAACCTTTCAGGGCCTCATTGCGTCCATGCCACGCCGCCTCGCCGCTGTCATCCGGGCCATGGGTGGTTATTCCCATTATTAGGTAGGTGGTCATGTTATTCTGATACGACCGTGTATTGTTGAATTACAAGGAAATTAAGTTTTATTGAGGGACTGCATGGGACATCCTTCCAAAACCAGATTTCAGCAGTGGTTTTGACTACTTCCGTTATCCATTTTCGTTACGTCGAAAGTTTTCTTTTGGGATTTAGTATACTACTGTCGGGAAATATTCATAGCATCAAAATGCCGTAACGTTTTCTTCAATTTTTCATTAACTTTTGTTTTGTTCTGGTGAATTTCAAAAATTTCCAAATTTTATCGGCCCCCCCTCCAAGAAATTTTTTTTGTATACGCCCCTGTAAGGAAGTTCACAAAAGTCCAGTTACGGGGCCTCGTCGCCATGCCAGTAGGGCCCTCAAAATAACGATTTTTTATTACTCTTTTTCTTTTTGTTTATATTTTGCTTCTTAAAAAAAATAAAAAAAGTTATAGAATGAAGAATAACTTCGCTATCCTGTAGTTTGGGAGTAAGATTGCTATTCACTAGAAGTATGCAGTCTATATACACTATATTGACAAAAGTCACCGGACGCTTAAAAGAGAAACACAACACAGTGTTTATTGACATACATTAGTACGGTGTCTGTCCTCCTTTGGCCTTAACGCATGCATTGACCCTTCGAGACATGCTTTCGACAAGGTTGTGGAGCACAACGATAGGTATGTGCTTCCATTCAGTACATAATGCTGCCGCTAACTCTTGCTTAGTAGTATGCCTTGGTTCCAAACTTCTTACGCGACGCTCTAATTCATCCCATACGTGCTCTATGGGATTACGATCAGTGCTCTGTACTGGCCAGTCGACATACGATACGGAGTTATCGTCAAACTACGCCGTAACAGTCCTTGCTTTATGGCTCGGTGCATTGTCTTGCTGCAAGGCTCCGTTCCATAATATTGCCACAGAGTTGGTAGGACATAATTGTACAGAATATCGAGGTAGACGTGCTTGATTAACAGGTTTGTCCACGATAACCAATGGGTCGGGACCATACCACGAAAAGCACCCCCCACACAACTACACTGCCAGCTCCAAAAATAACCGTAGGAACAGTAGACTGTGGTAAATAGCATTCCCCAGCTGCCGCAATATCCACACACGGCCATCAGACTGATGGATCGAGATTCTGGATTTATCAGTCCATACGACCTGTTTCCATTGATTGACGGTCAACGATAAATGTTCTTTACACCATGCTCAACGACGACTAGCATTCCGAGTGGAGATGAAAGGCTTATGAGCAGCCGCACGGCCACGATAACGTATGGAATGAAGTTCTTTGCGAATGGTACGTGTACATACCGAGATTCCAGCATTTTTATTCACCTGTACACTGAGGTGTTGTGCAGTACTCCGTCGATTAGCTGTAACGACTCTACTGAAGCTTCTACGTCCTTTATCACTGATTTTTTTGACTACCGGTAGGATTTGCTGCTTGAGGCACGCCATGTGTCTTTCACTTATTCAGTACATCCAACACAGTTGACTTCAGTATGTTTAAACGCCTCTCGGTTTCTCTTATCTTTCCATTCTCAAAGTCAGTTCTCTCGCGCCGTGATATTTTCACTCAACCTCACAGTGCTATATGATCGTGGTCAGCTGCAGACTTGTTTTTATACCGTTTGCAGCTGTACCGCGCATCTTAACGCATCGGATCCGTACATTTGCTTTTGAAGGGGTGTCCGGTGACTTTTGTCCATATAGTGTATATTGAAATTTCAGGAAGTGTGTGTGTGTGAGAGAGAGAGAGAGAGAGAGAGAGAGAGAGACCTCTCTAATACCGCGTTAGTTCTCCTCGCGATCGGATCGGATAAAGGCAGCAACGCTACGAGGCATGGGCTCCACGAGCTCCTCTCTGTAGTACTGTGGAGACAGTGCATACCATGCTTTCAGAAAAGCGTCTCACAATACCGTAATATTCGCCGGTGGAGGATTCTTGGCATTGACGGCACGTTGAACAGCATCCGAAATGTGTTCGATGGCGTTTAAATCCAGCAAACGAGGGGGACAGGTCAGGATGAAAAACTCAGTGGAATGTTCCTCCAGCCAACATCGAAAGACTGTGTACAAGTGCGGTGACGCATTGTCGTGTTGAAAGAGGTCGCACCCGTTGGAGTGGTTGCATGATATGAACGGGTGCAAATGATCTCCTGGGATGGCTATGTAGCCTTCACCGATCAGAGCTGTCTGCAGACGTATGAGGGTTCGGCATGCAAGCGGAAAACACCCCACACCATAACAGAGCCACCGCGGTCCTGCATTGTCTTTTGTAGACATGCAGGATCCATTGACTCTTGAAGTTTTCGCTACAATTGTAGTCGGCCATCTGCCCAAAACAGTTGGTACTGAGAGTCGTCGGACCAGGCTACACGTTTCCAGTCATCTCACGTTTAATGGCAGTGTTCCCAAGCCCAGGCGAGGCGGACAACCTCGTGTCGTCGAGTCAGTAATGGCACCTGGGTGTAAAGGGGGAGCCGTCTGCTCGGGAACCCCACAGAACACAAGGAACGTTGCCCTGTCCGAACGCTGATGCTACTACTGACCTCAGCAGTGAGTTGCGCTGTGATTTGCGGCAATGTTGAACGCCGAGCGGATGTTAAGATGCGTGCCAGACGCCGCTGTCCACAATAGTCCAGAGATCTTGTACCGCCACACCGGATCGGCCGTTTGTCAGAGGCCGGTTGAGTGGGTACAGTGCTATTGATTGCTAATCAAATTGACTGCAGTTGCTTGAGACTCTGTTAGCAGAGCGAGGGGAGTTTTTCGTTTTTTAACGAAAAACGTGTTTCGGTGCAGTCGTTAAAACTGTCCTTATCAGGGCAAAGTCCAACGCAGTTACAGTACTGACAAACGAGCGGGTACGTCGTCGTCGTGCCGATCCCCCTAGTCCACGAACTAGGCCAACTCCCGCACTTAACTGGGGCCAGATTTTGGTTACAGCGAAGAACCCCAGGATGCCGCTGAACACCTGGCTTCCTCGAACGACGTAAGTCTAACTGACCAGGGACACAGGTCCCGGGACTTGCACTTGGTTAGCAACCAGAGAAGAGACTTGGAGACTCCGTCGGAGTTCGCAAGCGCAGTCAACTCCTTCTTTCAAGAGTTGGAGAGGATTCTTGAGAATCCATCAAACAAGGTATTGGTAAATACCCGAACCAAAATTCGGAAGGTAGAGAACTTGCTACAGGACGCTTGCATTAAGCAAGTAATAGAGATGAGTCTCGCCCAAGGGAGACTCCAGGAAAGAAGGGAGCGCCAAGCGCATAACCCAAGTCTTAGGCCTAAGTGGCAAAGACAAAGCCTAGCAAGGGGAACACGGCCCCAAGGCAAAACGTGACTAGAAGAGAAGTCGCGAAGAGGGACGAGAAGAGGTACGTGCTTCTCGTTTACCCGGCACCAGACAAAGGTTCTCCCTCGTCTGATGATGTCAAAGCGGCTCTTCAGTCACAGATTTTCCCAGCTAAACTCGAAATTGGAGTGAAGAGTGTGAGAAAGGTGAATGGGGGAGGAGTAATGGTAGAATGCTCCTCCGCCAAGGATGTTGAAAAATTGGATTCCGAGCTAAAATGCAACGTGGTGACCTAGGACAACGTTCGGTCAATATTGCCAGCAAGGAAGAATCCAAAGTACATCGTTTACGGGATTGATGAAAACCTGTCAAGGCAACAGGTCGAGAAATGTTTCGTGGAACAAAACCCAGAGCTGGAGGAGAGCAGACTCCAGCTCAGGTTTTCATTGAAGGCGAAGGGCTGGAAATGCCACTGGGGAGCAGAGGCGGACCCACTCACCTTCAAAAAAGTGATGAGACGAGGCAAGCTCGGAGTGGAATGGACCGTCCACTCAGTAAGGGAATACTTGAGGGAGGTCCGGTGCTTCAGGTGCAACGGATTCGGGCACTTTATGTCAAGGTGTCCCGAAGAGCAGGATAGGTGTGCCCGGTGTGGGGAAACCGAGCACAAGCGCCAGGAGTCCAGCAATAGCCCAGTCTGCACTAACTGCTTGGCAAACAATAGGAGATTCAGGCGTCGAGTGGATATCGGCCACTCGAGCCTCGACAAGGAATGCCCAAGCCTTGTCAGAGAACTCGCTCTACTTAAAGAACGCACTCACTATGGGTGAAAAACCAATGAGAGGCGTTAAGGTGCTTCAAATCAATCTGCACCATGCACGGGCAGCTACGGCACAGGCTCTGGTGACAGCCACAGAGCAAAACGCTCATCTTCTGCTACTGCAGGAACCATTCGATCAGGGGGAAGAATGGTGGGCTTCCCTAACTCCTTCCGGATCTACCACCCTAGGGGGAAAAACCCAGGGTAGCCACGGTCGTCAAAGACCCGTCCCTAGCGGTTCTCGAGATAAAATGTACCGAGAACGTGGTCGCCCTGGAGGTGGAATGTGGGGACAAGAGGTTTTTAATCGTGAACGTATATAGTTCTCCAGCAAGCGATCTGAGAGATTCGCTGAATGAGCTAATGGCTCTATTAGGGAATTTCCGAGTCATGAGATAATCATAGCTGGAGATTTCAACGCGAAGAGTCCTCTCTGGGGCCAACAAGACGAAGATAAACGCGGCCAGCTTCTAGTAGACTTTGCCAATGCGACAGATTTGAGTTTTCTGAACGATCCAGAGAGCCTCCGACCTTCCAAGGGGCGAGGGGCTCCTCCTGGATCGACGTGATCCTTATCAGGGTCTCTCAGCGCAGCCTCGTCCAGGATTGGCACGTAATGGACGATGAAAGCTGCAGTGACCACTTAGCGCTGACTTTCGTTTTAGGCTTGGAAAGGCCCATCCGACCCAAGCGCAAAAGGTTCTTCATGAAGAATCTTGACTGGTTGGCGTTTAAAGCCAAACTAACCACCCTGTTGGGGGGTAGGAGGGCAGAAGAGGTAGGAGAGGTGTCGAACCTCAACTCCCTCTTTGAAGAACTCACCAATCAAGTAACAGCGCTATGCGAGAGTAGCAGGGGAAGAAAAAGGATCCCCACCCCTGGTGGTCGGAGAAACTAAAAACTCAAACGGCGAGAGCTAGGCGGAGTAGGAAAGCTCTGCAAAGAGCAAAAGCTACACCGCAAGATAGGGTGTGCACAGAAGTGCATAAAAAAGGTCGCTCAGCATACAGGAGAGAACTCAATCTCTCGAAAATCTCTTACTGGAGGAAACTGTGTGAGTTGCAAACTCCGGCAGATGCTTTCGGAATCCCCTATAAGATCGCGAGGGATCCATCACAGAACCACTGAAGTTGGCAGCGGTCGAAAGGGCAGATGGAAGCCTATCAAAGACTCTTGATAGTACTATAGAGAGTCTCTTGGATTACCACTTCCAAGGAGACGAGGAAGAAGGGGTCACCCCACGGCAAAAAGAAACGAGCGATGAATGTTGGACCCTGCCGGGCACTGGAGAGGACCCCCCCCCTTCACAAGGGAGGAAGTGGAGAACGCCCTCTCCAGTCTAAACACTGGCAAAGCACCAGGCAAAGATGGGCTGGACCTCAGCATAGTGAGAGAAATCTACTATGCAAATCCCGAGTATTTCGTGGCGCTCCTAAACAAATGCCTCGGGAGGGGTATCTTCCCAGACTTGTGGAAGCTAGTCCTCTTCAACAAGACCGGAAAGGACAAAAACGATTACGCAGCCTATAGGCCCATCTGCCTTCTCTCTGCATGGAGCAAGGTGCTGGACAAGCTCATTACGAACAGAGCGCTTGGCTTTCTCTTGGAGCAGGGAAAGCTTAACAAGAACCAATTTGGTCCTTCCGGGACGTTGCGCAACGCTGGCAACTTAAGGAACTTGGCTGTCCAAGGAACTTGTTCAAGCTAATCAGTAGCTACCTGTCTGATAGAAGAGTCGAGTTCGAAGCGGGGAATGGGCAATCCTCGCGTTCGTACCACAGAGGGTGTCCGCAAGAATCCAACTCCGGGCCGCTATGGTGGAACATAGTTGCAGACGCAGCATTGAATCTAGACCTAGGACCAGCAGTGGAAATTCAAGCCTATGCGGACGATTTCGTCCTCGTGGTCTCCGCTTTAGGGAGACACGTGATCGAAAGGGAAGCGCACAGTGCCCTAGCTGTGCTGGATAACTGGAGCAGGGAAAGCAAACTGTGCTTTGCGCCTGAAAAGACCACTCTCTTAGCAGTTGCAAAGAGTGGAGTAACGAAAACACCACCTAAGTGCAAATTCAAATTCCTAGGGTGCACTATCAAGGTGGTAGGATAAATGAGAAACTTTGGTGTGGTCCTTGATCAGAGTTTATCAGGGTTGCCACACCTCAGACATCTCCGCACAAGGTGCACGTTGATCCTCAATAGATTGAATGGCATGAGGTTATCGGGCAAAACCAAGAAGGCCATCTATCAGAGAGGAATAGAAAGAATTCTGATGTATGCTAGTGGAGAATGGTGGACCCCCACCGTCAGAATAAAGAAGTGTATAAACCAAGTCCAAAGGTTGGCCCTACTAGGGATCACCGGTTGCTTTCGCACAACCTCGATCCTGGCACTTCAAGTGCTGGCGGGGTGTGAGCCGGCAGACCTAGTAGTGGAAAGGGAGGCAGCAATGCTCTGCCTAAGGTCCGGCAAGGACGCCTACCTTCTCGGTGTGCCACATCGAGCCTCCAACATGGAGTTGGAAAGCGTGGACTGGAATATCCACCCGGCAGAGGAAATTTGTCCACCGTGGGACAAGGCGAAGTCCACGGGAGTTAGGCATGAGCTATTCACTGATGGTTGGTTGGTTGGTTGGTTGGTTAGTGGATTTTAGTGGCGCAAGGGTCAGGTTTGGCCAAAGAGCTCCAGACAAAGAACTATCAGCCACAGAATTTTAAAAGCGTGGAAAATGAGTAAGAGTAGACAGGCTTGGTAAAAGTTGAAAAAGAGTATGATGAAAGCTGTGAAGACAAGGTAGTTAATTAGATTTATAAAAAAATTCACTAATTGAGAAGGACGAACCGTCACTCTCCACCCCCCACACACTCCTCTGCAATGCTGGCAGAGGGCGGGGACTAACTGTCACTCTCCTCCCCCATGTTCCTCTGCAATGCTGGTTGAGGCTGGGGACGAACTGTCACTCTCCCCCCCCCCATGTTCCTCTATAATGTTGGTTGAGGGTGGGGACCTCGCAGAGGCCGAGACAGTTGGATGGACACTGCACACCTTTGTGGATTGAGGGCCGGGTCTTCCGCACTTGCAGGCTGTCTGCTGGGAACCGGAAGAGTCGGTCGTCTTCAAAAGAGAAGGCGCAGACTCAGCTGGTCGAATAAGCTGGAGCTCGGTGAAATCCACCTGTGTCGCTTGTTCAACTGTAGATCGCTTGGCAAGTGCGGCGAGAGCTACAGGGCGCGGAACAAAGGGCTGCACGGGTTGTGGCAGAGACTTAACTACTGCGGCAAAACTACGCTGTCGGATGGTGGGTATACCCAACTTGGCTTTGGCAGCAGGGTACGAGAGGCCTTCCAGGGTCTTGAGGCGCTGGATCGCCATCTCGTCCTTCCATTTCATACAGTTGCGGGAGTAAGCTGCATGGGCCTCACCGCAGTTAACACAGCAGGCCGCAGAGGTGCAACCATCCCCGTCATGTTCACTGGAGCCACAATTTGTGCAACGAGCGGAACTCTTACAGAAACGTTGGGAATGCCCGTACCTCTGGCACCGGAAACAGCGCAGAGGACTGGGAATGTACGGGCGAACTCCACAGACCAAGTAGCTAGCCTTGATTTCGGTCAGAACTTTCGGGGAGTTAAAAGTCAAGATTACATTTTTAGACTTAATCAATTAACCATCGCGCCGGAACATCATACGACGAGCAGCAATAACACCCTGATCTGCAAGTTCACTCACCAATTCGTCCTCACTGCATGGCAAGAGATCAAACTCCGAAATAACACCCCGAGAGGTGTTAAGAAACGGTTGAGGTGTCACTTTGACAGGAATGCCTTGAAGACTAGAAAGGTGCAGAAAAGTGTTACTCTGAGAAACACTGCAAGTTTGGACAAGCAGGTCCCCAGAGCGAAGCTTCCTCACAGACTTCAAGGGGCGAACCGCAGCGACCAAAGCTTTAGAAATGAAAAATGGAGATCTGGTGGACAGTCTCTCATTCGGATCGATGGATTCTACAACTAAGTGTGTAGCATGCGTAGTCACAGCAATCGAGGGGAGACGACGCTTCGGAGCGACTGGTACAGCTGCCGAAGAAGAGGTTGTACATTCTTGGTCCAGGTCATGGTCTAAAGAACGTTTAAGGTTTTGAGACTTGGTAGGTTGAGAAGATGAAGGAGTGTCGTTGGCAACTATCATTGTCTCAGGTGACTTAAATTTGGAGCGTTTGTTTTTGGGTTTACCCATGGAAAAAAAGAAGGAAGATTCGTCTGCAGACTACTCCACCCACCACCGAGCCCTACAAGGGAGAACTGGAGGTCCGCAAGCCAAGAAAATGACGCTAGACACAGTTCTGGAGCTTATACGTTGCAGATATAGTCCGTTGGCTGTGATCACACGCACTCGGCGGACACTTCGGCCTCCTGGTACCGTCATGCCAACGCCTTTGGCATGATCCCACAGCCCCCGGGCTCACCCTGCCGTGCCATACGACAAAAAAGCCGCTAAAGCCCTGTACACACCTTGGTACAAGACTTCTGACTAGAGGTGGGTTAGTCTCTAGCCTCCCGTTTACAGCGAAGCCGGGGTCGAAGAGGAGTGTTGGTACACAGGAGGCACTTAGCCGGTCTCCTGCGACTTCAGCCGCCAGACATCCCATTTCCGCCTCACGGGTCTCCGCACGCGGCAAACATGCAGGTAGGTCTAGCACCCAAACCAGTTAAAAGGAAAAAAAAAGAAATCCAAAGAAGACAAATCCTGGAAGGGAACCTAAACGGAATCTCAGCAACCTACGAACTGAGCGGTTAATATAAAACAGTTAGTGGTGGAGGGTAACAAAACCACAAGACCGAGGTGTTAGTACATAACGTGGTAGCGATTAGGTAGAGAATACAACACGGGCAACTAGCCAGTGGAGAAAATAAATAAAAACGAAAAAGCGAGACACAAGACCAGCTCGGGAACGTGGGGACGCGACTCCCCAACAGCTGGATGAACAGCCGTCCCTGCAAACACCAACAGCACCGAAACAAAAAACAAGCTGTGGCATGACATCAGATGTTGACCAGTCACAAGGTCAGCTCGGGCCGTGGGGGCGCCGCTCCCCAAATAACTGGAAAACCAGTTATCCCCGTGCGGGGATTCACTGATGGCTCAAAGTTAAGGGGACAAGTGGGTGCAGGCTTCTGCGCGTTCTCGGATGGGAACAAAGCGACAGCAGACTGCGTAAAACTGTCACAGAACGATTCTGTCTTCCAGGCAGAACTTCTGGCGATAGAAAAGGCACTCACCTGGGAACTCCCCAGGCGTACCGACGAAATAATCAAACTCTACTCTGACAGGGAGGCAGCGCTGCAGGATCTGGGTAAATTCAGGGGAAGAAATCCCATCGTCCAGAGGATTAAAACCCACCTGAGGGCAGAAGGAGATGGGGCAGTTAGTTTCCACTGGGTACGAGGCCATGTCGGGACCTAGGGAAACGAAAGGGCGGACCAGCTGGCGAAGGAAGCCACGCTGAAAGAGACTGTAGACGTGCAATGCAGAACGCCGCGCAGGAGCATCCGCGCAGCATTGGCACGTCAGACCATGACCGAATGGCAGGTCAGATGGGACACGGGAGAGACAGGGCGGAAGACACACTGAGTGTTTCCAAGGGTCTCGACCAAACGGGCACAGACAAACAAGTTCCTGAATCAAGCACTCAGCGGCCATGGCATCTGCCCTGAATACTTGGTCAGATTCGTAATCAAGAACTGCACCTGTCCCTGTGAAAATCGGGCGGCAAGCATTGAACACTGCGTGCTTGAATGCAGTGGCTTCGCCGGATGGAGAAGCACATGATCCCAGGTGTGCAAAGAACGCGAAGAATGGATCTGCTCATCCAATCCTCCGTTAACAGAAAGGGGATAATAGCCCCAGTAGAGAGGCTGACACTCCAGCAGCACACGATCTTTCCCAGTCAAACGGGAACCGAGACGCAAGAGGTGAACGTGCACACCGAAAGCGACTCGGACTCGGAATGAGGGCAAAAGTCTGAGGTCAAGAGGCAAGTGAACTACCAATTTAAATACCTTGTAAATACACTTTTTTAATCTCTCAATGTTGTGAGTCCTAAGCATGCGGACAGTGTATAGATGTGTGTAAATTCTTTGTTATAGTCGATAAAGGAAATTATTCCCCTAAAAAATCAAAGCTGCTCGAGGGAAGACAATCTCCCAGTCAGCCCTAAAAATTTAACGGCCTATCCCGCCAGACAGAGCGGGAACCCAGCCAAAGTGCGCTAAGTCGGCTGCCAGCAGGACATCGCGGGCTGGTCTTTGGACTACGGTGGTTGCCAGGGCCCGAAACAGCGTCTCAAGGCAGGATATCTGTCGCAACATTTCAAACAAAATCCAAGGTGTTCCATTAGTCCCCGTGGAGCCAAGCACATTGACGGAACGGGACAAAGTAATCAGTAATATTACCGCCACACCGGTCTCGCACTCTGGATATTTACCCTGAGTTTGTGTAGTGTAGGTACTTCCCTGAAATTGTTGACCGATGACACCTCGTTCGAAATCGCTTAAATCCTGATAAGCTGCTATCTGAAATACGAATGCTACTATTTGAGCTTGCGGAGATATCTGCCTCTACACATACGTCGTTTGCGGACGATACCATTTACCGCATGGGTGTAGTAGCATGTAATGGAAATGATAGCGCCTTTCCTTGTTTTTTTGTTTTTTTATTGGAGGTCTGACGACCACCATAAGCAACTCAATGGGCTATAAGCAACCGCCCCTCCCTACTTTAGGGTCACTGGTTCCAGGAAAGGGAGAGAGCCAGTTCCGTAAGACAAACACAACATCCATGCCTCACCGGGATTCGAACCCGGACCCCTCTCAGACAAATGATCAGAAGCCATCGCTTAGAACACTGCGTCACCAGCAGTTTAAGCAGGGAAATTTTGATCTCCGTAATGCAGAACGTCCGGGACAGTCACAGAAAGTTGACGATGAGGAACTGGAACAACTGTTGGACGCGGATCTCCGTCGCACACAGTCAGAGCTCGCCCAGGAGCTTGGAGTAACAGGGCAAGCCATTGCAAAGCGCCTGCACAAGCTTGGACGGATTCACAAGGAGGGCCGTTGGGTGTCCCACCAACTCACAGCTGCGAATAAGTCTAGGCGCTACGATGTTGCTATGTCCTTGCTCTCAAAATTCAAGAAGAAGGATTTCCTCCACAAGATTTTGACCTGTGATGAGAAGTGGATCCTCTACGATAATCCTAAGCGGCGAAAATCGTGGGTTTATCCAGGTCAGCCTACCACCAGTACCGCCAAACCGAATATCCATGCCAGGAAATTGTTGCTGTGCATATGGTGGGATCAGCGCGGTGTCGTACACTATGAGTTGCTCGAACCTGGTGAAACGGTCAATGCTGAGCGTTATTGTCAGCAACTCATTCGTGCGAGTGACGCACTGGAGGCGAAAACGACTAAAACCTGCGAGACTTCTTTGTGAATACGGCAAGGGCAGAAAGTAGGTCCTGTTGCTTCAGGATAACGCGCGTCCTCAGGGGGCAAAAACGACCTCACCGACCTGGGATGGGAGATTTTGTCCCACCCGGCGTATTCTCCAGACTTCGCCTAGTCGGATTATCACCTCTTTAGCTCCCTGCAACATCACCTGAGTGATACGCACTTCACTTCTGTCGAGGAGGTCCACACAAGTATTGATGACTTTATGAACTCGAAACAGCCCTCTTTTTTCCGCAGTGGCATTCGGCAGCTCCCTGACCGATAGCTCAAATGTATCCAAACACGACGGGGATTATTTCCCTGATTAGGTACGTATTCGATTTGCTATAATTTGCTGTCAATGTGTCGTGCCTGTGGCCGAGAATTAAATAACTTGCAGATGTCGTCTTCCGGTATTTTTTTTTTTTTTGATTGGAGGTTTAACGACCACCGTGAGCAACTCAATGGGCTATAAGCAGTCGTCCGTCCCTAGTTTAGGGTCACTGGTTCCAGGGAAGGGAGAGAGCCAGTGCCGTAAGACAAACACAACATCCATGCCTCACCGGGATTCGAACCCGGACCCCGTTCGGACGAATGATCAGAGGCCATCGCTTAGATCACTGCGCCACCGGGGCGGCTCTTTCGGTATGCAGTGAAGAGCTCATGTCGCAGTTTTTCGTATGTCGTGAAAAACTTTTCCATTTAAAGACAGCTTTAATTTAGGGAATACGAAGAAGTCACACGGTGACAAATCTGGAGAACAGGGGGAAGTGGTTGAGCCATAGATTGTTTTTGTGCCAGAAATTGCTGTACACTGACCACTCTGTGTGCAGGTGCGTTATCGTGAAGGAGGAACCATTGCCCGTTTTTGTACTCAGGCCAGACATGAACAATCCTCTTCCACAATCGTTCTAAAATGGATGTGTAATCATTGCCAGTGACAGTTGTGCCTTCAGGAATGAACCCATAATGCAGAATTCCCTTGCTGTCGTAAAAGCACACAAGCGTCGTCTTGATTTTGAACTTAACCTGATCTTCTTTTCTTTGGATGACTGTGGAGACTTCCACTGAGCACTCTGATGCTTCGTTTCACGACTATAACTGAAACAACGTGTCTCGTCACCTACCACAATACTTCGGGGGAAAGTTTGCATTGCTTCTGCAGTCTCCATGATGTATTTTGCGAACCCCACTCGGGAATGCTTCTGGTCGTCTGACAAAGCATGCGAAACAAAACGAGCACAAGCTCCTCCCCCTAATCTTGCACTAAAATTTGACGAATCGTCTCCTTATTAACACCGAGCTCACATTCCAGCATCCTCAAGGTCACACATAAATCACTTTTTATCCTTTCGTGAATTTCTCAACGAGTTCAGACGTGCGCACTGAAGTCGGGCGTCCGAGCCTTTCGTTATTTTCCAAATCTTCCTGCTCATCCTTGAAAAGTGCATACCATCGGAATACTTGCGTACGGGATAGGCCATAACCACCATACATCACGCAACAATTCACTGTCTCTGAAGCAGTTTTACCTATTTCCAAACAGAACCGGATATTTGCTCTCTGCTCCTTGACAGAGGGGTGACATTGTTCTTCCACTGAATGACGTCATGCACAGCGCAAATAATCACCTGCTCAATTTTCAGGCAAACGCTGTTGCTATCACTTTGCTGATAAATGACTTATCAAAAAACCATGCCTTCCCGAACCGTGTGTTTTCCTGGGATTTAAAAAAAAATCCGCCTCCTTACTTAATTGCCGCACTGTGTAATAATGTATTCCTTACAACAGGTACGTGAAATGTAAATTTTCCCATTTTGGGGTCATAAAATGCATCAGTGAATTTAAAAAATTCTGAAAACTTGCGAAATGTGTTTTTAAGGGAATTAAACAGAGATACCCAACGTTAACGGTACGATCTCTTTTACAACAACATTCATTATACAAGGTGTCCATAAATGAAGTATACAACTTCAGTATGCTATTGAAAGAAACTAAAATAAATAACTTACTTTTAAGGTCAAAACACATGGTAACTGTGAAAGTTTATGTATTCATTTTTTTATTGTCAGTAGGTCTCCAAGTGTGCTCCGTTGGTTGCTCGCAGGATGTCTAAACGACAGTCCAGTTCCACCCACGTACGCTGCAGAATGTCAGATGTGATAAGGAGGAAGGCTGCGATAATGCGTTCTTTGAGCTCAGTTATAGATGTAACCTTTTTCTTGTACACAATGTCCTTAATAGAGTCCTAAAGAAAAAAATCGCATGGGGTAATATCAGAAGACGTCCAATCCAACGCCCTGGAAAATGGTGGTCTAAAGATCTGCGTACATTGAAAAGACCAGTGCGGAGGTGCTCCATCTTGCTGGAAAATGATGTCTTGAATATTTGGAGTTGTGGAATTACGAATTGTTCTAACTTGTCTAGGTACGTTATGCCAGTAACGGTTGGTTCAGCGAAGAAAACGGGCCCTATCTCTCTGTCTTCCAATAGGCCAGCCCAGATATTAACCTTCGGGTTGTCTCTCTCGTGTGCTACGACCATATGGGGATTCCCCGTGCCCTAGATTCGGCAGTTATGTTTATTAACACTGCCAGAAGCATGGAATGCCGACTCATCGCTGAAACAGATCCGTGAAAGGAATGTGGGTTTTTCGTTAATGCAATTAAGCATGTCTACCGCAAATGTTTTTCGACGTGGTCGAATTTTCTGCTCTAATTGCATTTATACGCATATAGGCGGAGACGTTTAAGCAGAATCTTGTGAACCGCCGCTCGCGGTATTACGAGTTCACGACTGGAGACGACGACGACGGACTACTTCGGGCTCCTTAGATGAACCTTACGCACCTCTTTCACCTTTTCATCCGAAATGGAAGATCTCCCAGTTATTTTGCCTTTCAAGACACTTCCTGTTGCTTTGAATTTATTTACCCATTGTTCGATGCTCCTTCGTGTCCGCGGCTGTCTCTTGTACTCTGTTCTGAACTTACGCTGACCAATGTTGTTAGATTTTGACTCCGCAAAGCAAAACACCCATGCTGCTTTCTCCAAAGCCATGGCTGTTGTATTCCGTGTTTGACGAGGTTTTTCACTACATGAGACACCTGGCGCTATCTATCATCTGACTTAAACTTTAACACTTGGCACGTCTCTTGACGTTTAAAGTAAGTTTCTTTTGTATCGTGTTTTTTAAATAGCATACTGAAGTTGTATACTTCATTTATAGACACCCTGTATTTGAATTGTTTCTTCAGATCTGTCGGCGTCTTCTCAAAATAGCACGTGACAGAAATAATTTTGAAATGAAACTGTACTAGGGTTATGAAGATTAAAACAGACGATGCTGCAGTTTGAGATTTGAGGCGATTTTGAAGCACAGTTAACCAAAATTTCTTCGTTTGGTTTGTACGCTGGCTGCAAAATTCATATGCAGAAAATTTGTGGCGTTGATCATGAGATGGATTTAATCGTTGAAAAAAACCATCACACCCGAAAATTAGAAAAACAAAAAAATACCAATCGCTTTTGCTTTAGAATCCAGCTTCTCGTTCTACAAATTTACTGTAATTCTTCACCTTAAAATATTATGTAAATCTGAATTTCAAATTATATATAAATATTCAAGTATATTATTTCAGGAATTCCGTTTAGAATATCAAATTACAGATATGGCAGTTTCATTCAGGAAGGAGGGGTATATATCTCTTTTGTTGTGCTTTCGAAGAAGCAACTGCTATCGTATGAGCGGTTTTAATTTACGTGGATTTGAAAAGGAAAACATTACTGTTGGGTATATGAAATGGAACGGAACATTTAACTACAACTGCAATGCGAATGCTAGAGATAACAGTTCATTTTACAGCACATTATGATAATTTCTACTCTTAGTTCAGAATTCATTTCCGCTTTAAAAGTCACCATGTAAGGGTAGTGAACTCAAGGACTTCTGATTTACTGCAGATGAATGGAAAAAGAGACAAGCAATTCCATAAATTGAAGTGACCGTTTTGCTGCGATTGTTGCCTCATAACATTTTTTCGTGTCTATATAAATGTAAAAAAACGTGAGAACAATGGAAGAAATTGTAGTTCCATTTACTTTCGTGAATTTTCTTACCGGAAATCGAGAACCCTTGTTATATAACATGAAAAAAACGTCTGCAGACTTCAGTTCGTTTGCCTGACGTTCGGTCGTCAACGGTTTTAGGTGCTGCTTGTTTGCTGAACAGAATTCGAAAAGAGGATATCAATCTTGTGCCTCGGCTGTGTTCATAGGTAAGCCTATAGTATGATCAAGTGATGTGCTAATTTTCTCTCAAAGCAACTTTGTTGTTCATAGTTTTTTTTTTATATTGGAGATTTAACGACCACCGTGAGCAACTCAATGGGCTATAAGCAGTCTCCCGTCCCTAATTTAGGGTCACTGGTTCCAGGGAAGGGAGAGAGCCAGTGCCGTCAGACAAACACAACATCCATGTCTCCCCGGGATTTGAACCCGGACCCCTTTCGGACGAATGATCAGAGGCCATCGCTTAGACCACTGCGCCACCATAATTTTCCGATTTTATTATGCTCATAATTTTCCGATTTTATTATGCTCATAATTTTAAGATTTTATTATGCTCATAATTTTCCGATTTTATTCCAGAGATTACGTTTCACATAAAGTTATTCCCGTAAAAACGCCTGAAATGTAGCGTTCAGTTCCGTTTGTATAACGAATTGTCTCAAAAATAATATTTCCACGGGTAAAAACTGGGTTGGAGGCAGAGTCGGCTTAGGGCACAGTTACGCCCTGATACAAAGTGTCACTTCTGCACCCAATTTGTGAACTTTTCCCTGGAGAAAACTTACGTAATGTTTTTCCGAATTTAACATACTGACATGCATTTGGCAATTCTGCCTCTTTCCACTTCCAAAAATTAAGCAATAAGATACTTTAGTAACTTTCGAAAACTTAGTAGCACAAGGTGTCCTGGGGGTTAATGGTAATGAAAATCTTTCAAATACTTGGAGACAATATAAATAGACAAAGTCATCGCTCTTTCCACATTTATCTTTAATTAACACACAGCAACCGAAAAATTGTTATCCGGACACCGCTGGGATCGAACTCCAGATCACTCGACAACTAGCAGAGTGCGTTCGTCTTATGCTATGGTGCCAACAATCCACGGCGCTATGTGTGTTTATCTGTCAGCATCTGACTTTACAAATCCGTAGGGACGGGCTCAGCAACTGAGACGTCTCCATCTGGTTGGGCTTAACGGCACAAGCTATTTAATTATAGCTAATAAATCTAATGGGCGAGAGTAAATGGTGAAAATCTGTTGGCCACCGTAGCGTAAGACGAACGCACTCGGCTAGTTATCGAGAGATCTAGGGTTCAATCCCAGCGGTGTCCGGATAACAATTTTTCGGTTGCTGTGTGTTAATGAAAAATAAACATGGAAAGAGCGATGGCTTTGTCTATTCACATTGTCTCCACGTATTTGGAAGATTTTCACTATCACTCTCGCCCTTTAGATTTATTAACTATAATTTAATAGCTTGTGCCGTTAAGCCCCACCAGATGGAGACGTTTCAGTTGCTGAGCCCATCCCTACGGATTTCTAACGTCAGATGCTGATAGATAAACAAAGATAGCGCAGTGGATTGTGGGCACCGTAGTGTAAGACGAACGTACTCGGCTAGTTAGCGAGAGATCTGGGATTCGATCTTAGCTGAGTCCGGATAACAATTTTTCGGTTGCTGTGTGTTAACTAATGATAAACGTAGAAAGAGCGATGACTTTGTCTAGATGATGGTGATTTTGTTCACGTTAAAAAATATTGGATAGGAACTGCCCTCCCGCCTCTTAAAATCATTGGCTGCACTAGATTCATCTAGCCGGATTGGGCCCCCTGGTGTTTTTCTCTACTCGGAATACAGAGGGGGAAAATGCAAATAATTTCTCAATGCCTTTAACATTTTATTCATGAGAAAAGAAGAGAGCTGCTTCGTGAAATTTTAAGAAAGCGAAATTCTGCAGCACCGTTAACTGTCACTCCAAGCAGCAGCTGCTTCTTTGTTTAATGGAAATACAGCGCTGCAAGGGGCTTTTGGCAATAAACATTTTGTTTCGTTTCCTCCAAAAAAAAGGGGGGAGAGAGGGAAAGAAGATGCATGGACAGAAGCGACAAATCAAGATAATATGTGGTCAAAGAGGGTGGCATAATAAATTGGCTTGTGACGTGCTACAGAGGTAAAGCACGTGTCAAGACGACAAATCTGCAGCGATACATTCCGTCCGTGTAACTTAGTTGGGAAAGCAACTTACTCCGGAGTGAGGGGGCGCGATTGGGATTTTCGTCACGGACAAATTTGTGTCTTCACAGGTCAGTGCTACTTTTGAATAAAAACAACTCCCCGTTCTTGACTGTGAAAAGAAATAAGGCTACAGAAGCCCAGAATTTTTTTTTTCGTCGCCCCGGTGGCGCAGTGGTGTAAGCGATTGCCTCTGATCATTCGTCAGAAGGGGGGTCCGGGTTCGAATCCCGGTGAGGCATGGATGTTGTGTTTGTCTTACGACACTGGCTCTCTCCCTTCCCTGGAACCAATGACCCTAAATTAGGGACGGGCGACTGCTTATAACCCACTAAGTTGCTCACGGTGGTCGTTAAACCTCCAATAAAAAAAAAAAAAAAAAATGTTTTATTTTTCCCAAACATGCTATTCGGCATTTTAAATTTTACAAGAGTTTCGTTGTCAAAGGCGCACCGAAGAGAAGGGCGTCCTGATGCCTTGTTTACCGGCTTGAGATGCCCTTGGTGGGGAAGAAAGGACAATGGATTCATTCTAAGATCCATAAGGACACTTTCATTAAATTGTTGTAGTTTATACCGTGATTTATCACACATGAGAAAGAGCTGATTGAATTAAATGACACTGTAAAAAAATAGAGTCCGATGCTATATAGACGCAAGAAAAACTTCTGATTGAGCCGAGGTAAAATCGGCATACCTTTCGAAACGATTAAAAAGAATTAACAAAGTTTAGATACATTACATAAAAAAAAAAAAAACAGCCCTGATTTCAAATCTACAAACAAAATCTGCATAAGACACAGTTACGCACGCAAAACAGTTCAGAACAGGAAGCATCTGATTTGCACGTCATGAGCTTCATTTCGTGTTACAGTCTTGTCCAACCAAACTGAGATGTTCAACCTTTAGCTTATGACTCAAAGAAATCATATGAGTAAAAAAATAAGGTGGAGAACAATACAAAGTCTGGAAGCAGGACAATTTCAATCGGAAGAAACCAGATGGTTAAATGTGAATGGCAGATCTATCAGTCGCCTTCAGAATAGAATTGAAATAAGCAGAAATAACTCTAGAAAGTCTCTTTCTGGAATCGTAAGGCCACATCGGCTAGGTAGGACCGTTATCTGCTAATAAATACAAGCTATAAAAACTTTACAGAAAGGCAGCTTTAGGTCTCACTGTATCCACGAGAGGAATGCATCCCAACTCAACCAAAGAGATAGAAAGTATTGGCTTGAAGCATAAGTTCATGCCGTTTTTTTCACCGCACTGCAGGAATGTATTACATCAGAAGGGAAAACGGAATCAATCAACTATGTACCCCTCCCCCATTGTTTACGATGGTGTCCCAAAGTCTGGATAGGTCTGCAATGCTATTGTTGAGAAAACGTGCAGATTCTGCTGCGAAGAAATCATCAGGGAAATTCTGGTGACCAACATCATTGTTGAACGTTCTGCCACGGAGTGCATTCGACAGAGATCGGCACAAGTGATAGTCTGAAGGGGGGCGACATCTGGGGAATAGGCCGGATGTGGAAAGATCTCCCATTTCATGTCCTGAATGGCCATTTTGGTCATGTATGCACTGTGAGGGAGTGCGTTATTATGTTGGAGAAGGACACCATGTCACCGATGTGGCCGTTTCTGCTGAATTGCTCCCTCCACATGGCGGAGTTGCTCACAATAGAGTGAAGTGTTGATGGTCCGATTCCTCGGCAACATTTCTCAGTGAATAATGCGTTCCATGTCCCACCAGACACACAACATGGTCTTCGCAGGATGAAGGTCATGTTTTGGTCGTAGTGTGGGCGTCTTGTCTGAGCTTAACTATTCCCACCGATGCCTGAAATTTACGTACACGCACCACTTTTCATCGCCAGTAATAATGCGTGACAGAAAGGGTTTGTGTTGCGGAGAACATTCGCAATAACGGGCGAGCGAGGAACCACATACGGCAACACGCTGATTCTTGTTGTCCTCGGCGAGAATTTGAGGCACCCAAGACCCCAAAATCTGGACCTTTCCCATACATTTCAGGTGTCGCACCACGATGGCCTTATCACAGTCCATCTCAGTGGCCGATTCGCGTGTGGTTTGACGCAGATCCAAGTGGATGAGATGGTTCAAATGATCCTCATCAAAGTGAGATGGACGCCCTGGGCTTGGAGAGTCATTGAGGTTAAAATTGCAGCCTCGAAACCACTCAAACGATTTGCGGACTGTCCTCGGAGCAATAGCATCCTCCCCATATACAGCACAAATTTGTCGAGAAGCCTCGGCGGCAGTGGATCCCTTGTTAAATTCGTAGAAAAGCAGATGTCGGAAATATTCATTCCTCTCTACTTGACATTCCATACTTCCGGACCTGAAAACCAAAAAAACCATTAGCCACAATCACACAACGCAATATGATTTAGATACACGATATTACTGGCTACATTTTGATATACAACTGGCTATCTGCACCTTCATAACTGACCAAGGAAACACTCGAGAAATAAAACGGCATGAACTTATGCATCAACCCAATGACAGAGTGCTCACTTTATTGGCGCAGGTCGACCTAACATGAAGAATTTTGTACGTACCTGCGCCATCGCTATAACGGGCATGCTTGTAGACTTTTATCATTGATTTCAATGGGAGTGCCGTAGTTAAATGACCTCATGTCAACTTCTTATAAGCATATAACTGTATCATTCGATTGCGAACGAGATCTGGAATAATCCTGCAAAAGTTTATGGGCTAAACTTATTGAAATAAATTTAAAATTTGCTATCAAAATTTTTTTGTTTAACCATCTGCTTGCAGTAAGCAGCATGCAAACTACGGTTCAACATGTTTGTTTGTAATTACCATGCATGTGGTATTTATATGGAAAAAAGTAAAAAAAAGGAATGCAACTCAGAGGAAATATTTTCACTGAAATATTTTTAAAGCGACCTTTGAAGAACAGGACGTACTTATGTTATCAATTTGTGCGTCCATCAGTCTGTCCGACACTTTGAACGTTATATTTCTGCACCTGTTAGTCCAATTTAACAACGTTTTTTTAGCAGTGCAAAGCCTGAAATGTGAGAACGATATACACAGTGGTGTCACATTATTGTGACCACCTCCTACTTTTGACGTCAACAGCGATTAGCCACTGAAAGAAGGCACGTGTCGTGAGCTGGCTTGGAGAGTATATAAGGTGCGCAAAGGTTCGGATATTTAAGGACACTGCACCAACAAAAATTGAAAAGTGAATGAGGCAAGATGACACCATATCTCCCAATCTCTTCAGTGCCACATTGCAAAGTTTCTTTCAATCATTGAACTAGGAAAACAAGGGAATAAAGATGAATGGAAATTATTTATCTCACCTTCCGTTGCTGATGTCGTAATCATTTTTGCAACTACTCCTTCAGAGCTGCAGAGTATGATCCAGGAACTTGCTGACAAGAGGGAAGAAGTAGGATTAAAAATGAACTTTCAGAAGACAAAACTGATATCAAATACTTTTACAAGAAAAGAAGATTTTGCGATTGATGGGGAATAGCTCGAGGTAACCGATACCTACATTTACTTTGGACAACAGGTATCATGCAAAGGTCACATTGATAAGGAAATTAATCGGCGTATAAAACTTGGCTGGAGAGCTTTTGGAAGAAACAGTACGATTTTCTAGAGGAATATGTCATTATGTCTTAAAACAAAAGTATTTAATCAATGCATCCTTCCAGTTCTTACAAATGGAGCAGAGACATGGACCTTTACTAAAAAAGAAATACAAAGGCTGCAGACAACTGAAAGGATCCTGAAGAGATGCATGCTTGGTCCGGCCAGGAAAGATAAGATGAGAAACTCAAAGATAAGGAAAGTGACAAAAGTGGAAGACATCATGATGAGAGTAAAATCCCTGAAATGGCAATGGGCTGGGCATGTTGCCAGAAGAACGCACCACGGATGGACAACCGAAGTTTTAGACTGGATGCCAAGAACCAGAAAAAAGACCCAGGAGAAGACCACATGGGAGATGGATGAATGAAATTCGAAAAATGCTGGAGTAACATGGAGGAGAGTGGCTCAAGACAGACAGTTGTGGAGAAAACTTGGGGTGACCTTCATCCAACAGTGGATTGATAATGTTGACAATGATTATATATACACTGCCGGACAATTGCTAGGGACGGATGACAATAGCAACGATAGCAACCATAAAATGGAAGGCAGGAAAAAGTGGAAATTAGCATAAGTGCGGGATACAGTAAGACGTGTTGTGCGTATGCAAATTTTGGATTGCCGAACTTGTTCGTGACGTCATAGCGCTGATAAGAGATATAAAGGATTTGACGCGTATTGACCGTTGTTGTTCAAACGCAAAGTTGAAAGGGAAAGAATCAATTGACGAAATTGCAATTTTCAGTATGTCTTCCCGACATGACCTAGATGATTTTACGCGTGGTCGTATTATTGGCAAGATTGAAGAAGGGCGAAAAATAACAGATGTTGCCAGGGAGTTCGACGTCAGCCACAGTGTTGTTTCAAGGCTTTGGAAATCATTTCAAACAAATGGAGAGTGTAGCAAACGTCACGGGGAAGGTCGTGTTCGCAGTACGACACTTGCAGAAGATCGGTACATAGTGCTATCAACAAAAAGACGCCGGCGCATCACAGCTAGTGAGGTAGCAAATCAGTTTATGGCAGCTACTGGCAAGCGCATCTCCCGAAAAACTGTCGCCAGACGTTTGCATGAAGGATGACTATACGCCAGCCGTCCTGTTGTGTGCATCCCATTGTCCAGACGTCACCGTACCGCCAGTTTGCAATGGTGCCATCAACATCGCAATTGGATTGATAACGACTGATCTGCTGTCCTCTTCTCAGATGAGAGTAGATACAGTGTATCGTCTGATTGTCGACGACAACTGATCTGGCGTGATAGTGGTACTGCATATTGTCCAGCAAACATACAGGTAAGGGACCGATATCCGACATGTAGTGTCAGCATGGTATGGGCTGGCATCATGATCAATGGCCGTACGTCCCTCTATGTGCTTCCAACTGGGACTATGACTGGCCAACGATACATTAATGATGTTCTGCTACCTCATGTTTGCATGTTCCCTGGTGCTGTCGGTGATAGATTCATTTTCATGGACGATAACGCAACATGTCATCGAACAGTCGCTGTCCAGGAGTGTCTTGAGAGCGAGGATATTCAACGCCTCGTATGGCCAGCACGTTCTCCAGATCTAAATCCCGTTGAAAATGTGTGGGATGCTTTGGGGAGGAGTCTTGCTGGTCGCCAACGCCCTCCAATAAACAAGGATACCCTCATCCGTGCACTGACAGAGGAATGGGATAAATTACCCCAACAGCTGCTTGATAATGTTGTGCAAAGCATGACACGACGTGTGGAATCTTGCATCGCCCTCCATTGTGGCCATATCCCGTATTTACATCTTACGCCGGAACGCCTGCTGACGGTAATTGCATTTTTTTCACGTTTACGTATTCTGCACAAAATGGCCTGTTTGTCCCTTGAACACGTTCCAAAGCCTTCTGGATTTCAGAGCACAATAAATTGTCTTTCTTGTAATGTCCTGGCATTCTGACATTTTTTTATTTCACTTGGCATCCAACGACACTTACTTTTTTATGCGCTATATAGCCGTTTATGATCCGTCCTTAGCAATTGTCCAGCAGTGTATATACACTATATTGACAAGAGTCACCGTACACCTAGAAGAGAAACACAACATAGCATTTATTGACATACATTAGTTAACGGAGCTGGTCCACCTTTGGCCTTAATGCAAGCACTGACCCTTCGAGACATGCTTTCGACAAGGTTTTGGAACATAGAGATAGGTATGCGCTTCCATTCCGTACATAATGCTTCCGCTAACTGTTGCTTAGTAGTAGGCCTTGGTTCCAAGCTTCTTATACGGCGCTCTGATTCATCCCATAGGTGCTCTATGGGATTAAGATCAGAGCTCTGTGCTGACCAGTCCACACACGATACGGAATTATCGTCAAACCACGCCGCAACAGTCCTTGCTTTATGGCTCGGTGCATTATCCTGCTGGCACCAACAAGGCTTGGTTCCATAGTAATGCAACAGAGTTGGTAGGGCATAATTGTCCAGAATATCGTTGTAGACGTGCTGGTTAACAGGTTTATCCACGATAACCAATGAGCCGGGACTATACCACGAAAAACACCCACACACGAGTACACTGCCAACTCCAAACTTGACGGTAGGAACAGTGCGCTGTGGTAAATAGCGTTCCCCTGTCTGTCGCCACACCCACACACGACCGTCAGACTGATGGATCGTGTATCTGGATTCATCAGTCCATAGGACCCGTTTCCATTGATCTACGGTCCACGATAAATGTTCTTTACACCATGCTAAACGACGAGTAGCATTCCGAGTGCAGATGAAAGGCTTATGAGCAGCCGCACGACCACGGTAATCCATGGCATGAAGTTCTCTGCAAATGGTACGTGTACAAACAGAGGTTTCAAGATTTTTACTCATCTGTACACTGAGGTCTTGTGCAGTACTTCGTCGATTAGCTGTAACGACTCTCCTGAGGCTTCGACGTCCTCTGTCACTGATTTTCTTCGGTCTGCCGGTACGTTTTGCTGCTTCAGGCACGCCATGTGTCTTCCTCTTATTCAGTACATCCAGAACATTTGACTTGTGTATGTTTAAACGCCTCTCGGTTTCTCTTATAGACAACCCACTAATGTAACACCCAACAATCTTTCCTTTCTCAAAGTCAGTTCTCTCCCTCCGCGGCATTTTCACTCAACCTCACAGTGCGATATGATAGTGGTCAGCTGCAGGCTTGTTTTCATACCGTTTGCAGCTGTATTGCGCATCTTAACAATGCAGCTGATCTGTTAATTTGCTTTTTTTTTTTTTTATTGGAGGTTTAATGACCACCGTAAGCAACTCAATGGGCTATAAGCAGTCGCCCGTCCCTAATTTAGGGTCACTGGTTCCAGGGAAGGGAGAGAGCCAGTGCCGTAAGACAAACACAACATCCATGCCTCACCGGGATCCGAACCCGGACCCCTTACGGACGAATGATCAGAGGCCATCGCTTAGACCACTGCGTCACCGGGACGGCACGGACCAAGTGCATCCTGTCATGTGATTGGTTTCTGACACGGTGATTGGTTTCTGACACATCCTGTCATGTGAAACCTGTCTGACACGGTGGAGCAGTGAGTGCTCTAAGCGCTGGCTTATGACCATTAGTCCAAGCAAGCCCGGGTTTGAATCCCAGTGAGGCATGAATGTTGTGTTTGTCATACGGCACTGGCTCTCTCCTTTCCCTGGAACCAGTAGCTCAAAATTAAGGACATACGATTTCTTGTAGCCCACTGAGTTGCTCACGGTGGTTGTTAAACCTCACTAAAAAAGATGGCGATATTTGAGACATTCAAACGCTACAGTACATTCCGCTCTGACACCGTACCCGCCTTTGTGTTATACAGCGTTATAGCCATACGAATGTAGTTATTTTTTCCTCTCACCTCAGGTATCGACTTGCCGTTTTCGACCGCAGGTCATGCACTCACTACCGATTTTTTTGCTGCATCAACCACCACGTGTGTTTTTGTTATTGTATCTTTCTTACAAGCGCAGCAGTTTTTCTGATCCACGCTCCACTCAAGGACGTCTTGAAAATACAAGCTCATGACATTAGAGAGATGCCGCTCCAGTGGCACAGTGATCTAAGCGATGGCTTCTGATCATTCGTCCGAGATGGGTCTGGGTTCAAATCGCGGCGGGGTATGAATGTTGTATTTGTCTTACGGCACTGGTTCTTTCCCTTCCCTAGAACAAGTGGCCCTAATTTAGGGACGGGCGACTGCTTGTGGCCCACTGAGTTGCTCACGGTGGTCGTTAAACCCCCAATCAAAAAAAAATCGGCATTTTGATTTTTTTTTTTTTTTTGGTTTTCGTACGTTTTTAGGTATCCGACCCTTAGCCTTATCAGCATACCCATTTTTAGATCTCTAGGTCATTTAGAAGTGGTCGAACAGTTAGCAAAAATATTAAAACAGGCAGTGCTCTAAAGCGGCCATTTTTATTATTTCTGTTTCTCGGACTTTTCTAGGTATACGGACGTTAAGACCTATCAGCATACTAATTTGCAGACCTCTAAGTCATTTAGAAGTGGTCAAACAATTCGCGAACGGTAACACTCGCATTTTCCCATCCGATTTTCTCACTTTGCTTTAACATAGAGTAATTAACGTAAATTCGAGGTATCATAATTCTGGTTGAAACATAAATTTAAAGAACTGACACTACTTCCGGATGTTTTGAACAGAGGAGAATAAATTAGCATGCTATTAATTTCCAACAATTAAACGCAATTTCTATTTGTCAATAAGCAGGGCTGCAGAAACCACATAATTTTTACCAGTCCTCGAGGGCGGTAGATGAAAAACTGCTTCAGCAAGCGATTTTTAATGGCAGAAAACAAACGACGTACTTGACAGCTAACACCATTTCAGAGCAAAGCTCCAAAATTATTTCCCTGTCAAGTTATACACGTAGGCACAGTTCTGATTGAGCCGTCAGTTTGGAGCGTAGGACTACGACTTGCAGATCGGAGAGTTGAAATGAGCTAGTCGAGTATGGTTTCAAAGCGTTTACCTAATTTGTTATGGCCAACACAGGTCTATGATATGAAAAGTAGCTTACATAATTTTTACAAATAATGCTGGATACATTGCGAACGCAAAGCAGATCGATACACGAATTATCCAATACGGTGCTCTGTCTTCTTGGGCTTCTTACAATCCTCATCCCTTGGTGTTGCCTCTCGTTTTGATTTTCTCCTCTTTTGCTTGCGTTCATTCTGCGAATTCCGCAGCATTGTCGAAAATATTAATACGTTCACACGAAAATGATCTTTGAAAATTTTAGTTTAAACCACTGCGATATGTTCTTTATATATTTGAATAGATCTCGCAGAGAGCTGTAAAAAGATACCACGCACAGTCGTTTTGTACTCACGGTTGTCCAGATAAACTGTGCTATTGTCCGAAGTGTTCCCTGGTTCACAAGAAAACAATTTTTAAAATGTTCAGTTCAAACCACTGCAAAATGTTCTTCATATGTTTGAATAGATCTCGTCGAGAGCTTTAAAACGATACCACGCACAGTCACGTTGCGCTCACGGTTGCCGAGATAAACTGAGTCAAACGTGGCGGCACTCCCCAGAAATATTGCATCATCTCCCCCGCGCCCAGGGAGCTAAAGGTGCGTCGCGCACACGATGTATTGCGCAGTACGCGAATTGGACTCCATGCTGTTTACGAATATGCTAACACGATTAGTGTGCGGCACGTATTTTTAACGCTATCATGATTTCAATTGGGACCTATTTTTGTCACAAGCGGTCGATCTTAAGTCTCACCATACTATCCGCGTAGTTAGACGTAGTCCTACGTCAAAAAATCATCAGTTTAAGAGGAAAATATTGCGACATCTAAAATGCAATAAGCAACACACTTGTTAGCTTTCTCGCTTTATTTTTGTTTTCATGTCATGCATACAACATATTTTTAATCGGTTTTCGCAGATGCCGAACTTCTTAGCTTCACCCTAAACGTAAAAAAAAAATGTGTTGGAATGAGACGCTTATTTATCAAGTTTCATACTCATTAAAAGATGTCGAATATTCAAGATTATTTTTACCTACTTCTAATGGAGTCTTTTATGCGTTTTTTTTTTTCGACCTTTCTCCCGTCTTCTCCGTTTTTATTATTATCTTAGTTTTTCCTTTTTTTACTTTTTCACGAGGGAACAATGCAGTTAATCTCTTAAATTAAAGTGAAAAATAATTTCTGTCTCTTCTGATGGGACGCGAGATTCTGGGAAAAATTAATCCGTAATGAGTGTGCTTCGTTTCCTCGCGGTATCAAAAAAAATGAAACAAAAAAAAAATACCCTTCAACTTCACATTTCGTCCTTGAGAGAGCCATGCTCTAAGCATTTTCGAAGAAAACAAAACGAAGAGATTTCGAAAAATGTCAAGCGCAACAAATTCGAACCGCAATTTTTAATCGCCTTACAAGCTCAGAAGTATAGAATCAATTTCTCTCCAATTTATCTGAACTTGAATAAAAAAACAACAACAGCGCAATCATTATTTCGTTTAATTTATTCTGTGTTGGGTACATAAATAAGAAATTCTGCAGTTGAATAACTTTCTTTTGATTAAGGAAACAAAGAAATCCTTAATCAGAAGAAAGGAAAGTCTGATTTCCATGGACGTTGCATCATTTACGACCACCACAAAAGTTGCTGTGCAATCTTTTATGACACTGTTATCTCAAATTTTTTTGCATTTTGAGAAGAGTGTTTACATCACCATGAAAACGTTTTTCCTCAGTTGAATGGAATGGAGTCTTGACTGTCAGATGGAACCGGGTCACCCGAGTTAAGATTTTCTTTCGGGTGAAAAATGTCTGGTAAAGAACAAAAACCTTCTAACTCGTTTTTCGTTTTATAGGGGGATGGCAGGTATTTGAATCTCTTTAGAAAAAAAGAAAAATCTCTGCATATAAATGAAAACAAGGATTATGTAAAATATAAAAGGCCCAAAACTATCCTATCATAGAAAATATCCCAGAAAAAAACAATTAAAACCTGGAAAATAAATCAAACAAAATTCTGGGATTGATTTATTTCTTGGCCAAAGTCAGCTGGAGACTGAGCAACCGACATACACAGTGCGTCAAAGAATTTTTAAGACTGGGTCTGTAAAATGAAATAGAAACAAGAAATTATAATTTGTTTTGGTTTGTTATTCAAAATTAGTCCCTCCGGCTTCAATACACTTGTTACAGCGATTTAATAATGATTCAAATGCCTGTTCCAGTTCACTTTGCGGAATTGCCTCCAAAGCACGCGTCGAAGCTGTTTGTATGGTCGAAATATCATCAAAATAACACCCTTTTAACGTCATTTTAAGTTTTGGGAACAAAGAAAAGTCGCAGGGTGCTAAATCAGGCGAATACGGTGGATGATTCAACACACAGACGTTATTTTTGGCCAAAAATCTACGAACAAGAAGTGAGGTGTGACTGGGTGCATTATCATGCAACAAACACCAACTGTTTTCATCTCGATATTCTGGACGAATGCGACGAATTCTGCCCATCAAACGCCTCAAAACATTTAAATAAAACTCACCAGTAATTGTTTGTCCACTTGGAACAAATTCTTTGTGGATAATACCCATACTATCGAAGAATGTAATGAGCATTCTTTTGATTTTCGATGGAACTTTTCTTGTTTTTTTGGCTTTTGGCGAGTTTTTTTACTTCCATTCCGCACTCTGTCGCTTTGTTTTATGATCATATTGAAAACACCATGTTTCATTACCAGTAACAATAGATTTTAAGAAGTTTGGATCATTTTCAGCGGCTGAAATGATGTCTCTGCAATGTGCACTTCTCCTTGATTTTTGTTCATTGGTTAACGTGTGTGGAACAAATTTAGCACAGACTTTTGTTTTGCCCAAATCTTCATGCAGGATGGTTCGAATCGTTTCTTTGTTGATGTTTAAAGACTCTTCCATCTTTCTTAGTGACGCACATCGATTGTTTGCCACTAAATCACGCACTTCTTCAATAATCTCAGGTGTCCTATAGATGAACTTGGTCTTCCGGTATGCTTATCATCTTCTAGCGTCTCTCTTCCGTCCAAAAACGTTTGTGCCACAGGAAAACATTTGATCTAGTTAAACAAAACTCACCGTAAACTTGTTTCATCATTTGGTACGTTTCCGAGGCACTTTTACTAAGTTTTGCGTTAAATTTAATTACAGCCCTTTGTTCCATCTTAATAATGCGACATGAAAAAAATTTAACTTCTCTAATGAACGCCCGTTTCGTTTGAGTTACTTTAACAACTGCGCAGTACTTTTGGCAGAAAGCAAGGAGATGGTCACGGTTTATAACGCATTCGCGAGTACACTGGTGGCGCCACCGTAGGCTGAAATCTAGCGACAGTCTTAAAAATTCTTTGACGCACTGTGTATAGCATAGCTCTAGTCACAGGGATCAATTAGGGTTGAGAAAATTTTCTATTGGCTGCTGAGCTTATGGACGTTACAATCCAGTGAGTAACCGTTTTTCTGGGGGATGGCCTTAAAAAAACCGTATATGTTAAAAACTATTGAAAAAACTAACTTTGAATGCCTCCAAAGATAAACGAGAAAGGATCAGAAATGATGAACCAGTGCTGCGCCGATTAAAGAAGCGCCAAAAACGCATAGTTCCTAACAAAATGGCAAATTGAAAACAAAAATAGAAAATTTAACGACAACTCGTGACTGAGCGGTCTGATGCGCTGGTTTCTGGCAATTCTTCCGAAATGGGCCCAGTTTTTAGGCCCGGGCAAGGATGAGGGGTCCATTCCCTGAAACGATTAGCCCCAAATTAGGGATGGGCGAATGCCTATAGCCATGGCGATCGTTAAACATCGCAAAAAAAAAAAAAAATAGTTAACGTTCAATTACAAGGAACTTTTCCGCATTTGAAAAGTGCATGCTTCCAGGAACTGACTTAGACAGTTTAGGGCCCTGGGCAAGAGAATTTCTTTCAGCCCCCCCCCGGCGTAACGGGTTAGACCACAACCCCTTTCATTACAAAGTGACAGTTACACAGTATTGGTTGCACCCTATACGTTCTTATGCTGGGACCAGTTACTTGATTATTGTTGGAAGAATAATATGGAGTACTATTTATTTGGGGAAATTATAATAGTCATTTCCACGTGTTTCAACGTACAAAGTTATGAAATTTATATATCCATTCTATAAGGTTTTTTACTGTCAGTCCTATTTTGAGAGAACGGCTGAGAGTAAAGATATGGTTGAGGTATCAAAATAAAGGTCTTACCATGCAGATCTGCCAGTCGAAGAGAAAAAATGAGATTGGGGCAACGGTTCGGGCGTTGTGTGGCGGCAAAGTTCCCATGTAAAGTGTATGGGAGAAGAGTGCGGTTGACTCACGCGCTGTTGAAGGCGGTAGCATGGAGGGCCTGAGATACTCCAAAGTCCGAAGTCTTCTCTTTTTTTGAGCGAACCGTTGCGCAAAGCAACGCTAGCAAGCATTCGTGTCAAAGTTCTCATCGGAACAGCAAACATTCTCGAAGACCTGATTGCGTTATGCCGTTGACTGTGTGATGTATATATACAATTTAATATTCATTAGATCCAGTTTATTCACGTAGGTAAGACGTTTCCCATTATGTAAAAATGTAAATAAACATTCCGTTGACCATTGTTAGTGAAAATATTTAGAATGTACATAATGAGTTGTGCCATCTATATATTCATTCTATAAGGTTTTTTACTGTGAGTCCTATTTTAAGAGAGCGGCTGAACGTAAAAATATGGTTCAGGTATCAAAATAAAGGTATTACTATGTAGATGTGCCAGTCGAAGAGAAAACTGAGATTGGGGCAATGGTTCGGGCGTGGTGGGGCGGCAAAGTTCCCACGTAAAGTCTATGGGAGAAGCGTGCCGCCCTTATCTACATCAGGCGCTCAGTTCAGTGTCAGACTTGGTGTGTGCATGGTGTACTATGTTCAGTTTTAAAGTAAGTAAATACTTTATTGCATACTTACCCTTAACAGAACGTTTCTTCCGCAGAAAGAAAAAGAAAACGTAAGAGCCTTACTGGAATGCGTAAGCGACCAATGGGTCGCAACTACACTGGTGTGCAAAAATTAAGGACGAAGAGGAAAAATTAGCATAACAGCGGAACGAGCAGGCAGAATGGACCGAAAGCCACTCAGGAGATAGACTAGGGTCCGGTAGGGTAAGGCATGCGCATATATGCAGCATGACGTGGGGGGGGAGTGTCGGAACGGTATAAAGCACACGGGCGGTGTACGCTCAGCAATTCGGGGAAAGCTATTGCACGGTGTACATCGGTTTCAACGACGTCGAGTTGCTGCCACCGTGTGATATGGCCAACAGGCCATCCAGTAGACGACATCTGGATGTCTTTACCCGAGGTCGCGTCATTGGGAAGTTCGAAGAAGGTCGAAGTGTGACTAGTGTGGCCGAGGAGTTCGGGAGCTTGAAGTGTGACTAGTGTGGCCGAGGAGTTTCAAGAGCTTGGAGAGCATTTCAAACGACAGGAACAGCTGTTCGAGAGTTTAGCAGTGGTCGTCCACGAGCAACAACGGCGGCGGACGACCGGTATATTGTCGTACAGGCAAGAAGAGACAGACGCCAGATAGCGGGAGAAATCGCATGGCACATGCAACAGACAACTGGACGTCCGTTATCGCGTTTTACCGTGGCCAGGAGGCTGCACATAGGTGGTCTATTTGCACGACGACCAGTACGGTGTGTGCCATTAACGCCTGCTCATCGGAGACGGCGGTTTCTGTGGTGCCAGGAACACAAGAACTGGACACATCAGCAATGGGGTCGAGTTCTCTTTACGGATGGGAGCCGATTTAGTCTGACGAGCGATTCTGGACGTATACACACATCTGGAGAGAGCAGGAAACACGCAATCACACCTCCAACATCATCGAAAGAGACCGGTTTGGAGGTGGCGGAGATCCCGTTTGAGACGGTATCATGCTTGGTAGCCACACTGACCTCCACATCTTCCAAGGAGGTTCAGTCACTGGTGTCCGCTATTGTACCGAGGTTCTCCTGCCTCACGTGCGTCTGTTTAGAGGTGCTGTGGGTCCTGAGTTACTCTTCATGGACGACAACACTACACCTCATCGTACAGTGGCTGTCACAGAGCTGTTGGAGAGTGAAGATATTCAACGCATTGATTGGCCCGCAAGGTCCGTGGACCTAAATCCAATCGAACACGTGTAGGACCTTCTCGGGAGACGCTTGGCAGCACGTCATCAGCCGCAAGCAACGATTCCGCAACTGCGATTGGCGCTACAAGAGGAATGAGCCGCGATGCCTCAACAGCTCCTTGCGTGGACCTCTCGACAGAAGTGAAGTACGTATCACTCAGGTGATGTTGCAGGGAGCTAAAGAGGTGATAATCCAACGGGGCGAAGTCTGGAGAATACGCCGGGTGGTACAAAATCTGCCATCCCAGGTCGATGATCGTGTTTAAAGTTGTTTTCGCGGCGTGAAGACGCGCGTTATCCTGAAGCAACAGGACCGACCTTCTGCCCTTGCCGGTGTATGGCCTTTTCGCCTCCAGTGCGTCACTCACACGAATGAGTTGCTAACAATAACGATCAGCATTGACCGTTTCACCAGGTTTGAGCAACTCATAGTATACGACACCGCGCTGATCCCACCATACAGGCACAGCAACAACTTCCAGGCATGGATATTTGGTTTGGCGGTACTGATGGTAGGCTGACCTGGATAAACCCAAGATTTGCGCCGCTGAGGATTATCGTAGAGGATCCACTTCTCATCACAGGTCAAAATCTTGTGGAGGAAATCCTTCTTGAATCTGGAGAGCAACGACACAACAACATCCTAGCGCCTAGACTTTTTCGCAGCTGTGAGTTGGTGGGACACCCAACGGCCCTCCTTGTGAGTCTGTCCAAGCTTGGGCAGGCGCTTTGCAATGACTTGCCGTGTTACTCCGAGCTAATGGGTGAGCTCTGACTGTGTGCGACAGGGATCCGCGTCCAACAGTTGTTCCAGTTCCTCATCGTCAACTTTCTGTGGCTGTCCCGGACGTTCTGCATCATGGAGATCGAAATTTCCCTGCTTAAGCCGCTGGAACCACTTCTTACACGTACTGTAAGAAACACGCAGCCTCACCCAAAGCAGCACAGATAATTTTCTGGGCTTCCGCGGCACTTATTTTCAGCTGAAACGCGAACAGGAGGCAGTGCCTCAAATGTTGCTTCTCGAACGACATTGCTTTCACCGTCAACTTTCGTCCCTTCTCGCACTACAGCTGTGAGTGGTTACAGTTGCCTGGAAAGCTGTTGGATTGAGCTGCAATCAGCCATTATCGTACACAGCTATTTGCATTTGCCGACGTTCTATGATAGCTTGCTGTTAAGGGCCGAGATATAAGTTGCACACCTAATACTACCACCAGGCTCAAGCAGCTAAACACTTTCGATTATTACACGTCTGTCAATAAATAAATACATCGCTCTCTCCACGTTTCAGAAACACACAGCAACCGAAAACTTGTTTTTCAGCCGCCGCCGTGGAATTGAACCACGGAACTCTCGATAACTAGCCGAGCGCGCTAGCTTTACACCACGGTGGCCAACAATCCACGATGCTATGTGTATTTTTAAGTCAGCTTCTGACATCATAAATCCGTAAGATGGGCTCAGCTACTGAGACGTCTCCATCTGGTGGACATTAACATCATAAATCCGTAAGATATATCATCATCATCATCATTGTCAACCATTATCAATCCACTGCTGGACGAAGGTCTCCTCAAGTTTCCTCCACAACGGTCTGTCTTGTGCCAGTCTCCTCCATGTCACCCCTGCATACTTTCGAATTTCATCCACCCATCTCCCATGTGGTCTTCTTCTGGGTCTTTTCCTGTCCCTTGGAATCCAATCTAAAATTTCGGCTGTCCATCGATGATCTGTCCTTCTGGCAGTATGTCCAGCCCATTGCCATTTCAGGGATTTAACTCTGATCATGATGTCTTCCACTCTTGTCATTTTTCGGATCCACGAGTTCCTCTTCTTATCTCTCCTGGTTACACCAAGCATGCACCTCTCCATGCCACTTTGAGTTGTCTGCAGCCTTTGTATGTCTCTTTTAGTTAAGGTCCACGTCTCTGCACCATACGTAAGCACTGGAAGGATGCATTGATCAAACACTTTTGTTTTAAGACATAATGGCATATTGCTCTTGAAAATTATGCTGTTTCTTCCAAAAGCTCTCCAGGCAAGTTTTGTACGCCGATTAATTTCTTCATCAATGTGACCCTCACTTGATATCTGCTGCCCAATATAAACGTACGTGTCTGTTATCTCCAGCTTTTCTCCATCAATCGATAAATCTTCATTTCTTGTAAAAGCATTGAACATCACTTTTGTCTTCTGAAAGTTCATTTTTAATCCCACTTCTTTACTCTTGTCAGCAAGTTCCTGGATCATACTCTGCAGCTCTGATGGGGTAGTTGCAAAAATGACTACGTCATCAGCAAAACGAAGGTGGGTTAGATAATCTCCATTAATCTTTATCCCCTTGTTTTCCCAGCTCAGCGACTGAAAAACACCCTCCAATGTGGCATTAAAGAGCATTGGAGATATGGTGTCACCTTGTCTCACTCCCTTTCCAATTTTTACGTATGTTGTATTTTCAAACAGCCTAATCTTTGCACTTGCATTTTCATAGATGTTATTAATAATATTAATGTATGCATCTTCAATACCGCAGGATTTCAGAGCCATTGTAACTGCTGATGGTTTCACCGAATCAAAGGCTTTTTCATAATCGATAAAAGCCATGCACAATGGAAGTTCATATTCCCTCGCTCTTTCAATTAGTTCTCTCAGCACGTGGATATGATCTATTGTGCTGTAGCCACTCCTGAATCCAGCTTGTTCTCTCGGTTGAGCCATGTCCAGTGTTACCTTCAAGCGGTGTGAAAGAACTTTAGTGAAGATTTTATAAACTACTGATAGGAGGCTGATAGGTCTGTAGTTTCCGAGATCCTCAATGTCACCTTTCTTATGTAGCAGGATCATTGTAGAGGTGTTCCAATCCTCAGGAATCTTTCCTTCATTAAGGCATCGAGTGAAAATTTGGGCGAGTACTGTTTCGATTTCTCCACTTGCTTCTTGTATGATGTCTACAGTAATTCCATCTTCTCCTGGAGCTTTTCCTCGCTTCATGTTCTTGATTGCATGTGCAACTTCTGCTGGAAGGATTGGAGGAACTCTGGTACTGGTATCTTTCGTGATGTCTGGAGTGCATATATCATCCCTTTGATATAATTTGGAGTAGAAATCTTTCACTCTTGTCAAAATTTCGCCTCTATTTCTTGTTACAGAACCATCTTCTTTTCTCAGTGCCATAATCTGTTTTCTTCCCTTACTGAGATGTCCCTTTGCTATCTTTAGGCTTTGGTTGTTTTCAATTGCTTTCCTCACTAGTTCACAGTTGAATTTCCTTACGTCTTCAGTGATACTTTTTCTTACTGTCTTGCATAGCTCTATACATTCCACTTTGGAAGTCACATCTTCTTTAGTTGTCCTCATCTCTCTTCTTTTTTGCATCAACATTTTGGTTTTTCCTGATAATTTGTTCACACGCAACTTGTTCTTAGACCCAGCTAATTTTGTTGCTGTTATATATATATATATATATACTGTATATAATATAGCAGTTAAATCCAAAGGGCGAGATCCAAGGTGAAAATCCTCCAAATAGTTCCGTGGTCCAATTCCACGGCGGCAGCTGGAAAACAATTTTTCGGTTGCTATCTGTTTCTGGAACGTGGAAAGAGCGATGTATTTATTTATTTACTGACGCCTCGTATTTGGAGGATTTTAACCTTACAAGTCAGTCATCTGAATTTGGGTGGTGTGAACAGATACGTCACTAGCATCCATCTGAGTTGTGATAAAACTCTGGTTTTTGGTGTCTTTGTGTTGTAGTACACCTGCGGATGGACCTGTGGCCGGTCTGAAAGATCTAGTGTAATTTTTACCTAGTTTAATTTACGCTTTCCAACCTGAAGAAGCGTATATGCTCCAGCTTTGTCTGTCTGTCTGTCTGCCTGTCCGCACGATAACTCGCGTAAAAATGGCTCGATTTCGATGAAATGTTAGTATGTGAAAGGGGACAACCGGGGGACGAACCCTATTGAAAATGAACGAAATGTGGTCAAAGGTCAGCACATAGGAGCGGAATCCATTCCATTGCCCTTATGCGTCATAACTTGCGCAAAAATTGTTCGATTTCGATGAAAGTTTAGTATGTTGTTCCAGAGGTATACTGCACCGGTTCTGTTGAATATAATCGAAATGGGGTCAAAGGTCAGGGCACAGGAGCGCGATTTAATCCACAGCCATTATCGTCATAACTTGAATAATGGTTTCTGGTATGTTGGAAAGCGTATCATGATCAATACAATGCATGATTTTACTAACTTGTTTTATGGTTGTATTAAATCTTTTAACTTGGTGATTTTATTTCCTCAAGTTTTTTTAATCGTGTATAGACAGCAACGTATAAAGACTGGAATAGCTTAACATGACTGATAGTAACTGTTAAATTTATGCGATGCAGCGTTTTTAATGAATTGCTTGTTCGTCAGTAGTCGGGAAAGAAATGGGCATATCTTTTAGAAGTATTAAGATATTAGCGCAATCGTTTTAAATAAACACTTGAATTAATAATGTTTTGGTATTTTTTTTTTTTAGATAAACGCCGTGCAAGCGCCGAAGAAAAAACTGCACATGAAAATGGGGTGTTCAGAAAGTATTTCTTGCCGATGTGAAATGTTTGGTGAGTTGAAATGATTGTTTTGTGCTACCTATATGATTTGATCTGAATAATGAAAGCGTACTACTGCTGTTACGTGTGAGTCGAACCGGCAAAAGCTGCAGGGATAAACCAACCGGAGTAGTTCACTTGAGAGAACAGCCGCTCGGTGTAAGAAGGCGTGGTTTCGAATCCAATCTCTCGCATGAAGGTTTTACGCTTTAAATTTTATACATTTATTATACAGATGTGACGATTCTTAAACCATAAGTTAGTAAAATAATGCAATGCATTAATTATGATACGCTTTCCAACATACCAGAAATCATTACTAAGTTACGAGGATAATGACTGTGGAATAAATCTCGCTCCTGTGCCCTGACCTTTGACCCCATTTCGATTATATTAAACAGAATTAGTTCAGTATACCTCCGGAATAACATACTAAAGTTTTGTCGCAATAGAAGCATTTTTGGTCAAGTTATGAGGATAATGGCTGTAGAATAAATCTCGCTTCTGTGCTCTGACCTTTGACCCCATTTCAATGATATTCAACAGAACCGGTTCAGTATAAATTCGAAACAACATACTAAAGTTTTGTTGCAATAGAAGCATTTTTACGTGAGTTATTACGCATAAGGGCGATGGAATGGATCTAGCTTTTATGTCCTGCCCTTTGACCCCATTTCCCCCATTTTCAGTAGGATTCACCCCAGGTGGTCCCCTACCACTTACTAAAATTTCATCGAAATCTAACAATTTTTACGAGAGTTATCGTGCGAACAGACGGACAGACAGACGGACAAAGCTGGAGTATATGATATTCTTCAACCTATGGTTGGAAACCGTAAAAAAGGAGTGTGGAAAATAAATTTGTAACACTGCATGACTTTATTCGCTTCAATCTAAATAGCTCAAGCGTCACGATACTGATGAAAAATTTCAGCTAATAGTTAAAAAGGTGGTTGTTACAGATAGTTTCTGTGTATTTATACGGACCCTTGTAAGAATCCTCTTTTGAAATGGCAGAGCAGGAACAGTAAAGAGCATTTCTAGTGATCTCAGTGACCAGGACATAAAATAAAGCTTATGATACTCTGCCAAAGGAAATGAGATTAGGAAATAAATAATTTTCCATCGTCTGTAATCGAATGCCAGTGATAAACACAGTCACTGACAATGAAATTTGCGCACCAAAAAGGAAGCATCAGATTGAACTAAAATTTTATGGACCTAATGATACAGATGAATGATACACATGATAGCAAAAATAGAGCTGCAGGACAATTGCAGAGGAATCTGTGGAACGCAGTCCAGTCATCTTCAACAAAGCGTCGCACCGCCTCGTGCGGCGATACATGCCGCAATACGGTCCGGCATGGAGGCGAACAGACGCCCGATGTTGTCTGCGGCAGACTGGCCCACACGTGCTGGACGGTGTGCTCCAAATCCCGGATAGTGTGGCACGTCGGCCGCTGGCGTTTCAACTGGTCTCACACATGCTCGATAGGGGACATGTCAGGGGAGCGGGCAGGCCATGGAAGTGTCTGCACATGACGTAGGCAGTCCTGGGAAACCCAAGCCGTGTGCGGGCAGGTATTATCCTGCTGGTATAGCTCACCTGGAATGCAGGCCAGGAATGGGAGCACATGGGGCTGTGGGATCTCATCCACATACCACTGGCCTGTCAATGATCCACGTACCACTACTAGAACTGATCGGCTATCGTAGGCTATGGCTCCCCAGCAGATTCGCTTCCGCGAGGCGTCGGGAAATGGTTCGTAGGCACACGGAAACCGCTCATCAGCCTGTATAGTGAACCGGATCCCCGTGGGTTTCGTTCGTGCCTGGCGCACGACCCGTCGATCCTCTCTACCAGTGGTCCTCCTGGTCTGTCCGCAGCCACTCCGCCGTGTGGCAGTGCCGTCAAGTGTCCACTGCTCCCAACACAGTCGGACGGTATGGTCAGAACGATCCACGTGGGGGGCTATACGGCGCACCGACCACCCTGCAGTTTTCAACCTGATGATCTGGCCTCTCTCAAAGTTCGGAAGTTGCGTAAATCGACGTTTCTGGCGTCTACCCGGCATTCTTGTCACTCTGTAGTCTTGTCTGCTGGTGCTTTTGGCTTTCATGGGGCATCGATTACACGCCGGGTCATAAGGCTGCCGGTTCGTTCTTGCACTGCCACCACAGTGTGTGCGGTCATGCGAACTCGCACCAAACGTAAATCATTTGCGCACCAGTACGCACTCTAGCAACGTGCAAAGTTTCGCGGTTGTAGCATGTTTTCTTCTAGGTGCGCAAATTTCATTGTCCCTGAGTGTATTAGGAAACAGGAAGACTAGCCACCACTGAAGAAACTCCACCGATACGAAACACACACTCTCTCTCATTACAAGAACTGTAGTAAACACAGAAACAAAGAGAAACTATTCCTCGGAAGAATTGATTTTTCGTGAATACATGAAAGGCATATACACTATCTACCAACAAGTAATTGGACACCTGTGATAGCAAAGGAAAACGAAGTTTATTCATCTTCAATAGTTGGTGGAGACTCCACGAGCGGCGATTACAGCTGCGACCCTCTGGGCATACTCTCAACCAGGCGTTGTAAGACGGATAGCGGTATTTTCTTCCACTCGGCTTGGAGAAGACAGGTCAGTTCCTTCACCGATTTCGGACGATGGGGGGCACCCCTTAAGTCGACGCTCCAACTCGTCCCAGAGGTGCTCGATAGGGTTAAGGTCTGGGCTCTGCGCAGGGCAGTCCATTCGATTAACCCCAATGTCACCACACCAAACCATGGTGGACCTCGCAACATGACAGGTGGTACTGTCATCCTGAAAGTAACATGGGTCCACCCCGTAAAACTGCCACAACGTAGGAAGCGCATGGTCATCCAAAATGGTGCAGTAGGTCTCGGCGTTGAGTCTACCAGGAATTGCGACCAAGGGTCCCGTGCCATACCAGGAGAAACACCCCCATAGCATAATTCCACCGCCGCCGAACTTCACAGTTGGTACAATACATTCCGGCAGGAAACGTTCTCCAGGCAGACGCCAAACCCAGACCATGCCATCCGAACGGTAGAGGGTGAACCTTGATTCGTCACTCCAGAGAAACTGTTTCTTCTGTTCAGCGGTCCACTGTTGACGTTCTTTGCACCACGTTAGCCGAGCAGCGCTATTTGAGTTGGTGATCAAAGGCTTGTGGGCGGCAGCAAGTCCGTGATAACTGAGCAGATGGGCTTCCTTACGGATGGTATTCATCGAAAGAACACTCCCGGATGCCTGTTGAAACTCCTCGCGGATGTGGCCCATCACTTTGGTGCGGTTCTTCTGAATTTCTCTGGCCAGCACTCGTCGGTCTCTAACTCCTAGTTTTGTGGGTCTGCCGGGTTGGAGCACATTCCGACAGTCACCTCTCATCTTCCACTTGCCAATCCCTTAGGCCACTGTCGATTTTGGGTACTTCAACTCCTGGATATGTCACGTATGGATCGGCCATTTCTGTGATACCCGACGATTACACCTTTCTCAAAATCAGATAGTTCCAAACTGCGTGGCGTCTTGCATGCGACTGGTTGCGTTGTTGTTTCCCACAAGATATTTAACGGCGGCGGCCGTGACGTGTATCAGGACCGCAGATATCGTCGATTGCAGGTGTGTCCAATTACTTGTTGGTAGATAGTGTACATCGAAGTGCCAAAACATTATGACCACCTGCCTAATATGCTCTTGGTCCTCCACGTGCCACCAAAACAACAGTCGCACGGCATGGATGCTACAAGATTTCTAAATGTATCTTGTGGTATCTGGTACCAGCACGTTACCAGCAGATTCTTAACTTTTGTAAGTTGCGCAGTTGAGCTCCCGCAGATCGAATTTGCTGTTGCAACACAAACCACAGATGTTTGATTGGATTGATGCCTGGGGAATTTGGAGGCCAGAGCAATACCTGGAAGTCTTCTACATGTTCCGCGAAACATTCTCGAACAATCTGGGTAGTGTGGAACGGCGCGTTATCCTGCTTAAGGAAGGCTTTACTAGAGAGGAATACCGTTGCCTTAAAAGGATGTACCTGGTTTGAAATTATGTTTAGGTAGGTGGGATACGTCATTGTTTCCTGCACATCAATGACTGGAGACCCGGGGTTTTCCAGTAGAACATTGCCCAATTTCCTTCACCGGCTTGTTTTCGTCCCACGATGAATCCTGATGCCAACACTTCTCCAGTTAAACGACGAACGCGTACCCGGGCGTCCACACGGCACACCGGGAAACGAGATTCATTGGACCAGACGGCCATCTTCTAATCATTCAAGGTCCACGTTTGATGCTCGCGTGCCCACTGTAGGAGGTTTCAACTGTGAATCGAGGTTAGCATGGGCATTCGGAACGGCCCGAGGCTACGTAATCCCATTTGTTTTCTGATTGGAGGTTTAACGGCTACCGTGAGCAACTCAATGGGCCATAATCAGTCGCCCGTACCTAATTTAGGGTCACTGGTTCCAGGGAAGGGAAAGAGCCAGTGCCGTAAGACAAACACAACATCCATGCCTGACCGGTATTCAAACCCCTTTCGGACGGAGGCCATCGGTTAGACCACTGCGCCACCGGGGCGGCACCCTATTTTCAGCAGGGCTCGATGCGCTGTGTGTTGTGACACATTACTCGCGTCACCAGCATTCAAACTACAGGCAAGTTGTGCCACAGTATCCCTTCTCTTGGCTTGTACCATACGGAGGTTGGACTTGGAAATCAGAGTGACTGGGTCCTCTTTTTGGAATTTTGGAAGAGAAACTAGTATCCATTGTGATTGCCATCATTCTCATGCCCTTGTCCACAGACTGACACATCATAACACTATTCTCCCGAAGAGGTACTTCGACATTAACGTTCCATTTCCCTCAAAAGAAACAACCATTTACCAGTACACTACTGGTTCATTGTAGAACTACTGAATGAGGAGATACCAATACCATCGCGCAGTAGATCTTTGACCAAATATATATAAAAATTAATTGCTTAGGATATATACACCGTGTGTCTCAAAAAAGACTGATACAAGCTTTTATCTCTTCAATGGTTGATTACAGATGCACGGTCGAGTCACATTATTACGGCCACCAGCTAATATCCAGAGTAACCGCTGTGGGCAGCGCGTGCAGCAGCTAGACGGACTGAGAGTGACTCAATAATGCGTGCTGGAAGGTGTTCACAGGTATGTAGAGCCATGCTGACTGCAGTGCATCTGACAGCTGCTGGGAGGTGGGTGGTGGAGGATCCTTAGAGAGAACAACACGATCGAGGTGGTCCCACAGATGATCAATTGGGTTTACGTCTGGGGAATTAGGGGGCCAGGGAAGTATTTTGAAGTTCTCATCGGGCACTTCCAACCACTCTCTGACATTTCTAGCTGTGTGACACGTTGCATTGTTGTGCTGGAAGATCCCATCCGCCCCAGGGAAGACAATCAGCATGTATGGGTGTACGTGGTCTGCAAGAATGGATTCATAGCGAATTCGGTCCATAGTGCCTTCCACAGGTATGAGTGGACCCAGAGAATACCACGAAAACATTCCCCAGACCATAACGCTGCCCTCAAGAGCTTCTGCTCTTCCAGAAGTGGTTGAAGAGTGTTTGTTCTCCGATGTTTCTCGACTTAAACGCCAACGTCTACCCGTTCGATGAAGCAGAAAACATGACTCATCGGAAAAGGAAATCCTTTGCTAATCAGCGGAGGTCCAATTCCGATAGTGCCGTGCAAATGTAAACTTTTTCTGCCGATACACTTTCGTTAGCATAGGTGCAGTGACCATCCGTCTGCATCGGAGCCCTATACGCAGCAAGGTTCGCTGAACTGTCGTTTTAGACACAGGGCCGTTGGCATCCTGGCTCATTTGGCCAGTGATTTGCTCCACTGTAGCGTGTCGATTGGCCCTCACGCACCTTCGCAGCCGACGTTCAACTCTCACATCAATGGCACATGGTGCTCCGCAGTTTTCACGTCGCTTATTCGCAATAGTGCCATTTCTTCAATCACGATCACTTTAACCACAGCTGAACATGAACAGTTCAGAAACTGCGCTGTTTCAGAAATACTGCCACCCTTGGCGTGAAAACCGATAATCATCCCTTTTTTGCAAATCTGATAAATCGCTCCCTTTACCCATGACATCAACGAGTGATATGTTTTCAGATTGCCCACGGCATACCTTATGTACCATCCAGGCCAGCTCACGACACGTGCCTTCTTTCACTGGCTACGCGCTGTTGACGTCAAAAGTAGGAGGTGGTCATAATAATGTGACTCGACTGTGTACTTACTTTCAATTAGAAAAATGCTCAAAAATGACGTAAAGACTTACAACATGGCAGTTGCACCCCTGTGGATGGCATTTGCATAACAATTAAATAATTTATTTTTTACACAGCTTTCACAGAAAATAAAGTTCAATTACAAGTTGGGCAGTGTCCTAATCAGTCTAAAAAAACAGATCTTGTTGTTCTACTTGCAAACTTGCGAAGATATTCGCGATGAAAATAGTAAAAAATGTATCTTCTGGAGCTCGTTTACGGGCGAAAGGTAGCTTGTTTCGCTGCATAGTTTTGTAACATTCAAAGCGAGTAAGGGAAGAGTTCTCGCGCGTGCAGGAAGTTATCGCTCCAGACAATACAAGTTTCACGATTTTCATCGCAAATATCTCCACGAGTTTTGCGAGTAGAATGCCGGTGTTGAGTTTTTTCGACTAATTTGGACATTACGCAACTTTTTGTTTTTGATTGGAATTTTTTCTGCGAAGGCTGTACAAAAAACTTTTTTTTTTTATGCAAATGCCATCCACGGGAGAACGGCTACCATGTCGTAAGTCTTTACGTCATTTTGAGTATTTTTCTAATTGAAAGTATGTATCTGTGATCAATCGTTGAAGAGATAAACGCTTGTTTTAATATTTCTTGAGACACAAGGAATATGTACATACACTGCCGGAAAGTGGAAAAAGAACGCCATTAAAAACTGTAGCTGCATCTATGAGATTTATGTCGTAGAAACAATTTGTTAAGAAAGGAAAGTGATAACACGTGTGAAGTAATTCAATGTTTATAATCGTTTAATGCGTATTACAGTGTACATAAGGTGCATTTTAATAAGGTGTTGCACCTCTCCTGCAGCAGTATAAGCTTCCTATGAGGAACGCAATCGGTCGTACAAATACTGGATATCACGCTGTGGGATAACATTCGATGCGCTTTCAATTTGTACGCGTTATTCATAGATGGCAGCTGCCTGCCTGGGCCCGCGTACGAGTCTTTGTCCGATCCAGTCCCAGACATGCTCGATTGAAGACAAGTCCGGAGAGCGTGCTGACCAAAGGAGCTGATGCACAACCTGAAGAGCATGTTGAATTGCCCGGGAGGAGTGTGGGCGGGCGTTATCCTGCTGGAATATCCCATTTAGGATCGCACTCAAAAATGGCAGGACGACCGGTTGGACAATGTTGCTGACGCACATACTGCTGCTATTCAGTGTACCACGTACAAATATCAGACTCGTAAGAGAGTGATAGCTAATCGTTCCCCACACCATAATGCCCGGAGTGGGACCTGTGTGTCCTTGGCGGATGCACGATACGCTCTTATTGTAGTCTCCTGACGCGTACACGACCGTCAGACGCACCCAAGCAGAATCGGCGTTCATCACTGAAGACCACTAACCGCCATTCTTCCCTCCAGTGAACTCGTTCTTGACACCACCACAAACGTACTCGACGGTGACCAGGGGTCAGTGGTAACCGTGCCAGCAGCATGCGTGCCCAAAGTTCTGCTTCCAACAAACGATTCTGTATCGTTCTGGTAGACACACTTGGTATGACAGATGATCGAATTTGCGATGCCGTAGCTGTTCCCTCTGCCAACGCCAGCTCTTCTGATACGCCGATCCTCTCGTGCGTCAGTAACTCTGTGTTGCCCGGAACCACGTCTGCGAGTGTGGAAATGCTCCTCTGACCACAGACGGCACCATCTTACCACGGCCGATACATCTCGTTCCACTCGGTCCGTAGTTAGACGGAAGAACCAACCTCCTTCCCACAGACATACTATGCGGTTTCGCTTTAACTCCGATAACTGAAGAAATGTTACGCGCCTGCGTCGTCTAGGTATGGTAGCTTCTTCAGCGAGCACTGAACAACATCACACCAGACGAAGGACTTTGTTCTGCGCGCCCTAGTCCTTAAATACGCGCTGCGTCCATTTGCTTGTTGTCGTCCGCAGAGACGTTATTATTTCATACAATGACATTCCTACTTGCATCACAGTCTCTGCTGCCCTTAACAATTAACATATTATAATATGATGTTTCTACCGGCATTCCTTCTGCGTGTTCTTATTTCACTTTCCTGCCGTTTATATACGCTGAAGTTCCAAAAGCCATAGGATGCATGTCTAATATCGCGTAAGACCTCCTCTAGCCCGCCGAAGTGCAGCAACTCGACGTGGCATCGACTCCACAAGTGGCCGGAAGACTTCTGGAGAAATGTTGAGCCATGCCGCCTGAACAGCCACCCACAGCTCCCTACTATTTGTAGGTGCAGGATCTTGGGTGCGAATGGACATTTCCACCACGTTCCATAAGTGCTCTATTAGGTTCATGTCGGGCGAACGTGGTGGCCACACCACCCGTCGGAAATGTTCAGAATGATCCTCGAACCAATTTTTGGCAACTTGGACCACATAACATATTGCATTGTTCACCTAGAAAATCCCATCGTTGTTGGGTATATGAAGTCCGTGAAGGTCTGCAAATAGTCACCCAGTACAGCAACAAAGCGACTACCGGTTAATGACGTGTTTACGGGGATCAGAGGACCCAAACCGTACCACGTAAAGTCCCCACACACATGTATGAAACCACCGCCAGCGTGCACAGTGCCTTTTTGACAGCTTGGCCCCATGGCCTCATAGGGTCTGCTCCACACCCGAACCCTACAATCAGTTCGTAACAACTCGTAGCGTGACTCATCGGACCACGCCACATGCTGTCAGTCTTCCAGGGTCCAATTACCGTGTTACGAGCCCAGGTGAGGCGCTGTGTCCGATGTCCTGGTGTTAACAATAGCACTCTGGTGGGTCTTCTCCTTCCATTCCCCATGGACGCTAAATTACATTGCACTGACCTGATGGATATGTCTCTGGTACCTCCTGCATTGAATGTGGATGTTATTTGAGCCAGTGTCGCTTGTCTGTTATCATGGACAATCCTGGTCAGACGCAGCTGGTCACGGTCGTTCAGCACCCGAGGTCATCACTGCGCTGTTCACGGTGGGTGGTAATGCCTTCTATGAGGTATTCTTGGTACACACGTGACACCGTGGATTGAGAAATGATGAACGTTCGCACAACTTCGGAAACTGAATGTCCCCTCAGTCTGGCTCCCACTACCATGTCTCGTCCAAACTCCGATAATTCACGTCGGCTTTCCATAATCTTACTGATAGTTGTTCAACCTGACTCAGGAGATTACACCTCGCAACTGATAAAAATCGTGGCGTGCGTCAAAGCCTTTATACGACGGCAGAGCTAGTTAAAAATTAACATACTGCTCTATCCCATGACTTTTGGCTCTTCAGTGTATATCATCGTCTTCGTGAGCCATTATCAATCCACTGCTGGATGAAGTTTTCCCCAAGTTTTTTCCACAACGGTCAGCCTTGATACAGTCTCCTCTATGTCACCCCGGCATGCTTTCGAATTTCATCCACGTATCTCTCTTGTTGTCTTCTTCTGGGTCTTTTCCTGTTCCTCGATATCCAGTCTAAAATTTCCGTATGTCATCGGTGTTCCGTTCTTCTGGCAATTTGTTCAGCTCATTACCAAGGAGGCTGATGGGTCTGTAGTTCCTGAGATCCTCAATGACACCTATTTTTTTTTTTTTTTTGTAGCAGGCTCATTGTAGCATTGTTCCAAACATCAGGAATCTTTTCTTCATTGTGACATCAAGTGAAAACTTAGACGAGCGTAGTTTCTATATCTCCATTGTCTTCTTGTACAATGTCCACGGGAATTTAATCTTCCGCTGAAGCCCTTCGCCGTTTCATGTTCGTAATTGCATGTGCAACAACTGCCATGAGGACTGGAGGAACTTTGGTGCTGGAACATTATTTAATGTCCGGAATAGGGGTATCATCCATTTCATATAGTTTTGCGTAGAAATCTTTCACTTTTGTCCAAATTTCGCCTCCATTTCTTGTTACAGTACTATCTTCTTTTTTAAGTGTCAAAATATGTTTTCTTCCAATATTGAGATGCCCCTTTGCTTCCTTCAGGCATTTGTTGCTTTTAATTACTTTTTTTCACGAATTCACAAGTGAATTTCCTTTGTCTTCAGTGATACTTTTTCTCACTGTATTGTATAGTTCTGCAGATTCCATTTCAGAGCTTACATTTTCTTTATTTGTCGTCAACTCCCTTCTCCTTTGCATCAACAGTTTTGTTCTTCTAGATATTTTCTTCATATGCAACTTGTTCTTAGTACCACTTAATATTTTTGCATATACACTGCTGTTAATAGAAACTGCAACAGCAAGGAAGAAACAAGCAGGCATACTGAACTTTATGGGAGTGATTAGTTATGTACAGCTGCAAACGATCACAATTACATACCGGTTCATGATGAGGAAGGCCAAAAAACTAGCAATAAGTAATCCACCATGGGCCGTTATAACAGACTCCACACGCCGAGGAATCAATTGAAACAGAGTTTGGATGGTCGTCTGCGGGATTGCCTTTCATTCTGCTTCTACACGTATCCACAATTCGTTGGTTGTGACAAGCGGCGAGGTGATGCGAGCCGCCTGTCACAACCAAATCACCCGCAGCTACAGCAGTGGTGATCAGGGCAATGTATCACAGCACACAGTTCATTGGAGCCTTGTGAGCATGAGCCTGCGTAGCCGAAGACCCAGCCGGGTCCCCATGCTCACTGCACGTCATATGCCAGCAAAGCATGAAATGGGCCCAAGTTCATCGAGATTGGGCCGCGGATGATTGAAAGTGGCCTGGTCTGACGAATCAAGATTCCTGGTGCGTCACGTAGACGGCCGAGCGCGGATACGCCGGTTATCAACGGAGGCTATGGCACCTGGATGCATTGTTGGACGGAAACAGGCCGGCGGAGGCGGTATTATGCTGTGGTCGATGTTTTCTTGGTATACTTTAGGCCCCTTTATCCTAATAGCACAATCCCTGACAGCTGTCAGGTATCTGAACATCGTTACGAACGAAGTTCACCCATTCATGGTAACTGTGTCCCCTGCTGGTGATGGCCATTACCAACAGGATTACCAACAGTGCAAGGATCATCAAGGAATGGTTCGAGGAACATGCTCTTGACTTTCTGTTAATTCTCTGGCCCCCGAATTCACCTGACATGAACCAAATCGAATATTTGTGGTTCGACTTGGAAAAGCGGGTTCGCGCTAAATCACCACCACCCTGAAACGTACGGGAACTGGAGGACCGTTAGCATTATGGTACCAGATAACCCCAGGATACCTATCGCCACCTCATCGAATCGATGGCTCGCCAAGTGGCCGCCATTTTGCGGACTAAAGGGGGTCCTATAGCTTATTAAGTGGGTGGTCATAATGTAATGGCTCATTGGTGTATACATATTTGTAATAAACGAATTTTTCGAGGAAAATAAGTGTCTGGTACGCCACAACGTTGTGAGCGTGGTTTGGTGGTACATTTAATCATGAGAGAATTTTTAAGATTCTTTCACCGTTAAATTGTTAAAATTTGCTCACTGCTGAATTCGTTTTGCAATGAATATTTCAACTGTTCGCTATCGTCTAGGATCTAATTGAATTTCTTTTTTAACGGAAGCTTTCTCCTCCAGTGTGTTTTTACGATGGATATCAAGGCTAAGATTCTTTGCCTGCCTTTGTCATCCCAATCGGTCCTTAATCAGATCAGATCATATGTAGAGGATTTTAGGAAGGGTGTGTCTGACCCCAGATCTTTTTTTTTTTTTTGATTGGAGGTTTAACGACCACCGTGAGCAACTCCAATGGGCTATAAGCAGTCGCCCGTCCCTAATGTAGGGTCACTGGTTCCAGGGAAGGGAGAGAGCCAGTGCCGTAAGACAAACACAACATCCATGCCTCACCGGGATTCGAACCCGGACCCCTCACGGACGAATGATCAGAGGCCAACGCCTTAGACCACTGCGCCACCGGGGCGGCACCCCAGATCTTAAACAACCCTTAGAAATAGGAAACTAGGAGATTTGGGCTAGAGTGCCCAATATTAAAGTCACACGGAAGTGAAGTAGAAAGGGGTACGAAGACGCCATTATTTATTACCGGGGGGGGGGTACCCAGGTTCCAACGGCTCAGCGTGCCCATCCGACATACGTCGGGTATTTAGTGGTTCGAGCGTTCGTACCTGCCTGGGATCGAACCTGAGACCTTCTCCGTGGAAGTCACGAACGTTGACGACTAGGCCACCCGCAGCCCTCCTTAATCACTACCATGTGCTTTGACGGTAATTTCTGAATTTCTAACTTGTTTCTGGAAACAATGAAATAAATAATATCGACAATGCACAAAAAAATTATATCAAGAGATTATTTTTGCAGTTTAGGAACAACGCGGTCGAAAAATTAGGATATCGATATTGTAGATGCATGCTGCAGATGCTTCTTTGATCTAACACAGGAAGCATCAAAGACAGATTAATGGTATAAATATGAGCCAGACGTAAAATGGTAATGCATCCATTATGAAGGATTAAAGTTAACGTGAAGGTATTAGTTCTGCTTTGCATAATGAGTGAAGAGGAGAGCTAAGGTTTCCTATTACGTATAATAAGATTACAAGCTCGTAGATGGATCTCTTGAACGTGTCCTGTCAGAGTAGGTACTTAATAAGAGAGACCATTATTCGGAGGAGGATTTTAGGGATGTTTAAAGCTTTATTCTCCCATGGAATTAATTAATTTTACCACTGAATTAGCACTATCCAACAATCATTTCATTTCGATCTGCAGCGGATTCATGTGGATGATATTGAAATTAAATAGTAAAAAGAAACTCGAAGTTTCACGTTTTCTAAAATTAACGAAAGCCCTTTTTGGCCTTCATGCATATTCGATGCGTTTTCTTGTTTTAATATGTAGATCACAGTAGATTCATTGAGTTGCCAGCACGAGCCAATCGTAACCATCCTTCTGTGCCAGGATTACACGCAACCAGAATGGCCAGAATGAATGCAACACCCGAGACATACGCAAAATTCGAAGCCAGGCACAATAGATATAAACTAAGTGAACGCCCATCGATAATGACAAGAAAACTAAGATTTGTAGAGCAATTTTTAATAGCCAGGTATTCTGTTCGTTTGTGGTGTCCAAATAAGAAAGTATGTACACGGTCGAGTCCCATTGGAGGTTTAAGGACCACCGTGAGCAACTCAATGGGCTATAATCACGAGTCACATTATTGTGACCACCAGAGTAACCGCCGTGTGCAGCGCGGACAGCAGCTAGACAGGCTGGGAGTGGCTCAATAAGGTGCTTGAAGGTATTCATAGGTATGTGGAGTCATACTAACTGCAGTGTACCTGAGAGCTGCTGCAGGGCGCGTGGTGGAGGATCCATAGAGCGAACAACACGATCGATGTGCTCCCACAGATGTTCAATCGGGTTTAAGTCTGAGGAATAAAAGGGCCACGGAAGTATTTTGAAGTATTCATCGCATTCTTCCACCACTCTCGGACATTTCTAGCTGTGTGACACGTTGCATTGCTGTGCTGGAAGATCCCATCTGCCCCAGGGAAGACAATCAGCATGTATGGGTGTACCTGGTCTGCAATAATTGATTCATAACGAATTCGGTCCATAGTACCTTCCACAGGTATGAGTGGACCCAGAGAATACCACGAAAACATTCCCCAGACCATAACGCTGCCCTCACCAGCTTGTGCGTTTCCAGCAGTGGTTGAAGAGTGTTTGTTCTCTGATGTTTCTCGCCTTATACGCAACATCCATCCGTTCAATGAAGAAGAAAACGTGACTCATCGGGGAAGGCAATCCTTTGCCAATCAGCGGAGGTCCATTTCTGATACTTTCGTGCAAATGTAAGTCTCTTCTTCCGATGCATCTTCGTTAGCATAGGTGCAGTGACCATCCGTCTGCATCGGATCCCCATACGCTGCAGGGTTCACTGAACTGTCGTTTTAGACACACCTTCGGTTGCCCCCTGGTTCATTCAGCCAGTGAGTTGCTCAACTGTAGCGTGTCGATCGGCCCTCACGCACCTTCGAAGCCGACGTTCACCTCTCACATCAATGTCACGTGGTGCTCGGCAGTTTCCACGTCGCTTATTCGCAATGGTGCCATTTCTCCAATCACGATACATTTTAACCACAGCAGGTCGCGAACAGTTCATTAACTGCACTGTTTCAGAAATAGTGTCACCCTTGGCCCAGAAGCCAATAATCATCCCTTTTTGCAAATCTGATAAATCGCTCCTTTTATCCATGAGAGCAGCGAGTGATATGTTTTTCAGAATGCCTACAGCACATCTTATATACTCTCCAAGCTAGCTCACGACACGTGCCTTCTTTCATTGGCTAAGCGATGGTGACGTCAAAAGTAGGAGGTGGACACAATAATGTGACTCGACTGTGTATATACACTACTGTTAATAGAAATTGCAACATCGTGAACGAATGCTCTGATTTTTGCCAAATTTGCAGGTTGGGTAGGTCACCATGGGAGATACAAATGATTACAATTTCAGAGCACATGCAAAAGTGAGGCGTGTGCTATCGGAAACGTCACACCAGGGGGTAAAAAAGAAGGCGCACAGAGATCAGGTTTTTAAACTTGCTATCGCTAAACTCGACCGTTCGCAGTTGTTAAGATGTGAACATGCCGCGTAGGAGGACGAGACAACAATACGAACACTTGACGGAGTTCGAAAGAGGTAGAATCGTTGGACTCAGAGAAGCTGGTTTATCATACCGTGATATTGCTGCACGCGTTAGGCGTAACGCAACTACAGTTATGCGTACATGGCGTCAACAGCAGAAAATTCCACGCATCGTTGTGCAGGGTCTGGAGCTCGAAATTGCACGACCGAGCGAGAAGACAGGCACTTGCACCGTATGGCAGTGACGTCGCGCACAACACCATCTACGGCACCTGCGCAGCAATAAAGGATGGTCACACACCGTCCGATGTCTGCAAGTACTAATCGTCACAGATTGCTGCAGAGAGGCCTCTTTGCTCGCCGGCCACTTCTGCGACTTCCCTGGACTCTGAACCATAGGCGCCAGCGACTGCAGTGGTGCTGCGAACGTCGAAACTGGAGTGCTGAATGGGACCATATTGTGTTTTCGGAAGAGTCCTGGTTCAATCTAATGCATAACGACGGGCGAATACTTGTTCGCAGATACCGTGGTGAACGGCATCTGGAAGGCTGCATTGTATAGCGTCATACCGGTCCCACACCGAGCGTGATGGTCTGGGATGCTATTGCGTCTCATTCACGCACTCGCATACTACGCATCACAGGCACATTGAACAGCCAACGCTACATCACGGAAGAGTTGAAACCTGAACTTCTACCCTTCTTTCAGACGATCCCCGAAGCAGTCTTCAAAAAAGGCAATGCCCGACCCCATGTTGCTCGTACTGTCCAAGACGTACACTGTGCGCATCAAGTCCCTCGCCTTTCCTGGCCTTCTCGCTCGCCAGATTTTTCGCCTATAGACAACGTCTGAGGTGTCATCTCACAACGACTGGCTAGCATGGCCTCGCCACCTGTCACAACTAACGAATTGTGGATGCGTGTAGAAGCAGAATGAAATGCAATACCGCAGACGACCATCCAAACTCTGTTTCAACTGATCCCACGGCGTGTGGAGTCAGTTATAATCGCCGATGGTTGATTTACTTATTGCTAATTTTTTGGCCTTCCTCATTCCGAATCGGTATCTAATTGTGATTGTTTGCAGCTTGTACCAAAACTAATCACTTGTACATATAACTGATCATATATATATATATATATATTATATATACACTATCTACCAAAAAGTAATTGGACACCTGTGATAGCAAAGGAAAACTAAGTTTATTCACCTTCAATAGTTGGTGGAGCCTCCACGATCGGCGATTACAGCTGTGACCCTCCGAAGCATACTCTAAACCAGGCGTTGTACGACGGCTAGCGGTATTTTCTTCCACTCGGCTTGGAGAAGACAGGTCAGTTCCTTCACCGATTTCGGACGGTGGGGGCACCCCTTAAGTCGACGCTCCAACTCGTCCCAGAGGTGCTCGATAAGGTTAAGGTTCGGGCTCTGCGCAGGCCAGTCCATTCGATTAACCCCATTATCACCATACCAAGCCATGGTGGACCTCGCAACATGACAGGTGGCATTGTCATTCTGAAAGTAACATGGGTCCACCCCGTAAAACTGCCACAACGTAGGAAGCGCATGGTCATCCAAAATGGTGCAGTAGGTCTCGGCGTTGAGTCTATCAATAATTGCGACCAAGGGTCCCGTGCCATATCAGGAGAAACACCCCCATAGCATAATTCCACCGCCGCCGAACTTCACAGTTGGCGAAATACATTCTGGCAGGAGGCGTTCTCCAGGCAGACGCCAAACCCAGACCCTGTCATCCGAACGGTAGAGGGTGAACCTTGATTCGTCGCTCCAGAGAACTTCTTTCCACTGTTCAACGGTCCACTGTCGACGTTGTTTGCACCACGTTAGACGAGCAGCGCGATTGGACTTGGTTATAAAAGGCTTGTGGGCGACAGCACGTCCATGATAACCGAGCAAATGGGCTTCCTTATGGATGGTATTCATCGAAAGAACACTCCTGGATGCCTGTTGAAACTCCTCGCGGATGTGGCCCATCGATTTGGCGCGGTTCTTCCGAATTTCTCTAGCCAGCACCCGTCGGTCTCTAACTTCCAGTTTTGTGGGTGTGCCGAGTCGGGGCACATTCCGACAGTCACCTCTCATCTTCCACTTGCCAATCACGTAGGCCACTGTCGATTTTGGGTACTTCAACTCGCTGGATATGTCACGTATAGATCGGCCATTTCTGTGATACCCGACGATTACACCTTTCTCGAAATCAGAGAGCTCCGAACTGCGTGGCATCGTGCATGCGACTGGTTGCGTTGTTGTTTCCCACACGATATTTAACGGCGTCGGCCGTGACGTGTATCAGGACCGCAGATATCGTCGATTGCAGGAGTGTCCAATTACTTGTTGGTAGATAGTGTATATTGTATATATATAAACACTGATGGACAATTGCTAAGGACGGATCATAAACGGCTATATAGCGCAGAAAAAAGTAAGTGTGGTTGGATGCCAAGTGAAATAAAATATTGTCAGAATGCCAGGACATTACAAGAAAGACAATTTATTGTGCTCTGAAATCCAGAAGGCTTTGGAACGTGTTCAAGGGACAAACAGGCCATTTTGTGCAGAATACGTAAACGTGAAAAAAATGCAATTACCGTCCGCAGGCGTTCCAGCGTAAGATGTCAATACGGGATATGGCCACCATGGAGGGCGATTCAAGATTCCACACGTCGTGTCATGCTTTGCACAACATTATCAAGCAGCTGTTGGGGTAATTTATCCCATTCCTCTGTCAGTGCACGGATGAGGGTGTCCTTGTTTATTGGAGGGCATTGGCGACCAGCAAGACTCCTCCCCAAAGCATCCCACACATTTTCAATGGGATTCAGATCTGGAGAACGTGCTGGCCATACGAGGAGTTGAATATCCTCGCTCTCAAGACACTCCTGGACAGCGACTGTTCAATGACATGTTGCGTTGTCGTCCATGAAAATGAATCTATCACCGACAGCACCACGGAACATGCAAACATGAGGTAGCAGAACATCATTAATGTATCGTTGGCCAGTCATAGTCCCAGTTGGAAGCACATAGAGGGACGTACGGCCATTGATCATGATGCCAGCCCATACCATGACACTACATGTCGGATATCGGTCCCTTACCTGTATGTTTGCTGGACAATATGCAGTACCACTATCACGCCAGATCAGTTGTCGTCGACAATCAGACGATAGACTGTATCTACTCTAATATGAGAAGAGGACAGCAGACCAGTCGTTATCAGTCCAATTGCGATGTTGATGGCACCATTGAAAACGGGCGGTACGGTGACGTCTGGACAATGGGATGCACACAACAGGACGGCGGGCGTATAGTCCTTCTTCATGCAAACGTCTGGCGACAGTTTTTCGAGAGATCCGCTTGCCAGTATCAGCCATAAACTGATTTGCTACCTCACTAGCTGTGCTGCGCCGGTATCTTTTTGTTGATAGCACTATGTACCGATCTTCTGCAGGTGTCGTACTGCGAACACGAACTCCCCCGTGACGTTTGCTACACTCTCCATTTGTTTGAAATGATTTCCAAAGCCTTGAAACAACACTGTGGCTGACGTCAAACTCCCTGGCAACATCTGTTATTTTTCGCCCTTCTTCAATTTTGCCAATAATACGGCCACGCGTAAAATCATCTAGATGATGTCGGGAAGACATACTGAAAATTGCAAGTTCGTTAATTGATTATTTCCCTTTCAACTTTGCGTTTGAACAACAACGGTCAATACGCGTCAAATCCTTTATATCTCTTATCAGCGCTATGACGTCACGAACAAGTTCGGCAATCCAAAATTTGCATACGCACAACACGTCTTACTGTATCCCGCACTCATGCTAATTTCCACATTTTCCTGCCTTCCATTTTATGGTTGCTATCGTTGCTATTGTCATCCGTCCTTAGCAATTGTCCGGCAGTGTATATACACACTGAGTGGCCACTTTATTATGACCACCTGACAGTTTTAAGCAAATGAGCTATGGCTGCACGCTGTTGCTGCCAGAGGGCGAGGCTAGTATAAAAAGGGAAAGCTTAGTGCTTGCGACAGTAGCAGAAGTGATTTTTTTTTTTGATTGGAGGTTTAACGACCACCGTGAGCAACTCAATGGGCTATAAGCAGTCGCCCGTCCCTAATTTAGGGTCACTGGTTCCAGGGAAGGGAGAGAGCCAGTGCCGTAAGACAAACACGACATCCATGCCTCACGGGGATTCGAACCCGGACCCCGTTCGGCCGAATGATCAGAGGCCATCGCTTAGACCACTGCGCCACCGGGGCAGCGAAGTGATTTTTGGGTGACGAGATGGATAAAAAATGCGATTTGACGGGCTTTCAACGTGGGCTGATTATAGGAGCTCGGAACCATGGAGCGAGTATCACCGAAACCACCGCATTCGTGAAATGTTCCAGAGCAGCTGTTGTTAAAGTGTTTAAAGACTGGACTGTCAGCCGAAAAACTGGGTCTCTACGCGCAACGTGTGGTTGTCATCGACTAGTGACTGCTCAGGCGGAACGGAGAGTGTCCAGACTGGTAACAGACAACAGAAGGGCAACAGTGCAGCAAATTACAGACCATCTTAATCAAGGATCCCCTCAAATGATCTCTGCACGCACTGTTCGCCGTACACAGCATCGGATGGGATATGGCAGCCGAAGGCCTGTTCGAACACCTTTGCTGTCTGCAGTTAACAAGAGAAAACACGTCTCCAGTTCGCACAGGAGCACAAGGATTGGACAGTCGATAATTGGAAACAAATTATGTGGTCCGATGAATCACGTTTTCAGTTACACCATGCCGATGGCCGAGTGAGAATTTAGCGGAAACAGCTCGAAAGCATGGACCCCAAATGCATTGCTACAACCCTTCAAGCTGGTAGAGGCAACGTTATGGTTTGGGGAATATTTTCCTGGCATTCTTCGGGCCCTTTAATTAGTGTTGATCAACGTCTGACTGGCACATCATATCTAAACATCGTTTCGGACCAAGTGCATCCTGTCATGTGGATGGTTTATCCCAATGGCGAGGGCTACTTTAAACAAGAAAATGCGTCCTGCCATAGTGCTCGTATTGTACAGGATTGGGTTCAAGAACATGCCGGTGAGTTTACTTTGCTTAGGAGGCCCCCACAATCTCCAGATCTCAACCCCATTGAGAATTTGTAGGATTAAGTTGAACGAGCCATCAGACAGCTGGATCCACAACCCTGCAATCTTACACTCCTGGAAAATGCTATTCATCAAGCATGGTCTCAGATTCCACAAACCACCTATCAACGTCTCGTGGAGTCCATGTCACGAAGAATCGACGCAGTATTAAAGGCAAAAGGTGGCCCAACGAAGCACTCAGGGGATGGTCATAATAAAGTGGCCACTCAGTGTATATAAATATATATTTAATTGGGAATTTTACGACCTCCATGAACAGCTCAATGGGTTTTAAGCAGTCGCTCGTCCCTAATTTAGGGCCACTGGCTCCAGGGTAGGGAGAGATCCCAGCGCCGAAAGACAAACACAACATCGATGCTTCACCTGGATCCGAACTCGGACCCATCTCGTACGAATGGTCAGAAGCCAGCGCTTAGACCACTGCGCCACCAGGGCAGCGAAGTATGTTTCATGAACATTACAACAATGAACCTTACAACATTTAAAAAAAGGTATATTATTTGAGGCGGGGATTCGACAGTTAAAACAGGCAAGCGGTCGTTCCACTGCACCACCAAAGTGAGACAAACGTTCAGACAACGAAATTATATTGTTTCAGATGATTAGCAGCCTACACTCTCTAGACCACCATCGCAAACCGTGTGAGTAATCATTTTTAATTGAGGAGGTCTTTATATTGTACTTGACTGCGATAAAGATTCGTTTTCGAGAACACATGTTTGCACTCCAACCAATAGAAACGAAATGTTTTAAAGTGAGCTCTTCGCTGTTTTTTACGTAATGATTAAGGTGCATTACCCAAAAAGCTATTTTAACTGAGCTGTTAAATAAGTAATGAGACTGAATTTTAAAAAAAATGGAAAAACAGGAAAACTTCTGTGAATATATTTTGTTTAAAGTACATTTCGACTGCGTTAATACAAGAAGTAACACGATCAGCCAACAAAAGGAAGGATTTGTCGATGCCATCTTTTGGCATAGAGTGAAGAGCTGATGTGTATCTTTTGTGTGTATCTCTTCAGTATCTTGAAAAACTTTTCCTTTTAAGGTGGTTCCACCGACAATCTATGCCTTATGTTTCCAATGGTAAAATTTCTTTACATATTTTCTTCGCAGTTAATGTATTCCTAAAGATCAAAATTTGCACATCGATAAAACTAACTTTAAATTATAGCATGGGATACTTAATACTTGCTAATACATAACCATAACTAAGCAATCCAACATTTGTTTGTCTACTGACGTTATCAATGTACAGGTCGTGCCATCTTTAAACAGGTCTGAACATTACTAAAAGCAAAATGATTGATTTTTAATATAATTATGGTTATATTTCAGTACGTATTAAGAATCCCATGCTATAAATTAAAGTTAGTTTTATCGATGTGCAAATTTTCATCCTTGGAAATGCATTAACTGAGAACAAAATTTGTAAAGAAGTTTTACCATTGGAAACATACGGCAGAGATTTTTGGTGGAACCACCTTAAAGAGGCAGCTTTAATTTAGGAAACAGAAAGTAGTCACGTGGTGGTAAATTTAGAGAAGGGGGCAGGATTGTTGAGTATGCACACTTACTTTCGCGCCAGAAATTGCTGTACACTGACTGCTCTGTGTACGGGTGCCTTATCACGAATCACAAACTATTGCCCGTTTTTGTACTCAGGCATGACACGAACAATCCTCATCCACATTCGTTCCAAAATGGATGTGTAAGCATTGCCAGTGACAGTTGTACTTTCAGGAATGAACTCGTGATGCAGAACTATTGCCCGTGTTTGTACTCCGGCCTGACACGAACAATCCTCTTCAAAAATTGATGTGTAAGCTTTGCCAGTGACAGTTGTACCTTCAGGAATGAACTTGGGATGCAGAACCATTGCTCGTGTATGTACTCAGCCCTGACACGAACAATCCTCTTCCACATTCGTTCCAAAATGGATGTGTAAGCATTGCCAGTGACAGTTGTAACTTCAGGAATGAACTCGTGATGCAGAACCATTGCCTGTGTTTGTACCCACGCCTGACACGAACAATCCTCTTCCACAATCGTTCCAAAATGGATGTGTAAGCATTGCCAATGACAGTTGTACCTTCAGGAATGAACTCGTGATGCAGAACCATTGCCCGTGTTTGTACTCAGGCCTGACACAAACAATCCTCTTCCACAATCGTCCCAAAATGAATATGTAAGCATTGCCAGCGACAGTTGTACCTTCAGGAATGAACTCGTGATGCAGAACCATTGCCCGTGTTTGTACTCAGGCCTGATACGAACAATCCTCTTCGACAATCGTTCTAAAATGGATGTGTAAGCATTGATAGTTGTACCTTCAGGAATGAACTCGTGATACAGAAATCCCTTACTGTCGTAAAAGCACGCAGGCATTATCTCGATTTTGGACTTCTGTAACCTGATCTTCTTTCCTTTGGGTGACTGTGGCGACTTTCACTGAGCACTCTGACGGTTCGTTTCAGGATCATAACGCAAACACTATGTCTCGTCACCTGCCACAATGCTTTGGAGAAACTTTTCCATTGTTTCTGCAGTCTCCAGGATGTCTTTTGCGTACTCCATTCGAGCATGTTTCTGGTCATCTGACAAAGCAAGAGGAACAAAACAAGCGCAAACTCCCCCTTCCCCGCAAATCTTGCACTAAAATTCAACGATTCGTTTCCTTATTAACACTCAGCTCACATTCCAGCATCCTCATGGTCACACAACGACCACTTGTTTACGCTTTCCAGCCGTAGGTTCATGAAGCGTATATGCTCCAGCTTTGTCTGTCCGCTCGATAACTCGCGTAGAAATGGTTCGATTTCGATGAAATTTTAGTATTGGTAGTGGACGACCTGGGAAGGAACCCTATTGAAAATCGATGAAATGGGGTTAAAGATCAGGACATAGGAGTGGGATCTATTCCATCCCCCTTATGCGTCATAGCTTACGTAAAAATGATTTGATTGCGACAAAACTTTGTCATGTTGTTTCGGAGGTATACTGAACCGGTTCTGTTGAATATCATCGAAATGGGGTCAAAGGTCAGTCCACAGGAGCGAGATCTATTCCACAGACATTATCCTCATAACTTGACTAAAAATGCTTCTATCGCAACAAAACGTTAGTATGTTGTTCCGGAGGTATACTGAACTAATTCTGTTTAATAGCATCGAAATGTAGTCAAAAGGTCATTGCACAGGAGCGAGATTTATTAAACAGCCATTATCCTCATAACTTTAGTAATAAGTTGAGTATTGATTCCGGGTTTGTTGGAAAGCATATCATAATCAATGCATTGCATGATTTTACTAACTTGTTGCCCTCTTTTTACGCTTTCTAACCGTAGGTTGAAGAAGAGTAATGCTCCAGCTTTGTCTGTCTGTCTGTCCGCGCGATAACTCGCGTAAAAATGGTTCGATTTCGATGAAATTTTAGTATGTGGTAGGGGACAACTGGGAACGAGCCCTATTGAAATTGGACGAAACGAGGTCAAAGGTCAGGACATAGAAGCGGGATCTATTCCATCGCCCTTACGCGTCATAACTGACGTAAAAATGCTTTGATTGCGACAAAACGTTATCGTGTTGTTCCGGAGGTACACTAAACCGATACTGTTGATTATCACCGAAATGCGGTCAAAGGTCGGGGCACAGGAGCGAGATTTATTCCACATCCATTATCCACATAACTTGACTAAAATTGCTTCTATTGCGACAAAACTTTAGTAAGTCGTTTCGGAGGTATACTGAACCAATTCCGTTTAATATTGTTACGACGTTTGGGCCTTAGATGTCAGGATGCCCAATTATTTTCCGGACTGCGATTCGAATCACTGGATCCGCCAATACCTCGTTAGCCAATTAGCCGACACAGTACACCAATAAACCAATGGAGGCACAGTATAACAATTAAAACAGGGATTTAATAGATAGAGGCATAAATTACACCGGATTCTTCATCTAATAGTAAAAGCTATAACTTCCGGCCAGCTTTGGCCCTCTTCGGTGTTTCAGAAATTATGTCCTAACGAAAAGTCTGTTCGTTCACAATGGACCGCAAAGAAAATACTGATAAAAAGTACTTACAAATGTCCTCGAGTATCCAAAGTATTGATGACACCAACAAACACAGACACTCATACGGGTAGTTTGTTCTTAACTTTCATTACTACCCTTTCTTTGCTGTGGCCAAAACGACGTCGTCCCTAGTCGCTGAACGCACACAAAAGTTTTCTCCCCTCTTTGAACACGAAGAGGCTAGTGGTTTCTTCAGAGGCTCTCTCTATCTCTCTGTGTGAGCAAGGCGATTCAGTGATTATTTTCTCTCTCTCTGCATTTCCATTGAACTGGCTCATTACGGCAGGTATCGGTGGTCCGGCAAGGTGAAGAAAGCTTTCAGGTAAAGTTCGTGCTGGTTATTCATCAGCTTATGCTTTTAGCTGGTTTCCCTTCTTATATGCTCAGAACGCAAAAGCAGCAGCAGACGGCAAGCAATTTCGAGCGCGAGGAGAAATAAGGCCTAGTTCTCTTGGCTATCAAACGGATTTTGCTCATCTCAACAACAATCTCCCGTCTCCAAAAAGTTGGTAAGCGGTGAATTTTACCTCTTGAAAACTGTGGCATATTTATTAGGAAACGCTTTAAATCCAAGAGCTTTCCCATTGTTTACGCGCGGCACAGACAAAAGTTTCAAACGCGCCTGCCGTCTAAATAACTTTTGAGCTATGGGAGAAAGCTCTTAAACTCTGACCTGCCACATTTCCGTTTATGGGCTCTTTGTTATCGTGGCAAACACCTGCAACTCGCCACTTGAATTCAAAGTGCTAGAAGATCTTTTCTTGATATACCGCCCCTCGCAAGTGTTTAAATTATAACTCTCTGTTAATTAAAACCCCCAATCAAGTTTCAATTACCATTAATTAGCCACGCCTCTTGCCTATTAATTATGCAAAGGGGGGGGGGGGATCGTCACAATATAATCGAAATGGGGTCCAAGGTCATTGCACAAGAGCGAGATTTATTCCACAGCCGTTATCTTAATAACTTGAGTAATAACTTTAATGATTTCTGGTATGTTGGAAAGCGGTTCATAATCAATGCATTGCATGATTTTACAAACTTGTTTTTTTTTTTTGATTGGGAGTTTAAGGACCACCGTGTGCAACGCAATGGGATGTAAACAGTCTCATATCCCTAATTTAGGGTCACTGGTTCCAGGGAAGGGAGAGAGCCAGTGCCGTAAGACAAACACAACATCCATGCCTCACCGGGATTCGAACCCGGACCCTTCACGGACGAATGGTCATATGCCAGCGCTTAGACCACTGCGCCACTGGGGCGGCATTGTCTCTTCAATAATCACCTGGGGGATTTTATATTTGTTGTTTCTGAGTAAATGCCCAAGGCAGGAGCGCAGCAAGCTTTTCTTATCTGGGAGGGCGAGACTTGAAATTACGCCCCCTCAAGTTCCACTCAAAAATATGTGGTCTTTACTTTCTCACACACTGCAGTTATAGGAAAGTATTAAAAAAATGCGTTCAAAAATCGCACTTCAGGTTCTTGACGTGATTTTATTAAAAATGTAAAACCTAGGTAAATACCAAGTAAAGCGTAAACGTTATGGGAACGCCGACAACACAACACTCCACAGAAATGCAGAACGAATGACTATCGGGTAGTGAACGTAACAATAAGAAAAGCTTCAGAGGTAGATCTCGGAAATTTCCGTTCAAGGTTAAACGCTCAGAGAACTTTCTGCGCAGAACAGAAAATCAGCTCTTCATCCCAAAGACATGCTCGGAAAGGTCATAGAAGTTCAGCATATTGTTTTCTATGCTTCCATTCACTGTTTTGGAAAATTTTCTTCATGGATATGAGATGTTTTCACTTCATAGTGTATGTTACTCTGTACCCTGGTTAACTGCGTGGAAATACTGTAGAAGACTTGCTAAAGTCTTTAAAAGCAAAATGCTGAACGGTGTAACTTTCTTTCCTTTTTAGTTACAGTTTCAATTTTTTGCATCTCCCAGAGCATGAATTAACGCCCCTCGAATGATCATTCTGGGAGTGCAACTGCCCTCCCTGCACCCCCGGTTGATGCACCCCTGACCCAAGGTATGCAGGTTTCCTACTCTTGATGTTTATTAACAATTCGTGGCTTCCCTTTATTTTCTTTAGAAAATTTTCATTTATCACTTTATCCTTCCAAGGGATCTTCAGCATCCTTCTGTAAAGCCACATTTCAATTGCTTCTACTCTATTCAATGGTGGTGGATTTTAGCGTCCACGTTTGAGGGCCATACAGCATCACAGCTTAAATATAGCACTTCATCATGCGAATACAAAGATGCAGGTTTAAGTTTCCAATACATTACACTGACTTCATTTTAAGGAAGCTTTGTCTGGCCATTTCTATCCTTGATTTCATTTCCATTTATCCACCAGCTCAGATCTAACTTTCTCTTTTTGTTTTTCATTTAATAATTCTCTTTTTGTTTTTCATTTGACTTCATTTTAAGGAAGCTTTGTCTGGCCATTTCTATCCTTGATTTCATTTCCATTTATCCACCAGCTCAGATCTGACTTTCTCTGTTTTTCATTTAATAATTCTCTTTTTTGTTTTTCATTTGACTTCATTTTAAGGAAGCTTTGTCTGGCCATTTCTACCCTTGATTTCATTTCCATTTATCCACCAGCTCAGATCTAACTTTCTCTTTTTGTTTTTCATTTAATAATTCTCTTTTTGTTTTTCATTTGACTTCATTTTAAGGAAGCTTTGTCTGGCCATTTCTATCCTTGATTTAATTTCCATTTATCCACCAGCTCAGATCTAACTTTCTCTTTTTGTTTTTCATTTAATAATTCTCTTTTTGTTTTTCATTTGACTTCATTTTAAGGAAGCTTTGTCTGTCCATTTCTATCCTTGATTTCATTTCCATTTATCCACCAGCTCAGATCTAACTTTCTCTGTTTTTCATTTAATAATTCTCTTTTTGTTTTTCATTTGACTTCATTTTAAGGAAGCTTTGTCTGGCCATTTCTATCCTTGATTTCATTTCCATTTATCCACCAGCTCAGATCTAACTTTCTCTTTTTGTTTTTCATTTAATAATTCTCTTTTTGTTTTTCATTTGACTTCATTTTAAGGAAGCTTTGTCTGGCCATTTCTATCCTTGATTTCATTTCCATTTATCCACCAGCTCAGATCTGACTTTCTCTTTTTGTTTTTCATTTAATAATTCTCTTTTTGTTTTTCATTTGACTTCATTTTAAGGAAGCTTTGTCTGGCCATTTCTATCCTTGATTTCATTTCCATTTATCCACCAGCTCAGATCTAACTTTCTCTTTTTGTTTTTCATTTAATAATTCTCTTTCTGTTTTTCATTTGACTTCATTTTAAGGAAGCTTTGTCTGGTCATTTCTATCCTTGATTTCATTTCCATTTATCCACCAGCTCAGATCTAACTTTCTCTTTTTGTTTTTCATTTAATAATTCTCTTTTTGTTTTTCATTTGACTTCATTTTAAGGAAGCTTTGTCTGGCCATTTCTATCCTTGATTTCATTTCCATTTATCCACCAGCTCAGATCTAACTTTCTCTTTTTGTTTTTCATTTAATAATTCTCTTTTTGTTTTTCATTTAATAATTCTCTTTTTGTTTTTCATTTGACTTCATTTTAAGGAAGCTTTGTCTGGCCATTTCTATCCTTGATTTCATTTCCATTTATCCACCAGCTCAGATCTAACTTTCTCTTTTTGTTTTTCATTTAATAATTCTCTTTTGTTTTTCATTTGACTTCATTTTAAGGAAGCTTTGTCTGGCCATTTCTACCCTTGATTTCATTTCCATTTATCCACCAGCTCAGATCTAACTTTCTCTTTTTGTTTTTCATTTAATAATTCTCTTTTTGTTTTTCATTTGACTTCATTTTAAGGAAGCTTTGTCTGTCCATTTCTATCCTTGATTTCATTTCCATTTATCCACCAGCTCAGATCTAACTTTCTCTTTTTGTTTTTCATTTAATAATTCTCTTTTTGTTTTTCATTTGACTTCATTTTAAGGAAGCTTTGTCTGGCCATTTCTATCCTTGATTTCATTTCCATTTATCCACCAGCTCAGATCTAACTTTCTCTTTTTGTTTTTCATTTAATAATTCTCTTTTTGTTTTTCATTTGACTTCATTTTAAGGAAGCTTTGTCTGGCCATTTCTATCCTTGATTTCATTTCCATTTATCCACCAGCTCAGATCTAACTTTCTCTGTTTTTCATTTAATAATTCTCTTTTTGTTTTTCATTTGACTTCATTTTAAGGAAGCTTTGTCTGGCCATTTCTATCCTTGATTTCATTTCCATTTATCCACCAGCTCAGATCTAACTTTCTCTTTTTGTTTTTCATTTAATAATTCTCTTTCTGTTTTTCATTTGACTTCATTTTAAGGAAGCTTTGTCTGGTCATTTCTATCCTTGATTTCATTTCCATTTATCCACCAGCTCAGATCTAACTTTCTCTTTTTGTTTTTCATTTAATAATTCTCTTTTTGTTTTTCATTTGACTTCATTTTAAGGAAGCTTTGTCTGGCCATTTCTATCCTTGATTTCATTTCCATTTATCCACCAGCTCAGATCTAACTTTCTCTTTTTGTTTTTCATTTAATAATTCTCTTTTGTTTTTCATTTGACTTCATTTTAAGGAAGCTTTGTCTGGCCATTTCTATCCTTGATTTCATTTCCATTTATCCACCAGCTCAGATCTAACTTTCTCTTTTTGTTTTTCATTTAATAATTCTCTTTTTGTTTTTCATTTGACTTCATTTTAAGGAAGCTTTGTCTGGCCATTTCTATCCTTGATTTCATTTCCATTTATCCACCAGCTCAGATCTAACTTTCTCTTTTTGTTTTTCATTTAATAATTCTCTTTTTGTTTTTCATTTGACTTCATTTTAAGGAAGCTTTGTCTGGCCATTTCTACCCTTGATTTCATTTCCATTTATCCACCAGCTCAGATCTAACTTTCTCTTTTTGTTTTTCATTTAATAATTCTCTTTTTGTTTTTCATTTGACTTCATTTTAAGGAAGCTTTGTCTGTCCATTTCTATCCTTGATTTCATTTCCATTTATCCACCAGCTCAGATCTAACTTTCTCTTTTTGTTTTTCATTTAATAATTCTCTTTTTGTTTTTCATTTGACTTCATTTTAAGGAAGCTTTGTCTGGCCATTTCTATCCTTGATTTCATTTCCATTTATCCACCAGCTCAGATCTAACTTTCTCTTTTTGTTTTTCATTTAATAATTCTCTTTTTGTTTTTCATTTGACTTCATTTTAAGGAAGCTTTGTCTGGCCATTTCTATCCTTGATTTCATTTCCATTTATCCACCAGCTCAGATCTAACTTTCTCTTTTTGTTTTTCATTTAATAATTCTCTTTTTGTTTTTCATTTAATAATTCTCTTTTTGTTTTTCATTTGACTTCATTTTAAGGAAGCTTTGTCTGGCTATTTCTATCCTTGATTTCATTTCCATTTATCCACCAGCTCAGATCTAACTTTCTCTTTTTGTTTTTCATTTAATAATTCTCTTTTTGTTTTTCATTTGACTTCATTTTAAGGAAGCTTTGTCTGGCCATTTCTACCCTTGATTTCATTTCCATTTATCCACCAGCTCAGATCTAACTTTCTCTTTTTGTTTTTCATTTAATAATTCTCTTTTTGTTTTTCATTTGACTTCATTTTAAGGAAGCTTTGTCTGTCCATTTCTATCCTTGATTTCATTTCCATTTATCCACCAGCTCAGATCTAACTTTCTCTTTTTGTTTTTCATTTAATAATTCTCTTTTTGTTTTTCATTTGACTTCATTTTAAGGAAGCTTTGTCTGGCCATTTCTATCCTTGATTTCATTTCCATTTATCCACCAGCTCAGATCTAACTTTCTCTTTTTGTTTTTCATTTAATATTAGGTTTGTTCTTGGAATGTTGAGAACCACTGTTGAGAATCAGCAGTTTAGTTTTGTTGGTATTTATTTTAAGGCCCATTCTTTCACTTGCCTCATTTACTCGATGCAGTAAGATCTGTAGGTCTTGCATGTTAGTTTCAAACAATGCAGTCTCATCAGCATACCTTAAGTTATTTATCTTTTTTCTATTAATAGATATTCCTTCTTCTCTGGTGTCCAATGTTCTTTTGAAAATGATGTCAGAGTATAAATTAAACAGGAGAGGCACATCCTTACCTTACTCCACTCTTGATGCTAGCTAGTACTGTCTGTTTTCATGTAAGACATTTTTTTTACTTTCAATCCTAACAAAGTCTCGTGCTACCGTAAGGTAGTTCCACCTAAAATCTCTGCCTTATGTTTCCAATGATAAAAGTTCTGTACATATTATCTTCAAAACTAAAGTATTCCCAAGGATGAAAATTTTCACATCGATAAAACTAACATTAAGTTATAGCATGGGATACTTAATACTTGCTAAAACATAACCGTAATTATATTAAAAATCAATCATTTTAATTTGAGTAATGTTCAGACCTGTTAATAGATGGCGCGACATGTACATTGATGACGTCAGTAGACAAGGAAATGTTGGGTTGCTTAGTTATGGTTATGTTTTAGCAAGTATTAAGTATCCCATGCCCTAACGTAAAGTAAGTTTTATCGATGTGCAAATTTTCATCCTTGGGAATACATTAATTACGAAGAAAATATGTAAAAAAGCTTTACCATTGGAAACATAAGGCATAGATTTTAGGTGGAACCATCTTAAAATAAACAGTCCTTCAGTAATTAACATGTGAAGTAATTTTAACATTCATTCGCCGAAAAAGGAATTTTCAATGTGGCCAGAAGAATTTAATCTCAGTACAATAAAAGGTGTAAAAACGTTTTTACATTCATTTCCCTTGTGTAACACGAACTCTTTCTGAACTTTGTTTTACAGTTACGGTGATCGTACTAATAACGGCAATATTGATAACCACTTTAAGTGACGTCCAGGCCAAGCCGGGTGTATGCACAGACCTCTGCAAAAGATTATGCCAAGGAGATTTTTGCGACCCTATTTGTAGTTTCTACTGCTAGGAAATTTCATCTTTGCTAGGAGCGGTAAGTATGTACTAGAATTTTTTTATTTATTTCTGCTTACGTTTAACTCTACTACACTGCTGGCCACCCAAAATGCAGCACCAAGAAGGAAGCATCCGATTGACCTGAAATTCACAGCATGCCAACGACTAGCATTGCAGGGCATATGCAAATATTGTGCGCCCGGCACGCCACCGAGAAACACTATAAGAAGGGTGCACAGAAGGCGGGGTGTAAGTAGTGAAAGTGTGTTGTGCTGCCGGACCTGTGCGTTAGAAGCTTCCTGATGCCTCGTCGCCGAATACGGCAGTCATTCCAGCACGTTTCGGAGTTCGACAGAGGACGAATAGTGGCTTATAGCGACAGCGGTTTATCGTACCGAGACATCTGCGCCGGTGTGGGACGACATTCAGCCACGGTGAGGCGAGTATGGATTCGGTGGGTGCAGGAGGGACGAACGGACCGACGTGAGCGATTGCCGCAGCCGCGGCACACCACCGAACGAGAGGACCGACATGTTGTGCGGCGGGCATTGACGGCTCGCACCGCCACATCACGAACGTTAGCGCAGGAATTACGGTGTGTTGCGCAACAACATGTGTCAGCACGTACCGTTCGGCGCCTTCGTCTGCAGGAGCGGGGACTTGTCGCACGGCGCCCATTGCTCCGATTACCATTGACGTTACACCACCGGCGAGCGCGGCAGCAGTGGGCCGTTGAACGCCGCACCTGGACTACGGAATGGCACGACATTGTCTTTTCCGATGAATCCCGCTTCTGCCTGCAACACCACGATGGTCGGATCCGCGTGTGGCGGCACCGCGGCGAGAAACTGTATGACGCCTGCATTATGCATCGCCATACCGGTCCGTCGTCTGGCGTTATGGTTTGGGGCGCAATTGGATATGACACCCGCACTCTTCTGGTACGCATCGCCGGTACACTCAACAGCCACCGCTACATCTCCGACGTTTTGGAGCCTGTAGTCCTCCCTTACCTGCAGGACCTGCCAGCGGCCCCGTTTCAACAGGACAATGCGCGCCCGCACGTGGCACGCATCGTGCAATAATTCTTCACGGTCCACAAGGTGTCACTGCTGCCGTGGCCACCTGTTCTCCCGATATGTCGCCCATTGAACACGTCTGGTAGCTGATCGGCAACCACCACCCACTGCTACGCCTGATGAACTGTGGCAACGTGTGGAAGCAGCCTGGACCGTCATACCCCAAGCCCACATGCAAAGCCTCTTTCGTTCGATGCCGCGGCGTGTAGCGGCCGTTATTGCCAGCCATGGGGGCCACACGAACTATTGATGTCTGCGTGTTCCGCAAGTCGCACGGGCCTGTAAGCTCAGTCGTTTCATCTTTGTATCTGTTGTTATGTGTCCAGTAAATCTGGCTTTGCTATCTCGTGTGCTTCTTGGTGTTGGATTTTGGGTGGCCAGCAGTGTATATTTGACAAAAGAACATATTTTGAATATTCGCGCTGCTGTCGTGATGATCATACTAATCAGACTGTATGAAAAATCATATACTGTATGAATGTTTTTTGAAAGTGTCTGTAAATACTGATGTAAACGTTTATGAATTTCTGTCCGGCGAATTCAATTCAATTCATTTATTTTGCTGAACAGAAATAAAAAATAAAAACCAGGGTTACAGAAATAATTGAAACAATGCACATCAAGGAAGCAGGGGAAAAGGCCAGACAGGCCTGACAGGGTCTCATGCTCCCTAGGCTAGTTTTACACTGAGGTCAGTAGTTGTAATTACAAACAAGAGTATCATAGTAACAAAACAAACAAACAAAAAAAAAAAAAAAGGTAATGATATATGAGCAGATAATAAACATTACAGACAATACCATTGAAAAAGCAATTTACATCATGATATACAAGTCATAATATTTGTCATAGTTCCCATCCACTGTAATAATTAATTTGAGGAGATGCAATCCATTAGAGGTTTTTAGTTTTTTTTAATGAGTTCCAGTAGTGCGGGCCAATGTAATTTAAACTTTGCTTCATGGTCTCCGTTTTCGGATGTGTAGGGGGGGGAAGGCCAGCCAGGCCTCCCCCTTCCGCCGCGCCCCCCATGTTTGTTTCGTGCAAAGAGGAATCACACCAGTGGCGGCGGAACCGCCCGGGCCGCCATTGCCCGGGCCCTGTCAATAATTTCAATAATAACTTTTAGAAGTTTTCGTGGAAAACCTTTAAGGGAATCGGCACATTTGTCATTTTTACTAAATTGCAGAAATTTAAATGTCATTCCACGGCATCTGCGTATTTTCAATACTCCATTTACCAGACGAGACGCCAAGATTATAAGGACCGTCGCCGAAAGGAAGAGACTACTTCAACAGATCAGAAGTAAGCGTAGTAGTATTGACTTCTTTAATAAGAAATGCTATACCTGTTACTCATTCCTAGTTGACTCCTCACACCCAATTATTTTTAACCGTTCATTATTCATAATTACAGCAATAATCGAAAATGAAATGAAGGTTTTATTTAACACACCCATGTGAAAAAACTAAGATTGTTGGTGGATTCTGAAGTTCGTAGTAGAACGCATAAGCTGTTCGGATTTCAAACAAGTGGTCCTAACGGCCTTTCTGAACAAGGATCATTACATGGATCACCTAATGTGGGTAATGGATTGGATTTGCATGAACTGGACCATGACAGCTATAACTCTGATTCACATAATGGAGTCAGAAATCGGTTCTGAATCTCATTTAACTAAGAGCCTTGCAACGAGGTTACAAGTAGCAGTTAGCGGTAGCATTATGTACTGAATGGAAGTGCATACCTATCGCTGTGTTCCAAAACCTTGTCGAAAGCATGTCTCGAAGGGTCAGTGCATGCGTTAAGGCCAAAGGTGGATCGACACCTTATTAATGTATGTCAATAAATGCTATGTTGTGTTTCTCTTCTAGGTGCCCGGTGATTTTTGTCAATATAGTGTATACTTGTATATACACTCTTTGCCAAAACAACAACAACAACGAAAAAAAAAACACGAAGCACCGGGAAGGAATCATTTTTTTGATTGGAGGTTTAACGACCACCGTGAGCAACTCAATGGGCTATAAGCAGTCGCCCGTCCCTAATTTAGGGTCACTGGTTCCAGGGAAGGGAGAGAGCCAGTGCCGTAAGACAAACACAACATCCATGCCTCACCGGGATTCGAACCCGGACCCCTTTCGGACGAATGATCAGAGGCCAACGCCTTAGACCACTGCGCCACCGGGGCGGCCAAAAAGGAATCATTCTATCGAGATGAAAATTGGTATGTGCAATATACGCGTACAGCAAAGAAAACGATTGCAATTCTAGAGCAGTTGGGCCATTTATTCGGATAAAACACCTACACGAGTGGAACAAACCATTACATTGCAGCACCACCTCTGGCTCGTATGCAAGCGGTTACCCGGCGTGGCATCGCCGCACACAGTTCATGGATACTGTCTTAAGGTATAACATGCCAGATGGTGTCCAAATTGCGGGCCAGTTCGTCGGCATTCTGGGATCGGTTAAGTTGGTGTCCCATCATTGTCCCAAACATGTTTGATCGGTGAGAGATCGGGTGATTGTGTTGGCAATGGAAGGGTGTTAACATTACGGACGAAGGCTGGGAGAGCCGTGTCGTGTGTAACCGGTTATTATCCCGTTGAAACATTGCTCGGTGGTGCTGCGAGAGGAATGGCAGCAAAACAGGTCGTAGAATGTCGTCACGTACCGTTGAGCCGTGAGGGTGATACGGAGGACTACCAATAGTGTCCGGCTAACGTAGGAAATGGCTCCTCAGACAAACTCCCAGTGTGCGAGCAGTGTCCTTTTCCAGGGTAAAGGTAAAATCCGTGCGCTGGCCGGCACATCTTCTGACGCGTATGTGCTGGTAATCGGTGCCAAGTACAAACCGTGACTTATCACTGAAGACAACACGACGATACGGGACACTATCGCACGTTAATCGAACCCGACACCACTGCAACCGGTGCCTGCAATGCTCGTTGTAGAGTGGTTGATTGCGGAGCGGTCTCCTTGAAAGTAGTCCTCGTGCCGCAAGTAGTCTGACAATGGTCGGGATGGCCACTTCCGTACCTGTGGACAGCGCAGAACAGCCTATTATTTTTGAATGCGACGAATCCGGTTCTTTTCGTGCGGCTATGGCCATTCGATTCGTTCCAGATGGATCCAGTTTCGGATCCCGGTGAAACATGGGTTTTGGGTTTTTTTTTTTTGATTGGAGGTTCAACGAATTTTTGGGTTTGTCTTACAGCACTGGCTTTCGGAAGAATAAGAGAGCTCCCATCTCAATCTATGATTTATGCATTGTGACATAACAGACGCTAATCTGCATAAGGATCTACATGATTCGGCTGTCTACGTTACACTCGGCTTGCGTTTTCTACGTTTCGGTAAGACATCCCACGATTGGCTTGCATAATGTGGCCAAAATCACATGCTCCCCTAATTATTTTGAGCAGTGTACAGTGTATAGAGAGAAGCGTCTGCTGCCCTGCTGGGAACTTTGGTATGGAAGCTATCCGTAACATCTGGAGATTCATTCTTCGCAAACGCAATATAATCACTAAATTTATTTTTAACACTGTACAGAAATTTACAATTATTCAAGTAGTTACTGATTTTTTATGTTTTTTTATTCATCGCTGCTGGATGACTTCTTCTTAATGTGCCATCTCCTAAAGGAGGTCGGCGACCATCTTGGCAAAACTTCTACGATTGGCTGCAGCTCTAAAAAATGTTTCGATGCCCACTCCTTAACCCTTTAACGACCATAACTCTAAAATCTAGTATCACTCTAAATACCATAACGCCCGAAACTGTTGATTGACTTCTATGTTTAGTAACAACCATGGTGACTGACTCCCGCTGATCTCTCATAGGTACAAATTTAAAGAACTGGAAAGGGTAGGAAATCGGACTCACTCTAGACAGGCGTTTCGGGCAGCAATGGTCGTTTGTATGTGCGGGCGTTTTTGGGCGTTATGGTTGTTAAGGGGTTAATATTGTACAGCCAGGTTCTTCTTCTTCTTTGTCCTTCTATTTCCTCCCCCCCTTTTTTTTATTGGAGGTTTAACAACCACCGTGAGCAACTCAATGGGCTATAAGCAGTCGCCCGTCCTTAATTTAAGATCACTGGTTCCAGGGAAGGGAGAGAGCCAGTGCCGTAAGACACACAACATCCATGCCTCACCGGGATTCGAACCCGGACCCTTCACGGACGAATGATCATAAGCCAGTGCTTAGACCACTGCGCCACCGGGGCTGCATTGTCTCTTCAATAATCACCTGGAGGATTTTATATTTGTTGTTTCTGAGTAAATGCCCAAGGCAGGTGCGTAGCAAGCTTTTCTTGTCTGGGAGGGCGAGACTTGAAATTACGCCCCTTCAAGTTCCACTCAAATAATACGTAGTCTTTACTTTCTCACACACTGCAGTTATAGGAAAACGGGTGGGGCTAGCTTGATAGCAACTTTTTTTACGAAACACTGAAAGAACGAATTTTTAAGGCTTTTCATTACCAGCTAGAAAGAAATTCGTGCAATCCCCGCCCCTCCACCTGGACACACACACACACACACACACAGATCTGACTAATTACGCAACTGGTGTAAGATACAAGAGTTACTAGAATGTCGCTTTCAACTTTTTGCTTGTCTTAAATTCTTTTCAAGATTTTGCATTTTTGCTTACGAAAAATAGAACTGTACTTGAACACAATTTATTTAAAGGAAAATGTCGTTTTTTTCTAAATCAAATTTTAACGTCGGGCCACGCAGACAATACCTTACTCCTCATTAACTCCCTTCCTTCAAGGCAGCGACTTTGCCTTGCACTCCTCTCCTACAAAGCAGTCGTCAGCCGCGTCCTGCACTTTCACTGTCCGAGGCAGTTTTAAGACCGCTAGGGTAGCTATAGGCCCCACTTTTCGTGTTGAAATTCCGTATTTTGAAAAGAAAACAAACAGCAGAGCAATTAGTAGTGACCCCTCAATTAATTCCTATCCACCCTCCTCATTAGCCCCCTGACCGTACAAACATGAAAAAGAGGCTTAAACTAAGGAATTGGAAGAGTGGAGAACAATTGAATTCTCATGGCCCTGCGGATGCTATTTTGAAAACCTTTTTTGGAGACATAAACAACGTACTTCCTAGGAAGAAATACGTAGATCTACATGAAATAAAACACAAGACTCATTATTGTCAAAGTCCAGATTATACTTTAGAGTTAAACATACTGAAACATAGCCCATTTCGAACTGGGTGGGCGGCACGGTGGGCAAGATAAATTTCAGGGTGGGCTTTTGCATCCACTTGGCGACGTCCCTGCTACTCTAGAACTTGTGGCCCTAAATTAGGGACGGGAGACTGCTTGTAGCCGATTGAGTAGCTAACGGGGGTCGTTACACCCGCCCCCCAATAATGCAATTTAATCTTTATTTAGAAATAAACTTCATGTTACCCAATTTTTGAAACATAATTCATGTACCAATACATTTCTTTTTTTTTTTTCCAAGCGGAACTAACGAGCCTTTTGGGCATCCAAAATTATAAGGTTTCCTTAATTTAGGGTCCTTGGTTCAGGGTAGGAAATGGGGACAACGTCGCGTGTTAGTCGTTCCATCTCATCCGCGACTCGGGCGGCTGGCAAGAGGGTCGCGCCTCTGATAGCCTGGCAACCCGAGCGTTACACTTTTGCCTTGGTCCATGTGCTTGTGAAACAGTGATATTCAGTTGTTTAAGCCTTTTAAAAGATGCTGTTCAGTTTTATGTTGTTTCTTCTTATTTCAGGGCATAACTAGTTTCCCCTTTTTTTATTTCTAGGAAAGAAGAAAGATGTTGTTTGAGCATTAAAAAGCGGTCAAAGAAAAATCCACGTCGCAAATACTTTCCAGGAAAAATATCTTCAACCGATTTCCACAAATCAATAACAATTAAATTAGTGTTCTAGCACTAAACCGCATTAACTATGAGATCCAAGAAGAAAATTGGATCATTTCTGTAACAGCAATATCCTAAAGCATACAAAACTGCATGAAGTATTTGGCATTAAATTGTTGCCTGTAATTTTCATGCGGTACTCTTGTCAATAAAATATTCCTTAAGAGTTTTGAAATATTTTTCAGGAAAATATTATTGCCATTTGTGGAATTGTCATAAGGTAATATTAGTGATAAAATATTTGAGGAATATTCTTTGTAAATAAGTAAGTTTTCACGCGTCAATAAAAAAAGAATGACGGACGATGGGATGAAACGTTACAGAATATCTACAACATGAACGAAAATCAATAAATCCTCTATTTTGCGGCACCGATTTCGAAGGAAACGCCAACACTTTTTGACATCAAAACTCAATTGCTGCGTTTTGTTCTTTTAAATATCAGTTCAAACTTGTCGCTCACAATCATACGAAAAGGAGAAAACAAGTTGCTGCGTACAATGTGATGAAAAAAATTGCAGGGCAATAGAGAAACTCTTTTTAGTCTTGAGTTAGTAAAAAGATGTTTCTGCATGATATTAGCAGAAAGGCCAGGCATTTGTTCTAACACAATGGATTTTCACCCTGGGAGGCCAAGTTGACCTGCATGACCAAAAATGGGTGTATCTAATGAAAGTGTTATCGTGCTGCGAAACTCCGACCGCCGCCCTTGGGAAAACTGAAACGTTGATCTCAGCTATGAGGTTGGAGAAAAATTATTTAGGAATGCATGTTTCTTTAGGAATGCAGGTTTCTAGGGTATTGGAGACGTCCCTGGACATAGTAATTATGACTAACTTTGTCTCGCTGGGTGTATGGCTACCTTTGCCTCTGGAGTAAAACGACAGTCTGTTATGAAAGGGCGTTTCGCCTGAAAAAAATCGAGATATTAAGTACCCTGGTACTATATGTAGATAATTTATGCTGCTATGCATAATTATCTACATATAGTACGAGGGTTTTATTTCACACCCACAAGATCTTTGTGGGTGTGAATTAAAACGAGTGATTCGTGAGTATACATTTATTTACGTACAACACATTCCCCTTACTCACGACCACACAGAGCCATAGTCCGGTACATACTAAGTGGAATTAAATCATAGTAGCAAACAATAACAAAACATTCGCCTCACTCACAACCACACCGAGTCACATCCGGTACATACTAAGTGGAATTAAATCATAACAACAAACAATAACAACACATTCACCTCACTCACGACCACACGGAGCCACAGTCCGGTACATACTAAGTGGAATTAAATCATAACAACAAACAATAACAACACATTAGCCTCACTCACGACCACACCAAGCCACAGTCCGAAACACACTAAGTGGAATTAAAACATAACAACAAACAATAAGGTTTACTAATTCCTGAAATTGAGCGGTACTTAGGTAGGTGGATTAATAAATGTTATTTTCGTAAAACCATTGAAAGAAGATATGTGGGTCAAAAATGTAAATATTTACTGAACTATGACGGCGGCAATAGTAATTATTTCAACTGCTTAGTTTTTCAAAAGCAATATTTATTATTATATGTACATATAAAACTGAAAACCCTCATTGACTCATCACCGAATCTCAGAAACTACTGAACTTAGAACTTTCATATTTGGCAGGAGTGTTCCTTTTACAACATAGAGGCGCACTAAGAAAGGATATTTTCCTACCATAACTGTAAGGGGGTCGAAATTAGTTTTTTAAATAACCCTAAGCTTTGATAACGCTAGGACATTTTGTAATGATCGAGACATTGTTGCCCAGCAACTGAAGCCTCGCCCTAAGTTTTGAAGGACTTGAGTTGACCTGCTCAGAATATATTTTGTTCTAAATTTATTTAACAAATAACCTTAAAAATCACGTAAAAAGCACTATATCATAATATGCTTTGCATTTAAACATTTGTTATCATTTGACATATCGAATATCACGGTTTTTTTTATTTGTTCTAAATTTATTTAACAAAAAAACCCCTTTAAAATATCACGTAAACAGCGCTATGTCATAATACCCTTTGCATTTAAATATTTATATCATCGTTTGACATAACGAATGTCAAGGTTTTATGAGTCAAAATCAAATTACCAACATACCGAAGCAGCGGTGACGTCATATAAGTGGCTTTTTTTTTTTAAGTCAAAATCAAATTACCAACATTCGTTTTCCCCGAAGCAACGGTGACGTCATATAAGTGGTAAGGTGACTGCAATAAATATAAATATGCGGGTATATTTTTATAATAACTGAAATTTGAAAAAAACAAGTTTCCTCCTTGAGATATTAGCGATGGCAACACAATTTTGCTCACGCTTCCAAAAACATCTGAGCCGCCCCTGGTGGCGCAGTGGTCTAAGCGATGGCCTCTGATCATTCGTCCGAAAGGGGTCCGGGTTCGAATCCTGGTGAGGCATGGATGTTGTGTTTGTCTTACGGCACTGGCTCTCTCCCTTCCCTGGAGCCAGTGACCCTAAATTAGGGACGGGCGACTGCTTATAGCCCATTGAGTTGCTCACGGTGGTCGTTAAACCTCCAATAAAAAAAAAAAAATAAAAAAAAAACATCTGACTTGCTAGCTTTTAAATGTACAGTTTCGAACGAAATTGCTTATTCATTTACTTACAAAATTGTTTATTTTCACGTTCGAAGAACGGGTATTTAGCTAGTGATTATATATTATTCTGATTTAGACGAACCTAAGAAACCACCCTGGCACCGATGAAATGTGATGTAGCTACGAAAGTCCATCTGCGCATGCGCAAGCTAAAACCTGAACTCAAGATAGAAAGAAAAGCTAAATCGCAAGTATGTTAGTGAGGGGGATTACCTTTGTCTATGATATTGTTGTGCTCCTGCCGAGCGAGGGTAGGAATCCCACCGCTTCACACCAATTGTTCTAACCGTGGTTGGTATCCCAAAGCGAACCGCCAATTGTTTTTTTTTTTTTTTTTTTTTTTTGATTGGAGGTTTAACGACCACCGTGAGCAACTCAATGGGCTATAAGCAGTCGCCCGTCCCTAATTTAGGGTCACTGGTTCCAGGGAAGGGAGAGAGCCAGTGCCGTAAGACAAACACAACATCCATGCCTGACCGGGATTCGAACCCGGACCCCTTACGGACGAATGATCAGAGGCCAGCGCCTTAGACCACTGCGCCACCAGGGCGGCGATCCGCCAATTGTTGCGCCTTTCGCCGAGCTACTAAATTTATTTTAATTCCGCAATCACAAAACATATAGGTTCTTGGCGCGAAGACTAATTTATGGGCCACACTTAGAAAATCAAAACTAATCACACTCGTACATATAAATAATGCGTCCTGCAACTGCCCTGACTGCACTAAAACATCAACATTTAACAGGCTACAAAATAAAAATGGCACAAATATGTATCACAATGAGTTGACTGCTATTTTAGTCTCTGGGTCAGCTTTGATCGAAATTTGACCCCGTTATAAAGTTTTTGAGTTCCTAAATCCACAGTTCAGTTCTTAACAATTTTCCAGTTCAGTTCAATATAGAATGTAACTTGATCATCTTATACACTATATTGACAAACATCACCGGACACCTAGAAGAGAAACACAACATAGCATTTATTGACATACATTAGTACGGTGTCAGTCTACCTTTGGCCTTAATGCATGCACTGACCCTTCGAGACATGCTTTCGACAAGGTTTTGGAACACAGCGATAGGTATGCGCTTCCATTCAGTACATAATGCTACCGTTAACTGTTGCTTAGTACATAGTAGGCCTTGGTTCCAAACTTCTTATGCGGCACTCTAATTCATTCCATAGGTGCTCTATGGGATTAAGATCAGGGCTCTGTGCTGGCCAGTCCACACACGATACTGAATTATCGTCAAACCATGCCGTAACAGTCCTTGCTTTATGGCTTGGTGCATTATCCTTCTGGTACCAAGAAGGCTCGGTTCCATAGTATTGCCACAGAGTTGGTAGGACATAATTGTCCAGAATATCGAGGTAGACGTGCTAGTTAACAGGTTTGTCCACGATAACCAATGGGTCCGGGACCATATCACGAAAAACATCCCCACAGGAGTACACTGCCAGCTCTCTCCAAACTTGACCGTAGGAACAGTACACTGTGGTAAATAGCATTCCACCGGCTCCCGCCTTAGCCACAAACGGCCATCAGACTGATAGATCGTGTATCTGGATTCATCAGTCCATCGGACCCGTTTCCATTGATATATCGTCCACGATGAATGTTCTTTACACCATGCTAAACGACGAGTAGCATTCCTAGTAGAGATGAAAGGCTTATGAGCAGCCGCATGACCACGGTAACTAATGGAATGAATTTCTCTGCGAATGGTATGTACATACCGAGGTTCCAGCATTTTTGCTCACCTGTACACTGAGGTTTTGTGCAGTACTCCATCGATTAGCTGTAACGACTCTCCTGAGGCTTCGACGTCCTCTATCACTGATTTTCTTTGGTCTGCCGGTACGTTTTGCTGCTTCAGGCACGCCATGTATCTTCCACTTATTCAGTACATCCAAAACAGTTGACTTGGGTATGTTTAAACGCCTCTCGGTTTTACTTATGGACAACCCACTAATATAACACCCAACAATCTTTCCTTTTTCAAAGTCAGTTCTCTCCCGCCGCGACATTTTCACTCAACCTCACAGTGCGATATGATCGCGATGAGATGCAGGCCTGTTTTTATACCGTTTGCAGCTGTACCACGCATCTTAACAACGCAGCGGATCCGTTCATTTGGTTTTGAAGGGGTGGTGTCCGGTGATTTGTCAATATAGCGTACATTCCTAATAGTTCCTCGACTATTAGTTAGCGTACCAGATGTACCATCAATAAAAAAATGTTTTTACTTACATGGGATGAAGCCACGTGTAAATCAACTACGATTTGTTGCACTTGTTGGATAACACTAATTGTTGCACCCTATGTTTTTTATTTTTATATGCTGAACACTTTCTTTGCGCGGGCTTGTTTTCGATGCTTTCACGCGCGCTTGAACGACGCCGCATCCGTTGACACACGCACGCACACCTCTTGATTGCCGGAGCTTTGTTTTTCTCCGTAAAAGGAGCTAGCCTCCAAAGTTGCTTATGGGGGTGGGGTGCTGATGGTTCAGTAGCGCTGTTATTGGAGTTCCAAACCTGAGTTTCGTTTTTGGCTTCGCTTCTCCTTGGTGCTAGAGGACTTAAAAATGTCAACTCGCCAACTTCTTAATTTCTCCGCTGCTTCACACTTTTTTGCTGAGCCAACGAGTCGCAAATTTCCATTCGTCCCACAGCAAGGGAACCGCTGCTTTCTCATGCGGATACAGCATTCCGCTTTCTTCAGAGCAATCTTTGCCTATTCCTCATCCCTCGAGTTGCTAACCTCCATTTTTTCAAAATGCGGGAGATTCGCTGCTTCTTTTGCCAAAAATATAACAGCCAAAGACACCAGGTCTTTCACATCGGAGATCATACCAAGCAACTACCGCTTTGTTCTCTTTTCGCAAACGCCGAGAGAATCGCGGCAACACACACACACACACAAATCCCAAAGGAACTTAACCGTGTACCTAGACGAATTTACAATTATTCACTGACCTCCTACAGCTTTATGCCTTAACCTATTTTAACGCCGACCTGTCTCACAATGAAACTTCTGAAATTGTTTACTTTCCGAAGAGCTTCTCGCCTCTTTATGATCGAATTGCATTAACTTAATACTCAACACACGCACGCGCAAAGACGCTCGTTTTTTTCCTGGTTTTTTTTTTTTTTAATGACGCGACTAACGTCTGCTCCTCACTTCTATTCCTTGCTTTTTTCTTGTTGTAAGCTCCTAACCAAGCCCCTGCAAAACCCAAAATTAATTAATTCCTAATTAATTTACTACTTTCACCAGCCAATTAATTTCAGAATTAATGGAGGGTGGGTCGTAACAATATCTACAGGTTACATCCCATTGTGTTACACATCATATTAAAGATCTCGTCAATAGCAGGTGACCCCCTGGAGTCGAGAGGAAGCCAAATTCTGCTACGACGTACCGTTTTCGTAGCATCAAAAATGCATTTTTGTAAGGGCTTTTATCTCATTAAGCGTAAGGTTCTTGTAATTTACCCAGATTGCAATGAGATATGGTTACGTTTATGTAAAACGTGAAAAAACCCTTCTGCCTCTGTTTTTCACGTTTTACATAAACGTAACCATATCTCATTGCAATCTGGGTACCTCAACACTAAACTTGAACGTAGCAAGCTCATAAGACAAACAAAATGTATTGACATAACCAACCTTAAAAAACACCATAATACCTTCAAATTGGAACTGAAGAACAGATTTTCTGCTTTAGAAGGCCTAACATCGGAAGAAGTGGATATTTCTGAAGTTAACAGAAAAGTAACCAAAGCTCTTATGGAAACAGCAACAAAATTAGCTGGGTCTAAGAACAAATTGCATGTGAACAAATTATCAGGAAAAACCAAAATGTTGATGCAAAAAAGAAGAGAGATGAGGACAACTAAAGAAGATGTGACTTCCAAAGTGGAATATATAGAGCTATGCAAGACAGTACGAAAAAGTATCTCTGAAGACGTAAGGAAATTCAACTGTGAACTAGTAAGGAAAGCAATTGAAAACAACCAAAGCCTAAAGATAGCAAAGGGACATCTCAGTAAGGGAAAAAAACAGATTATGGCACTGAGAAAAGAAGATGGTTCTGTAACAAGAAATAGAGGCGAAATTTTGACAAGAGTGAAAGATTTCTACTCCAAATTATATGAAAGGGATGATACATGTACTCCAGGCATCATGAAAGGTACCAGAGTTCTTCCAGTCCTTCCAGCAGAAGTTGCACATGCAATCAAGAACATGAAGCGGGGAAAAGCTCCAGGAGAAGATGGAATTACTGTAGACATCATACAAGAAGCAAGTGGAGAAATCGAAACAGTACTCGCCCATATTTTCACTCGATGCCTTAATGAAGGGAAAATTCCTGAGGATTGGAACAACGCAACAATGATCTTGCTACATAAAAAAAGGTGACATTGAGGATCTCAGGAACTACAGACCTATCAGCCTCCTATCAGTGGTTTATAAAATCTTCACTAAAGTTCTTTCACACCGTTTGAAGGTAACACTGGACATGGCTCAACCGAGAGAACAAGCTGGATTCAGGAGTGGCTACAGCACAATAGATCATATCCACGTACTGAGAGAACTAATTGAAAGAGCGAGGGAATATGAACTTCCATTGTGCATGGCTTTTATCGATTATGAAAAAGCCTTTGATTCGGTGAAACCATCAGCAGTTGCAATGGCTCTGAAATCCTGCGGTATTGAAGATGCATACATTAATATTATTAATAACATCTATGAAAATGCAAGTGCAAATATTCTGCTATTTGAAAATACAACACACATAAAATTTGGAAAAGGAGTGAGACAAGGTGACACCATATCTCCGAAGCTCTTTAATGCCACATTGGAAAATGTCTTTCAATCACTGAACTGGGAAAACAAAGGCATAAAGATTAATGGAGATTACCTAACCCACCTTCGTTTTGCTGATGACATAGTCATTTTTGCAACTACCCCATCAGAGCTACAGAGTATGATGCAGGAACTTGCTGACAAGAGTAAAGAAGTGGGATTAAAAATGAACTTTCAGAAGACAAAAGTGATGTTCAATGCTTTTACAAGAAATGAAGATTTATCGATTGATGGAGAAAAGCTGGAGATAACAGACACGTACGTTTATCTTGGACAACAGATATCAAGTGAGGGTCACATTGGTGAAGAAATTAATCGGCGTACAAAACTTGCCTGGAGAGCTTTTGGAGGAAACAGCATAATTTTCAAGAGCAATATGCCATTATGTCTTAAAAGAAAAGTGTTTGATCAATGCATCCTTCCAGTGCTTACGTATGGTGCAGAGACGTGGACCTTAGCTAAAAGAGACATACAAAGGCTGCAGACAACTCAAAGCAGTATGGAGAGGTGCATACTTGGTATAACCAGGAGAGATAAGAAGAGGAACACGTGGATCCGAAAAATGACAAGAGTGGAAGACATCATGATCAGAGTTAAATCCCTGAAATGGCAATGGGCTGGACATACTGCCAGAAGAACAGACCATTGATGGACAGCCGAAATTTTAGATTGGATTCCAAGGGACAGGAAAAGACCCAGAAGAAGACCACATGGAAGATGGGTGGATGAAATTCGAAAGTATGCGGGAGTGACATGGAGGAGACTGGCACAAGACAGACCGTTGTGGAGGAAACTTGGGGAGACCTTCGTCCAGCAGTGGATTGATAATGGTTGACAATGATGATGATGATGTAAAACGTGATGAAATAATGTTCGGCAATAGTTTAGTAAAACATATTGTTGAGTAACAATGAAATTGACTACTGTTGCGTCACTTCATCGGACAACATTTAAAAATCAGATTTCAACAATGGGTTTTACTACGGCTTCCGTTACCCGTTTCCGTTACACCGAAATTTTATGCATGGGATTTACTTTACTACTGTAGGAAAAACTGCATAGTATCAAAAACTGCTACTTTCCGTAGGCACAGTCATAAAACGCTTTTGCAGTCGGTTGTCGATCAAGCGTCGGCGCTGTGTTTGAGACGACCACACAATTGGTTAATACCGGGTGCCCGATTAGATACGAATTAGGTAGGTTCCTTGCCTGTACACGAAACACTAATACTTCCGTTACCCATTACCATTACATCGAAAATTTTTTGCACGGAATTTACTGCACTGCTGTCGGAAAAGATGCACAACATCAAAATCTACTCGGCCTCATTGGAATAAAATACACACGCATGCTCTACTGGCAAAATGTTTAATGCTTTAAATAACGATATTCTATGCCAAGACAACATTGTTGCAACGGTCATCAATCAACTTTACCATTGACACTTCTCTGAAATCTTTCTATGACTGACAATTAGCATGTGCTTAACTTTTCGAATGAAGAAACATAATTTTTGACAGATATTCTTTTTTTTTTTGTTCTTTTAGAGTTTAACTGCCATCGAAAACATCTACGACCTTAAGGATTAGCCCATCTTTAATTTAGAGCCACCGATTTCGAGGATGGGGCAGAACCAAAGAGAAGAGGAACCTCGGAAACTCGAACCTGGGGACAACTCGAGCAGTTAGGCAGAAGTCCGGGCATCTGACCACTGGTCCGATAAACAAACACCTATGACAATTTTGAGATGCTTAGGAGTGTTAGGCTTAGGACTAAACGTTGATTTCACTGCAAGGTTTCAAGCATAAATATTCACTTGCAAATATTAATAAATAAACACTGGTAAATATAGAATAACATAATAACGGGCATTTGTTCGGAATAAATTAACATTAGCTTACGATAAAGTTTCCTCCTTGAGATACAGCCATCGTAAAAAAAAATAGTTGCACCCAGAAGGACGTGTCAGATTTGCAATGCTATACGAGAGGAAGGTAAATGTTCCCAGAAACAATAAATGATTAAACAATGAGACTGATATGGGCAATATTTATTGAGCTACACGCCAATAAGTAGTGTCTCTCAGTATGGCGTTAGGCCGCCATGTTTGCTCACATAGCATGTCAGACGTCTCAGCATGGAGTTGCACAGGTTCCTAATGGTGTCCTGCGATAAGCCATCCCATGCAGCTTAAATGTTCTCACGCAGTTCCTGCAGATTGTGTGGTAGGGGTATAGTGTGGATAACCCGTCCAATAGCATCCCACAAATTTTCAATCGGCGATAAGTCTGGCGATGCGGCTGGCCACGGCAAAATGTCAGTGCCTTGAAGGCAAGATCTTGAGACAGCAGCAGGATATGGACGAGCGTTGTCCTGTTGGAAAATCGCACCAGAGAGAGCGTTCAAAAAATGTAGGACTACTGGTTGCAGGACCACATTAACCTAACGTTGGGCAGTCAAAGTACCTGTAATGAACACCAAAGGTGATCTGGCATCTTATGCAATTGCACTAAGATGCCATGACACCAGGCTTTTTGGACGTTTGAACTCTGACAACAAATCGTTCATGTTGGCGCTGACCACGGTGCCTCCACACAAGGATGTGGCGGGGTAGTTTCCTCCAAGACAAAAGCGGGACTAGTCACTGAAAATCACCCGCTGCCATTCTGAGTGGGTCCTTGACAGTTTGGCACAACACCATTGCAGTCTGTGGCGACGATGAAATGATGTTAAGGCAGTCGTCGTACCGGTCTGCGTGCGTGTAGTCCTACATCATGCAGCCGTCTGCCAATGGTGTTGGCACTAATTGGACGATTCACAGAAGACACCACTGCTCTCTGAATATCCGCAATCGTGTCTGTGAGGTCACTCCGCGCATGTCGGACAACCCGTCTTTCCCCTCTCTCCGTGGTTCGTCTAGTTCTCCCAGACCCTTCCTGTCGCTGCTGTGTGCCTTGTTCTATCCACTGCCGCCAACAGCGTGCTATGGGGATATACGCACGACCGATATGGCGCGCAATACGGCGATAAGATCATCCCGTTTACCGGAACCAGCGATGCGGCCCCTCTCGGACTCTTCCAACTGCTCGAATTTATTTCTTCTTAACTTTTCTCAGAGGCATACGTCACTTGCAAAGGATGCAACCAACACAATAGCACGAGTCATAATGGCAAGCACGCGCAACGGGGCGACCTTATACGGTACAGCTGGTCAGGAACAGCACTAAGACCCCTCCTTGCTGCCGTCACATGAGCAGCCAAGCGTGATATTTGAATCATTTGCATGTCTTACGATGTCAAACCTTCCCACCAAGTTTCATTCCTATCGGTTGCTTCCTTCTGGGTGCAACGATGTTTTTGACGATGAGTGTATTATCTAGGTTGAATGGCAGTGTAGTACAGTTGTGTTCAGCAGCGGTTCGTACGAGCGGTCGGTGAAATGTGTGACCTGTCACACTTCGAAAGAGGACAAATCGTGAGCCCTCGTTTATCAGGAGCGTCAGGAAGCATAAGAGCCAAATTATTTGGTGTTTCAAGAGCAACAATCTCCACGGTTATGAGCGCGTGCGCAAAACACAGCAAGACTTCATCGGCGAAGAAGAGTAGTGGGCGAAAACCAAGATTGAATAAGAGGGAACGTCGAACACTAACAAGGATTGTGTCCAAATAACAGAGAACTAGTGCAGCAGAAGTGACAGTAGAACTGAATATCCACCTGGAAGACCCTGTTTCCACAAAAACAGTCAGCAGAAACCTTCACAAAACCAACATCCATAGAAGAGCTGCAATTGATAAACCTTTAATCAAAGAAACCAACGCTACATTGAGAAAAAGATGGTGTCATGAACATAAGACCTGGACAAATGATGACTAGAAACTTGTGATACGGTTCAATGAGTCCTCATTTAGATTATTCCCAACAGGGCGGGGTTTTGTATGGAGAACCCGCTAGGAAGCGTGCAATTCGGTTGGTTGGTTGGTTGATTTTTATGGCGCAAGGGCCATGTTTGGCCAAAGAGCGCCAGACACAAGACAAACAAACAGTATTAAAAAACGTGGCATAAATCCCAAAATCTGGCTGACCAAGTAAAACCGAACCATGAGAATGATGGAAGGGCCAAAAAAGACAATGAAACATACAGTATTAAAAACATGGTACAATGGTTAGAAACTAGCCGATTAAGTAAAACTGAGGAATGAGAATGATAAAACACATCACGAAAACGAACACAACTACACATAAGATGAGTCACAGGAGAGGGACGAACTGTCACTGTCCTCCCCTTATGTTTCTCTATAATGTTGGTTGAGGGTGGGGACCTCGCTGAGTCTGAGACAGTTGCAATGTTGGTCAGTTGGACCGCGACAGTTGGATGGACACTGCACACCTTTGCGGATTTAGGGCCGGGTCTTCCACGCGTGCAGGCTTTCTGCTGGGAACTGGAAGAGTCGGTCGTCTTCAAAAGAGAAGGCGCAGAGTCAGCTGGTCGAATAAGCTGGAGCTCGGTGAAATCCACCTGTGTCGCTTGTTCAGCTGTAGATCTCTTGGCAAGTGCGGCAAGAGCTACAGGGCGCGGGACAAAGGGCTGCACGGGTTGTGGCAGAGACTGAACTACTGCGGCAAAAGTACGCTGTCGGTTGTTGGGAATACCCAACTTGGCCTTGGCAGCAGGGTACGAAAGGCCCCTCCAGGGTCTTGAGGCGCTGGATCGCCAACTCGTCCTTCCATTTCATACAGTTGCGGGAGTAAGCTGCATGGGCCTCACCACAGTTAACACAGAAGGCAGCAGAAGTGCAACCTTCCCCGCCATGTTCACTGGAGCCACAATTTGCGCAACGAGCGGAACTGTGACATGAACGTTGTGAATGCCCGTACCTCTGGCACCTGAAACAGCGCAGAGGACTGGGAATGTACGGGCGAACTCCACATACCAAGTAGCCAGCCTTGATTTCGGTCGGAACTTTCGGGGAGTTAAAAGTCAAGATTACATTTTTAGACTTAATCAAAGAACCATCGCGCCGGAACATCATACGACGTGCAGCAATAACACCCTGATCTGCAAGTTCACTCACCAATTCGTCCTCACTGCATGGCAAGAGATCAAACTCCGAAATAACACCCCGAGAGGTGTTAAGAAACGGGTGAGGTGTCACTTTGACAGGAATGCCTTGAAGACTAGTGAGGTGCAGAAGAGTGTTACTCTGAGAAACACTGCAAGTTTGGACAAGCAGGTCCCCAGAGCGAAGCTTCCTCACAGACTTCAAGGAGCCAACCGCAGCGTCCAAAGCTTTAGAAATGAAAAAGGGAGATCTGGTGGACAGTCTCTCATTCGGATCGATGGATTCTACAACTAAGTTTGTAGCATGCGTATTCACAGCAATCGAGGGGAGACGACGCTTCGGAGCGACTGGTACAGCTGCCGAAGAAGAGGTTCCACGTTCTTGGTCCAGGTCATGATCTAAAGACCGTTTAAGGTTATGGGACTTGGGAGGTTGAGAAGACGAAGGAGAGTCGTTGTCAACTATCATTTTCTCAGGTGACTTGAATTTGGAGTTTTTGTTTTTACCCATGGAAAAAAGGAGGAAGATTCGTCTGCAGACTACTCCACCCACCACCGAGCCCTACAAGGGAGAACTGGAAGTCTGCAAGCCAAGAAAATGACGCTGGACACAGTTCTGGAGCTTATACGCTGCAGATATAGTCCGTTGGCTGTGATCACTCGCACTCGGCGGACACTTCGGCCTCCGGGTACCGTCATGCCAACGCCTTTGGCATGATCCCACAGCCCCCGGGCTTACCCTGCCGTGCTATACGACAAAAAAGCCGCTAAAACCCTGTACACAACTTGGTACAAGACTTCTAACTAGAGGTGGGTTAGTCTCTAGCCTCCCGTTTACAGCGAAGCCGGGGTCGAAGAGGAGTGTTGGTACACAGGAGGCACTTCTCCGGTCTCCTGCGACCTCAGCCGCCAGACATCCCATTTCTGCCTCACGGGTCTCCGCACGCGGCAAACATGCGGGTAATTCTAGCACCCAAACCAGCTAAAAGGAAAAAAGTAATCCAAGGAAGACAAACCCTGGAGTGGAACCTAAACGGAATCTCAGCAACCTACGAACTGAACGGTTAATATAAACAGTTAGTAGTGGAGGGTAACAAAACCACAAGACCGGGGTGTTAGTACATAGCGTGGTAGCGATTAGGTAGAGTATACAACACGGGCAACTGGCCAGTGCAGAAAATAAATAAAAACGAAAAAGCGAGACACAAGACCAGCTCGGGATCGTGGGGCCGCGACTCCCCAACAGCTGGATGAACAGCCGTCCCTGCAAACTCCAACAGCACCGAAAAAAAAAAAAAAACAAGCGGTGGCATGACATCAGATGTTGACCAGTCACAAGGTCAGCTCGGGCCGTGGGGGCGCCGCTCCCCAAATAACTGGAAAACCAGTTATCCCCGTGCGGGCGTGCAATTCGGAATATCTGGTTCGAACTGTCAAACATAAGGGTGGATCTGGGCGGCCATATCTTGGTATTCGGCTGGCCCCATCATTACCCTACATGGTTGAGTTACTTCCAGTGAGTACTTTGTCATTGTAAGTGATCAGGTGCATCCGATATAGTTTAAATGCTGTTTCTCAACAATGATGCCATTTCCAAGACGATAATGCGCCCATAAACACAGCCAGAACAGTTCAGTCTTGGTTTGAGGAGCACCAAGACGAACTTCAACATCTGCCCTGAGATCATCATCATCATCATTGTCAACCATTATCAATCCACTGCTGGACGAAGGTCTCCCCAAGTTTCCTCCACAACGGTCTGTCTTGTGCCAGTCTCCTCCATGTCACCCCTGCATACTTTCGAATTTCATCCACCCATCTCCCATGTGGTCTTCTTCTGGGTCTTTTCCTGTCCTTGGAATCCAATCTAAAATTTCGGCTGTCCATCGATGATCTGTCCTTCTGGCAGTATGTCCAGCCCATTGCCATTTCAGGGATTTAACTCTGATCATGATGTCTTCCACTCTTGTCATTTTTCGGATCTACGAGTTCCTCTTCTTATCTCTTCTGGTTACATCATGTATGCACCTCTCCATGCCACTTTGAGTTGTCTGCAGCCTTTGTATGTCTCTTTTAGTTAAGGTCCACGTCTCTGCACCATACGTAAGCACTGGAAGGATGCATTGATCAAACACTTTTCTTTTAAGACATAATGGCATATTGCTCTTGAAAATTATGCTGTTTCTTCCAAAAGCTCTCCAGGCAAGTTTTGTACGCCGATTAATTTCTTCATCAATGTGACCCTCACTTGATATCTGCTGTCCAAGATAAACGTACGTGTCGGTTATCTCCAGCTTTTTCTCCATCAATCGATAAATCTTCATTTCTTGTAAAAGCATTGAACATCACTTTTGTCTTCTGAAAGTTCATTTTTAATCCCACTTCTTTACTCTTGTCAGCAAGTTCCTGGATCATACTCTGCAGCTCTGATGGGCTAGTTGCAAAAATGACTACGTCATCAGCAAAACGAAGGTGGGTTAGATAATCTCCATTAATCTTTATCCCCTTGTTTTCCCAGCTCAGTGACTGAAAAACACCCTCCAATGTGGCATTAAAGAGCTTCGGAGATATGGTGTCACCTTGTCTCACTCCCTTTCCAATTTTTATGTGTGTTGTATTTTCAAACAGCCTAATCTTTGCACTTGCATTTTCATAGATGTTATTAATAATATTAATGTATGCTTCTTCAATACCGCAGGTTTTCAGAGCCATTGTAACTGCTGATGGTTTCACCGAATCAAAGGCTTTTTCATAATCGATAAAAGCCATGCACAATGGAAGCTGGATTCAGGAGTGCTGTAGCCACTCCTGAATCCAGCTTGTTCTCTCGGTTGAGCCATGTCCAGTGTTACCTTCAAGCGGTGTGAAAGAACTTTAGTGAAGATTTTATAAACTACTGATAGGAGGCTGATAGGTCTGTAGTTTCAGAGATCCTCAATGTCACCTTTCTTATGTAGCAGGATCATTGTAGCGTTGTTCCAATCCTCAGGAATCTTTCCTTCATTAAGGCATCGAGTGAAAATTTGGGCGAGTACTGTTTCGATTTCTCCACTTGCTTCTTGTATGATGTCTACAGTAATTCCATCTTCTCCTGGAGCTTTTCTCCGCTTCATGTTCTTGATTGCATGTGCAACTTCTGCTGGAAGGACTGGAGGAACTCTGGTACTGGTATCTTTCATGATGTCTGGAGTGCATGTATCATCCCTTTCATATAATTTGGAGTAGAAATCTTTCACTCTTGTCAAAATTCCGCCTCTATTTCCTGTTACAGAACCATCTTCTTTTCTCAGTGCCATAATCTGTTTTCTTCCCTTACTGAGATGTCCCTTTGCTATCTTTAGGCTTTGGTTGTTTTCAATTGCTTTCCTCACTAGTTCACAGTTGAATTTTCTTACGTCTTCAGTGATACTTTTTCGTACTGTCTTGCATAGCTCTATATATTCCACTTTGGAAGTCACATCTTCTTTAGTTGTCCTCATCTCTCTTCTTTTTTGCATCAACATTTTGATTTTTCCTGATAATTTGTTCACATGCAATTTGTTCTTAGACCCAGCTAATTTTGTTGCTGTTTCCATAAGAGCTTTGGTTACTTTTCTGTTAACTTGAGAGATGTCCACTTCTTCCGATGTTAGGCCTTCTAAAGCAGAGAACCTGTTCTTCAGTTCCAACTTGAAGGTATTATGGTGTTTTTTAAGGTTGGTTATGTCAATAGATTTTGTTTGTTTTATGAGCTTGCCACGTTCAAGTTTAGTGTTGAGGTGCATCTTACATCTCACCAATCTACGGTCACTACCTGTGTTGAACTTGTTTAGCACACTGCAGTCTTCTATGACGAATTTTTTGTTACACATAATAAAATCAGTTTTACTTGTCGTCCCATTTGGACGTCTCCATGTCCATTTCCTGTGTGGCTTTTTCTTGAAGGAGTTCAAGATGAAAAACCCTTCTGCCTCTGCAAACTCAACGAGAGTATTTCTACGCTGGTTTCTATTGCCGGGACCGAATTTACCTACTGAAGTTTCATTCTGTTGCCGTTGCCCTATTTTTGCATTGAAATCTCCCATAATTATTTTCAAGTGCTGCTTACCTTTATTATTTAGATGACAAATTTCCTCATAAAATTCTTCAATTTCTTCTTCAGGATGACTTGTGGTGGGTGCATAAGTTTGAATAATCCGAGCCTGGTATCTTTTCGAGAGTTGGATAACAAGCCGTGCAGCTCTGTCAGAGGAACTTTCAACTTCTACAACTTTATCCTTCAGTTTCTTGTTTATTATAAATCCAACACCACTAGTTCTGCCAGTATCTGTCCCACGATAGTAGAAGAGATGTACACTTTTCAGTTCGATGAGATCTTCTCCTTTTCTCCTTACCTCACTTAGCCCCACGATGTCCCACTTGATCCTTTGTAGTTCCTCTTCCAATTCATGAAGCCTTGAATCAGAAGATAGGGAGCGTCCATTGTACGTTGCCAAGGTCAGCATCAGATGGCAGCCTAGTCCGGTCCTCCGGGGATTCTTAGCACCCTCTGCCTTCATGTCGCACTGGCCGCTGCCTTGGCCAGGTACATTCCAGCTGCCGGAGACTGAGGGCCAAGATTTAAGTTGTGGAGTCATTTTGGAGGGGTTTGGCCATAACTCACCACGCTGGCCAAGCGGGTTGGTGAGTGTGGGATAGAATTTCCTCTAATCCCGATGGTATAGTTATACCGCTATTGGCGGTCGTCAGAGCCCCTTTAGTAGGAACAGGATGCACCACGAGAAGGCGGGGTTGACATTTGTCAAGGAGAGGCTGTGATGTTACGCATCACCTGACCTTACATCCCTGCCCTGAGATATCAGGTGTTATTTATACCGTTTTATGACCTTCACACACGCCGTTGTTTACCAGCAGTTTCTTCGATTTGTATAAAAACCCGCTGGTCATAATGTTTTGGTTCTTCGATGTGTATCTGCAATTCGCATCATAAGAAGCACAAAATGAAAAATAAAGACATCCTTGTAATTTGTTGGAAGGGTGAAATAAATCCTCAAAATATCTATATCCAAAACGCTACATCTCCATCCTGATTATATTCATGATATTATTCCAAAATAGTTTGCTGTAGGCCAGGGCCTGATTATCGCAGGGGCCTGCGGGGCACGTGCCCAGGGCCTCCAGTTTGAAGGGGGCCCCCAAATTTGCAATTTTTATAATAATGGTATGATATAAATTTCTCTTTGTTGAAAGTTCCATTTTGATTGGACGAACTATCAAGAGGACTAATAAAATTTCTGAGGCACCCATCTTAACTAACTCAGTGAAGAACTTTAAACATTTCAGATTGTGAGCTGCGCCTTCTATCTATTGCTACCACGCCCACTATCATAAAATGCGACACGTTGATTGGCGCAGTATAATGACCCTTTCAGTCTGCAGCCGCATGGATGGAAATATTTGCCGAGGAAAATGGCTACACATTTATAAAGCAAACACTTGTTTATAGCATGTGGTTCTACCATGAAGCTTTTCGACTTAGTTGTAGCGAAGCTCTCAATTTTACGTTTTTGTTAGTGTTAGCATGTGGTAATAGTTTGAAGTGAGGTATTAATAATTTTAAAAATTTTGTAGTTTTTATCAGAATTTTAACTGATATCGTATTTGTTTAAAGTGATGTTCAACGAACGTATCTGTTCGGTTCTGCCAAAAGGAAATTAGACTGAAAAAGGAGAATCTACCAAAAAACTTGCAGGATCGCTGTTAAAGTATTCTGTTACGGTCAGTCAAAAACCGGATATTTCTGAGAATAAAATGATTATTTCTTGTGCACCAAGTAATGAACATTGTAATGATTTTGATGTATCAGCGAAGGAATCCGAAGACTGATCCATTTTTGAATTTTTTTTTCCAAGAAAAGGAGATTTTTCCATTAAATATGAATCGTGAGAACAATCACCAAATAAAACTGTTTTTTAATTATTAGATGGAGATGCAACATACACAGTACGTCAAAGAATTTTTAAGACTGGGTCTGTAAAATGAAATAGAAACAAATTATAGTTTGTTTTGGTTTGTTATTCAAAATAAGTCCCTCCGGCTTCAATACACTTGCTACAACGATTTAATAATGATTCGTATGCCTGTTCCAGTTCACTTTGCGGAATTGCCTCCAAAAAACGCGTCGAAGCTGTTTGTATGGTCGAAATATCATCAAAATAACACCCTTTTAACGTCATTTTAAGTTTTGGGAACAAAGAAAAGTCGCACGGTGCTAAATCAGGCGAATACGGTGGATGATTCAACACACACAGACGTATTTTTCGCCAAAAATCTACGAACAAGAAGTGAGGTGTGACTGGGTGCATTATCCTGAAACAAACACCAACTATTTTCATCTCGATATTCTGGTCGAATGCGACGAATTCTGCCCATCAAACGCCTCAAAACATTTAAATAAAACTCACCAGTAATTGTTTGTCCACTTGGAACAAAGTCTTTGTGGATAATACCCTTACTATCGAAGAATGTAATGAGCATTGTTTTGATTTTCGATGGAACTTTTCTTGTTTTTTTGGCTTGTGGTGAGTTTTTTTACTTCCATTCCGCACTTTGTCGCTTTGTTTTAGGATCATATTGAAAACACCATATTTCATCACCAGTAACAATCGATTTTAAGAAGTTTGGATTATTTTCAGCTGCTGCAATGTGCACTTCTCCTTGATTTTTGTTCATTGGTTAACGTGTGTGGAACAAATTTAGTAAAGACTTTTGTTTTGCCCAAATATTCACGCAGAATGGTTCGAATTGTTTCTTTGTTGATGTTTAAAGACTCTTCCATCATTCTTAGTGACGCACATCGATTGTTTGCCACGAAATCACGCACTTTTTCAATAATCTCAGGTGTCCTAGATGAACTTGGTCTTCCGGTATGCTTATCATCTTCTAGCGTCTCTCTTCCGTCCAAAAAACGTTTGTGCCACAGGATAACATTTGATCTACTTAAACAAAACTCACCGTAAACTTGTTTCATCATTTGGTACGTTTCCGAAGCACTTTTACTAAGTTTTGCGTTAAATTTAATAACAACCCTTTGTTCCATCTTAATAATTCAACATGAAAAAAATTGTACTTCTCTAATGAATGCCCGTTTCGTTTGAGTTACTTTAACAACTGCGCAGTATTTTTGGCAGAAAGCAAGCAGATGGTCATGGTTTATAACGCATTCGCGATTACACTGGTGGCGCCACCGTAGGCTGAAATCTAGCGCCAGTCTTAAAAATTCTTTGACGCACTGTGTATCTACATGTCGCTGCAGAAGTAGTTTTCGTAGCGGAACATGGTTTGAGAACTGTCGATTGCCTTTACACCCCGAAAATGTGATTTGTGAACCATATTTGGTGATTTATCACTTTCGCCCGGCTAACAGAAAAATAGCGTTTATTTTTAATAAATACTATTATGCATATTAAGGAGTCAGTCTGGATTTTTACTTCATTATACCTACTATATTGTTATTTAAAACTGTCTCACTTTTGTTTGCCTATGGCTTTGAAACATTACGCTTAAAGTTTCATACATATGCGTGTCTTTCTGTCACAGAGTAAAATATTATGTGAGGGAGGCCCCATGTAGATTTCTGCCCAGGGCCTCGAGTTATCATGCTCGGGCCCTGCTGTAGGCTACATGTGAGCATGAGGACAAAGTTTTCCATTGGATCTGTAAAGTGTAGATTGAAGCCGCATTGCTCTGGGTGATTAAATTACAACTTACACGGTAAATAGGTCTCATCCTAAGTTAATAAATTAATGCAGGTGCCGATATCTCTCAAGAACTCGCTTGCACAACTGGGATTCAGATCTTTGATCTAACCACATCACTTTAGATCAAGGGACAGAGAGTAATGAAACTGTCATCTCCTAGGCGATCAATGCCTAAGACGAATTTTTCCCCAAAGCACTTGTCACCAAGGCTACGACACATTCCCAATAACGAAAATGCCTTCCAGTGCATTTAGAGGTATTGACCGAATAAAATGCCCTGTGAAAGTAAAGTGTCACGTAAAGATCATTTCACTTGGGTTGAGTGACGCATGCAATGCTCACTGACTATATATATCAATCTAAGCATCTTAAAATAATCTGAAGATACTGCCTAAGAGTAACGAAAATAGTCAGGTACACCATGCATGTAGAAAAAATAGAAACTAATCTAATAATATATTTTAACTAATAATAATATTAATAATAATTAATAATAATAAAGTGATTGCAACCGAAAATTATAGAAAATACATTTTAAAGAAGGATCTGCAAAATGACAAATGTAGATGTGCTATGTGCAGTGAGACCCTTGAACACATCTATGGGGTAGCACCACGCCACCAAACGTTGATTATATGCAGCGACATAATAATTTTGCTATGATGATACATCAACATTTAGCACACGATACAGAACTGTCAGTGTCAGAAGTTTCATAATATAAATATCTACCCACTGAGGTACTAGATAATAAACAATACAAATTATATTGGGACCGTGAGATTAAGACAGACGTAATCATCACTGCCAATCGTCCAGACATAGTGCCGTATGACAAATGACAAAAGGAAGCAGTCATTATCGACATGTCGGTACCGTTGGACAGTAATATTCAGAACACCTATGCAACAAAAATCAACAAATATGTGGAACTGGCTGCAGAGATCAAACAGATGTGGAAGCTGAAAACAGTTCACATACGTCCACTGATTATCTCTGCAACTGGTATAATTCCGCAGACTCTTATAATTCAGCTTAATGCTTTAGGTCTATAACACCTAAAAGCCCAAAATCCAAAAAGCAGTAATTCTCGATACATGCCATATCGTACGACTATTTTTAAACCATGAGTGAATATGCCATTGGTTGACTTCATGTCAGTAGTGACAAGTGGACGGACCATGCTGCAGATGCCATTGCTACGGATGAGAAAATTAAATATAATAATAATAATGCTTTTCAAGGAGACTCACTAAAGCTCAATACAAAACATTTCGTGCCATGAGTCACATATACGAATATTCAACCGTCTATGCACGATAAACGCTAATTAAGGTTATATCACGAATTAAAAATATTTAATATGTACAGGTTAGAAACACTTTAAAATACATAAGTACTTTCAAATACACTATGGCTCCATCATCAGAGTGGACACTTTATTATGACCACCCCCTCAGTACTTCGTTGGGCCACCTTTTGCTTTTATTACTGCGTCGATTCTTCGTGGCATGGACTCCACGAGATGTTGATAGGTGGTTTCTGGAATCTGAGACCATGCTTGATGAATAGCACTTTCCAGGAGTGTGAGATTGCAGGGTTGTGGATCCAGCTGTCTGATGGCTCGTTCAACTTCATCCCACAAATTCTCAATGGGGATTGTGGAGGCCACCTAAGCAAAGTAAACTCACCGGCATGTTCCTGAAACCAATCCTGTACAATACGAGCACTATGGCAACAGCATTATCTTGTTGAAAGTAGCCATCGCCATTGGGATAAACCATCCACATGACAGGATGCACTTAGTCCGCAACGATGTTTAGATATGATGTGCCAGTCAGACGTTGATCAACACGAATTAAAGGGCCCGAAAAATGCCAGGAAAATATTCCCCAAACCATAACGTTGCCTCCACCAGCTTGAAGGGTTGTAGCAATGCATTTGGGGTCCATGCTTTCGTGCTGTTTTCGCCAAATTCTCACTCGGCCATCGGCATGGTGCAACTCAAAACGTGATTCATCGGATCACATAATTTGTTTGCAATTATCGACTGTCCAATCCTTGTGCTCCTGGGCAAACTGGAGACGTTTTCTCTTGTTAACTGCAGACAGCAAAGGTGTTCGATGCCGCCCCGGTGGCGCAGTGGTCTAAGCGATGGCCTCTGATCATTCGTCCATAAGAGGTCCGGGTTCGAATCCCGGTGAGGCATGGATGTTGTGTTTGTCTTACGGCACCGGCTCTCTCCCTTCCCTGGAACCAGTGACCCTAAATTAGGGACGGGTGACTGCTTATAGCCCGTTGAGTTGCTCACGGTGGTCGTTAAATCTTCAATCTATAAAAAAAAAAAAAAAAAAAAAGGTGTTCGAACAGGCCTTCGGCTGCCATATCCCATCCGATGCAGTGTACGGTGAACAGTGCGTGCAGAGATCATTTGAGGGGATCCTTGATTAAGATGGTCTATAATTAGCTGCACTGTTGCCCTTCTGTTGTCTGTTACCAGTCTGGATACTCTCCGTTCCACCCGAGCAGTCACTAGTCGATGACGACCACACGTTGCACGTAGAGACCCAGTTTTTTGGCTGACAGTCCAGTCTTTAAACACTTTAAGAACAGCTGCTCTGGAACAATTCACGAATGCGGCGGTTTCGGTGATACTCGCTCCATGGCTCCGAGCTCCTACAATCATCCCACGTTGAAAGTCCGTCAAATCGCATTTTTTACCTATCTTGTCACCCAAAAATCACTTCTACTACTGTCGCAAGCACTAAGCTTTCCCTTTTTATACTAGCCTCGCCCTCTGGCGGCAACAGCGTGCAGCCATAGCTCATTTGCTTAACACTGTCAGGTGGTCATAATAAAGTGGCCTTTCAGTGTATAACAGTCAGAGTTTGAACATTATGATGTAAAAACGCAAAATGTAGAGAAACGATATTCTGCGCACATGCCGTTAATCATATTCATTAGCCAATTATTACACATTTGATGGCAAATTACTTTTCTCTTCGCCAGTAGTTTCATCCAGTAGGCGTTTCGAAGCTTGTGGGATATATAGAAGTGTGGAGTGATTGCAGCATAAGTGTCCTAAGCTAAGTGTCATAGGACGATAATTTGAAGCATCACTTCTGGATTCCGTTTTTACGCTTTCCAACCGTAGTTTGAAGAAGCGTGTATGCTCCAGCTCTGTCCGTCCGCACGATAACTCACGTAAAAATGGTTCGATTTCGATGGAATTTTAGTATGTGGTAAGGAACCACCTGGGAACGAACCGTGTTGGAAATGGGCGGAATGGGGTCAAAGGTAAGGACATAAAAGCGGGAACCATTTCTTTGCCTTTATGCGTCATGACATGCGTAAATATGGTTCGATTTCGATGAAATTTTAGTATGTGGTAGGGAACCACTGGGCACGAACCCTATTGAAAATTGGCGAAATGAGGTCAAAGGTGAGGCAGGGCAAACGAGCGGGATTTATTCCATTGCCCTTTATGCGTCATAACTTGCGTAAAAATGGTTCGATTTCAATGAAATTTTAGTATGTGGTAAGGAACCACCTGGGAACGAACCGTGTTGGAAATGGGCGGAATGGGGTCAAAGGTAAGGACATAAAAGCGGGAACCATTTCTTTGCCTTTATGCGTCATGACATGCGTAAATATGGTTCGATTTCGATGAAATTTTAGTATGTGGTAGGGAACCACTGGGCACGAACCCTATTGAAAATTGGCGAAATGAGGTCAAAGGTGAGGCAGGGCAAACGAGCGGGATTTATTCCATTGCCCTTATGCGTCATAACTTGCGTAAAAATGGTTCGATTTCGATGAAATTTTGGTATGTGGTAAGGAACCACCTGGGAACGAAACCTATTGAAAATAGGCGAAATGGGGTCTAAGGTCAGGACATAAAAGAGGGAACCATTTCTTTGGCTTTATGCGTCATAACATGCGTAAATATGGTTCGATTTCGATGAAATTTTAGTATGTGGTAGGGAACCACCTGGGCACGAACGCTATTGAAAATGGGCGAAATGGGGTCAAAGGTCAGGCAGGACATAAGAGCGGGATTTGTTCGGTTGCCCTTATGCGCCATAACTTGCGTAAAAATAGTTCGATTTCGATGAAATTTTAGTATTTGGTTAAGGAACCACCTGGGGTCAAACCCTATTGAAAATGGCCGAAATGGGGTTAAAGGTCAGGGCATAAAAGTGGAATCCATTCCATTGCCTTTATGCGTCATAACATGCGTAAATATGGTTCGATTTCGATGAAATTTTAGTATGTGGTAGGGAGCCATTGCGGACGAACCCTATTGAAAATGGGAGAAATGGGGTCAAAGTTCAGGACACCGGAGTGGGATCCATTCCATTGCCCTTGTGCATCATAACTTACCTAAAAATGTTTCGATTGCGACAAAACGTTATCATGCTGTTTCGGAGGTATAGTGAACCGGTTCTGTTGAATATCAACGAAATGGGGTCGAAGGTCATTGCACAAAAGCAAGATTTATTCCACAGCCATTTTTCTCATAACTTCCGTAAAACTGCTTCTATTGCGGCAAAACTTTAGTATGTTATTCTTGAGGTATACTGAACCGGTTCTGTTGAATATCATCGAAATGGGGTCAAAGGTCAGGACACAGGAGCGAGATTTATTCCACAGTCATTTCTTCTCATAACTTGAGTAATAATTTCTGGTATGTTGGAAAGCGTATCATAATAAATGCATTGCATGATTTTACTAACTTGTTGTGAATTACACCGATTCTGCTGAGTTCAAGAATAATACCCTTATTTAGAGTACTATTAAAATATGTATTATTGGAATTCATATTTTCAGAAGATACAAATTTCACTACCCTTGGGTGAAACATCGTCAGGTCCAGCACACTTAGAAGGATTTAATTCATCACGGACAATAAATCATCCCCAATAGGCTTAAGGGAAAATGAAGAAGAAGGGGAGATGGAAAATAGTCGCTATAACTTTCAGAACAAGTAGGTATATCAGAAAATAAAGTTACATGGTAGTTTAATAAAATAATCATTGAAAAAATCAAGAACCGCGGCATCACTCGACAAGCGAATCCCATTATACTCAATTGAAACGGGTGTATCATCACTTTTGAAATTTGTCAATAGCTCATTGATGGAATGCCATATCCTCTTGCTGTCAGTAGTTGAAGCAAAGTAATAATAAAAAATTCTCCTAGTATGCCTCAATTCAGAATACGCAGGGAACGCTTATAGCGTAGTAAGTCCTTTTACGTTCGTGGTATAAATTTATATAAAGATTAGCCAAGCATTCACATTCCATTGGGAGACTTTCTCAAGGCAATGTACACATAAAATGGACTTATCATTTTATCTCTACATTGCCTTGAGAAAGCCTCCCAGTGGAGTGTAAAAGCTTGTTTTTCTTATTTTTTTTTTTAATTGCAGGTTTAACGACCACTGTGAGCAACTCAATGGGCTATAAGCAGTCGTAAGTCCCTAATTTAGGGTCACTGGTTCCAGGGAAGGGAGAGAGCGAGTGCCGTAAGACAAACACAACATCCATGCCTCACCGGGATTCGAACCCGGGCCCCTTACGGCCGAATGATCAGAGGCCATCGCTTAGACCACTGCGCCACCGGGGCGGCATTTTTTCTTATTTACGTACCTTAAACGGTTAGTAGTCAGCCAAGGCTTTCTACAGCGCGCACTGCGAGAAACAGTTCGTAGAGGAAAATGTCTCTCATAGAGACCCGAGAAAAAACCCAGAACACATCATAGGACTCAATAGGGTTAACTTAGTACAAGAACGGATGTCCAATCAACGGAATGCAGAGCAATACTAAAAGCCTGTAGATCATCATGACTAAAATTTATCATTAACAGAGACCCAGAAACAGATCCTACTCTACGTTCAGGGCAAGTTATCAAATTAAATATCGGTAAGTGATCACTGAAATCATAAGATAGTAATCCAGAACATGAGTTATGAATATTAGTGATGCGCAAATCCAATATAGACGAGGAATTAGCTGTAATACGCGTAGGAATATTAATAACATAAGTCATACCAGAAGAAAGAACCACACCATTGAATAAACAAGAAACATTGTTATCAGTAGCCATATCAATATTAAAGTCACCAAAAGAATAAATAATCCTCCCATGGTAATTGATGAAATCCAAAAAATCTGAATAGAAATCAAAGAAAGAAATCAGTTTCCCATGAGGTGGACGATATGTTACACTTATTATTGAATTATTTAGTTCTAGGGAAATCATCTCGTAATCTTCATCAATAACAGTGTATTTTTTATCAAGTGAAAGGCAGAAAGTTTGTTTAATATAAATCGCTACACCACCGCCCCGAACTCCAGAATGAGAGGCCAAAACAATATGATAGCCAGGACATGCATGATCACTACCTGCACTAAACAATAAATTGTTCAAAAGGTTTACTAAAGCATCAAGTTTACCGTACAGACATTTAAAAGTAAAAATCTGTATTGAAAATCATCATTAATAATGAGTCTATTTAAATCTTCAACTGGCACATAATCTGAAGTGCAATTCATGAAATAAAAATAAAATAAGTTAAATACTAAAAACACAACCCTAAAAAACAAATTACAAACGCTTTAAATCCAGATCAGGTTTTTTCCTAATTTGCAGTATATTCGACCCCCCCCCCTTTTTCCGCAGCAAATACGACCATTTCTGCACCAGAAGAACTTGATATTGTTTTCTCTTGAAAATGTACGAGCCAACCGAAAACGCTCCCTATTATATGTATTAAGATTTCCATTAATGAACACTATCACTATCAGAGTTCTTAATCACTTCACAGACATTCAGTCTTGACCTCCCCCCCCTAAGGGATTTTTCTCTAGTCTTTCTGTTTTAGAAATGGATTATTATTATAGGAGGAATCCTCCCAGATACTCTATTTCCCATTCTGTGAATAGCATCAACTTCACCAACAGAAAAATGTTCATTACTTAACTTACCCGCAGTACGCTGAAGGATTTCCATCAAGTCCTCTTCACATTCATTCTGGTTCATCGGAATGCCATGTATTTCCAAATTCTTATTTCTTGTGTATTGTTTATCCAACGTTATTAATCGTATCTTTCAGATATTCAATATCACAATCATGAGTCTTTACAATATCCTCTAATTTAGTAGTCTCATTTCGTGATTCATCAATGAGACTCTCAGATTCCTTGAGCCTGACCAATAAGTCATCGTATTTCTGGAATTTTTTTTTATTGGAGGTTTAACGACCACCGTGAGCAACTCAGTGGGCTATTATAAGCAGTCGCCCGTCTCTAATTTAGGGCCACGGTTTCCAGAGAAGGGAGACAGCCAGCGCTGTAAGACAAACGCAACATCCATGCCTCACGGGGATTCGAACCCGGACCCAGCTCGGACGAAAGATCATAAGTCATCGCTTAGACCACTGCGCCAACGGGACGGCTTTCTGGAAAAAGAACGACAGTTGTTCTGAGGTCAGTTATCGCATCTTTCAACTCGGCAATCATATAGAGTTTCTTATATATCTGAGCCATGAAATTTTCAGAAGAAGCACACACCGCCGTCGGGAGAGAGTCCGTCGGTGGGACTTCATCCCCTCCAAAGCACCAGCAGCCATATCCATCTTGGAAGGCACAACAATCACTCCCACCCCCACCCCCCTTCAGGAGTCTCCAGTAGCAGGGGTTATTCCTCGCCTGCAACTTCTACACTGCCATCTCCCTGCACATTTTCCTATACGATGTCTCATTTAGTGAACAACAAGTGAAGTGAAATCTACCCATGAATTCACTCAAACATTGTACAAAATCAGTTTAAAATAGTTTTCCTTGACAGATGAAACAGGTACATTGTGTCATGTTAATATGTATATAAATGCACTAAAATTGAGGACCCTGTAACCAGCAGCCTGAAGCAGACGGGGACCCGCAACATCAGCCGACGGAAACTCTGAGAAGTCATCCTGCCAGCCCAGTGAGTGGCAACCGCCCCGTCAGCAACAAGGGCAAACATATAGCGCAATAAGAACAAACCAAATGTCCTACTTACTGTCTCTCTATACCAGGCTGAAGACCATGCACTTACTTAGGATCACAACACTGAATAAACTTGACACAAACCCAATAAACGCAGAGAACAGGCAATTTACCAGTAATTCACGAAACGTGTGATCCACAACATCGTGACTCGACTTGACATCAATTTTCAGTTCAATAACTGCGTAAGGCGTGTTCAGGAGGCAGTTCGTAATGGTGCGTCAACTGGATTCTTAGTTCAAATTGCACGTGCAAGGAACCATTCGATTTTTGCGGGCTAAGCGCCTAAATTGCAATGACATCCATCGTGAAATCTGTGCTGTATAAAGAGGGAAATGCCATAATCTCGCCCGGTCATTGTAAAGTGCTGCCAACAATTTGAAAACGGTCGCACAAATTTGACGGACGAATACCGTGAAGGCAGACCATCAATATCCAGCTTTCCGAAACATGTTGTCGCCGTTGACGACATGATACGGGATAATAGCTGCATCAGAATCAAGGAAATTGCCACTACGTTTGACATTTCGTACGGGATTGTGCATTCCTTCATTCGCGAGCAGCTGGGATTTCGGAAATTGTGTGCGAGATAGGTGCCACGTTTTTTTTTGTTTTTTTTTAATTGGAGATTTAACGTCTACTGTGAGCAACTCAATGGGCTATAAGCAGTCGCCCGTCCCTAATTTAGGACCACTGGTTCCAGGAAAGGGAGAGAGCCAGTGCCGGCCACGTTTATTCACCGACCAGCACAGAAACCAACGTTTCCTGTCGTCTTTCTACATTGTTTTTTATTTATTCTTGATTGAAGGTTTGACGACCACCGTGAGCAACTCAATGGGCTGTAAGCAGTCGCCCGTCCCTAATTTAGAGCTTAGAGCTCCTGGTTCGAGGGAAGGGAGATAGACAGGGCTGTAAGACAAACACAACATCATCAATGCCTCACGAGATTCGAACCCGGGCCCATCACGGACGAATGGTCACAAGCCAGCGCTTAGACCACTGCGCCGGCTTTGGCTCTTCTGCAACGATATTCTGCTGAGGGTCACAATTTTTGCGTCGAACCATCACAAGTGACGAAACGTTGTTTCACCATTTCACTCCTGAAACCAAACGATCGTCCATGGAATGGAAGCATGTCACCTCTCCAACAAGGAAGAAGTGCAAAGTTCAAAGTGCAAAGTTCGTCTGCGGGAAAGGTCATGGCGAATGTTTTATTTGACTGTGAAGGCGTTTACACATAATTTCTACCAACAGAGACGACTATCAATGGTGACTCATATTGCCAAACGGTACGAAATTTGCGAAAGGCAATTATGGACAAACGCCGGAGTAAGTTGAGCGAAGGTGTCATTCTGCTGAACGAAAACGACACGCCCCACACAGCACGGAAAACAAAGGAATTGCTGCAGTCATTCCATAGGGAGGTGTGGCAGCATCCACCGCACAGCCCAAACTGATCTCCGTACGATTATCATTTGTTCGGTAAAATAAAACAGGACCTTAGTGGATAACGATTCTAAACCGTTAAGGCTGTGAGAACTGCGGTCCTTATCTGGTTGCACCAAATTGGAGGAGACTTTTTTTTTTTTTGATTGGAGGTTTAACGACCACCGTGAGCAACTCAATGGGCTATAAGCAGTCGCCCGTCCCTAATTTAGGGCCACTGGTTCCAGGGAAGGGAGAGAACCAGTGCCGCAAGACAAGCACAACATCCATGCCTCAGCGGGATTCGAACCCGGACCCCGTTCGGACGAATGATCAGAGGCCATCGCTTAGACCACTGCGCCACTGGGGCGGCAGGAGGAGACTTTTTCTGTACAGGAATGGAAAAGTTAATCGCACGTTCCGACAAATGTTTACAGTGGTTAGGCGACTATGTCTAAAAATGAATGAAAGTTGTACCTTTAAACCAACATACATCCCCTGAGTATATTTCTTTCTTTATTTTTTTATTCAACAGGGTAACTAACTTTTTGATCTGCCCTCCTACTTCGATGAACAGTGAGTTCGACGTTCTTGTGTAAGTGCGACATATATTTGACCGTAAAAGGTTGGAAGCATATGCATGGATCAAATACACTACTGCTTGTAAAAATTGCAACACCAAGAAAGAATCGCGCTATTGAAATGAAATTGATATCATGGATTCCTCATTTTACATGAGATAACTGATTACATTTGTAGAGCTATACAATATTTTTTTGCTTCAAAACTCAATATCGTGTAAAGACACCTCGAGCAACAATGACAGACTCTACACTGCGTGGTTTTGAATAGAAGACGTTTTTGATATCGTCCTGGGAAATAGCCTGCCAGGCTGCTCTTATGCGAGACCAGAGCTCATTTGTGGTGACTGGTGGAGGCGCTTGATGAACCAGTTTGCTACCATGTTCCATCGGGGATATATCCGACGAACGTGCTGGCCAGGTAAGAAGCGGTATCTGCCGTGCATGGGAAAGGTCTTGGATGTTCCGCACCACATGTGGCTGAGCATTGCCCTGCTGCAGTATAGCCCCACGACAACTCTGAAAGAAGGGTACAACCTCTGCTTCTAAAACATACCTGATGTATCGCTGACTGTTGAGGGTTCCCTCAATTCGTATCAGGCGAGATCGCGAATTTAACCCAATGGCTTCACAAACCACGACACTTGGCGTTCAGGTGGAGTGACGCTGCAAAGTGCACGATGTAAGGTGCTGTTCACCACGATATCTTTGAACCAAGGAGGTTAGAAGCAAGAGGAGAGGGCAACAGCCCCCTCCCTGTGCTTTTGGCGTGACGCCACTTTTTATAAGCTGACTACGCCAATGCGCCCAACCTAAGAATCTCCTGTATATCTCTATGGGGAAATCGCGATTTTGAACGGGTTTTTCGGACCCTTACTCTACCCATACCGGCATGAAAAAAATTGAGGCTGAAATATTCATTCCTATAATAAAATGTTTTCAAAAAAAGCAGGAAAATATGTGTTGGTATTTCTTTAAAAAATTGAACAAAATAATGATTTTTTGAGCGGAAGTGCATAGTGCGCATGGTTACTTACTGCCCATGTGCAAGTAACCATGTTTAAAATATAACCAAAAGCCTAATGTTAAGAAATAAGAAGTCCGAAATATTCCTTCTTTCCATCCTTGGTTTGCATGCGCTAAGAAAAACTGCTTAAGTCACAGGAAGGGACGTCACGTTCCCGAATTCTCGCAGCGCAGACTCCCACCACCTCAGAGAGAGGACAGAAACAGCTGATCTGTTTTGGCTTCACCCAAAACGGGTCCCTTCAGCTCCTCTTCTTCTAACCTCCTTGCTTTGAACACGTGTGCGACCATCATGGTGCATCAAGTTGAATCGTGACTCATCAGAAAACACGACCTGTTGCCAATCAGCGCGTCAATGTCTGTGTTTGACACTCCATTGCAGAGTGAGGCGTCTGTGATTGAGGGTCAAAGGAATGAACAGCAATGGGCTGCTAGCGACCAGTCCTCTGTTGAGCAGACGACGTCGAACCGTGTTGGACGACAAAGCCTGACCTGTGACAGTGCTCCACTGCTGCGCTAACACCGTGGATGTCGCTGTGCGATCGGTCACTGCCGTGCAGTAGAGGTGTCTATCATCCCGTGAAATCGTGCGATCTTACGGTCGATTTCCCGGATTTCTGCGAGTCCGAGCCTCATCTGTCCACTGACGTCACGTTCGCATCACTGCACTGGCGTTTCGTCCCGTACCAAGGCTGAACTGGATCTTACCAGGCTGTAACATTAAGCAAAAACAGCGAGGACAGAAAAGATGAGTTTGGACGCAGCGCCATCTATTGTGGTTTTTCGCATTAAACAAACTGATTCCCTATCATTATTTACATTTGAGATTTTATTTATATTCACTTTCACATGAAGAGATGGATATTTGTGAAAACAGCGAGGACAGAAAAGATGAGTTAGGACGCAGCGCCATCTATTGACGTTGTTCGCATTAACAAACTGATTCCGTATCATTATTTACATTTAAAATTTTATTTATATTCACTTTCACATGAACAGATGGATATTTGTATTCTGAATTCGTAGAACTTGGGCAAGAGAATTTTTTCATAGGAACTGGTGTAATTTATGTATAAATCTCATTCCTCCTTTATTCTTCAACGATCTAGGGATGAGATTTTGGTAAATGTGTAGATTAGCGTCTCAAATTATTTCGTCGTGAAAATATTAGTAGACCTACCTGGAAAAAGTGCGAAGTACAGATTTTGGAGTATGGAAGTTAATGGCAAATGGTGCATAAATTTCTTATTTTTAATGTCTTTTAAAGATTTTTATCGTAACATTTACCTGTAAGTTCGATGCTGTGAAGAGACGCTGCCGTAGGGTATCGAACGTACAGGTAAATGTTACGATAAAAATCTTTAAAAGACATTTGAAACAGAAAATTTCTGCACCATTTGCCATTAATTTTCACAATCTAAAATCTGTACGTCGTACTTTTTCCAGGTACTAATATTTTCCCGACGAAATAATTTAAAACGCAAATCTACACATTTACCTACTATTTTAATTTATATAGCTGAGGTTTTTTTCTAAAATTGAATTAGGTACGTTATTATCAGAATGAAAATGCTTAACACATACAATAGTTGAAGGTAACTTGTCATTTGGAGTAAAATCCTGGCGAGATATTTTTCTTTCAGCAACAGTTGCTTTAGGTTCTGATTTGAGGGAAACTCATGGAATGAAAATCCCACGTTTTTCTTCTCAGAAGATGTGCATATCGGCACACAACAGTAAACCATTTTTAAAATGGGTTAGATTTTGTTGTGAAAACAACAGTTTGGTTTTAAAACTGTAAGTTTTTTTTAAAAGAAACACAAGAAAAAACGACGAACATACACAGTCCAGCAATTCAAACAAAGTGAAAACTGATATGTTTATACCTTGGGACGCAGTGCTAAGGTATAAACATCTCAGTTTTGACGTTGTTTGAATATATATGTAATGAATAGAAGGTATAAACATCTCAGGCTGAAATCGTCCCTAACGTCCATTGGCCAATCACCAAAAGTCTATTGTCTTCAACGCTAATGTTATAGCTTTTTCTTCATCCAATTCAGCCTTGCCCGTACGAATGGCAATTTCGCGGTAGAGAAATCGCACTTTTCTCATCTCAACAATCCTTCCTCGCTCATAGTTCGTCAGGTGTTCATAATGCGACTTTCTTCGGCAATGGAACATAGTAAGAACACAAGAAACACCCTTTCGACTCTTCACTGACTGCATCATCTTTGTCATTTTCTTGTAGGACTTCCGTCCACAGTGAGTAGAGTTTAGGTCCCGGCCACCTACAGCGAGTTCGCCTTTTGGGCAGGACACAGAAACGGAAGGAATGAGAGCAAGTCTAGCGACTTTGACAGAACAGTTTGTAGTGAGGTTAGAGTACAGTAGATGACGCCACCGTACAAGTACGATGTTGCACATAGTACTTGTACAAGTACGATGTTGCACAATTTCAGGGGCGGCATAGAAAAGGATACCCATTTAACCAGTGGGTCCAACCTGGGGGCCGTCACTTAACGTGCTTGTCCGCACGGCGGATATTCAGCGATTGTTAGTAAATCACACCATTTGTGAAAGATCAGCACAGGATCGAACCTGAGGACCTTGCGTTGATAGTCTGACTCGCTAACCACAAAGCCATCAGCGGCTCGACTCATCACGTTTAAACCAGCTCTTTATACCCAAGACGGGAGAGTTCAAGTGGCGCTGCTCCGAAACCGCATGCGCATTTTCACTGACATTTTAATTGTTTCATGTCGTTTACATATTCTGCAAGTTTCAAGCTAATAACAGCAGTCATTCATGGTGTTGCAATTTTCACAAACAGTAGTGTAGTTTAGAAAGCTCTTTAAAAGTAAACAGTGGTTTGTGGTCATATTAAACGTTCCGACATTGCCTTAATTTTGAAAGGCCAAAAATGAAGTTAAATGCCTGTCAATATTTACGACACTCATTCTTTATAAGCGTATAGGAAGTGCTTTTTTAAGGTAAGAGCAAATGATTAAAGTTCATGGTGATTCTTCGCCAACCTATTATAACGAAGTAAATTTCTCCGTCATTTCTGTCCACGCCAGGATTCGAACCCGGATCCCCTCATTCCGGAATAAGTCACTCTACCAATTGAGCTACGCGGACGTTTATTCTGATTCCTATCTGCCTTTATGTCGTATGCGTCCTGCTGGCAGGTACGTCACATCTCCTGGTACGTTACACTATGTCTTCCTAGAGTTTTTCATCTTTTCTGAAATCATGGAACACCGTTTGGCAGATATGCAAAATGGACTCACGAACGCCTCACAGGAAGATGATGAGGCCAGCGCGTGGTTATAGTCTATGGAAACCGTGCACAAGCTTGTGCAACATTGCAGCCCTTCATCATAGTCGCTCAAAATGTGAAACACATACAGTGTGTGTATAAATAAAGTTCTCAAATTCTATATGCTATTAAAAAAATATGATAGAAAGAACTTATTTTAAACGTCAGGAGACGTGGAAAGTTTTAAAGTTTGTTAAGTCAGATGATAGATGACGCCAGGTGTCTCATGTAATGAAAAATCTCGTCAAACACGGAATAGAACAGACATGGCTTCCCCAGTGGAGAAAGCAACATGTGTGTTTTGGTTTGCGCAGTCAAAATCTACTGTATAACAACGGTTCAGCGTAAGTTCAGAACAGAGTACAACAGAGACAGCCACGGACACGAAGGAGCATCGAACAATGGGTAAATACATTCAAAGCAACAAGAAGTGTCTTGAAAGGCAAAAGCACTGGCATATTTGAGCCAACTGTTACTGGCATAACGTACATGGACATGTTAGAACAATTCTGCCTCCCCGGCCCTCACGCATCTTCGAAGCCGACGTTCACCTCTCACATCAATGGCACGTGGTGTTCCGCAGTTCCCACGTCGCTTATTCGCAATGGTGCCATTCCTCCAATCACGATACACTTTAGCCACAGCAGCACGCAAACAGTTCACAAACTGCGCTGCTTCAGAAGTACTGCCATCCTTGGCCCGAAAGCCGATAGTCATCCCTTTTTTCAAATCTGATAAATCGCACCTTTTATCCATGACAGCAACGAGTGATATGTTTTCAGAATGCCTACAGCACACCTTACATACCCTCCAAGCCAGCTCATGACACGTGCCTTCTTTCATTGGCTACGCACTGTCGACGTCCAAAGTTGGAGGTGGTCACAATAATGTGCCTCGACTGTGTATATACCCCACAGTGTGAGACCATCTACAAGCTAACAGAATTCAAGAAGGCCAGTTTTCTAAGTATTTATTTGTTTCGTTTTGTTTTATATTTAATCTTCCCCATTTTTCTTCTTCTACAGGAATTGAAAGTTGTTGCTAGCTTTCGCCCAATCCCAAATGGGTTTAGTATCATATAACAAGAAAGATGACCCCGAATTTTCGGTTGTAATGAGCACGACTTTTCAAACCTTTTCCGACAAAAATAAATATTTCAAAATTATTCACAGTCAATGAACTCATTGCAAACAAGAAAGATGACACCGAATTTTCGGTTGTAATGAGCACCTCTTTTGAATCCTTTCCAAAACGAATAAAACATTTCAATATTATTGATAGTCAATGGAACCCATTGCTAAAAAAAAAACCACCAACTGCATTTCTACAATTGATAAAACATCTATAAAGAGAAACAGTTCCACTTCCCACTATCGGTTGAAAAGTATATTATGAAAATTAACAAACTGTGCTAAAAAAATTTCTCTTAGCTGAAGGAACATAGCAGAGACAAAGCGATGCTTACATAAAACAGTTAGAAGAACAGACATAACAGATAACATGATTCAACTTCACGCCCCCTAGCGGGAGAATTATGAATAATGGAAAAGCAGAGAATGTGTGACAGGTATTCTTCACAGCAAAAGCTATATACAGGGTGATCAACATTAAAGTACCCCTCTTGAACGCAGTCTTAGAGAGATATTTAGCAGTCCAAATGTAACCACATTTGGTATGGGGGCATTTCAGGACATGTGGAAGACATTTCCATAAAAACAAAAAATAGTACCAAAAGTCAACCATATGGCACTTGTGGCGCTGAAAGCAACGAAACAGCAGTTTCATTTGCATAAACACACCTGTTACTGCCAAGTTCTGGGTATAAAAGTGGCTATAAACAGCTGAATGTCATTCTTAGTGGTCAACGAAAATGTCATTCTTAGTGGCTACGAAAAAGCCTCAGGTTCGGTCCCAGGCAGGTACGAAAGCTCGAACCACTAAATATTCGCCGTGCCTCGGATGGGCACGTTAAGCCGTCGAACCCCGGGGACCGGTCCTTTGGTTATAAATAAGGTCTTCTTCCTCCCACTTCCTACGTCTGTTTCGTGTGACTTTCCTGTCGGGCACTCTAGCCCAAATCTCTTAGCTTCCTACTTCTAAGAGTTGTTTAGGACCTAGGGTCAGACATTCCCTTCCTAAAGTCCTCTACATATGATCTGATCTGATCTCAATGTCATTCTTATCAGCTACGATGACCATGACCATGCCGGAACGCGCATTTCTTGTGAAGCTATTTTACGAAAGCAGCGGCAATGCTGCGCCTTTACTTCGCGAATTTCGCTGTCGTAAGAAATTACGCAGATGACTCCCCAAGCTCTCAGGAGAATGATCTCTCGATTCGACTAAACCGGACATCTAGGCGTTAAACTGGGTCGAGGGCACAAACCTATCACTTCCCAAGTCGTTGAAGATGTTGCCACAGCTGTTGTTGAACAGTCAATGAATAATGTTGCAGGCTCTAGTAATGCACACGCAATGTCACGGAGGTGGAATTTATCCTACGGCACAGTTTAGCCACCTCGTTCTCCGGAGCTTAATCCTTGTGATTTCTGGTTGTGGGGACACTTAAAAGTCGTAGTCTATCAAGGACATGTTGCAAATTTCGCAGCCTTGAAAGGCAGTATTACATTGCTTGTGAGAAGCATGACAGAGGATCATTTACGGTCAGCCATTGAACACAATGTCCATCGTCTTCAGGATTTACAACTTCAGAATGGGATCACATTCAGCAGTATCCCTTGCATAGCTAAGATCGGTATCTCTGTATAGTTTGTAAAGATAAAATATTTGTTGCTTGCAGCGCCAAAGTGCCTTGGTGGTGAGTTTTGATACTATTTGTGTCCTGAAATGCCACCGTACCAAATGTGGTTTCATTTGGAATGCAAATATCTCTCTAGACAGAGTGGAATAGGGGTACTTTAATTACGATCATCCGGTGTATTAAAAAAAGAGCTATTCGAATACGTCGCTTGGAAGCAGAAATAGTGAGAAAAGGTTTTGACATTTCTGCCCCCTAGAGGTTAAATTATATGCTATTTCAAAAATAAAATATTCCCTCTGTAACGAACGGCATACAATAAAAAAAGAAAATTTTCAAAAGGATTTTTAGAAGCGGAGATGCAGCATCAAACAGAAGTACACACTACCACCACCTAGTGCCTGAATTGCGAACTACAAAGCTCCACGAAAAGAGGCAAAGTGTTCCACAAAGTAAATAGTATAAGGCATTCAAATATTTTTTAATCGGGCTTTTAAAAGCAGATATATTTACAAAACCCGATAAGACATTTGAGCTCCAAGCGGGAAAATTATGCGCGATTTTTGGCAGTAAATGTACATATAATGTTTTGCCAGTTATTAGTATCTGACCGAAAACGGATTGTTTCAATTGGGGTTTTACATACACAGATGTTGCTGCTAATATGCTGCAAACGGAAATGTGAAATTATCCCCTCTTAGAGGCACACTTGTTCGTTAAGAAAAATTTCAAATTATATGCAAAACATTTCGCACTCGAAATGCTCTACGACAAAGAAAACGTTTTTCCAATCGGACTGTTAGAAGCTGAGATATCGAGAAAAATAAGATACAGATCTACGCCCCCTGGCGAAAAAATCATGCGGAATTTTCAGGACAAGGTATTCTCAAAAAGGCTGTCGTGTTGAAGGGTATCTGATCGGGAAAGAATTTTTTAAATCGAGCTTTCTGAAGTGCAGATATTGCTGCTAATATATCAGAAACAAAAATATACACTTACGCCCCCTAGTGGCCAAACCATTCTCTACAAAAATTCGAAATTATATGCAAAACATTTCCCACCAGGAGCTCTACTCGATGCAAATAGAATTTTTTAAATCGGACCTTTAGAAACAGAGATATCAGGGAAATTACAATTTATCTTTACGCCCCTTGCGGAAAAACTAACTGTATGAGAAATAGTCTTCGTTATAAATGGTGTAGAAAGGAGGAAAGAATGTTTTCAATCGGATGTTCAGAAGCAATTACACTCTTTGAAAAAACAAAACAAAAAACGAAACACCCAGAAGGAACCATCCAATCAAGATAAAAATTGGTATGTGCGATGTACATATATAGGAAATGAATGTTGCAATTCCAGAGCAGTTGGGCCATTTATTCGGATAAAACAGCCACACCAGTCGAACAAGTCTGTACGTTGTAGCGCCACCTCTGGTTCAGGTGCAAGCGATTTCTGGTGTGGTATAGACGTATACAGTTAACGGATACTATATCAGATGGTGTCCAAACTGAGGGCCAGTTCGCCTACATTCCAGCATGGGCGTTGGTGGCGTTCCATTATATCCCAAACATGTTTTATCGATGAGCGGTCGGGCGATCGGGATGGACGTGGAAGGGTGATGACATTGCGGAGGCAAGGCTGGGAGAGCCGTGCCGTGTGTGTCCGGCCATTATCCTGTTGTAAGATTGCTCGGTGATGCTGCAACAGGAAAAGCAACACAACAGGTCGTAGAATGTTGTTTACATACCGTTCAGCCGTGAGGGTGGTACAGAGGAAATGGCTCCACAGATAGTCACTCCCGTTATACGAGCCGTGTGCTGTTCCACGGCAAAGGCAGAATCCGTGCGCTGGCAGGCTCATCTCCTGACACGTATGCGCTTATCATCGGCGCCAAGTGCAAACCGTGACTATCACTGAAGACAACACGACGTCACTGGGCCCTATCCCATGTTGATCGGGCCCGACACCACTGCAACCGGGGCCGGCGATGCTCTACGGTAAATGGTAGGCAGCTGAGTGGTCTTATCGAATGTAGTCCCCGTACCACAAGTCGTCTGGCAACTGTCCTGATGGCCACTTCCGTACTTGTAGACGATGCAACATGGCCACAAATTGTTGAGAACGACGAATTCGGTTCTGTTTGTGTGGCTCACACAATCACTCGATCTTCGCGTTCTGTCGTTGCCCCTAGCTGTACACCGCCCGCGTGCCGCTGGGATGTGCCCTTCCTGACCCATTGGCGCTAATATAGTCCGACTGCCACGTCGCTCAGACCCAAATGCCTGGCGATACGGCGACTTGACCAACCGGCCCCTCTCGGACCAATTATACGTCCCCTCTCAAACTCGCTACACTTTTCGTATCGTGCACAGAACCGACGTCGAGGCATCTCACAGTCCCTGGAGGTTAATGCAAGTGCAGTCCGCTGTCAAATTTGCCCTTGCGTGCTAGCTTTGCTTTTGATATACCCTCCTCGATGCGCGGTTCCCATGCGCTGTGAGGGGCCACTATTTAGTCATTGGTTGTTATTTTTTACGCTTTCCAACCGTAGGTTAAAGAAGCTTATATGCTTCAGCTTTGTCCGCCTGTCTGTCTGTTCGCACGATAACTCCCGTAACAATGATTCGATTTCGATGAAATTTTAGTATGTAGTAGGGGACAACCTGAAGACGAACGCTGTTGAAAATGGACGAAATGGGGTCAAAGGTCAAGATATAGGAGCGGGATTAATCTAATCGCCCTTATGCGTCATAACTTACGTAAAATGCTTCAATTAGGACAAAACTTTAGTATGTTGTTCCGGAGGTATATTGAACTAATTCTGTGAAATATCATCGAAATGGGGTCAAAGGTCAGGGCACAGGAGCGAAATTTATTCCACAGCCATTATCCTCATAACTTGACTACAAATGCTTCTATTGCAACAAAACTTTAGCATGTTGTTCCGGAGGTATACTGAACCAATTGTGTTTAATATCATTGACATGGGGTCAAAGGTCAGGGCACAGGAGCGAGATTTATTCCACAGCCATCATCCTCATAATTTTTTTTTTTTTTTTTTGATTGGAGGTTTAACGACCACCATAAGCAACTCAATGCGTTATAAGCAGTCGCCCGTCCCTAATTTAGGGCCACTTGTTCCAGGGAAGAAAAAGACACAGTGCCGTATGACAAACACAACATCCATGCCTCACCGGGATTCGAACCCGGACCCCTTTTGGACAAATGATCAGATGCCATCGCTTAGACCAATGCGCCACCGGGGGGGGGGGGCTCCTCATAATTCGACAAAAAATTCTTCTATTGCGACAAAACTTTAGTATGTTGCTCCGAAGGTATGCTGAACCGATTGTGTTTAATATCACAGAAATGAGGTCGAAGGTCAGGGCACAGGAGCGAGATTTATTCTACAGCCATTTTCGTCATAACTTCAGCAATTATTTCTGGTATGTTAGAAAGCGTATCATAATCAATGCATTGCTTGATTTTACTAGCTTGTTTATCAAATAGAAGTCATCGCTCTTTCCACGTTTATAAATGAATCACGGAAAAATTTTCATCAGCCGCCACGGGAATCGAACCCAGGTCTTCCAGTTACGCGCCGGATATGCTTCCACTGACACGGAAAAATTCTCATCGGCCGCCACCGGGAATTGAACCAAGGGTCTTCCAGTTACGCACCGGATATCCTTCCACTGAGTGGAAGCATATCCGGCGCGTAACTGGAAAACCCTGGGTTCGATTCCCGGTGGCAGCCGATGAGAATTTTTCCGCGACTCACTTATAAACGTGGAAAGAGCGATGACTTCTATTTGATGTTCCTGGTCCACGTCAACTGTGTATTTACCAAACTTGTTTAATCATTTGCATATTCGGCCCTGATGTTCTTTCATGCGGAATTTCAACAGGATCGAACGACTTTCTCGGAGTTCTTCGTTTTTCGGCAAAGGGTGTATATTGGATTAAATGCATTTTTTAGTTGATATCATCTGCATTTACCCCCTCTGGTGGCGAAGTTATGCATCATAGAAAAACCGGAGAGTAGGGATCGTCGTTCTCACATTTCAAGCTTCCCAACGAAGAAAGAATTTTTCAAAGCGAGCTAGCTAATAGTTGAAGAGATATGGTGTCCACAGACGGACGGACGGACAGACAAAATAATAACATAAGCGCAATCATTTTTTTACAAATGGCATGCTAAAAAATGTACTGGATGTTTCCAAAACATTACATGTATTGATATAAACTTTTCTTGTATGTAATAATATAAACTTTTCTTGTATGTAATAATATAAACTTTTCTTGTATGTAATAATATAAACTTTTCTTGTATGTAATAATATAAACTTTTCTTGTATGTATCGTGAATAGAATTACACAATCAAATGAAATTGAATGACATGGTTACTAATGCTTTGAATAAAATATACTGCATTGGAAGAGAACTGAAAACTCAAGTGAAAACGAATATACACTAACAAAGAGCATACACTAATGCGTTTACTGAGCACAGAGGAAGTGCTCGATGATTACACGTCGTGCCGCTGACAAAGGAAGTCATTTCAACGAGCCAATGGCTCAGGTAATAAATATTAATAATTGCAAAAAAAGGAATAGCATGTGCCTGGTATCCATTATTTCTCTGGGTGGTCACATCCGTGAAACAAAACTGGGTGGGAAAAAAATGGATGTGTTAAGCAGCGTGTGTTTATAAAGACTTTGACTCAACATGACGAAGACAGCATCACTTACTTTATCCGACCCCCTGTGGGATCTGATGGATGAAAATGGAAACCTCACAGTTAGAAAATAGGCAAACACCGCAACAGCATTTCCCACTTATTGTACATATGCTCTTATGCGACTTTAAGCGCAAAATGTTGTTGGTAATTTATTTCTAACTTTAAAATAGTAGGTTGTCTTTAATTTTTTTTTCAACATTTAATTCATTTTTAAACACTTCGATAAAGATTTCTGTAAGCGTTCATCCATTTTGAAGCGCTCCCATTGGAAAAGTTTTATTCCATCATCAGCCCACGCCTACAATGAAGATGATCCTGACCGGAGAGTTGAACTTTGTGAGTGGTACCTGACAAAATGTACAAAAGACGCACAGTTTTCAAACAAGATTGTTTGGAGCGAAGAGGCCACGGCCTATGATCATTCGTCCGTAAGGGGTCCGGGTTCGAATCCCGGTCAGGCATGGATGTTGTGTTTGTCTTACGGCACTGGCTCTCTCCCTTCCCTGGAACCAGTGACCCTAAATTAGGGACGGGCGACTGCTTATAGCCCATTGAGTTGCTCACGGTGGTCGTTAAACCTCCAATCAAAAAAAAAAAAAAGAGGCCACATTTAACTCTAACCGGCTGGAAAGAATTAACTCGGGGTTAGCAAAATGAGCTGAAATCAGCTTCAAAAAATATATTTGCAGAAAGGGATGATTATCGGCATGCAGACCAAGGGTGGCAGTATTTCTGAAAGAGCGCAGTTTCTGAACTGTTCGCGTGCTGCTGTGGTTAAAGTGTATCGTGATTGGAGAAATTGCACCTTTACGAATAAGCGACGTGCAAACTGCGCCATTGATGTGAGAGGTGAACGTCGGCTTCGAAGGTGCGTTAGAGCCGATCGACACGATGCAATGGAGCAACTCAAATGCCGAATGAACCAGAGGGCTACCGGAAGTGTGTCTAAAACGACAATTTAGCGAACCCTCTTGCGTATGGGACTCCGATGCAGACGGATGGTCACTGCACCTATGCTAACGAAGGTGCATCGGCAAAAAGAAAAGGCTTACATTTGCACTGCAGTATCGGAATTGGACCTCCACTGATTGGCAAAAAATTGCCTTCCCTGATGAGTTACATTTTCTGCTTCATCAAACGGATGGACGTTGGCGTATAAGTCGAGAAACATAGGAGAACAAACACTCTTCAACCATTGCTGGAAGAACACAAGCTGATATGGGCAGCGTTATGGTCAGGAGAATGTTTTCCTGGCAATTTCTGGGTCCAATCATACTTGTGTAAGACACTATGGACCGAATTCGTTATGATTCCATCCTTGAAGACCAAGTACACCCATACATGCTGATTGTCTTTACTGGGGAGGATGGGATCTTTCAGAACGACAATGCGACGTGTCACACAGCTAGAAATATCCGAGAGTGGTTGGAAGAGAACGATGAATACTTCAAAGTTCTTACCTGGCTCCCCAATTCCCCAGACTAAAACACAATTGAGCATCTGTGGGACCACTTCGATCGTGTTGTTTGCTCTATGGGTCCTCCACCACGCACCCTCCAGCAGCTGTCAGATGCACTGCAGTCAGCATGGCTCCATATACCTGTGAACACCTTCAACACCTTATTGAGTCACTCCCAGCCCGTCTAGCTTGTGTCCGCACTGCACACGGCGGTTACTCTGGATAGCTGGTGGTCACAATAATGTGACTCGACCGTGTATATTAGCTGTCTATAAAGAGACTGCAACATTAGAACCTGCGCATCAGAAAACGCTGCTTTCCCCCTTAGGCTTGTTGTTCAAAAGAAATGGTCATTTACTGGGATGATTGATAGTAATCCTTTCTGATTGATTACATACTAAAAGGGCTATAAGAATGGCGACGAACCTATGGAAGGAGGGAAGGAGAGAGAGAGAGAGAGAGATGTTTCAATCACTTTTTTCTTCCCAATGGCATGGTGTCCGGGTCAGAGAGACTATCCCTTCCCCATCATGCCTTGGGTCATGGAGCAAAGAATATAGGACTAGAAGGACATCTTCTCACGAATTGGTTTATGGTCAATACCGTTGGGAAGAGTGGGGGAAAGGAATCGTTTTGCCGTAGTTTTTGTAAAACCCGGCCGCTTTGCGAACATTTCTGTTTGGAAAATGCAAAAAAAAATTGGGCACTGTAAGGTTCAGGTACTTTGGCCGCTTAGAGGGTTAAGTTAAACGACTTAATTAATCTCCACAATTGCAGCTACTGGGCAATTGAGAATCCGCACGTTACGGTGTAAAACCGTGTGAACTTACCAGGGGTTACAGTGTAGTGTTGATTGTCAGCGTTGGGCTTAATCGGACCATTCATTTTTGACAACACTGTCACTGGTGCCGTTTATTTGAACTTCATGCAGAAATCCGTCATGCCACGCAGACGAGAAAAGTTTGGGGATGAGGCGGAGTTTTATTTCCAGGAAGATGGAGTACCTCCCCACTACCATCGTGATGTGACAGCCTATCTTGACAAAAATCTGACGAACAGATAGAGTGAAGAGGTAGCATTGAACACTCCCTGTGTTCACCAGACCTCACGCCACTGGACTCTTTCGGTAACAATCGGTAACAATCAATAAATTTAAAGTAGCCACAAAAAGAGAATACGCCCAAATACCAAATGAAATCATTTGTGTGATGTTTGCAATTCCATTGCTCCGCGTTATCTGCAGCGTCTGGAACAAAAACAATATATTGACAAAAATCACCGGACACAGCTCCAAAAGCAAATGAACGGATCCGCTGCGTTGTTAAGATGTCAGATAAGGCTGCAAACGGTATAAAAACAAGCCTGCAGCTGACCGCGATCATATCGCACTGAGAGGTTGAGTGAAAATGTCGTGGCGGGAGAGAACTGACTTTGATAAAGGAAAGATTGTTGGGTGTTATATTAGTGGGTTGTCCATGTGAGAAACCGAGAGACGTTTAAACATACCCAAATACTGTTTTGGATGTACTGAGTAAGTGGAAGACACATGGTGTGCCTCAGGCAGCAAACCGAACCGGCAGACCAAAAAAATTCAGTGATAGAGGATGTCAAAGCCTCAGGAGAGTCGGTACAGCTAATCGACAGAGTACTGCTCAAGACCTCAGTGTTCACTGTACAGGTGAATAAAAATGCTGGAACCTCGGTATGTACACGCACCATTCGCAGAGAACTTCATTCCATGGGTTACCGTGGTGGTGCGGCTGCTTGTAAGCCTTTCATCTCCACTCGGACTGCTAGTCGTTGTTTAGCATGGTGTAAAAAACATTTATCGTGGACCGTAGATCAATGGAAACGGGTTCTGTGGACTGATGAATCCAGATACACGATCCATCAGTCTGATGGCTGTGTGTGGGTATGGCGGCAGCCAAGGGAACGCTATTTACCAGAGTGTACTGTTCCTACGGTCAAGTTTGGAGTTCGAAGTGCACTCGTGTGGGGGTGTTTTTCGTGGTATGACCCCGGCCCATTGTTTATCATGGACAAACCTGTTAACCAGCACGTCTACCTCGATATTCTGGACAATTATGCCCTACCAACTCTGTGGCAATACTATGGAACAGAGCCTTGTTGGTACCAGCAGGATAATGCACCGAGCCATAAAACAAAGACTGTTACGTCGCGGTTTGACGATAATTCCGTATCGTGTGTGGACTGGCCAGCACAGATCCCTGATCGTAATCCCATAGAGCACCTATGGGATAAATTAGAGCGCAGAATAAGAAGTTTGGAAGCAAAGCCTACTACTAAGCAACAGTTAGCGGCATCATTATGTACTGAATGAACGCGCATACCTATCGCTGTGTTCCAAAACGTTGTTGAAAGCATGTCTCGAAGGGTAAGTGCTTGCATTAAGGCCAAAGGAGGACCGACACCGTACTAATGTATGTCAATAAATGCTATGTTGGGTTTCTGTTCTAGGTGTTCGGTGAATTTTGTCAATATAGTGTGTGTATATATTTCCAGTGCTTACGCATGGTGCAGAGACGTGTATCTTAACTAAAAGAGACATACAAAGGCTGCAGACAACTGACAGAAGCATGGAGAGGTGCATGCTTGGTGTAACCAGGAGAGATAAGAAGAGGAACTCGTGGATCAGAAAAATGACAAGAGTGGAAAACATCATGATCAGAGTAAAATCGCTGAAATGGCAATGGGCTGGAAATACTGCCAGGAGAAAAGACCATCGATGGACAGTCGAAATTTTAGATTAGGTTCCAAGGGACAGGAAAAGACTCAGAAGAAGACTACATGGAAGATGGGTGGATGAAATTCAATGCGGGAGTAACCTGGAGGAGACTGGCACAAGACAGATCGTTGTGGTAGAGGCTTGGAGAGACCTTCGTCCAGCAGTAGATTGATAATGTTTGACAAGGATGATTATGATGATGATGATATATATATATATATGTATATATATATCAATTAATGGCTTTTATCGATTATGAAAAGGTCTTTGATTCCGTGAAACAATTAGCAGTTACAATGGCTTTGAAATCCTGTGGTATTGAAGATGCATACATTAATATTATTAATAACATCCAAGAAAAGTGCAAAATTTCGGTTATTTATGGATACAGCACCAATAAAAATTGGCAAGGGAGTGAGACAAGGTGACACCATATCTCCCAAACGTTTAAATGCCACATTGCAAAATGTCTTTCAATTATTGAACTGGAAAAACAAAGGGATAAAGATTAATGGAGCTCATTCAACTCGCCTTTGTTTTGCTAATGTCGTAGTCATTTTCTCAACTGCCTCTTCAGAGCTGCAGAATATGATCCAGGATCTGGCTGACACGATTAAATAAGTGGAATTAAAAATGAACTTTCAGAAGACAAAACTCAATGCTTTACAAGAAATGAAGATTTATCGATTGATGGGGAAAAACTGGAGATAACCGACACCAACATTTACCTTGAACATCAGATATCAAGCAAAGGTCATATTGATGAAGAAATTAATCGACGTATAAAACTTGGTTAGAGAGCTAACAGTGCAATTTTTAAGAGCAATATGCCGTTATGTCTTAAAAGAAAAGTGTTTAATCAAAGCATCCTTCCAGGGCTTACTTACGAAGTAGAGACGTGTACCTTAACTAAAAAAGACATACAAAGGCTGCAGACAACTGAGTTAATCCTGCAGAGAGGCATGCTTGGTGTAATCAGGAGAGATCAGAAGAGGAACTCATGGATAAGGAAAATGACAAGAGTGGAAGACATCATGATTAAAGTAAAATCCCTGAAATGTCAATGGGCTGGACATGTTGCCAGAAAAACAGACCATCGACGGACAACCAAAATTCTAGACTGGATTCCGAGGGACCACATGGAAAGTGGGTGGATGAAATTCGAAAGCGTACAGAAGTAACATGGAGGCGCAAGATATACCGTTGTGTAAGAAATTTGGGAAGATTTTCATCCAGCAGTGGTTTGATAATGGTTGTTGATGATGATGATGATACATGGTCGAGTCACATTATTGTGACCACCAGCTAATATCCAGAGTAACGGCCTGTGTGCAGCGCGGACAGCATCTAGACTGGCTGGGAGTGACTCAACAAGGTGTTGAAAGACGTTCACAGGTATGTGGAGCCATGCTGACTGCAGTGCATCTGACAGCTGCTGGAGAGTGCGTGGTGGAGAATCCATAATAGAGCGATCGACACGATCGAGGTGGTCCCCCAGATGCTCAATTGGTAAGTCTGGGGAATTAGGGAGCCAGGGAAGTGCTTTGAGGTCTTCTTCGTGCTCTTCCAATTACTCTCAGACATTTCCAACTGTGTGACACATCGCATTGTCGCGCTGGAAGATCCTATCCGCCCCGGGGAAGACAATCAGCATGTATGGGTGTACGTGGTTTGCAAGGATGGGTTCACAAAAATTCGGTCCATAGTGCCTTCCACAGGTATGAGTGGACCGAGAGAATGCCACGAAAACATTTCGCAGACTATGACGCTGCCACCACCAGCTTGTGCTCTTCCAGAAATGGTTGAAGAGTGTTTGTTCTCAGATGTTTCTCGCCTTATACGCCAAAGTCGATCAGTTCGATGAAGCAGAAAACGTGACTCATCACAGTAGCCAGTCCTTTGCCAATCAGTGGAGGTTCAATTCCGATACTAAAGTGCAAATGTAAGCCCTTTCTGCCAATGGACATTCGTTAGCATACGTGCAGTGACCATCCGTCTGCATCGGGGTCCCATACGCAGCAGGGTTCGCTGAAATGTCGTTTTAGACACAGGTCCGGTAGCCCCCTGGTTCATTCGGTCAGTGAGTTGCTCCACTGTAGCGTGTCGATCGGCCCGCACGCACCTTCGCAGCCGACGTTCACCTCTCACATCAATGACACGTGGTGCTCAGCAGTTTCCACATCGCTTATTCGCAATGGTCTCTTTCTCCAATAACGATACACTTTAACCACAGCAGAACGCGAGCAGTTCACAAACTGCGCTGTTTCAGAAATACTTCCACCCTTGGTCCGAAAGCCGATAATCATACCTTTTAGCAAATTTGATAAATCGCTCATTTTATCCATGGCAGGAACGAGTGACATGTTTTCCGATTGCCTGCAGCACACCTTATATACAGTCCAAGCCAGCTTACGACACGTGCCTTCTTTCATTGGCAAACTCAACACTGAAGAGGAATTGAGCACGCAAATGAACGCTGGGTCACCCAAGTACGTGTCCCTGATGACAGTAGAACGAACCCTGTCATGCATGGTTCTCCGGAGTTAACGCTGCGTCAAGGCGCCCATGTTAACCCAGGTCCATCAATAACGACGCCTGCAGTTCGCATGGAACTACCGTCATTGGACAATGGAAGAGTGTTAAAAGGTTACCTTCTCCGTCTAATCGGGGTTTCTGCTCCACAAAAGTGACGAGCGGTGGCTGAAACGGCGTCAGACACACGAGAACCAACACCCGGACACGCTTGTCAGTCAAGTACAGGCCGGCGGTTGAAGTGTGCCTGTCTGGGGGGATGTTTTCCTGGTATGATTTGGATCCACTGGTACCACTGGATGGGTCCCTGAACGCCAATGTCTACCTGTCCATCCTCGCTGACCACATGCATCTCTTCAAGTTGGACGTTTACCCTGGTGGTGATGGTGTCTACTAACAGGACAATGCGCCATGCCATGTCGCTAAGGGGTGTGTGACTGACTTCCAGGAACACGAAAGGGATGTCTCCGTTCTCCCTTGGCCGGCGAAATCGCCCGACCTCAATCCCATAAAGCACTTATGGGCCTATTTAGATCGGCAGGTTTGATGTACCGACCCACAACCACGTCATCTCCGGGACCTCCGTGCTCTGCTGTAGTCCTAATGGGCACGTGTGCCTCGGGCAACCTTCTACGGCCTCATTGCGTCGATGCCACGCCGTCTCGCCGCTGTCATCCGGGACAAGGGTGGTTATTCCCATTATTAGGTTGGTGGTCATATTATTCTGATACGACTGTGTATATTATAACGGTATGAAAAGCATACGTTTATATAAAACACAGCAGCGTAATTTCGGAAACTACTAATCCGATTTGGAAAATTCTTTCGCCGTTCAAAAGCTTATTTCTTCCCGATGGACACAGGCTATATATTATTACGGTATGAAATGTATACTAATATTATAAAGAGAAAGAGTTTGTGAGTTTGTATGTGCGTAAGAGGTAATCTCGGAAACTACTAAACCGATTTGGAAAATTCTTTCGCCATTCAAAAGCTTATTTCTTTCCGATGGACATAGTTTATATACGTATTTTTATGGTACGAAAAATTGGTGATGAACAACAAACGGTGATGTAAAACACCGCCGCGTCTCACACCGGTGCCATGCAGGGTAAGGGGTGGGGAAAGAGGGGGAAGACACGCCCACTTCGATATCAATAGGATACCATGTCGCGGCGGCACAGCCAAGCGAGCTGGCATGTAGTGCAGACGTACGCAGTGATATTGCTTCCTTGATTGCCAAGGTCTCAAATTCAAGTGAATTTTGAGTACGTACCTATATTATCATTTGAGCTTTCGTATGCTTAAGTAATAAATTGCAACGAAACTAAAAATGTGGTATATGCAGAAACATTATAACTACATATATATGATAATATATTCTGAGGTAGTATGTTCCGAGTTCTACGCGAACGAAGTCACGGGCAAAAGCTAGTTACGCAGAAAAGTGAAAAACCTATAACTGATATAACCGAGGTTCCACTGTATGTTATAAAAATCCCAGTTTTTTTGTTTTTACTACCGAAAATTCCACTTGAGCTACTTTTGAATGCCCGGTATAAAGTACCCTGTTGAAGATTGAAATGTAAATTGGATGAACTCTTATTTTCAGAAAAGAGAGTGGGAATTAAGTAACTTGCTCCAGTGATACTGAATGTGTGTGTGTGCCAGAGGATGCGAAATCAATACAGATAGCTTCTATGAAAAACGTCAAAGGATCCAAGCAAGCACTATAAATGGTTTATTAAGATTTCCCGAAGCGATATTGGAGGAAGAAGGTTGTAACCGACAGGGTTTAACAAAAGGTGGCAGAAAGCCAATTAAATATAAGTCACTCGTGAGGAGTGGAGAAATCCGCGTTAAGAAACAAACGATAATACTCTACTGGGAAAGAAGATAAGGTACTTACATTTATATCGCCAAGTTTGCTTTTGTCTTCATGCATTATGCACTGAGATGAACACACAAACCTCTGGCAGTACTGTTTTTGTTACTCAGCCAGCTTACTGAACAAATGCGAGTTTATTTGTGTATTTCTTTTACAGCTAGGATTTGACCTTAATGAAAAGCATTAGCGCAAATATTTCTGCAAAAGAAGTGGAAGCGGCCATTTGGCAAAGACGTCCAAAAGAACGAAGGAAACATTCGAGATATCCTAACATGTGTACAGGGTTATCATGATAAATGTGGAATGATTTTAGATATTTATATTTTAAAAAGTATTTAACTTGAAAAAGTTAAGAGACCGTCATTTGAAAGCTCGGTTTATTATCTTTCCATGTACGTGGGTCATTTCAAAAGTTTTGCACATTGTGGGTTATCTCATGAAAAACGAATTTATTGGGTTGTCGGAAAAGTCATGACGTATTTTAGCCATGTTTTGCAAAGGTCATTTATTGATAGAAAGAACAAAGATCAATCAATGATATAATGCCCGTTTTGTTTGATAACCTTTTGCCATCTTTCAGTGAGCTGCAGAATGCCTCGTTCATAGAAGGACCTGTCTTTCGTGGCGAAAAACTGTACAAGGTGCTGATTTACAGCCTCATCTGAATTTAACGTTATACCACGCAAGGACTGTTGAAGAGAGCGAAACAAGTAGAGTTTGACGGCGCAAGGTCAGGCGAGTATGCTGGGTGTGGCAACACATCCCACCCAAGCTCCAATAACTTTTGGCGGGTGATCAAACTTGTATGTGGTCTCGCGTTGTCGTGATGGAACCCAACACCTTTACGATGAACGAGCTCTGGACGTTTCTGGATGATGGATTCGTTCAAATTGTCCAATTGCCGACAGTACACATTCGAATTGATTGTTTGGCTCCGTGGTAGGAGCTCGAAAAACACACCTTTAAAATCTCACCACACTGACACCAAAACTTTCCGCTGATGAATGTCTGCTTTGGATGTCGTTTGACGCGAAGCAGTACGTCGGGACCAAGACCGTTTGCGCAGCACATTGTTGTACACAATCCACTTTTCGTCACCAGTTATCAGTTGCTTCAAAAAAGGATCGTTTTCCTCACGTTTAATGAACATATCGCAGATGTTCATACGCGCCGTCAATTGAGCTTCTTTGAGTTCATGAGGAACCCACACATCGAGCTTGCTTACGTATCCCAGCTTCTTCAGATGGTCGTGAACGCTTGAATGATGGATGTGCAATGTGTTTGCAATTTCTCGTGTCGTGTAATGTGGGTTTGACTCGATCAATGCCTTGATTTGGTCGTCATCAACCTCGGTGGGCCTCCCGGACCGAGGAGCATCGTTGAGGTCAAAATCACCAGCACGGAATTTTGCGAGCCACTACTGGCACTGACGTTCTTGTAGAGCATTATCACCGTGCACTTTATGCAACTTTTCACAAGCTTGACGCACGTTCTTCCCTTTACGGAAGTAAAAGAGTAAAATATGGTGAAAATGCACAGTTTGGTCTTCCATCTTCAACTTGATGTCAAATCTCCGCAAATCAACCAAATCGCTCATTATTCCTTTTAGACTGCAGCTAGAACTGGCACCTGTCGAATGCCATAGCGATAACAGAGCTGCGCATGCCTCTAGTACTTCCAAAACCGCCTAACCTCCATCGGGTGCCAAAATACGTCATGACTTTTCCGACAACCAAAAAAATATTTCACAACATACTATGTACTTTACAAGCCTTCCAAGTAATGTCCATGTTTCTTTATGACAGTGGCCCAACGTCTGGGTAAGTCTTGTATTCCAGTCAGGACACCACCATTTTTGAGTCATCGGATTGCTCGCGTCACCTCATTAGAAACATCTTGAATCGTTTCTCGCGGAGTGGCTTCTTCAGTTTTAGGAACAAGTCGTAGTCTGGTGGGCTCAAGTCAGGACTGTATGGCACGTGGGAAAGCAATTCTCACCCATACTTTTTCAGAATGTCTCTTACTGTACGGGAAACATGCAGCCTCGCGCTGTCGTGAAAAATGATGACACCAACTTTATGGAAGTATCATCTTTTCTAGACCAGAGATTGAGATCATAAGTGCTGGCAGCAAAAGTATTGACAATGTTGAGATAATTACAGTGGGAACAAAACATTATTCCATTACCTCGGTACATAAACCATAAAATACCCTGTTTGAATTTAATAAACCGCAGGGGTTTAGCTCAACATCGACTGATATTGTGATGGAAAATTTTAATAGTCACAGCGGAGCAATGGGGTACGCCAAGAATGAAGAATGGGAAGAGGATAATTGGCTTGCCTTGATTCACGATACTAAGTTGCCAGGATCGTTTAATAGCGCAAAGGTGAAAGCGCGAATATAATCCAGACTTAATTTTTGTCTCAGAAAACATATCCCATCAGTGTGTGAAGCGGGTTGGAGGGCCATTCCCAAATACTCAGCACAGACTTGTTATCTATCAGGTTATGGCTGCCATTAGACCAACTATAGTCGCGTTTAGGGAAGTTTCAGTTTCCAAGAAAGCTGACTGGCAAGGGTTTTCTCATGGTCTGGATGCTGCCGTGATAGATTTAAAGGGCGATAAAAATGGTAAATATACACTATATTGACAAAAGTCACCGGACACCTAGAAGAGAAACACAAGATAGCATTTATTGACATACATTAGTACGGTGTCGGTCCACATTTGGCCTTAATGCATGCACTGACCCTTCGAGACATGCTTTCGACAAGGTTTTGGAACACAGCGATAGGTATGCGCTTCCATTCAGTACATAATGCTGTTGCTAACTGTTGTTTAGTAGTAGGCTTTGGTTCCAAACTTCTTATGCAATGCTCTAATTCATCCCACAGGTGCTCTATGCGATTAAGATCAGGGCTCTGTGCTGCCCAGTCCACCCACGATACGGAATTATCGTCAAACCATGCCTTAACAGTCCTTGCTTTATGGCTCGGTGCATTATCCTGCTGGTACCAACAAGGCTTGGTTCAATAGTACTGCCACAGAGTTGGTAGAGCATAATTGTCCAGAATATCGTTGTAGACGTGCTGGTTAACAGGTTTGTCCACGATAACCAATGGGTCGGGACCATACCACGAAAAACACCCCCACACGAGTACACTGCCAGCTGCAAACTTGACCGTAGGAACAGTGCGCTGTGGTAAATAGCATTCCCCTGACTGTCGCCACACCCACACACGACCGTCAGACTGATGGATCGTGTATCTGGATTCATCAGTCCATAGGACCCGTTTCCATTGATCTACGATCCACGATAAATGTTCTTTACACCATGCTAAACGACGACTAGCATTCCGAGTGAAGATGAAAAGGCTCGTGAGCAGCTGCACGACAACGGTAACCCATGAAAGAAATGAAAGTTCTCTGCGAATGGTACGTGTACATACCGAGATTTCAGCATTTTTACTCACCTGTACACTGAGGTCTTGTGCAGTACTCCGTCGATTAGCTGTAACGACTCTCTTGAGGCTTCGACGTCCTCTATCACTGATTTTCTTTGGTGTGCCGGTCCGTTTTGCTACTTCAGGCACGCCATGTGTCTTCCACTTATTCAGTACATCCAAAACAGTTGACTTGGGTATGTTTAAACGCCTCTCGATTTCTCTTGTGGACGACCCACTAATATAAAAGACAACAATCTTTCCTTTCTCAAAGTCAGGTCTCTCCCGCCGCGACATTTTCACTCAACATCACAGTGCGATATGAACGCGGTCAGCTGCAGTCTCGTTTTTATACCGTTTGCAGCTGTACCGCGCATCTTAACGACGTATCGGATCCGTTCATTTGCTTTTGAAGGGTGTCCGGTGACTTTTGTCAATATAGTGTATTTCAAATACGTGGAGATAATGTAAATAAACGATGCCATCGCTCTGTCCACGTTATTTATAAAAAAATGGTATTAGATAGACGATTATAGTCGTATTAGATAGACGATTTATAATTGGCATCGTCTATTAGATAGATTTAAACCCAATTCCTTAAAACTACAATCACTTTGTGAAGACAGTACAACATGTGGCACGACGGAACATCCCGAGAGGATGTAGAACTGTGTACCTGCCCAATATGAATAGACAAACAAAAGATTTGCTGTCACAATATTCCATTCTATATGAGGAGGACTCTTTTCAGGAGTCGACCGTTCAACTGGGCAAGGAACTTGTGGAAGCGGTTGAAAGATGTAAGTAGGAAAAGTGGAGGACAATTATCGAAGGGCTTGATTTTGCAAAGAACAACTATAAAGCATGGCGGCTATTAAAGAACTTAAACAATGATACAATAATATAAAAAAAAATACTTCTACAGTCGCTGCTAATCAAATTGCTTCGCAACTTCTTCTGAATAGAAAGAGTAAAAAGAATAGTAAATATAATCAAAAAAAGAAGTGGGCACTTTGTAAAGGAAGAACTGTTGGAGAGGAGATTTTGATTACTATAAATGAGATGAACAGTGATATAGCAAGGGCTAAATGTGGCAAAGCTGCTGGGGTTGATGGTTTGTTGAATGAACAGATAAAACATTTTCAACAAATAACGAGAGAATGGATTACGGCGTTATTTAATAACTGTGTCAGGCGCTGTCAAATTCCAAGGTTGTGGCGTAAGTAATAGCACTGTTGAAACCAGGTAAAGATCCTGATGATCCTCGTAGCTATAGACCAATTTCGCTTTTGGGTCATTTGCACAAAATGTTTGAACGAATTATTTTAAATAGGCTTGTACTTCTTATAGAACCAAGACTCATTCCAGTACAGGCAGGCTTTAGACAAGGTAAATCATGCACGAGACAGGTATTAAACCTTATTCAATATATGGAGAATGGATATGAGCAAAAGAAAAGGACTGGTGTGGTGTTTGTAGACCTAACTGCTGCATATGACACTGTAAATCACGGAGCATTGTTGTGTAAACTTTATGATATGACAAGGAATATGAAGCTAACTACAATTATTGCAAATATGTTAGCAGATAGGAAATATTTCGTGGATTTCTAGAATAAACATAGCAGATGGAGAGACCAGTAGAATGGTTTACCACAAGGAAGTGTGCTCTCTCCTATATTATTTAATGTTTATACTAATGATCAGCTCCATCCACGGGGCACTAGGTCATTTTTATTTGCTGACGATCTAGCATTGGCGGCACAGTATGACAACTTTGGAGAGGTTGAGAGTGCACCTTACGAGGGCCGTTAACTGCTTTCAATGATATCATGTTAGGAATCAATTGGCCTTAATCCAGCCAAGACACAGGTTACAGCATTTCATCTGAGAAATCACGAAGCAAACAGAAAACTAACTGTAATGTTAAATGGCTCTTCACCTCCGAATACGGATTCACCCAAATATCTAGGAATCACTTTGGACAGAGCTCTTACTTTTGAGATGCACTGTGAGAATACTAGACAAAAGATTTATGCCAGAAATAATTTGCTTCGTAAACTTGTTAACTCTTCATGGGGAGCAAATCCCAGATTGGTGTGGACCTCGGCACTGGCTTTGTGCTTTTTTGCCGCTGATTATGCTTGCCCTGTTTGGGCACGCTCGGCGCATACCAAGAAAGTTGACATCGCTCTGAACGATACTTGTAGGATTGTTACTGGTTGTGTGAGACCTACATCGTTAGAAAAACTCTATGTAGTGGCAGGGATAGCCCGCCTGTAATAAGGAGAAAGATACATTCGGATGTGGAAATGACAAAATATCTTAGGGATTTCAGACATGTTATACATGGTTATATGCCCTGCCTGTCTAAATTGAAATCAAGGAGAAGTTTTATGAAGTGTGCTGAAGAGATCTCTCAACCACCACACATGGTACGTGTGAACCAATAGACATCCGAACCTGGCGGTTTAGCGGAGTGAATGAAGCCAGCGGAGGACATCTCGCCTGGACATCAATACTGATGGACTGCCTGGAGAACTCTTAATAGACTGAGGACTGGCGTGGGCAGAGCAAGAGACAATTTGGTAAAATGAGGTTTTCTTTGTTCTGAACACTATTTGTGTGATTGCGATGATATACAAACAATGTCCCATTTATTAGACTGTTGCTTGAGACCAGTGCGGTGTGATATGACGGATTTAGTGTTTGCTTCAGAAAAAACCAATACAATTGGCACGTCATTACACTTTGATGGCTTAAGCAGTTCTTAGTTGTGTACTACACTGGCGGAAAGTGAAAAAAGAACACCAAGAAGGAATTGGCGGTCGATCATGAAATTTACATATGTTAATGGGGTCGAGTTTACGTAGGTGTGATGTTTATTTCGGGACCAACCGGTGAGCGCTTACGCCACAGCATGGCATAATATGCAAATTATCGTCGGTGGTATTTAAGGAGTACGGCGAAGTGAATGTAATCAGTCGTCGGCGTACGGACACGTGCGAAGACCTTGAAGAAGCTGCAATGCCTGGACATGGAAGACGTGTACGATTTCAGCAGTTATCGGACTTTGAGCGAGGTCGTCTAGTCGGACTCCGCGAGGCCGGGTGGTCGTATCGTCGTATTGCGGAGTGAATTGGACGGGCAGTATCGGTGGTGGTACGGTGGTGGCGTAGATGGTCCGAGGAACATTCCCACACGAGAAGACGTGGAACCGGGAGTCACAGACGGACTGATGAGCGGACCAATCGACGCATAAGAAGAGCGGCGTTGTCAAACAGAACATCCACTGCGACGCAAATCCGAGCTGCCGTTGCACCTGAGGTGACTGTACGAACAATCCACAACCGTCTACTGGATGCAGGACTACGTGCACCAGGTGTGCCTCTGGCATGTGCACCTCTGACTCCAGCCCACCGTCAGGAACGGCTGCAGTGGTATCGCCAACGTCTGCACTGGATAACGCAATGACTATCTGTCGTGTTCAGCGATGAAAGCAGATTCTGCTTGGGAACCTCCGATGGCCGTATGCGTGTTCGCAGACGCACAGGGGAGCGTCTCCACCTTTCTTGCATCCGCCAGCAACACACAGGGCCTATACCTGGTCTCCTGGTGTGGGGAGCGATCAGCTATCACTCCCGTACACAACTAGTGTTTGTACCGGGTACGTTAAACAGCACCTCCTACATCAACAACATCATTCAGCCCGTTGTTGTGCCATTTGTAAGGTCGGTCCATCATGGTGTTTTCCAGCAAGATAACGCACGCCCACACACGGTACGTGCAACGCAACATGCACTTCAGGGTGTGAGACAACTTCCATGGCCTGCACGTTCACCGGATTTGTCCCCCATTGAGCACGTGTGGGATTTTATGGGACAACGACTCATCCGGTCTCCACGGCCAGCCACGACCATCCCCGATTTACGCGTCCAGGTTGAGGATGCTTGGAACTCAATACCCCAAACTTACATCCAACATCTGTACGACAGACTCCATGCCAGAATTGCACAGTGTGACGCAGTTCATGGCGGTTCAACCTCGTACTAACCATGTTACATGGAAATGTTATTTTTCAGTTTACCAGCAAATACAGCTGTATTTTGCCATAATGTTTTGATCACGTTATCCTCTGTATTCCGTTATTATGCTGTATACATTTCTTTGGTATCAGACGTCTCCTTCTTGGTGTTCTTTTTTCACTTTCCGCCAGTGTATATTATTTGAATTGAGATGTCTAAGTTTTTGCATTGTATTGTGTATGTTTTTATCATTTTGATTTTGTGACTATTCTTATTGATGTGTTTTGTGATTTTATGAATGTAGTGCGCACGCGTCTGACACGAAATCAATAAATATGATACCAGCTTCGATAATGTCGGGGCTTCTTTGGCGAATCTTTGGGCGCAAAACATTTTGCAGAAATCTTCTGTAGTATTCCATTGTTATAGTGGTCCCCTCAGGCGCTCTGTCTGTTGCTATCGCTCCAATCTTGTCCTAGTCCATAATCATCATCAGCTTAACCTTTGACTGTTGGTGGAGGAATTTTTTCTGGCGAGGTGATTATTGATGTTTTCACTGAGTGGACTGAGATTTCAGTTCTGGTTCAAAATCTCGTATCCAGGTTTCGTCTGTAGCAACATTTCTGGCCAAAAACTGCTCGCCGTCTGTCTCGTAACGCTGAAGCATTTCTTCTGCAATCCTTTTGCGAACTGCTTGCTGCTCTTCATTCAGATTATGCAGAACCCATATGACAGCCACTTTCCTAAATTTTCAGTTGGGATTCTGAAAACCGAAGCGGTAGACATGTTTGCTTCCTTCATATACAATCTCTTCACATGTTTTTCGTCGATCTTCTTGACGATAACCACAGAAGTGTCGTCCGTTGCATCTGATGGCGAGTCGTTTCAGTTTTAATATAGGATCGCTGGTCACTACGCGAGATCTGCCCTGACTCACTTTCTTCCTAGACAGAAATTTTCGGAACAGGAACAGATTAGCCAGAAAACGTAGACACAACTTTGTATACTAAAGTCTGACTCACAACTGGCGCAACGATTGGAGCGATTGCATTTTCCTACGGAAAGCGCCTGTGCAGTGTGCAAAACTTTTGAAATGATCTACGTAAATCATCGATAACATCGTCATGAATATCACTGTCACAAAAGAAACGCGGAGAGAACACCAAAAGAGATTGCCGAGTTCCACAAATTCTCTTGGGTCCTGTTGGAAGATGTTACATCTCCTTTACATCTTCCAAAAAGACTGTGCGCCAGCCCACAAGGCCGAAGCGACTCAGAAATGGCTTGAAGAAAACGTGCCCTACCGCTGGTCTCCAGATTTTGGCCCTCCATCTCCCAGACTTCAATCCTTTGGATTACTATATGTAGGGCTTACTTGAAAGATAGACCAACAGGTAACCCTATAACACCCTTGACTGCGTCAGGCATGCTATCGCCTATGTCATGGCCCACATTAACAAGGCCCGCGGGGTCGGGGCCTGCGACCTGATTCCCCTCAAAGATCGAGGCTGTCATCGCCGCCAAAGCTGGATTCGTAGAATAATTACGAAGTGTGTTTCTGCATCAACTATTGGACAAGATTTTACTTCAATAAAACGCATATTCGTGTTTCTACACTGGTGTGCAAAAATTAAGGACGAAGAGGAGAAATTAGCATAACAGCGGAACAACCAGGCAGAACGGACCGAAAGACCACTCAGGAGATAGACTAGGGTCCGGTACGGTAGCGCATGCGCATATATGCAGCATGACGTGGGGGAGGGGAGTGTCGGAAGGGTATAAAGCACACGGGTGGTGTACGCTCAGTAACTCGGTGAAAGCCATTGCACAGTCTACATCGGTTTGAACGACGTCGAGTTGCTGCCACCGTGTGATATGGCCAACAGGCAATCCAGTAGACGACATCTGGCTGACTTTACCCGAGGTCGCGTCATTGGGAAGTTGGAAGAAGGTCGAAGTGTGACTAGTGTGGCCGAGGAGTTCGGGATCGCTCACAGCATCGTTTCACGAGCTTGAAGAGCATTTCAAACGACAGGAACAGCTGTCCGAGAGTTTATCAGTGGTCGTCCACGAGCAACCACGGCGGCGGACGACCGTTATATTGTCCTACAGGCGAGAAGTGACAGACGGCAGACAGCGGGAGAAATCGCAAGGCACGTGCAACAGACAGCTGGACGTCCGTTATCGCGTTTTACCGTGGCCAGGAGGCTGCACAAAGGTGGTCTATTTGCACGACGACCAGTACTGTGTGTGCCATGAACACCTGCTCATCGGAGACGACGGTTTCTGTGGTGCCAGAAACACAAGAACTGGACACATCAGCAATGGGGTCGAGTTCTCTTTACCGATGAGAGCCGATTTAGTCTGACGAGCGATTCTGGACGTATACACATCTGGAGAGAGCAGGGAACACGCAATCACACCTCCAATTTCATCGAAAGGGACCGGTTTGGAGGTGGCGGAGTTCTCGTTTGGGGCGGCATCATGCTTGGTAGCCGTACTGACCTTCACATCTTCCAAGGAGGTTCAGTCACTGGTTGGTTGGTTAATTGATTTTACTGGCGCAAGGGCCATGGTTGGCCAAAGAGCGCCAAAACAAAAGACATCAAAACAAAACTAAAGCAATAAAAACGTGGTTAAAAACAGGCTGATGCGGTAAAAATGAAATATGAAAGTGAACAAGTTAAAATCTAGATAAGTTTAAAAAAGTCAATATCGTGTAAAAACGAGAACACTGCTTTCATGTCGCAGGATTCGCCAATAAGGGTTAGCAGCGTAGCTGCTCCTTCGTCCAACAGATGAGAGTGACAATGACGAAAACGATGATCACAAAACCGAACACAAGTACACAAAACATGAAGGACAGTGAGACGACAGTTGCACGTCTCACACACCGGGACACTCTCGCCACACAGCAAAAAGCGGTGAGTAAAACGACAGTGCCCAATGCGGAGACGTGCAAGAACAACTTCCTCACGACGGTTCGTCCGCAAACTAGACTTCCATAGACCGATCTGTGGTTTGATGGCATAGAGTTTATTGCTGCCCTGCTGAGACCACAGGGACTGCCACTCATCCATAACAAATTTCCGGATCAACGGCCGATAATCTCGGAAAGACAGTGGCAGCCGAGCTGGCGACATGGAGGAAACAGACCTGGCAGAGAGATCTGCCAGGTCGTTACCCCGGATCCCAACATGGCCAGGAACCCAACAGAATCGGACCAGGAAGCCATCACCCTCCAAAGTTCCAAGAAGACGACGGACATCACGGATGACAGGTGAGTCCGTGTCCTCTGGAGAAGATAAAAACTTGGATGACGGACTGGGAATCGGAGCAAATCAAAGCGCGACGATGAGATCTAGACCGTATGTGACACAAAGCGAGGTGTACCGCACGCATCTCTGCCGAAAAGACAGTAGATCCAGGCGGAAGCCTCTCAGCATGGGAGGCATCGCCACACACGAAAGCGGAACCAACAACCTCACCGGATTTCGACCCGTCAGTAAAGACAGGCACGAAATCCGGGAAGAGAGACCGTTTCTCGGCAAAGAGCTGCTGGTACACCAGAGCAGGAGTGGAAGACTTTGGCCACACACAAAGGGAAAGGTCAGCCGTTGCTTGAACTGGCCGCCAAGGCGGTTCATTGTAGAACCGGGTCAAACCAATCCTTGACAAGTCTAGACCAGCATCGCGCACTAAGGTCGACAACCGAATCCCAAACGTCGGAACACAGGAAGGCCGGTGTGAGAATAGGCGGACACATTGCGGTTGGAAAATAGATCCATGCAGTGGATGATCAGGAAGAGACTTCAATTTGGTTAAGAATTGAAGAGACAGCTGCTTACGTCGGACGCACAACGGCGGTTCATGGGCCTCGACATACAGGCTATGCACGGGAGAGGTATGGAAAGCACCAGTGCATAGCCGCAGAGCCTGGTGATGGACAGGATCCAGAGGCCGCAACACGGAAAGACGTGCCGAACCGTACGTTATGCAACCGAAGTCTAACTTTGACCGAATCAGAGAATGGTAAATGCGAAGCATTGAGCACCTGTCAGCCCCCAAGATGTTCGACAGAGGACCTTCAGGATACTCAATGACTTCGTGCACTTCACCTTCAAAGACTGGATGTGAGGTCGGAAGGTGGGTGCTCGGTCAAATGTTAGCCCAAGGAACTTGACTTCTGACACCACAGGGATGGTAGAACACCCCAGACGGAGGCTGGGGTCTTGGTGAAGGCCCTGTTTGCGGCAAAAATGCACGCAAACGGTCTTCTGGGTCGAGAAGCCAAATCCATTGTGGGAGGCCCAGGTAGAGATCTTATTAATGGCCGACTGCAGCTGCCGCTCAATAGTGCGCATGTTGACAGATGCGCAAGAGATCTGCAGATCATCCACGTACATGGTGCCACGGACCGTCGGAGGAAGTAGGGTGAAAAGATGATTAACACGAAGGATGAACAATGTCACAGAAAGAATGGAGCCTTGAGGGACACCCTGCTCTTGTGGGTATAACGCAGAGAAGGTCGACCCGACGCGCACACGGAAACTCCGGTCCTGGAGAAATCCGGCGATGAAAGATGGTAGGTTTCCCCGCAATCCGCACTCGTGCAGATCACGGAGAATGCCGTATCTCCAGGTGCGGTCGTAAGCTTTCTCCATATCGAAGAACACGGAGACCATGTGCTGACGCCGGACAAACGCCTTCTGACAGATGTCTCAAGGCGTAGATGATGATCTGAGGTGGATCGGAATTTCCGAAATCCACTCTGATGAGGTGAAAGAAGGTGACGTGATTCCAAATAAAAAACTAAACGAAAATTGATGATGCGCTCTAGAACTTTGCAGAGGCAGCTCGTCATAGCAATTGGTCGGTAGTTCAACGGGTTAGCGGGATCCTTACCAGGTTTGAGAACAGGAACGACAATGGCAGAGCGCCAAGATTCGGGAAAGTCACGCTCGTGCCAGATCCTGTTAAACAGGACCAGCAGACAGTCAAGAGAGGACGGAGAAAGGTGCTTCAGCATTTCATAATGGATGTTATCCGGTCCGACAGATGTTCGGCCGGACCGATTCAGGGCAATCTTCAGTTCGACGGCAATCAGCGGGCTGTTATAATCGGCAGCGGAAAACGGTCCAAAGGAAACCTTGGACCGTTCAAGCCGCGGCTGTACCTGCCGGAACGAAGCAGCGTAATTGCGGCTGCTGGACACCGAAGAAAACGCGGCGCCCAGACAGTCAGCAATACCCTGAGCGTCAGCAACCGGTCCTCCACCACTCTCAAGAATGGAGATTACCCCAGAAGGGTACTTACCCCGAATCTTGCGGATCCTGTCCCAAACGATTTTAGAGCTGGTAGTGGTGTTAATCCCGGATACGTATCGTATCCAAGATTCCCGTTGGCTACGACGACGTACCAAACGCGCGTAAGATTTGGCTCTCTTGAAAGCAAAGTAGGTTCGCGTCGGTGGGGTACCGACGAAACCTACCCCAAGCCCGATGTTCGGCCTGACGAGCTGCCTTGCAAGTGGAATTCCACCAAGGTCGCGGACAACGTGGAAGATTAGTCGAAGACCTAGGGATGGTAAAGTCTGCCGCTTGCACAATACAATCCGTAACCGCCGCAACAGCATCTCATCGATCGTACCCGAGGTCACCATGGCTGGAGTAATGGTCACTGAAGCCGTGAATGGCCGCCCCGGTGGCGCAGTGGTCTAAGCGATGGCCTCTGATCATTCGTCCGAACGGGGTCCGGGTTCGAATCCCGGTGAGGCATGGATGTTGTGTTTGTCTTACGGCACTGGCTCTCTCCCTTCCTGGAACCAGTGACCCTAAATTAGGGACGGGCGACTGCTTATAGCCCATTGAGTTGCTCACGGTGGTCGTTAAACCTCCAATCAAAAAAAAAAAAAAAAAAAAAAAAGAAGCCGTGAATGAGTCCCACTTGGCGCGATCGATAGCCCATCTAGCAGGGCGAGTAGGATGACAGTACCCGGCACCTGCTAGACGGAGAAAGATGGGAAAGTGATCACTGCCAAAGGGATCACCAGACACGCTCCAGGACCAGTCAGGATAGAAGGATGGCGAACTCAAGGACAGATCAATGGCTGAGTACGAGCGGGTGGGTTCATGAAAGTAAGTGACTGCCCCGGTGTTGTGGAGACAGAGGGACGTGTTAGAGAGAAGGGACTCAACAACACGGCCCCTGGAGTCACGAGTGGCAGAACCCCACAACGGACTGTGTGCATTGAAATCTCCTAAGATGAAGAAAGGAGGCGGCAGCTGGTCAACTAAATCTTCCAGATCCGAAAGGCCTACAGCTTCAGTTGGTGGTATGTAGATGGAACACACCGTGAGCAGAGTGTTCACAGATAGTCGCACTGCCACCGCCTGCAAAGTCGTCCGAAGGGCAACCGCAGTGACAGGGACACCATGAGGAACAACGACGGCCACTCCCCCGCAGGCAATTACGCCGTCCTGGTGATCTTTGCGGAAAAAGAATGTCTCCGCAGCGAAGGAGTGTCCGTCATGCGAAGCTTTGTCCCCTGGAGACACACGCACACAGGTGTGTGCGAAGACAGTAAGCCCTTTTAAATCGTCAATGCGTGAACGCAAACCTCGGCAATTCCACTGAATGAGCGTGGCCAGAATGAAAAACGAAATGAAATAAAGGAAAAGACAGACGACTAGAAGGTCTCAGAGTCGTCCATCACCTCCAACCCATAGGCAGTGTCTGGAGGTAACACAGGGCTGTGTTTACCCCCTGTGTTGAGAGGCTGTTTTTGCTTGCTCTGTTTCGGGGATGATGAGCCGGGTTTCACCTTTTCTGGCTTCTTCCTTGCAGTGCCCTGGGTCCCTGTGCTGGTAGATGTTTTCGGCGAAGAAGGTTTAGGCGACGATGTAGATGTCGCCTTGGATGCAATGCGGCGAGACTGCAGTGCTTCCATTCCAGCAGAGACGATGTCCTCAAAATCATAAGGACAACGCGTCGGGATGGTCGCCTCAGTCTGAACCGCAACAGTAGCCTTCTGCACCACAACCGAGGCATAGGAGCGACGGCCGGAAGGAAGAGGAGCAATCCGCCGCCTGGCCTCAGGGTATGACAGATGTTCAGTGGTCTTCAGGCGTTGGATAGCCTGCTCCTCGATGCAATTGGGACACTGCTTAGAAGACGCAGAGTGGGAACCCTCACAATTCACACAGTGATCCATCTCAGCGGAGCAGTCCGCCAAAAAGTGTTCAGTGGAACCACAGCGCCCACACTTTGCTACATTACGGCAAGACTGCTGGGAGTGACCGTAATGCTGGCACTTGAAACATCTCAGGGGGTTCGGGATGTAGGGTCGAACATCGAGACGCAAGTACCCCGCCTTGATGGAAGTAGGCAGGGTAGGTGAGTCAAAGGTCAGGATGATGTTCCGGGAGGGAATAGACTTCCCATCCCGCCGGAAAAGGATACGCCGAACCCCAGTGACTTGTTGGTCCCCAAGTTCAACCAACAATTCCTCATCACTGCATTCGAGCAGGTCGCGGGAGTTGACGACACCGCGAGAGGAATTGAGGAATCCATGGGGCGAGATCTGCACAGGAATGTCCAGCAGAACGGTCGTCTCCAGCAAGGTGGCACTGTGACGTGGATGAGATGTCTCCACAAGAAGATCCCCTGACGGGAGCTTCTTAACACTCTTTGGAGAGCTCCGCAACGGCCTGAAGAGCCTTATTAATCCAGAAAGGACTCTTCGAACTGAGAGACTGAGCCGGATCAACTGAATGAATCAGAAGAAACAGAGCATTGCAATTCGTAGTTAGTAGTTTCTTAGTGGAGGAGGGCGACCCATCCTCCACACGGCGCTTTAAAGGTACAGCATGGGAAACACTTTGGTTTGCCATGAGAAGAAAATTAGATTCGTCCGCCGACCTCCCACCCACTACCGAGCCCAACGAGGGAGAGCCGGAGGGTCCGCAAGCCCAAGAGGACGCAGGACACGGCTCTAGGGATAGGCAGCGGATATAGCAAGTTGGTAGGGCAGACACACGCTCAGCGTGCACCCAGACTTTCCCGTGCCCGGAGAACACCCCTTTGGCATGCCCACCCTACCCCCAAACTCACCCAGCCGAACAGAACGACAAGCCGCTAGAAGTCTGGACGCAACTCGGCCACAGACTTCCTGACCAAGAGTGGGTTAGCTCCCAGCCTCCCTGTTTAGGGTGAAGCAGAGGGCAAAGAGGAGTGTTGGCATCTGGAGACACTACAACCCGGCCCCCAAATACCTCAGCCTCCAGCATCCTCATTTCCACCTGTACGGGTCACTGCACACGGCAAACATGCACACGGCAAACATGCAGGTCTAAGCTAAGCAGCTCCGGAAAAACAGAAAATGTAACATAAAAGAGAAAAGACAGGGAAGTGAACGAGGAACAAAAACCCGGAGCTGGCGCCTCATCACAACCTCAGCAGCCTACAACTGAGGCGGGTACATGTCAAGATATGAACTTAAGACGAAAAAAGCAAAACAATAAGAAAAAATCGGCTCGGGCCGTGGGGACGCCATCCCCCATCAGCTGGATGAACAGCTGTCCCTTCGGTGATGTTATCGTTCCAGAGTAAACGAAAGGTATTACGTCACAAGGTGAGCTCGGGCCGTGGGGGCGCCGCTCCCCAAATAACTGGAAAACCGGTTATCCCCGTGCGGGGGTTCAGTCACTGGTGTCCGCTATTGTACCGAGGTTCTCGTGCCTCACGTGCGTCTGTTTAGAGGTGCTGTGGGTCCTGAGTTCCTCTTCATGGACGACAACGCTGCACCTCATCGTACAGTGGCTGTTGGAAAGTTAAGATATTTAACGCATGGATTGGCCCGCAAGGTCCCCGGACCTAAATCCAATCGAACACGTGTGGGACCTTCTCGGGAGACGCTTGGCAGCACGTCACCAGCCGCCAGCAGAGTTCTTTCTTAGAAAAGAAGTTCTTTGTAGTTCCTGGGCCACATAGAAAGGCAGAAACCTTGCTAAACGTCACTAAGAAATGCATTTTGACTGAAACCATTACCATTTAGGAAACAGTCATACATATGTCTGCAGAATGGAAGATTTCAACATCTTACGATTAATCCAAGCCTCCATTTCGTGGAACTCCCCTCAGGCGAGCCCACCAGCATCATCCACAGAGCGTGGAGAGTAGCTAGAGGATATGTGCCGCTGTATAGAGCCAAAAAAGGAACATTTTATGGGGTACCTGAAGGAGATTTTCTTCAAACGAGCCATCTCTGATCATAGCGAAAGATTGTACGCTTCCTGCTGAGCTGTTTTCGAGTTATATCGGCATCAGTAAACGCTTGGTGCCACCCTTCTCATTTAAGGTCCAATGCACACTCAGACTCCAGTTTATTAGGTACACCTTCCCCCCTTGTATAAGTGGCCCATTCAACACATAAAGTGACACGTGAGTGGGGTGTGAGGTATAAATCAGGCAGAGAAGCTCGACGAACATCTGTTAGCATTCGATTGAGGGTCGGAATGAGGAAAAAGAGTGGTCTAGGTGACTCTTTGAACAGGGCCGCAGAGTTGCCACCAGGAATGCCGGTTGGAGCATATCCTAAACGGCCGTCCTCCTGGGCTTTCCACGCACATGCGTAGCAAGACTTTACTCTGAACTGTGCGACATGGGCGAATCTTCCAGCAATGAGAGATCTTGTGAACGAAAACAGCTGGTGTGTTAGAGCGGTCAAAGGAAACTGGCCAGAATCGTTCAAGCAAACAGGCGGGCAACAAACCGGCATAACATTGCAGAGTTAAACATAAGTGTGTCGAGGGTCATCATTGAACGCACCACGTATTTGAAAATGTCGCGAATGTGTTACAACAGCCGATGACCATGTCGAGTGTCGATAGCGCAAAACATGAAAACGCACCTCCAGTGGGCGCAGGGACATCGACGCAGGACTCTTGAAGACTGGAAAAATGTCGCCTGGATGGACGAATTCAAGTTTCTTTTGTATCATGAGGATGGCAAAGCCCGAATTTGGTGCAAGCAACATGAAGCTATGGAGCCATCCTACCAGGTATTAACAGTAGTGGCCGATGGCTGCGGTATACTGGTGTACGGAATGTTTTCCAGGAATGCATTAGGCCGTTTCGTACTCATCGAAAGACATATGAACGCCATGAGATATCTAAACACCGTTGTCGACCAAATTCATCTCTTCATGGCTACGGTATATCCTCCAGCAGATGGACACATCTATCAGAATAACGCACCCGATCAAGAGGTTCGCATCATCACTGAACGGATCCTGGAACCCTTGTTTCAGCTGCCTGCACGCTCCCCGTGTAACGTACCTGCCAGAAGGACGCACACGACATAACGGCAGATCGGAATCAGAATAAAACGTCCGCGTAGCTCAATTGGTAGAGCAACTTGTTCCGGAATGAGGAGATCCGGGTTCGAATCCTGGCGTGGACAGAAATGACGGAGAAATTTACTTCGTTATAATGGCGCCCGAACTATCCGGATGACCCGACTGTTCAAAATCTCGCATTAGGTGTGATGTTATTTCCACACCGCGAGATAGGAAAAATCACAGAATCCCTTCTCCAGCGAAAAAAAAAAAAAATAATAAAATAAAAATAAGGGGGAGATGATGTAGCGTACCTGCCAGAAGGACGCACACGACATAACGGCAGATCGGAATCAGAATAAAACGTCCGCGTAGCTCAATTGGTAGAGCAACTTATTCCGGAATGAGGGGATCCGGGTTCGAATCCTGGCGTGGACGGAAATGACGGAGAAATTTACTTCGTTATACCCGGAATTAAACCCGAGCGAGAGTCTCTGGATGATGTGGAACAAGCTGTTCGCTGAGAGCCTGTGCCTCAGTCTAATTTGCAAAAGCTTCGCGACTCAATCATGATAAACATTCCTGCATGACTTTTCCGGCATCTGGTGTGTTCCATGCTGCAACGAACTTGGGTTGTTTTGAGGGCCAGGAGCGCTGCAACATGTTACTAGGTTTGTGTACCTAATAAACTGGCATTCCGGAGTACTCTTAGCGTCTTGTACAATTGCGCTCATAATGTACTTCGTCATTTCTCTGCTTTTTGTTTGTTTGTTTTTGATGCTACACTATTAAAAATTTTGTGGTAGGTTGCACCAAAAACTGGTACTACACCAGCTGCACCACTTTCTACGAAAACATACACCACTCTGTGATGCAAACGAAACACAACAACATGGTGCAACTTCCCACCAAGTTATGGTACAAGGTTGCTCCACATTATGAGGCACTGTTGCGCCACATTACGGTGAAAGGTTTCACCATGCTGTTGATTTTGGTTGCAGCACATAATGGTGCATCTTTTCGTAGAAAGTGGTGCAGCTGGTGTAGTACCACTTTTTGGTGCAACCTTCCACAAAATGTTTAGTAGTTATGAAACTATTCTTTTTACACCTTTTTATAATTTTTTTTAAAACTGAGCTTCTGCGCTATATTTACGAATTGTAACGTTTCTTTTTACATAGTTGATTTACTGAAAAGAAAGTTCGGTTTCCTTTTGCTTTTAAGTTTTTTTTTATACATCCGGATAAGGATTTTAATGGGCATTGTTTATGTTAATACATGGTCACAATCTCAAGAATAATACCAAGGGCCAAGTAATTATGCAATTGGGCATATTGCACCGCATTTGGAGCTATTTCTATGTGCACAACTTCCTCAGAAAATATTGAGCTAGAAGGCAGATAAAATTTTCTTTTGGTGCTTACACGGCAGTTTGATACAACGTTTATTTTCACACACGCAATTCAACTTCCTATAACTTTTATTCGACTGAACTGTTTCTAACCGTAAATTATTAAACTCGATCTTTGTGAGCTCTGAAATGTGCGTTCAGAGCTAGACTAACAAACAAAAGTGCTGTTTGGTTACTCTATATAATACCTAAGATTGGAAACTTCATCTGTTGAAGTACTACACACACACACACACACACGTGCATACTTTCATTAAAGAATTATAGGAATTACTCCCATAATTTTAAGACTTTAAGAAATCAGTGCAATACTTTGTTTCATTCCGACAGCTAAAGAGCTTAATGACTGATCCGTAAAGTAAAAATACCATTTGAAAACATATGTAAAATATATGAGTTTTCTTACATTTCCAACTACAACTGTCTCGTTTTTACTGCATTCAGTACGTTCAATTTTTAATCAGTTAAAAGATAGGGCAGTTTTCAAAATGAAAAAAAAATAATAATGTAAGATAACAAGAAAATTGACACCGAATTTTCGGGTGTAATAAGCACGTCTCTTGAATCCGTTCTGACGCAAATTAAATTTATCAAAGCCCATCAAAGTCAATGGAACCGGCATGGAAAACAATAGATCTGAGGAAACAAAGGAGATTTTCAATCGGGATTTTAATCTCTCAGATATTGCTGTAAACGGAATCGTGAGCTTACGAACTCTTAGAAACAGAGATATCGACAAAAATAAGATGTGACTTTACGTCCCCTGGTGGGAAAACCATGCATTATTTTAGGAAGAAAGTATTCTCAAAAGGTTTATCCATATAAGCGGTATCGGTCCAAGAAAAAAATTAGTCGTGCTTTCAGGAGCCCAGATTTTGCAACAAATACTTCAGAAGCAGAAATTAACACCTATGACCCCTGGTGGCTAAACCATTCTTTACCAAACATTAGAAATTATGTGAAAAATATTTTCCATCAGGTTTTGTATGCGATACAGGAAGAATTTTTCAAATCGCAGCTTTAGGAGCAGAAATAACGCAGAAAACGCATTTACCTTTGTGCCCCCTAGCGGAAAGCCTATGATTTACTTGAAAATTTTGAATTTATAGGAAAAACATTTTTCATCGGAAACACTATGCAACAAACAAGGAATTTTTCAAATCGTACTCTTAGAAGTAGAGATATTGACAAAAATAAGATATACATCTACGCCCCCTGGCGTAGAAACCATGCATTTTTTCAAGAAGAAAATTTTCCTTAAAGGTTTGTCGACATGAGTAGTATCGGTCAACAAACGACTTTTTTTTCAATCGAGATTTTAGAAGCTCACATTTTGCTGCAAATACAACAGAAGCGGAAATTAAGACTTACGCCGCCTGGTGGCCAAACCATTTCTTACAAAAATTAGAAATTATGTGCAAACGATTTCCCACCAGGAGCTGTATGCGGTGCAGAAAGAATTTTTCAAATTGGAGATTTAGAAGCAGAGATATAGGGGAAACGCAATTTACATTTACGCCTCCTAGCGGAAAGTCTATGAATTACTTGAAAATTTTGAAATTATATGAACCACATGTCACACTAGAAATACTATCCAACAAAGAAGGAATTTTTCAAATCGGACTCCTAGAAGTAGAGATACTAACAAAAATAAGATATACAACTACGCCCCTTGGCGTAGAAACCATGCACTATTTTAAGAAGAAAATGTTTTTAAAAGGTTTGTCGACATGAGTAGTATCGGTCAACAAACGACGTTTTTTTCAATCGAGAATTTAGAAGCTCATATTTTGCTGCAAATACAACGGAAGCGGAAATTAAGATTTACGCCCCCTGGTGGCTAAACTATTTTTTTACAAAAATTAGAGACTATGTGTAAACGATTTACCATCAGGAGCTGTATCCGGTGCAGAAAGAATTTATCAAATCGGAGATTTAGAAACAGAGATATAGGGGGAAACGCAATTTACCACTACGCCCCCTAGCGGAAAGTCTATAAATTACTTGACAATTTTGAAATTATATGAAAAACATGTGACAAGGAAAACACTATCCAACAAAGAAGGAATTTTTCAAATCGGACTCTTAGAAGTAGAGATATTGACAAAAATAAGATATACATCTACGCACCCTAGCGGAGAAACTGTGGAATATTTTAAGCAGAAAATATTACGAAAAGGTTTATCAATGTGAGTGGCATCAGTACACGAAAGAATTTTTTCAATCGATATTTTAGAAGCTCCGATTTTATGGCAAATACATCAGAAGCAAAAATTAACACTTACGCCCCCTGGTGGCCAAAGTATTCTTTACCAAAAATTTGAAATTATATGCAAAAGAGTTTCCATCAGGAGACGTATACGCTGAAGAAAAAAATTTCAAATCGGAATTTTAGAAGAAGAGTTATCGGGAAAAATGTAATTTACTTTTACGCCCCCTAGCGAAAAATCTATGCGTAATTTGAAAAAGTAACTATATCTAAAATACTCTTTGACATAAATGGAAAAAAAAAAAATTCAATCGCATGTTTAGAAGCAAATATGTGGAATAAAACGTATTTTTGAATTCGAGATCATCTGCATTTACGCCCTCTACCGGCGAAATTGTACATCGTAAAAAAAAACGAAATAAAGGATCATCATTTGCATATTTCAAGCTTCCCAATGCAAAAAGAATTTTTCAAATCGGACCAATAGTTGCAGAGATATCGTGGGTACAGACGGACAGGCGGACGGACTGACGGACAAACCGATAACAGAACACGATTTTTTTTTTTTTTTTTTTACAAAAGACGTGCTAAAAAGGTAATTCAACTTGCTATAAGGAATAGTTATGTTGCAGTTATTCAATTACCCATGAGGATATCTGATAATGGAGAAGATATCGAATGCTGGCATGCCATGCAATAAAATATGAGACACAGCGAAAGTACACACACAATATTTTCGATATCAAACTTTTCACCCCTGAGAAGACTGACAAGACCAAGAAGATTAGCTAAGATACAATGGCAGAGGCTCACACCTCCCTTCCCAGCCCACCAACTCATAAAGAAAATTCCGTTCCCATGCACAGCTTAGTATGAAGACAAAACTAACCTTGCGACATTATATTACATTACACAGCTTAGTATGAAGAGAAAACAAACTTTGCAACGTTATGTTATACATTACACAGCTTAGTATGAAGACAAAACTAACCTTGCGAAGTTATATTACATTACACAGCTTAGATGAAAACAAAACTAACCTAGCAACGTTATATTTAGTCCTACCTTTATAAAATTGAATTAACACTTCAGAATTATCCCAAACGGTCACTTGTCCTATGTAAAAATCTGTGACACAACAATACATATAAATCTTCTCGTCTCTTCCTCGATCACGAAGACACGTGGTCGGTTTTCTTCAGTTGCGCTAAAAAGCGGGGCAAGGTTTACCACTTTCGCTGCATTTTGTACTTTGCACGAAAAAATGGTGCAAGTCAGATGATTTCATGCACCATTTTACAGTGCAAGTACCAAAATCGCACCACGTCATGGTGTAAGTGTCTGAAATTGCACCATAATGTAGGGAAACGTTGAACCAAAATTTTAAGTGTATGCATCTTTCCCGACCCGACAGCAGTAAAGTAAATCTCAAGTAAGGAATTTCGATATAACAAAAATGGGTAAAGGTGCGTCATTGTCAAAACCATTGTTGAAATCTGATCGTGCCTCATGTTGATGTGTAGTAAGTCAATGCATGTTGATGCTGTAGTCTGTCAGCCACCTAAGTTAATTTTCTCAAATATTTCGAAAAAGGTGCGTCATAGCGAAATTTGGTTTCCTCTTTTCTCCCAAGGGGAGGAAAGAGGAAGCCAAATTTTTACCTGCTACTGAGGAGAGCCTTAAAATGATGTATAACATGATGGGATGTGACCTGTAGATATCCTAGACCAAAAGTTAGTAATCCCTCTCACTAACACAATTGTGATTTTGTTTTTCTTTCCATCTTGAGGTCAGATTTTAGTTTGTGCATGCGCAGATGGACTTTTGTGGCTACATCACATTTCATCGGTGTCAGAGTCGTAGCTTACGTTCGTCTAAATCTGAATAACGTACAGGGTGTCCGAAAAATAACTGTGCACTGGAAGTAACTCTTACCATGTAGAACTGGTTACTACAGGAGGTGTTGAAAATGGGCCCCACCGACGTCCAGACATGTCTGCATACGCTTTTGCAGGTTGCTGAAGACCTTTCTCAGGGTGTCATGTGATTTGTTGGATGTGGGTCGTTATTACAGCCTGTAGCTGTTGAAGTTTATGCGAATTATCTGCGTACACCTTTCCCTTTAGTGCTCCCTACAGTAAGAGGTGGAACGATGCTTCGTCTGTAAAGAAAGTCACGTCCAGAATGTCCTCACCTTCTTCAGACAGGAACTCTTGGAACTACCTGCAGTACCGAACACGGGCCTCGTGGTCTGTTTTCTTCAGCTGATGCGCGACAGATGCTTTGTACGGGTGGAAACGCAACTTCCTTTTCAGAATATCGTGGGCTGTACTCCTTAGCACATCAGCTTGTTGTGACAGCCGCCTCGCGGACTTGTGTGGACTCCTCTGTATTCTGTCCTGGATATCCTGTACGGTCTCATCTGCCGTGGATGGTATACCGAGGCGGGGGCATCCAGAACACTGGCAGTTTACCAAAACTTTGTTGTGAGCTGACGTACCGCTTGGGTACGTCTGCATAGCGAAATTTCCTAGCGAACTGTTTTTTCACTTCGTCCGTGTACTTGTCGCCATAGCGAAAAACATGTTCCACAAAAACACTCTCTGTTCAACCGTCAACATCACTGTCTTTGTGCCGAGACGGGTGATAAATCGACACGTCAGCCTCCGTCGACCAAGTGCTTGGGAATGACCTTCGCTCGGAATGAAAGCTGCGCGCGCCTCGGGTGGGAAGACATAAAGGTTACCAGACACGGAGCACTTCCACGTGGCGGGTCACTTCTACTGTAATCCCATTAAAAATTTCTTTATTATTACGTTACTGCAATTCGTACATTCAGTGCACAGTCATTATTCGGACACCCTGTATAACAATAATAAATCTTGTTTGGGGAAAACTAAACGATCGAAATACTTACTATTACCACCGCCATAGCTTAGTAACTTATACTTTTATGACTCACATATCTTGTTTAATTGGTTTTACGACAATAACATTCTTTAATCTACCTACCTAAGTACCGCTCAATGTCAGGAATTGGTATTTGTTGTTATGATTTAATTCCACTTGGTTTGTACCGGACAGTGGCTAGTGTGGTCGTGAGTGACGCGAATAAATGCAATGTGTTGTACGGAAATAAATGTATACTCTCGAATTACTCGTTTTATTTCACACCCACAAAGATTTTGACATGCGAAGGATGCATAGCATAAATTATAAAGAAAAAAAGAGTATCAGATTTTTAATTACAAAAGTTCAAAAAAGGTTCAGAAATTATTGAGGACTTCATATCTAACACTTAGTCGCATATGTCAACAAGTTTTGTTACAGGTAAAGCATGTGCACATTGTTTGCAACGAGATCGATCTTTATGCAGTAGTACCCCCAAAAACAAAGTTACACTTCTCGTCAAAACACCATCTACTAGCCTGCTTTGGCGCAAATATCATGGATAACCATTAATGAGACAGTCAAGTATGGGAAACTGAAACGAAATCTCTATTTACCATTACAACAGCAGGCCTCATTCACTATAGAATTAAATGCTTCTTCCGGAAGAACTAAATGTAGAAATACCCGACTCAAATATGATATTGTGATTAAGCATCAATCAGAGGGTAATTATTAATCCTTTCTTTTTTAGTAGAGCAGTTAATGACGGATCTTTTCTTTCAGCTTCTGTACCGTATAATATCACCTACACTATGTAACGTACAAGGTTGTCTGCGCCGGGCATCGGACCCGGGTCCTCCTCACTCCCGAATAAGTCGCTCTCCCAACTGAGCTACGTGTACATGTGCTCTCACTACTACCTGCCTTTATATCATGTGCGTTCTGCGAGGCAGGCATGTCACATCCCTCTGCCCTCCGAAAGAGGGTCAACGGAATGACCCACGGGTCAACCTGGACCATGTGTCGCTGTAGGCAGTCATCCCATGAAGAACGTGCATTTTGAGAAATCCCAGTCAATTCGGTGTGTGGAACGTAACATCACACTGATTTATTTTTTCGAAATACTGAAGAAGGGATTCTCATTTTTCCTGTTTCACCGTGTGCAAAGAACATCACACCATTTCAATTTTCTTCATCCTCCCCCCCCCAAAAAAAAAGAGGGCCGATGCAGAACGTGCGTTTGGGAAATCCCAGACAATTTGGTGTGTGGAACGTAACATCACGCTGATTTATTTTTTCGAAGCACTGAAGAAGGGATTCTCATTTTTCCTGTCTCACCGTGTGGAAAGGGCATCACACCATTGCAATTTTCTTCATCTCCCCCCCCCCCCCCCGGAAGAGGGCTGATTAAGGACGTGCGTTTGAGAAATCCCAGACAATTTGGTGTGGGGAACGTAACATCACGCTGATTTATTTTTTTCGAAGCACTGAAGAAGGGATTCTCATTTTTCCTGTCTCACCGTGTGGAAAGAACATCACACCATTGCAATTTTCTTCACCCCCCCCCCCCCGGAAGAGGGCCGATGAAGAACGTGCGTTTGAGAAATCCCAGACAATTTGGTGTGTGCAACGTAACATCACACCGATTTATTTTTTCGAAGCACTGAAGAAAGGATTCTCATTTTTCCTGTCTCACCGTGTGGAAAGAACATCACACCATTGCAATTTTCTTCACCCTCCCCCTCCCAGGGAAGAGGGCCGATGAAGAACGTGCATTTCAGTAATCCCAGACAATTTGGTGTGTGAAACGTAACATCACACTGTTGTTTTTTTTTCGAAGCCCTGAAGACGGGATTCTCATATTTCCTGTCTCGCCGTTTGGAAAGAACATCCCATCATTGCGAGAAACTTAACAACCGGGTGATCCTGTAAGTTCGGGCGCCAATATAACGTACAAGTTTGTCCGCGCCGGACATCAAATACGGGTCCCCTCACTCCGGAGTAATTCGCTCTCCAAAGTGAGCTACGCGGACATGTGCTCTCACTGCTATCTGCCTTTATCTCATGTGCATCCTGCGGGGCAGGCACGTCACAACTACTCAACACAACTGGATCATACGATTAAGAAAACTTAAAAGAGCTTAGCTAGATGGTAGGAGTGACGACTTACATTTCAATCACAGCAATATTCTCTACTTCTTTTCAGTTGTAACTTGTTACAATCTGATAACAAGAGATCACAATTCAAACATGGACACAAAAGGTTACTTTATTTTCATTCATGGATGTATTTGAAGCTCACAGACATATAATTACGTATTTACACTTAAGAAACAACAACGATATGGCCAAGAGATCATATAAATGTAACATATATTGAAAAGTTTTTAGCAGCCAACTACAGCATATTATTTGCGACCAGATTTGAATCGTTAACTAAATTACACATGAAAGGACTTTTTCCACATTATACATTGAGCAGCCAGTTTGTTAGGACCAGTAGAGCATTTTATGCATATAGGCAGATACGCCATCCATTGTCGTCACGATGTTTTTTATTTGGAGACTTAACGACCACCGTGAGCAACGCTGTGGGCTATAAGCAGTCGCCCGTCATTAATTTAGGGCCACTGGTCCCAGAGAAGGAACAGAGCCAGCGCCGTAAGACAAACACAACGTCCATGACTTGCTGGATTCGAACCCATACCCATGAAGGACGAATGGTCATAAGCCAGCGCTTAGACCATTGCGCCTCCGGGGCGGCTGTCGTCACGTTACCGTGGCGAATTTTCAACATGGATCATCTATGAACACTCGCAGTTAGAGTTCAAATACGTTGCTGAAGGTTGAATGGAAAAGTGACGTGATCTAGTAGACTTGAAGTGTTTGGTAGTATTAGGTTATTGCAGATGAAATGGATTTCTCAGAGTTGTGCAGTTGGCAGGCAATTTAGGAATTAACAGGTAGCGCGATGTGACTTGTGAAGCGCGAATTGAAAGCGTTAAGGTTGCATCCTACAACGCACTGGTCGTTTCGTCAATGGCATCAGTTCCAAGGGGATTGTGCTACAGTGAAGAAGACGACGGAACAGAGCCAAACTCGTGTCATTGTCCTATATGAGTTTAAACTTGGACACCCTGCATCGGAAGCAGTTCGCAACAGTAATGCAGCATTTAGGGTAGGCACCGTTAGTTAAAGAAGGGCACACAGTTGATTTGCTGATTTCCGGTCCGCCGATATGAGCCTAGAAATGTACCATGCGGTAGACCAGAAGGAGCTATAGATGATTCCCAGTTGGAGGCTTGACTGAATCCCATCCAAGTCAAACTCCAAGAGAACTTGGCAAGAAACTTTAAGTGCACTGTGAAACCATTTTCCAACATTTTACGGCCGTAGACAAAGTAAAGATGATGAATAAATGGACTCCACATGAGTTTAAGTACCTTGTCACCTGCGATGAGACTGAATTCTGTATGACAATCTCCCGCATCCTGCGCAATGGCTCGACGGCGGTGAAGTTGCAAAACACACACCGAAGCCGGTTCTCTATCCCGGAAAGACAATTGCCAGTGTTTTGTGGTCTGCAGCTGGTATGATCCACTCTTTCTCCTCACAACCGGGTCGAACCATCGCGGAGGACAGGTATTCTCAAGAACTTGACATTATGCATGGAAAACTGTCTGCCAAACAACCGGTATCCATCCACGTCAAACTCTAAGAGAACTTGGCAAGAAACTTTGAGTACACTGTGAAACCATTTCTCGACATTTAACGGCCATAGACAAAGTAAAGAAGATGAATAAATGGGCCCCACATGAGTTTATGTCCCTTGTCACCTGCGATGAGGCTGAATTCTGTATGACAATCGCCTACATCCTGCACAATGGCTCGACGAGAGTGAAGTTGCAAAATACACCCCGCAGCCGGTTCTCCATCCCAGAAAGACGATGTCCAGTGTTTCGTCGTCTGCAGCTGGTATGATCCACTCCTCCTTCTCACAACCGGATTAAACCACCACGAAAAACAGGTATTGTCAAGAACTTGACATTATGTATGGAAATTTTCCCACCAAACAACCGGCATTAGTCAATAGCCATGGGCCCATACTTCTCCATGATAACGCGATATCCACGCTGTACGCTAGACGATCCAGAAGCTGCACCAGTTGAGGCACGACTCGTCACCTGATCTGTACTCATACGCCTTATTCACCTGATTTGTCACCTACGGACTATCCCTTCTTCAAGCACCTGGACACCTTTCTACATGGTAAATCGTTTCCCAATCAAACGTTATTCGTTTCCGAATCAAACATCATTTGAAACCGCATTCATGAGATTAGCGCATCCCGAACCTCGTCAATTTTTCACGACGGCATACAGAAGCTTGTATCTCGTTTAGCAAACGTATGTTGCTACCCGGGAAGATTATTTTGATTAATAAAGTCCATTCTACACGGTATTTCGGGTGTCTAAAGTTTCCTTCAGGATTCCGACATTTGTTCTGCAACAATCTAATATTTGGTGTTCGGAGGAGCGGCGCGATTATCAGCAAAACTGCTGCATTTGAGGAGCACGGAAGTCCAACAGTAGGAAGAGTATAGAGAGAGAGAGAGAGAGTGGTTGACTCAGCAAAAAAAACCAAAAAAAAAACCTGGTAGTGAGCGGAATACCTGTGGTCGGAAACTGCTAGTCGATGCCCGAGTTGAGCTGAGGACTGCTCAATTTGAACGAGCCTATAGAGGCGTAACATTGTGTCAAATAAAATTGGATTTCAATCAGGGACGACCTCCCAGACGACGGCGCGATGTACATTGCAGAGTCAGCTTCACAACAGAAAAGTACTCAGCCCGTATTCCATTGTTGACTGCAGCGAACAAAACAAAAAGGCTCCAGTTTGCTCGAGAGCATCGGATGTTGACCTTCAATGATTGGGAAAAGGTCATGTGGTCAAATGAGTCGCGTTTTTAATTGTAGAATGCTGATGGGAGATGAGTACACAAGCGTGTTTAAACAACAAAGCTTGTTTAGTGACCATAGTTGAATGAGCATGTGATCACGCTCATTCAACTATGGTCACTCTCTGCCCCCTTGGTGATACTCCCATGAAAACAATGCACCTTGTCACAGCACCCACATTATCTCGAAATTATTTCAGGAGCATGCTGGAGACGTTTTCTGTTTCATTGGCCATCTCAGTCTCAGGATTATCAGTCGCACAGAGCACACTTTCTTTTCTGATTGTAGAGTTAAAAACTACCGTGAGCAACTCAGTGGGCTATATGCAGTCGTCCGTCCCTAATTTAGGGCTACTGGTTCCAGGGAAAGGAAAGAGCCACCGCCGTAAGACAAACACGACATCCATGCCTCACCGGGATTCGAACCCGGACCGTTCTCGGACGAATGATCAGAAGCCATCGCTTAGACCACTGCGCCACCGGGGCGGCAGAAAGCACACTTTCATTGAAGTCGAACGAGACATCTGAATCCACTGCCTGAATTAGAAGATGCTACTCGACATGCGTGGACCAATATTTCATCGGAACTTTACGAAAATCAATGTGCCGCCGTCCCGGTGGCGCAGTGGTCTAAGGCCCTGGTTGGGCCCGGGTTCGAATCCGGGGAGGCATGGATTTTTGTGTTTGTCTTTCGGCACTGGCTCTCAGTGTGCTACTTGATCAACACTGGCTCTTAGCATACGGTAAAACTATGTTTGATGTGTACTTGTTCACAATATGTTACTTGATCAACACTGGCTCTTAGCATACGGTAAAACTATGTTTGATGTGTACTTGTTCACAATATGTTACTTGATCAACACTGGCTCTTAGCATACGGTAAAACTATGTTTGATGTGTACTTGTGCACAATATGTTACTTGATCAACACTGGCTCTTAGCATACGGTAAAACTATGTTTGATGTGTACTTGTTCACAATATGTTACTTGATCAACACTGGCTCTTAGCATACGGTAAAACTATGTTTGATGTGTACTTGTTCACAATATGTTACTTGATCAACACTGGATATCTCTGTGTACATTGATCATTTGGCATGCTGTAAACCATGCATGATATGTACAGTACTTGTTGATGTGAAATATCCATATCCTGTCTCTGTCTGCCTGTTTGTCATGTCTCTGTACCACCAGGTCCAATAAATCATAAAAATCAAAGCAAGTTGCTGTTCTGAAAGCCAAACGTGGTCCAACGCAAAGGGTGGTCTTAACAAACCAGTTGCTCAATGTATGCTCATTATACTAAAAATTATATTTCAAGTGACTTGCGCCTTAACAATCCAATGCCAACGATAGGTCCAAACAGTAGATTCGGTTATAAGAACAATTAGACTGCACACAGCATGAATACACCCTAAAGCTCGATGATTGCTATCTGAACTTGCTGAAGCCATACACGAAATAGCAAGCAGCAGCAAACAAGCCAGCACACAAGAGAGAGTTGGAACTAGTGGTTTTAAAGCGTCCAGAGGTTTATGAAATCGAACTCTATCTGTTATAGACGTAATAAAAGCAGTACCTGAAGCTGCTGTGGAGTAGACTAAAGAAGCTTGATACTCTTTTTTCGTGGCTTGTATGTGAGCCACTGCTGACAAAACAACGAGAACGCCCGATGGTATACCCATTCCTAGTGTCAGTCGTGTCCCTTCTTCAAGACAGGCGACGGCACCAAGTAGAACTGTCAGGATTCCTGCCACTATCTGTGTAACCCGAAGTCGAAGAAGAACAGCGAAAGGTCTGCTTCCTCCAGGTGGGATTACAACAGTCTCGTCATAGGCGTTGATACCAGTCATTGTTTCTGGAGCACCTTGAAGCTGAATGACCCTTGCTTGTCGACGTTTCTCTGAATTTGCCGTGTCTTTTCCCTCGGTTCCATCTTCAGCACTATCATCTACGCAGTCTCCTCCATCTGAGGAAGACGTTTCTGCCATGTGATGATTTTGGTTCCCTCGCCACTGCAATGACGTGTGCGTAGTTACATCGACAGTGACGGGGACCCCTCCAGTAGGATGTCCGCTCAAATTTTGATAAAAACCTGCAGATGCAAAACAAACGTGAAACACATGGTCTTCGTTAACGAATATCACCGCGCGCCAAATTTTGGCGGTTGTTTCAAGAGATGCACTGAAACGAAGTCCGGTCTTGGATCCTGAAGCGAATGACTTCTTTTAACACATTTCTTGGTGTACGAAGTAATCTGTAAGAAGCAAAACAAGAAGATTTAGTAGAACACACAAACACATTTCCTAAAAAATCTTGGAATCAGATTTAGAAAATACACTATATTGACAAAACTCACCGGACACCTAGAAGAGAAACACAACATAGCATTTATTGACATACATTAGTACGGTGTCGGTCCACCTTTGGCCTACACGTGTCTTCACGAGCTCCGTGTTTGAGTGCTTCACGTGCGGGGTTTTTTTTTTTTTTTTTGATTGGAGGTTTAACGACCACCTTGAGCAACTCAATGGGCTATAAGCAGTCGCCCGTCCCTAATTTAGGGTCACTGGTTCCAAAGAAGGGAGAGAGCCAGTGCCGTAAGACAAACACAACATCCATGCCTGACCGGGATTCGAACCCGGACCCCTTACGGACGAATGATCAGAGGCCAACGCCTTAGACCACTGCGCCACCGGGGCGGCGTGCGGGTTTTGTGTGCCCCATCATTGTTCTTCTGTGTGTGTGTGCCGAAGTTAAAGGTCTGTGCTTTCGTATAAAATCCCTCACAAGTGGGTGAGTGCTGATTTTTTTTCATTATCAGTGTTTTAATTTACAAACCAAGCTGGTCGTTTTTCTTCGTTAACCCTTGCCACTGATTATGGCATCTCCCGATGAGGTCGATGTTCCCGCCCGCATCGCTGCAGCTCCTCGCCTCGCCTCTTCAACGACAGACGCAGCCGATCAATCATCTTCGCTTGCTAGTGGAGAGCCTCTTAATTTTTCTCCTGTTATTTGCACGATTTCTCCTGCTCAGGTCTCCGACTCTGCCAATGAGAACGTGGATGTGACGTCCCTGGCCTCTGCTGTCGATGATGAATTCATGGACGTCTCTGGTGGCGTCGCTAATCTACCCTCTGTAGTTTCTACTGCCTCTGCTTCCAGTACATTGTCTTATGCTGCGCCAATGCCTTCCAGAGGAGGCGCTTCTGCACGCTGGTATTCTGGGGCTGCCTCTGGTATTCTACCGGCTTCCCCCTCGTGTCGTCTGCCCCCTATGGACTCTTACGCTACTCTCAAAGGTGACACCATCTTATTAGACATTCCCGAGAACTCTCCTGCTGGTCAACGTCTTCATTCGACCCTCGAGTTGGGGGTTTGTTTTGATGTGCTGCCCAACACTCCTTTGAAGTAGTACAGCTCCGCTCTCAAGAAGATGCTTCTTTCTGGTGCCATCACCCACCTCCCCCGAAAACGACGAACTGTGATTGTTTATTTTTCGAAGAAAGAATATGCCGAGCTTGTCTTGTCTCGGGGCCTATCAATTGGCGATCGTCACCTGTTAGCCGAATACATCGACCAGCGTCCTTTTCTGGTCTCTCTACACCAGGTCACCCCGGAGATCTCTGATGATATGCTGTATGCTGCACTTAGTCGATGCGGCAGAGTAGTCGGCCCAGTGACGACTCTCTCCTGTTCCCCCTCTGACCCCGATGATAAACATATCTGTGACTTTCGTAGAACTGCTCGCACCATCTGCCCGTCGAAAGAGCATCTCATAAAGTTTCCACGGTCCCTCGATGCTCGTTACGGTAACGAGCGCCGCCGGATTGAGGTCCTCACCTCTGCTCATTGCTCACGCTGCAAGGCTTACGACCATCAGCAAGCTCATTGCCCCCATGCAGAGCCACTGACTCCTGCATCTCCAAGGCAGCATTCTACCTCTTCCTCCGTTTCTACTGCCATGCCTCCTTCTGAGTCTGCACCTCCTGGACCCAGTTCCGCGGAAAATCTGATTAAAGCCTTCGATCAACACGCGTTTTCCGATGTTGCTTTCTGCACTCTGTCGGATTTTCCTCCGCTTGACTCTTCCTTGTCTTTCCGTGTTCTCTCTCCATCAGAGGACATCACGGCTGATCTTCAAGCTTCATTCACCGTCGGCACTTTTGCTCCCGGCGATGAGGTGGACCTTTCCTCTGATTCCACATCTCGTGTGTCATCGATCCACGAAAACGACGCTCTACTATCAGTACCGAGGCCCGGAGGAAAAAGAAGAAGTCACCTTCTCCGACTGGCCGCCCACATCGTTCCTCCCGTCTAGCAGGCTCCAAGTCTCCCATGTCACGTTCTAGCTCTTCCTCTTCAAAGTCCAAGGGTCCTCTGCCGACGTTTGAAGATTTCTCGACTCTGCTTACCAATGACTCTCTTCCTTCAGAACCTGCCTCCTTTGAAGATCTTTACGAGTTTCTCACTCATAAAACAAATCGGGAGGCTTCTCTCATCTTTTTACAGCAGTTTGAAGCAGTTCTTCCCGAGGTCTTCGACCAAGCAACCTCCATCCTCAAATTCCTTCGGCATAATGCCAAGCAACCCGACAACGTCTTGTGGTGTCGTGGTATCATCAATCGCCTCGACACATTTCAGAAAACTGCCATAGCTGCCCTTCATCCAACGTCGGACTTACCCATTCAAGGTCGCACCTCTGAATTGTAGTGGTTTCGTCTCCTCTGTTTTGTTACATTAAAGCGATTCTGAAACTACCTTTGGCCTTAATGCATGCACTGATCCTTCGAGGCATGCTCTCGACAAGGTTTTGGAACACAGCGATAGGTATGCGCTTCCATTCAGTACATAGTGCTGACGCTAACTGTTGCTTAGTAGTAGGCCTTGGTTCGAAACTTCTTATGCGGCACTCTAATTCATCCCATATGTGCTCTATGGGATTAAGATCAGGGCTCTGTGCTGGCCAGTCCACACACGATACGGAATTATCGTCGAACCACGCCGTAATAGTCCTTGCTTTATGGCTCGGTGTATTATCCTGCTGGTACCAACAAGGCTCGATTCCATAGTATTGCCACAGAGTTGGTAGAGCATAATTGTCTAGAATACCGAGGTAGACGTGGTAGTTAACGGGTCTGGTACGATTCGTCCAACGACGATTGGTCCAATGCCGATTCGTCCAATGGACAATTGGTCCAAAGGCACGATTCGTCCAATGGTACGATTGGTCCAATGCCGATTCGTCCAATGGACGATTGGTCCAATTCCGTCCTATCTGTCCAAAGTGCTACTCGTGTTATAAAAATCTCAGCTGTTCTGATTTTATCTCCGATGTTATACGAAAGTGCCGGTAGTACAAAGAATGTAAAATAATGTTACATTTCATGCGTAATATTGTGGTTACAGATTTTTTGTTTTTACTGTCCTTGTTGCCGTATGAAGTTACTGATGTATGAGCCGTTCAATTAACTTCAATGTTTCTCTTTTGCATGAAATAATATAAAATACTAGTTTTCCGTTTCTGTTTGTAGCATGCAGTGGGGTTCCGCCAACTGGCCAATGGAAACGTTCTGGTCGGGTTCAGACAGAGGCCGTTTCGTAGTTTTTATTCTAGCGATGTCATATTCATAACGTTTACATATCAAATCAAATTAATAATATTGCGCTTTTACTTAAGCATGAAATATTAATTCATAGGCTATAATCCTAGGCCTTTTAAGCACTTTATATTCTACCGATGTCATATTCATAACGTTTACATATTAAATCAAGTTAATAATATTGGGCTTTTACTTAAACACGAAATATTAATTCCTAAGGTCTAGGCCTAGGCCTTTTTAACAGTTTTATTCTACCGATGTCAGATTAATAATGTTTACATATCAAATCAAGTTAATAATATTGTGATTTTACTTAAACATGAAATATTAATTCATAGGCCCTAGGCCTAGACCTTTTTAAAAAAAATATTCTACCGATGTCATATTCATAACGTTTACCTATCAAAGCAAGTTAATATTGCGTTTTTACTTAAGCACGAAATATTAATTCACAAACGCTAGACCTATGCCTTTTTGACAGTTTTTATCCTACCGATGTCAGATTCATAACGTTTACCTATCAAGAAAACTTACTAATGTTATGCTAGTATTTTTAACTTTACTTAAACGTTAGAATATGACATCAGTAGAATAAAAAGGGTTAAAATGCCTAGGCCTAGGTGCGTGTAAAGGGCTAAGAAATGCTACGATGAGTGCCTTTTGTAAGGTTTTATAATAGGTTTGCAAATACCAAATATCTAGGTTGTAACTCAAAATCTTCTAAAAAGGCCCGCGGCCTAGGTGCCTTGTAAAGACCTGAGAAATGATACGATGAGTGCCTTTTATAAGGATTTATAAAAGGTTTACAAATACCAAATATCTAGGTTTTAACTTAAAATATTCTAAAAAGGCCCGCGCCTAGGAAAATGTTTACAATTACCAAATATACGGAAATGATCTTTCAAAAGGATATAATGAGCAGAATAATTTTAATCTTAATTCCTTTCTGGAAAATAAAACAGTTTACCGTTGGTAAGATGATACCATTGGACAAATCGGCGTTGGACCAATCGTACCATTGGACGAATCGGCATTGGACCAATCGGACATTGGACCAATTATTGTCCCTTTGGACGAATCGGCATTGGACCAATTGTCCCTTTGGACGAATCGTCCGGGACCGGTGGTGGGTAACAGGTTTGTCCACGATAACAAATGGACCGGGACCATACCACGAAAAACACCCCCACACGAGTACACTGCCAGCTCCAAACTTGACCTTAGGAAGAGTACACTGTGGTAAATAGCGTTCCCCCGGCTGCCGCCATACCCACACACGGCCATCAGACTAATGGATCGTGTATCTGGATTCATCAGTCCATAGGACCCGTTAACATTGATCTACGGTCCACGATAAATGTTATTTACACCATGCTGAATTACGAGCACAATTCCGAGTGGACATAAAAGGCTTATGAGCAGCCGCACGACCACGGTAACCCATGGAATGAAGTTCTCTGCGAATGGTACGTGTACATACCAAGGTTCCAGCATTTTTACTCACCTGTACACTGACGACCTCTGTCACTTATTTTCTTTGGTCTGCCGGTACGTTTTGCTGCTTCAGGCACTCCATGTGTCTTCCACTTATTCAGTACATCCAAAACAGTTGACTTGGGTATGTTTAAACGCCTCTCGGTTTCTCTTATGGACAACCTACTAATATAACACCTAACAATCTTTGCTTTATCAAAGTCAGTTTTCTCCCGCCGCGACATTTTCACTCAACCTCACAGTGCGATATAATCGCGGTCAGCTGCAGGCTTGTTTTTATACCGTTTGCAGCTGTACCGCGCATCTTAATAACTCAGCGGATCAGTTAATTTGCTTTTGAAAGGGGTGTTGTCCGGTGACTTTTTTCAATATAGTGTATATGTAAATACAGCATAACTGTCAAAATGCACTCTTTGCAAAAATAAAAAAAAACGAAGCACCCCGAGAAAGTCGTTCGATCCTGATGAAAAACTGCTGCACGCAAGTACCTCAGGGGCGAATATGCAAATGGTTAAAAAATGACCAATGACTGAATAGTGGCCCGCCACAGAGCATGGGAACCGCGCATCGAGGAAGATATATCTAGAGCAAAGCTCGCATGCAGGGACATTGTGACCGCGGATTGCGTCTCATTAACCTCCACGGACTGTGAGGATGCCTCGACGTCGGATCCGTGCACAATACGAGCAGTTATGCAAATTTGAGAGATGACGTATGATTAAGCTGAGAGAAGCCGTTTGGTCAAGTCGCTGTATCGCCAAGGGTCTGAGCGACGCGGCAATCAGACGATGTTGGTACCAGTGGATAGAGGATAGCACAACCCAGCGGCACGCGGGCAGTGGACGGCCGAGGATAAAGACAGAACGCGAGGATCGAGCAATTGTGAGAGCCACATGAACACAACCCAATTCGTCGCTCTCAATCATCCGTGGCCATGTTGCGTTGTCTACAGGTACGAAAGCTACCATCCGGACCGTTGTCAGGCGACTTGCGGCACGGTGACTGCATTCGAGAAGGCCACTCCGCCGCCTACCACTAACCAGCGAGCATCACCAGCACCGGTTGCAGTGGTGTCCAGTGGCGTCGTGTTGTCTTCAGGGATGAGTCACGGTTTGCACTTGGCCCCGATGACCAGCGCATACGTTTCTGGAGACGAGCCGGCCAGCGCACGGGTCCTGCCTTTACCGTGGAACAGCACACGGCTCGTACACCTGGAGTGACTGTCTCGGAAGCCATTTCCTACGATAGCCGGACACTCTTGGTAGTCCTCCGTACCACCCTCACTGCTCAACGGTACATCGACGACATTCTACAGCCTGTTGCGTTGCCATTCCTGTCGCAGCATCACCGATCAATTTTTGGAAACGTCGGTGCCCGGCCATACACGGCACGGCTATCCCAGGCCTGCCTCCTTAATGTCGACACCTTTCCGTGGTCAGCCCGATCGCCCGACCTCACACCGATTGAACATGTTTAGGACATGATGGGACGCCACCTACGCTCATCCTGGAATGTCGGCTAACTGGTCCACAATTTGGACACCATCTAGCATGCTATACCTCAGGACAGTATGTGGACACCATCTAGGATCTATACCTCAACAGTAAAAAAGCGGCCATCCAAGCGGCTATCCCAGAATGCTGGCTAACTGGTCCACAATTTGAACACCATCTAGCATGGTATACCTCAGGACAGTATCTGTGAACTGTGTGCGTCTGTGCCACGCCTGGTAACCTCTTTTATTCGAGCCAGAGGTGGCGTTACAATGTATTGGCTTGTTCCACTCGTGTAGCTGTCTTATCCGAATAAATGACACAACTGATCTGGAATTGCAATCATTTCCTTTCTTACACTTGTAGATTGCACCTACCAATTTACAGAAATCCTGGACAACAGTTGTATTCAGTTTTCCATGGTGTTCCATGCACTTACAATGCGCTTTATTCATTGTACAGCCAACGCATGGATTCCGTCCGAGATAAACGTCTCAAATCGCGGATGTAGTCACTCGTGCACCACTTGTGTTGCAGTTCACAGTCGGAACAAAAGTATTTCCCCCACAGTTCCTCTTAAAGTGGGTAAAGTACACTGCTGGCCATTAAAAGTGCAACACCACCAAAGACAAGAGATACCAAAGCCATATTTATTGTGCTGAAATCAGATGATACAAGGGTGAATCGATTACAAATACAGTATGGTGAGACGAAGGGAACGCATAACAATCCGCATCTGGTGTAGACACCCTGGGCGGCAATTACAGCTGCTACACGGCCCGACACCGAGAGGAAGATACGTTGGGTGTGCGTTTGGGGAATGTCCGTCCACGTGGCTTCGATACGATGACACAGATCCCCCTTTGTAGCCGGAGGTGGTCGCTGGCGTGTCAGCCGTCCGGCGGTCATGGACCACACATGTTCAATAGTCGACATATCCAGTGACTGCGTGGGCCAAGGAAGACGTGGCACATGGTGGCGATTCAGGAAGTTCTGGATGTTGCGTGCCACATGCGGTCGCGCATTATCCTGTTGGTAAATGACACCAGACAGTCCCTGCAGATATGGCACAACAACAGGCTGCAACACCTCAGTGATGTACCGATGGCTTTTCAACGTACCAGTAATGCGGACGAGGCGCGTGCGGGAGTGGAATCCAATGGCACCCCATACCATAATTCCGGGTGCCGGGGCAGTATGGCGCAGCATGATGCAGGACTCACTCGGTCGATCGCCAAGGTACCGCCAGACACGGATTCGTCCACCATGGTGCTGTAAACTGAAGCATGATTCGGTTTGCCATTCGCTCCCACATGCGCGACGTTCTTGGCACCATTGAAGTCGCAGACGCCGGTATTGTACTGTCAAAGGTAGCCGAAGCAATGGGCGCCGTGCAAAAATGCCCCACTGCTGCAGCCGACGTCGAACCGTTCGTGCAGAGACTGAGTTTTGTGCCACACACCCGAACTGTTGGGCTACCGTGGTCCATGTAGCTGTGCAATCCGTCAGAGCTATGCGCACCAGATGTCGGTCCTCTCGTTCGGTGGTGTCACGGAGCCGTTGGGATCCCGCACGTCGGTGTGTTCGTTCCTTCGCTACCCACTGGCGCCATTGTGGCCGCATGCAGTCCCATACCAGCACCAATATCTCGGAGTGATAATCGGCAATCCCGATATGCCACAATTCTCTCGCGATCGAAGTCGAAAACCTGCTGGTAGGGTTGCCTTACTCTTCAACGGGGCATGCTGCAGTTGTCCGTTGCCAGGAACGGCGAGCAAACACACTTCGAGTGCTTAACACCGGCTCCTTGTTCATCTCTTTTACGCGACTTCCAAGGGGCGCAACTGTCCCACTTTTTTCATATGTGATGCCCGGTTAATCATTTAAATGTGCGCCCGTGTTCTGCTCTTCTGCCTACATTCAAGTCCATGGAATGCGAACTTCCTGGTGTTGCACATATAATGGCCAGCAGTGTAGATACGGTCAAGTCTCGTTGAGTAAGAAGGATCGGTAGAAACTTCAAAACACAATTCCTGAGTCAAGCGTCTCAGGAGAATGGTAAGACGTTTCTCAAATTACTGAATTTTGTTGAATCAGTAGAATTTCAAAAACAAAACCAGTTGCACTACTATAGGGATAATCATTATAGTGAGGCAATTTCCAATGGAAGGAGCTGTTTTTGCGTTACAGTGAAGCCTTTGCCGCATTGCAGTGAAACTTTCTTGTCACCTTTGCAATTTTCATTTGAACAAACTACGCATATTAACAGACGACATTCGTACAACTTCATCAGAATGTGGACTCGAAACTTGTTACAAAATCGTAATAGTGTTCATAAAGAGAAGCAAGACGAAAATATGTTGGGACGTCTTTTAAATTTGAACCTGCATAAAGTGCAGGATGCTGCACAAAAAAGTAGTCGTTCCTCACCCACGGAAAAGAAGTCCGACCTACCCTGCTAAATAGCGGCAGCAAGCACACACTGTAAAAAAAAATCTAAAATTCACGAGCCACTTTCCATGATTTCCTTTGTTCATATTTCTGATACAACCTTTTCCGTGAAATGATAGAAAAAGACTCTGAGTTTCACGGATTTTTTATACGCCAGAAAAATTCTGAACTTTCAGAAACCTCTCCGCAATTCCTTTCTTATGTTAACGGTAAAACTCCGTTCTCAGTTTTTCGTTATCTACAAAGGCCGTTCTATAAAAACTGAGAGCAATTTTCTTTGTTCGCAACAGTGCGAAGGGGAAACATCACCACGCATATGACTAACTGAATTAAGGAAGTACACTGAAGAGCAATTGAATTAGAGATACCTATTATAACGAAGTAAATTTCTCCGTCATTTCTGGTCTACGCCGGGATTCGAACCCGAGTCCGCTTATTCCGGAACAAGTCGCTCTACCAACTGAGCTACGCAGACGTTTGTTCTGACTACTATCTGCCTTTATGTCGTGTGCGCCCTGCTGGCAAGTACGTCACATCTCCCCCCGAAAGAGGGCCGGGGGCATGGCCCACGGGTCAGCCGTGGTCATGAATCGTTGCAGGCAGCCATCCACTGTAGAACGTGCACTTGAGAACTCCCTGTCAATCTGGTGTGTGGAATGCAACGTCACACACATTTATTTTTCGAAGCGCTGGAGAAGGGATTCTCTTATTTTTCCTATCTCGCGGTGTGGAAATAACATCACACCATTGCGAGATTTTGAACGGTCGGGTCATCCGGATAGTTCGGGCGCCATTATAACGAAGTAAATTTCTCCATCATTTCTGGTCTACGCCGGGATTCGAACCCGGATACCCTCATTCCGGAACAAGTCACACTACCAATTGAGCTACGCGGACGTTTGTTCTGACTATTATCTGCCTTTATGTCGTGTGCGTCCTGCTGGCAGGTACGTCACACTGTCTAGTAACGTGTAGCACTACCTTTCGCCTTGATGACGGCGGCGATTCGTCTCGGCATGGACTCGACAAGACACCGGAAGCGTTGAATCCACGACCCCTGAACAAGCTCACACAGTTCACGAAGATTTGATGGAGGGGGTCAGAGCCTCGAACATCTCTCTCGATGGCATCATAGATGTGCTGAGGTCAGGTGACCTAGCTGGCCAAGGAAGCGAGGTCACGTTGGTGGAGTATTCATCCAACCATTCCGATACAATTCGGGAGCCATGGCACAGTGCATTGTCTTGTTGCAGGATGAGGTCACCAGTGGGATGTTGAAGACGCACAAACGGGAGCAAATGGTCTTCCAGGATATCCCGGTAACGTTGACCTGTGAGGGACGATGTCACACGTACCAGGGGTCCCATTTCAGTATACGTAAACTGTCCCCAGACGAGAATGCCACCTTCCCCAGCTTCAAGAGTACCCTGCTGGCAAGATGGATCCATCGCATCATGTGGTTTGCGCCGTACTCGTATCCTACCATCCGCATGTACCAACGTGAATCTCGACTCATGAGTCCAGGCAACATTTTTCCACATGTCTAGGGTCCAGTGGCGATGTTCCCGCGCCCATGCTAATCTTTGCACCCTGTGATGTGCGGTCAACAGCGGTACCCTCGTGGGATGATGGCTTCTGTACCCCATAGCGAGGAGATGGTTCTGGATGGTGTGGCTGCTTACACGTTTTTGTGTACCAGCGTTAAATTGCCGAGTGATTTCTTGCACTGTGGCCAGTCTATCCGTTATTACAATGCGAGCTAGCCAATGATGACCCCGCTCATCCACACGCTGTTGTCCACGGCAGTTAGCCCTTGCAGGGATGGTTTTACCGGATTCGATGTACTCACGGTGCACCCGTGACACAGTGGCTCGTGAAAATCCCAGTGCCTGCACGACTTCCGAGATGGAGTGACCCATTCGTCGGGCCCCGACAATTTGCCCACGATCAAATGCGCTTAGACCATTCGTCTTACCCATACTGCGTCCGACTCTTACTGATTCCCGTCGCATCACTCCTTATATTGTCGGATCGCTGCGTACGTCATGTCTTTTCCGTTTTCAGGGTCGCCCACAGCGCCACATTTGCATAACGCCAGCTGTCTCTAATTCAATTGCTCTTCAGTGTACATATATATGGCAACAGCTATTAGCCGTGGCAGACGATTCTGGTTTTGTCATTTCGCAGTTCTTTAAGGTACGTCTGCATTTCGCCATACAGCTATGGAGGTGAGTGATTCAGAGTTAAGAAGTGAAATGCGTTGTGCGATAAAATTTTGCTAACGTTTGGGTAAAACGGGTCCAGAACAGTTGATTTAATAAAAAAGTTCACAAAGATAAATGTTTGGGTGAGTCAACGATTTTTAGATGGGGCACCATGATTTCAGAAAAGGGCGTTCGTCGGCAGAACTCGCTCTTAGGCCTGGTCGGCCTGAAAGTGTTGTTACGGAGAGTATTGTTAACACTGTTTGAGCAATCATCCATGAAGATCGACGAATGACATGTGAAGACATAGCGGCGTCAACTAATATTTCGAAAACGTCGGCATTCCGCATTCTATGCGACAAATTACTGCTGCATCGTGTGTGTTACAGATGGGTACCTCATCACCTGATGAGAGAACAATTGTTAGCCAGAGTTCAGGTGTGTCATGAGTGGAAACAAATGATTGCAAAGGATCCAAACTTTCTAAACACAGTAATAACTGCCGATGAAACATGGGTCCGCTATTTCGACCCCCTCACGAAGCTCGCAACGAATGTCTGGAAACACACAGGCTCGCCTACTCCGAAGAAAGTCCGCTAAACCAAATCAGCTAGGAAAGTGATGATGATCATTTTTTTCAAACGTAAAGGTGTAGTCTACGAGCATGCCGTTCCTCAACAAATTACTGTCAATGCTGAGTATTACATTTCAGTCTTGAAGTGTCTGCGACCACATATATCGATTAAGCGACCGGAACTGGTGGGCAAGTGGACCCTACACCATGATAACGCCCGCCCACATGTGGCTGCTACTTGTGTTCAACAGTTTCTTACGAAATGCAATATTGAAATCATACCACAGCCTGCCTACAGTCCTGACCTCTCTCCGTGCGATTTATGGTTGTTTCGAACAATGAAGTTCCGTGGCGCAACATTCAACACAGATGCTGACGTTATTCAAACTGTACAGGGGTTGCTAAAGCAGATTCCACAAAATAACTTCGCCACATGCTTTGAAAAGCGGACTGAACGATGGGACCGTTGCATATCATCCGAGGGAAGATACTTTGAGAAAGAATATCATATATTTTGCTGTAATTCTATTTCTTCATTTTGTGTGATTTTACTCTCAGGTTTTATGGAACGGCCGTTGTATATCACAGAAAAATTTCCGGTAATAGAAAAGATTCACGCTAATACTTAGGGGCTTGATTAACTGTTAAATTTCAATAGTTTGTCGTAGTATTTGATTTTGAAGTTCTGTAGGGAGATAGGATATTGTGGATATAGTATATCGCATGAAATTTGGTTACTGTAGCACAGGATATTTCTTCTCCTCTTCCCCATTTTGTGCATCAGCTATTACACTATATTGTTTTAACATAAGAAACCGGGTACTTAATTTATTGTACAGGGGATTTGTACGATGCCTATGTATCAGTCCGTGGAGTCCTTAAGACAGAAGCTATATAGGTATCAAGAGTAAATTTTATATTTAGAAGTTTTGTGAAATAATATTATAAAACAGTACATTGCACCTTTTCTTAAAGATAATTGAAAGTTACTGTCAGTTAAAAAATGAATTCAAACTAAATATCATTCTGTTGATTCAAAAAATCATGATGAAAGAAATATTTAATTTATAAAAAGGCCTGCTACAGAAAAAATAAAATTGCTACAAACGTATTCCGAAAAAATAATAAGCTCCAATACAATGACTAAATTACTCGCATTAAGGTGGACGTCAAGTAATTTTGCTTCCTATACTTCCAATGGAAAAACTTCTGTACACATTTTCTTCACAATTAATGCGCTCCCAAGGATGAAAATTTGAACGTCGATTAAAATAGCTTCATATTATAACTTGGAATACTTAATATTTTCTAAAACGTAACCATAATTATATTAAAAGTCAATAACTTTTCCTTTGGTGGTGTGGAAACCAGAAAAAAAGGTGGCGCGACCTGTACTTTGATGACGCCAGTAGACAAACAAATGTCGGATTGCATATTTATTATTATGTTTTAGAAAATATTAAGTATTCCAAGTTATAAAATGAAGCTATTTTAATCGATGTTCAAATTTTCATCCTTGGGAACGTATTAATTGTGAAGAAAATGTGTACAGAAGTTTTTTCATTGGAAGTATAGGAAGCAAAATTACTTGACGCCCACCTTAATGGAAAAAAAATTCCTCATTGTCCTTAGTTTTACCTTGAACATGAGTATGAATCCTGTGATTTTCTGGCTCAGTGGTTAAGACACGCGGCAACAACCCAAACGGCCTGGGCTCGATCCCCGGCGCAAAAGGATTCTGTCGCGTAAGAGCTGAAAGAATCACTAGCGGCAAGTCCCCGGGCATCCCAGACTCGGTATTGCCAGACAGTTCAATGAGAAAGTAGCAGACTTAGTTCTGAAAAGTAGCCAAATTAATTCAAAAGTAGCCCAATTTTTATTACTGTTTCTTCAATAAAAAAAATTAAAAGTTCCTTCGTTCATTACAAATCAAAATTTGTCAGTTTTTAAAAAGTTTACTTCCGAAATAAAATGGTTATATGTAGTAAAAATCATCTGTTGTAGAATACCAAATTTTACTAAACTGTCTATAGTATATACATAGCAGTCCACATAGATATTGGGTTGGTTGAATCAAATGTCTGGCAAAGGACTAGCATACGTGGACGGCGAGAACGGAATAGTAGGACAACTTACCTAGACAAAATAATCCCTCTCGGTATCGACATATAGTTGCCATCTGTCAGGCATGGCCCTGATCCTGGAACGTAAATGTCTTGTGGCTGGGACCCGAAGAAGTCATAAACTGAACGTTGAACCTCATTGTCTGTCGTGATCTGTTTCCCGGACAGGAAGTGTTCCAGGAGACGAAACAGATGATTGTATGTCAGAGACAAGTTCGGGTAATAGGCAGGATAAGGCCGTGCTTCATAGCTCAAGGCACTTAGTGTCAGCATCGTTCGTTGTGCAACATGAGGGCGGCCGTTGTCCTGGAGCAGAAGAACACCATGTTTGTTGACCAAAGCCGGTTGTTTCTTCAGCAAATTCCAGTGCATCTGGTGTAACTCAGCACAATAACGTTCTGCAGTGATGGTTTGGTTTCTTGCCAAGAAACTCCTATGAATTATTCCGGCTGTGGACCACCGGACAAGGAGCATCATCTTCTTGGTGTGTAGGGGTGGCTTAGGATGCCGTCCAGTAGGCTGTGCCTTGCTTAACCACTGTGCAGATCGTTTCCGATTATCATAAAGGACCTACTTCTCGTCGCAGGTGACGATTCGATGCAGTAGAGGTTCCTGTTTATACCTGGCAGGCAGCGACGTGCAGACTTCCAAACGCCTAGTCTTGTTGGCAGTTGTCAACTCATGCGGCAGCCGTATGTCCAGCTTTTTGACCTTACCCAGCGCTGCCAGACGCCGAACAACTGTCTTGTGGTGGACACCTACATCTGCCGCTATCTCACGACACGTTTTTCGGGGGTCCGCTTGAACCACACGTAACAGAACATCGTCAGAAACAGCAAGAGGTCGGTGACCACGTGTTTCGTTTTGCAGGTCCGTATGTCCGCTTCGAAACTTCACAAACCATCGCCGAATGGTTCGTTTGTTGGCTGTAGTCTCCCCAAACGCTTTAAGGTTTCGCGTTGCAATTCCTGCAGAATGGCCCAGTTTAAATTCATACTGGAAGATGACTCTCAAATCCGGCGTCTGCACGTTTCCTTTGCAAGCCACGTTACGTCCAAACAAACCACGCCTGTACTTTGTTCTTCACACATGTGCTAGCTATTTATAGTAACTCTGTGATGTAATACCCGCAACACCTGTGGGTGGTTCCATTCCGCTGTGGTGGGGGCCTGTCTCCACTGATCGTTCGCGCCGGGCATTTTATTCGCACCATCCCAATACAGCATTTATCGCCACCCTGGTGGCGCAGTAGTCTAGCACTGGCTTATGACCATTCATCCGAGAAGGGTCTGGGTTCGGATCCTGGTGTGGCATGGATGTCGTGATCGTCTCACGGTGCTGGCTGTCTCCCTTCCCTGGAGCCAGTGGCCCTAAATTGGAGACGGGCGACTGCTTGTAGCGAGTTGCTCACAGTGATCGTTAATCCCGAATAAAAAAAAACATTTACCAATATGTCCATAAAAATTTGGACCACAGTTCAGTAAAAACTGTGTCAAATTAAAAAAAAAAAAAAATATATATATATATATATATTTTATTGACAAATAAATGAAATTGAGATTGAAGCATGTTCATTAGTGTATACAACTATTTGGGGGAAACACCGTCCCTAATTTAAGGTCACTGGTTCCAGGGAAGAGAGAGAGCCAGTGCCGTAAGACAAACACAACATCTATGCCTCCCTAGGATTCGAACTCGGACCCATCTCGGACGAATGGTCAAAAGCCAACACTTAGATGACTGCGCCACCGAGGGCGAAGTCATCTAAGCGTTGGATCCGTTCATTTACCGTTTGCAGCTGTACCGTGCATCTTAACAACGCAGCGGATCCGTTCATTTGCTTTTGATGGGATGTCCGGTGACTTTTGTCAATATAGTGTACTTATATTTTAAGATGGCCGCTATAAAATTCAAGATGGCCCCCAGGGGAGCTGGTTCCTACCCAAAATGGAAAGCTATGGTCCTAAGTAGCACTTGTAAAAAATTAGGTGCTTTTGTCCGGTGTGTCCACTTTTTCATGCTAAGCTGTCTCACTAACCTTGCAATTTGGAAAATCGCTCGTTTTTGCTGAGACGAGCGGGATCGGTGCTGAAGTACTGCCAGCCCCAACGTAGGTAGTGCGGAAATATTCAGAATGTCTTTGTACTTTGGGATAAAATGGAGAAAAATGATAAAAATTGATACGGAATTTTATAGGAATAACATAAATATATATGGAGTGGTTAAAGTAAATAATGCCATGAAGAACTCTAGTAAAAGCTCCGTCTTCTTTGTTTTCTAAAGGATTAAAGAGATATTTGTGAACTTTCAGAACAAAGACTGTAGTGCATAAAATAACATGCAAGCACAACAGTTTTTGTTTTCATAACAGATCTTCTCTTACGTGCTGTCATCTGCCTTTAGCTTTCTTAGAGAATGTCGCTCGAAATTAATTCCTGTCCTTCAATCCTTGTTGCAAAACTGTTTCGCTCTGTGTCAGATCATTAAAGGTTGAGTTATAATAGCGCTTAATTAGTGGATAAATAGCAGGTTGGTAAAAAGAACAGGTACGCTTCCCCACTACTGATATTAATCCTTTGACGAATTTAATCTTCGTGGGATGCTCTCTTCAAAATAGTAATGTAACATACACGTAATTTATTGCAAACACGATCGGCTACAACGTTTTCCTTCTCTACTTCTATTCGTTATTTAATGAAATGAATCGTTTCGTGCTGCTTTCTTCAAAATGAGGATGTAATTACCGCACAGTACATTAGCAAACATAGCCAGTAATATTTTCCCTCCTTTATTAATCGTTTAAGGAAATGATTATTCGACTGCTCCTTTAAAATTAGTTATACAATAACTACTTCGCAACCAGTTTGTGAGCAATTCTTAATGTGAACGCAAGATACAGGACACATGCGTTCAAAACCGCACGGCAGTTCACATCCCTGAACAGAGGAAACATCGTTTCTGCAGTACTTTCTTCGGTCGAAAGAGCCAGCTCTCTACGGATAGCACCGTGATGGAACAACTTCCTTCACTTTTCGTGCAGTCGGACTTCTGTGCGTGTGGTCTTCATAACGTTTTACCTTTTGCTCTGTTCTAAATTTTTCTTTTATTGTTTTAGGGTTTATAATGACCACTGTGGTCAGTATAAGGCAGTCACCTGTCCCTAATTTAGGGTCACTAGCTCCAGGGAAGGGAGAGAGCCGGAGTCTTAAGACAAACACCACATCCATTCCTCATCGAGGACTCGAACGCAAACCCATCTCGGAACCTACGCCTCTAACCACTCGGCCGGCGGGACGACTTCATAACTTCTGATTCCTGAAAACTATTGAAAAGAGGGATGAATTGCTCCAAACGTCTTCACACTCAGTGAAGAGAAATGATTGTGTTTACATTTATCCGCTAAGTGGCAGTGATATGAATCTCTGTGATTTTATTGTAATGTTTATTAATCTATGTCTGGCAACAAGTTTCTGTTGACTTTCTGACTTTACTGTTGGTTTCGGAACTTGTTGTGAGTTGGAGCGAGTTGAAGAGCACTGTGTACGAGTCGATGTAAACAGTTTTCATGTACATGTGTGTGAAATAAAATGTGTCGTAAGTGCAACAATTATCTTTTAATTAAGGTTCTTGTCGAGATATGATCTGCAGTCAGATTGTCAACTACAGTATTTTTGAGATTTAGGTATTCCTATTAGGAACTGGAGTTTGATTTCGAAATCCATCACTCAGAGTCATACTCGACGGGTTTCAGTAGCTTCCACCACTTTACAGAAAGGCAGTGCAGCGGATGACAATACTCTGTCAACAATGTCTGAAATCAAAAGAAATGTGTGTATTATGTAATATAACATCCGATATGCATGTAGTATTACTTCATTTCACGAAATCCCGAAACCTCCAAACTGATGTCTCTCTGCATACTACGGCAAACCAATTTCGATGTCCCTTTGCCCTGCATTTTATTAAAAATTCCTACATGTCTATCACCTAACGGATCATGTGTGTGTATCGAGTTTCTCGTAAAGCTCTCGGATAAAGAGCTGCAGGGACATTTCACGTGGTACAGGAAGCCAACCGTGGTGCAGCTTTATCTCCGTATATTTGATTGATACGTACGGTTTTGCGATGAAAAAAAAAAGAGCTTCAGACAATTTTAAGGTTAGGCGTCGTTCAGTTTCGATCTCAAATGGATTTATTGAGCAAATCCCTCCAATTTTACGAAAAGGTTGTCAAATAACAACACTTTGGATGCCAACAGCAAAGCTGAAGCAAATGCATCTGCAATTCGAATTTTAACCAAGGATTTCGAAAAAAGGAAAGAGCTCCAGAAAGTTGTGAAAAGTTAGAAACCGAATAACAACGGCCTCACAACCTGGCACCGGTAAGAAAAGCAGATTTGATCTACGTCTTGTGCGGGCCTCTTAAAGACTGAAAAACTTGTCAGGGATCTTCCTGATTTCAGTTATTGCTGACAACAAAACGCGGTACTTCCATTCCGATCCGCGCACGAAACTACAGAACCTAGACTGGAGAGCAGTTCACTCTCTTTCCTTAACTGACGATTTAAAATTGGCTATTGCCCTTGCAAATCATACAATATGTGACTCTCTCCTCTTCCGTGAAATCTTAATAAAAAAAAATTCACGACTACAACTTTCTTTATTTTCCAAGAAATATTCATGTAAATATACAGGGTGATTCAAATGAAATGTTAATAAAAAAAAGTTCGCGACTACAACACACTACTTTCTTAAATTTCGAAGAAATGTTCATGTAAATATACACAGTGATTCATAAGTCTGGAACCACCCAAATATTTTCTAGACATTTAACAGCACATGAATGTAACCATGTACAATATACATTGGACCAAGTACTGCACCTCTGACACATGTTACCCCACCCATCCGCCATCTTGGAATCCGCCTTATTGGATTCAACTTCAATTTTTCAAACGGCAATAGGGTCATGTGACCACTAAAAGTTATGTGACATTTTCTCAGAAAAACAGTGCTACCATTAGTTTTTACATAGGTCCGATCAAAAAGTTTCGAGGCTGGGCCGATGTACAACAAAGTATTTACGTTACTTAAGTCTGGCTATGATCTTCCTCAAAGTAGTCTCCTTGGGCAGCGATACACCGATGCCAGCGTTTTTGCCACTGTTAGAACGCTCCCTGGAAGTCTTGTTCGCGAATCGTGTCAAGCACCGTCTGCGATTCGCGCTGGATCTCGTCCACGGTTTCAAAACGGCGACCCTTGAGCTTCCGCTTCATCTTTGGGAACAGAAAGAAGTTGCAGGGGGCCAAATCCGGCGAGTAAGGCGGGTGAGGAAGGCTACAAAACTGGTGTATTGCTAACGCTCTGTGATCTGCGACATTGTCGTGATGGAGCAGGAAATCGCTCCTGCGCCACATTTCAGGTCGTTTGCGGCGAATGTCCTCCCTAAGACACCGCAGAACATCGTAGTAAAAAAAGGCGGTGACGGTCTGGCCATGGGGGACGAATTCACGGTGCACAACCCCACGAATGTCAAAGAACACGATGAGCATGCTTTTGGTTGAGCTCCGTACCTGTAGGGCCTTCTTCGGTCGTGGAGATGCCGGGCTCTTCTACTTCGACGACTGTTTGGTATCCCGGTCGTAACCGTAGTTCCAAATCTCGTCCCTACTGATGACCCGCAACAAGAACATTTATTCATTCCCCACCTGCTGACGAAGATCTTGACAGAGTTTGACACGGAGCGCCTTCTGTTCGGAGTTCAGAATCTTTGGTCCCAAACTTTGCAGCAATGTGGTGCATGCTCAAAACCGACGTCAGAATTTCTTGCACTGTTCCGCATGACACATTGATGATGGTAGCAATGTCTTGAAAGGTTCTCCGACAATCCTCATGCACCAGTTCCCTAATTTTGTCCACATTTTCGGGGTTTTGCTCGTGGACGGTCGCCCTGTCCTCTCGTCGTCTTCCAGTGCCGTTCTGCCGCTCTTGAAGCGCGAGTGCCACTCAGAACACCTCGCACGACTCATTGCTTTATTGCCATACGCCTGCTGGAACATTTCATGAGTCTCCGTTCCCGATTTGCCGAGTTTGACGCAGAATTTGATGTGCGCTCGTTGCTCTAGTTTGCAGCCCATACCGAATCGCAGCTGGGTTCTGCACGTGGCCACCAAATATCGTGTGGCACAGCTTCCGATGTTCACAGAACGACGCCACTCGGCACAATGACTTATGAAGGTCACTGCCCTCGACCGCCGCTCGCGCATCCACTTACTGCCATCTGTTGGCGCGCTACGTACCTAGTCTCGGAACTTTTCGATCGCACTACTAATCTTTATTAGTGTTCGAGTTATTGCATGTTATTAATCGATGTTTGGCGTTTTTCTTGCATGTTACGCATGAATGTTTCGACTTTGTTTTGCAGTGAAATGTGATGGAATTGACCAAAGAGGAGAGTATTGATATAATCCTGCATTATAGTGGACGGAGTTCAAGGGAGGTTGCAGCTGCCTTCAACTACAGACATCCAGAAAGACGGCCAATCACGCATAGTGCAGTGGTGAAGCTAATCCAAAAATTTAGGCAAACTGGTCGGGGTATTTGAGAAGCCAACAAGCGGTCGGCTCAAAACAACAACAAATGAGGAGTCAACAACCATAATTTTGGCGGCGCTTGCCAATAGCCCAAAGAAATTTGCATCAGAGATTCTCTTCAGTGATGAGGCCAATTTCTATCTCAATAGAGAGTTTAATCGCCATAATACCCGGTACTGGCCGGACACCAATCCACATTGGGTGAAGCTATTTAAAATGCAAGGTGCACAACAAGTTATGGTGTGGTGTGGAATATGGAAAACGCGCATTGTCAGTCCACGGTTTATTGACTGCAATATGACTGGCGCCAGGTACCTCCACATGCTGCAAGAGTCCATCCTCCCAATGTTGTTAGATGAGGATGGTGATTTCCCTTGCTTCTTCCAACAGGATGGTGATCCGCCTCTTAACGCTGCAGCTGTTCGTGCGTATCTGGATGAGCAATTCCCTAACTGTTGGATAGGGCGGCGTGGGCCTGTCACGCTCCGCCAATTCAAGTCCGTTGGTCTTCTTTCTGTGGGGTATGTGAAAGGTGTGGTGTATACGCCCAACGCCAGAGATCTGCAACATTTACAACAGTTGAAAGCGCGCATTACTGATGCGTGTGACAGAATTACACCAGACATACCGAACCGTGTTTGTATGGAATGGGAACGACGTTTGAACATGTGTGTAGCTGGACAAGGACAGCATGGTGAGCACCTATTGTAAGGTTTGCTCGTGTGTGTAACTGGACAAGGACAACATATTGAGCACCTGTTGTGAGGGTTGCCCGTGTGTGTAGCTAGATTAGGACAGCATTTTTTGTGGTTCGGTACGTACTTCAAGTGAAAATGTAACATGCAATAATTTGAAAACTAATAACGATATGCAAAAAATAATGGTACCACTGTTTTTCTGAGAAAATGTCACAACTTTGAGTGGTCACATGACCCTATTGCCATTTGAAAAATTGATGTTGAATCCAATATGGCGGATGGGTTGGGTAACATGCGTTAAAGGTGCAATACTTGGTCCAATGTATACACTGAAGAGCAATTGAATTAGAGACATGCAAATGTGGCGCTGTGGGCGGCCCTGTAAATGGAAACAACATGACGTATGCAGCGATCCGACAATATAAGGAGTGATGCGACGGGAATCAGTAAGAGTCGGACGCAGTATGGGTAAGACGAAGGATCTAAGCGCATTTGATCGTGGGGAAATTATCGGGGCCCGACGAATGGGTCGCTCCATCTCGGAAGTCGTGCAGGCACTGAGATTTTCATGAGCCACTGTGTCACGGGTGCACCGTGAGTACATCGAATCCAGTAAAACCATCCCTACAACAGCCACCAGCCGTGGACAACAGCATGTGGATGAACGGGGTCATCGTCGGCTAGCTCGCATTGTAACAGCGGATAGATGGGCCTCAGTGCAAGAAATCACTCAGCAATTTAACGCTGGTGCCAAAAACGTGTAAGCAGCCACACCATCCAGAACCATCTCCTCGCTATGGGGTACAGAAGCCATCGTCCCACGAGGGTACCGCTTCTGACCGCACATCACAGGGTGCAAAGATTAGCATGGGCGCGGGAACATCATCACTGGACCCTAGACATGTGGGAAAATGTTACCTGGACTGATGAGTCGAGATTCACGTTGGTACATGCGGATGGCAGGATACGAGTACGGTGCAAACCACATGAGGCGATGGATCCTTCTTGCCAGCAGGGTACTCATCAAGCTGGTGGGGGTGGCGTTCTTATCTGGACTCTGTTTACGTGGACTGAAATGGGACCCCTGGTACGTGTGACATCGTTCCTCACAGGTCAACGTTACCGGGATATCCTGGACGACAATTTGCTCCCGTTTGTGCGCCTTCAACATCCCACTGGGGACCACATCCAGCAACAAGACAATGCAGCTCCGAATTGTATCCGAATGGTTGGATGAACACTCCACCGACGTGACCTCGCTTCCTTGGCCAGCTAGATCACCTGACCTCAGCACATCTGTGATGCCATCGAGAGAGATGACCCCCTCCATGAAATCTTCGTGAACTGTGGGAGCTTGTTCAGGGGTCATGGATCCGTATGGCTTTCCAACGCTTCCGGTGTCTTGTCGAGTCCATGCCGAGACGAATCGCCGTCGTCATCATGGCGAAAGGTGGTGCTACACGTTAGTAGACAGGTATCTCTAATTCAATTGCTCTTCAGTGTATATTGCACACGATTACTTTAATGTGTTGTTAAATGTCTAGAAAATATTTGGGTGGTTCCAGACTTATGAATCTCCCTGTAGTTTACAGTCCTATCAAACAGGACGGCCGACCTTCTGTGTGTACTTTGTTTGCACACACACCGGCCATTGAATTAGAAACTTTTATGTAGATGAAGATAAACGTCACTTACGCAGCGTATATGTAAAATAAGTGATCACGTGCGTTGCCACATGATCCAAGCAACTATTCAAAACGGATGTTCGTCAGTAGAGTTGATCACAACGGGAAAAACAAAGGATCTTTCTGAGCTCGACAAAGGGTTTATTGTGGGGGCCAGTCTGGCTGGAGCGATGATTTTGAAAACACTAGAGCGGACTTGTTTCTCAAAAGGTGAGATATTCCGGCTCTTTAATCATTAAAAAAGGCACCCACAGTGGTTATCTAAGAGGCGTAATTGTGGCGCGACGACAATATGTCAGGAACAAGGTCCCCGTCGTCGAGAAGGCCTGCACGGAGAAATAGGACTTTCTGTGCGCAGCAATTGATTGAAGCATTCAATGAAACCGATTCTCGACCCATATCTCAGCGAACTATGCGCAAGGAACTGAACAGGATCGGTATTGGCAGTCACAGGACTATACGGAAAGCAATTATTTCTGCGAAGAACCAGAAAGTTCGTTTACAGTGATGTCAGGAACACCGTAACTGGACACTGGAAGATTGGAAAAACGTTATGTGGTCTAACGAATCACGGTACACTTTGTTCTGTATCGACTGTAAGCAGATAGTTTGGCGGGAGCCACATTCAGCAATGGACAACCTTGCCTTGTAAACACGACTCAAGGTCCTGGAGGTGATGTCAAGGTGTGGGGCAAGTTCTGTTGATACGAAACGGGTAACCTGATATTGCTGGAAGGTCGGGTGTCATCCAAGGATTATACAGATCTCATTTTTGTCCTATATACTTTTGAAGAAAATAAAAACTACTTTTCGTACTTTTTGACCTCCAGAAGAAGAAACCCAAATCTTTTGAAATTTCACTCGCTCTGCTTCAGCGATGCAGTTCTAATTAAAAAAGTGCCTTAGCGGTAAACTGATTAGGTAAAAACGTCTTGGAAAGAAGACTGGAAAAATGTTTTAAAAGCATTGTGAATTCTGATTTGCTATTATTATTGTTCAGTACATTACACACATATCACTAAGCTGTTCTCTGAGATTCAGAGGTTAGCTCCAAAAAGAAATACAAACTTCCAGATATTTTTACTTATTGTTGTCGTATCAAACTCCGCCATTTACAGCGATCTTGACATACAACTCGTGCTTCACTGATATCCATTACACGCCGTACACAAGATCTTTTATACTTCATACTCATAATCTTTTTCTCATGCAGACATTCCTGAATCTGATCCACCCATGTCTTCCTTGGTATTCCTCTGCCTTTCCTTCCTGCCACTTGGGCTGAAAATATTTTCTTAGTAAGCATTTCATCACTCATTCTTTCAACATGGCCAAACCACCGCAGCATATTGGTCTCCACCTTGCTAACAACATTTTGCTTTACATCACACAACTCCAATACATCTTCATTCCTCACACAATCAGATCGTGTCTTGCCACAAACCGCACGTAAGTAACGCATTTCTCCAGCAAACAAACGACTCCTATGTTTCTTCTGCAGTACCCAGGTTTCACTGCCATACATCAGAGTAGGAACAATTACTGTTTCATACACAGCCATGCGGGACTCTCTAGAGAACCCATCATTCCTGTGAAAACCTCCCAGAGCAGCTATGACTTTCAAAGAAGAATTCACTCGCCTACTGATTTCACCATCCAACTAGTTCTCTCTGTCAATCATGCTTCCTAAATACACAAACTCACTCACCTGGTTAATCACAGTGCCATTTATACTTACATTACATTCAGTGCTACCCATTCCTCTCTCAAACACCATAACTTTGGTTTTTCCCTTATTTATACTCAGTTTGAATTTCATGCAAACTTCGTGCATCCGAGTCAACATACTCTGCAACTCACTTTTGCTCTCTGCCAACAGGATAGTGTCATCAGCATACAGCAATCTGCACACACGGATATCACCAAGACATAAACCACTATTATCTATTTTGGCCTCACGCATGCATGCGTCCATAAATATATTAAACAGCCATGGTGACATTACACACCCTTGTCTAACTCCTGCAGCAATGGAAAACCATTTTGATAAAACACCATTCACTCGTACACAAGCTCTACTACCAGCATACATGGCTTTTACACTATTAAGTAGATTCCCAGTAACACCATATTCATTCAATACCTTCCACAAAAGTGTCCTATTCACTCGGTCGTAAGCTTTCTCTAAATCCATGAAGGCAGTAAAAACTTTCTTCCCAACAGCCAGATACTTTTCAATCATCGTGCGTAATGCAAAAATCTGGTTAGTGCAGCCTTTACCAGGCATAAAACCACTCTGAACATCCCACACTTTCTCTGATGTAAGACCCCGTACTTTTCAATAACAACCTTACCAAACACTTTCCCTGGCACACTCAGTAGGCTAATACCACGATAGTTCTTGCATTCAGTCTGATCACCTTTTCCCTTATACAAGGGAACAATGATAGCATCCTTCCAATCCCGAGGGACCATTCCTAACTCCCAGCACAACTGGCAAATTTCAGTTAACCAGTCAATTATAGAGTCACCACCATACTTCAACATCTCTGCAGTTATGCCATCAACTCCTGGAGCCTTACCATTCTGAAGAGATTTTAGAGCTTTACACACTTCTTCTCTTGAGATCCCTCCTGTGCTTTCATCCCTCATTGTGACATCATCTGCATCTGTCTCAGAATCATTTTTGCTCTCCTGATCTAATACCTCACAGAAGTATTCGCCCCATCTGTCACTTAACTCATTGTGCTCCCATATAATTTCCCCAATCTCATTCTTCACACAACTTACAACTTTGTTTCCCCTATTTTTCCTGAGTCTCATGTACTTCCAGAAGGACTTTCTATCTTTCCAAAAAGCCAGTTCATGCCTTTCCACTTTCTCTTTCATATCTTTTGCTTTACTGTGGCGAACCAGCTTGGTAGCTTCACGCTTCTTACAGCGATATTCATCCACAGAGACTCTACCTTGCAACATCCCCAAATAGGCTTCCTTCTTTTTCTTTACTGCCTCATCAATCTCACTATTCCACCAAGCATCACCTCTATTGTTACCCACTATTGTGGTGCCATAGACCTCTTTAGCAGCAGTAACAACACAGTTCTTAAAACATTCCCACTTCTTTTCTACATCCCTCTCACAAGATTTCAGATCCTTCAATCGTTCTCTGAGTAAGTCAGAATACCGCTGATGATCTTCAAGGAGCCTATCAACCTTTATTCTTTCTATCCTGGGTCTCTTCCTATTTCTTTTCCTCCAACCAACATTAAGTTTCACTCGTGACACTACCAAATAATGATCAGAACCAACATCCGCACCTCTCATCACACGGGTGTCAACAACTAAGTGTTTCAAACGCTGATCGTAAACAACAAAATCTATCACACTCTTTTGACCAAGGGTACGATTTTCCCAAGTATATGTGTGTATATACTTGTGGTTGAAAAATGTATTAGATACACACAAATCATTCTCAATGCAGAGTTCAATTAATCTTTCACCATTATCATTCACACAAGGATCATTAAACTTACCCAGAACATTGTCAGAAATTGCATTCTGCACACCTACTCTAGCATTGAAATCCCCTGCTATTATAACTTTTTCTTTAGCACCAAACTGGCTCAAAAAAGCTTTTAGCTCATTCCAGAAATCTTCTTTCTTATCAGAAGGTTCCGAGTCACAAGGAGCATACACTACAACAATTACTATTCTCTGAAGTTTCACTTTCAAACGAATCCAGAGAATTCTCTCACTTATGCAACTATAGTAAATCAAGTTTTTCTTCATCTTTTCATTTAAAATCACACCTACACCAGCCTGTCCTCTCATATTATCCAATACTCCAGACCACACACTCACCGTGCCATTCACTTCTTCTACCCCAATTTCCTTCTTTTTGGTTTCACTTACACACAGCACATCCAGTCTATACTTATTCATCTCCTCAATCACCTCACTCATCTTGCCATTTATACCTCTAGTATTCCATACACCAATCTTACATTCACTCAGCCGAAATCTTTTTCTCATACGCCATTTAGAAAGTCCAGGTCGATTCCGTGGTGGACCGTCCTTCTCAAGTGTGGTAGGTCCACCATATCCAACACTTGAGTCATTCTTAATATTTCTTTTTGTCTTTTTAATCAGGTAAGTACATCAGTGTGGGGGATTAGCCCACAGCTGAGGGTTCCAGTTGGTCATTCAACCTAAGGATTCTGGAACAAAACCCAGTGAGTTGGGGTCTTTTTGCCAATGTCACACAGAACTAGCTGGCACCTTATAATGAATTAGCTTTATTTGCTTTCCGCTAAGCTAATTATTATGAATGATTCTCTTCTTACCAGCTAGCTAATGATATACTTGCACTAAGCTTCAAAATAATGAATTCCCAAAAGGGTGTTGTTACTAGTTAATTACGAACTTAAACAAAGTCTCAACGCTGGTTATTTATATTACGTAATAAAAGCCATAAACCTAACAGCCAGACAGAGGTCTGACAAAAACTATGAATTGAGAAAGACTGAACTTACTGAAAACTTGTTTATTTCCAAGACTCTTGGTCAACTAAGGCACTCATATATCTTGTACATAATAATGAATAAACTTTCCTCTTATGGTACACACTCTCTCATAACAACACCTCGCAACGCCAACACACCAACCAACGCAACAGTCTCGATGAACGCGCCTATATACTAGCTACCACCACGTCATGACTTACACTCATTGCCAGATCTCATTCAGCGGGTGAAATAATATTTCGTTCAGTAGGAAGATAATTTACATAGTAAAATAAAATAACCAGAGATAGTAAAATCAAAAGGAAAGTGAATATAGAGTATACGTTACAACCTCTCCAAGATTCACAGAGGCCCTAGTTGCTGTTGTGTGTGCCATTGTTACCACGGAGCGCCCCGAGGAGGCAAACCCATCGCTCACTACGACCGCCCGCATTATTGTTCAGTATATTTTATAAAATTGTATTACTGATTATTTTTATATAAATCGCAGTTTTTATTAAAGGATTAAAAATGTTTAAGTCACATCCTAAAAATATGGATTTTTTTAAGTAACGCTGCCATTTCACGTGATTGCAAATGCTCTTTTTTTATTTTATTTTTATTGAAGATTTAACGACCACCGTGAGCAACTCAGTGGGCTATAAGCAATCGTCCGTCCCTAATTTAGAACCACTGGTTCCGTGGAAGGGAGAGAGAGCCAGTGCCGTAAGACAAACACAACATCCATGCCTAACTGGGATTCGAACCCGGACGCTTCGCGGGCGAATGGTCATAAGCCAGTGCTTAGACCACTGCGCCACTGGGGGCGGAGTACAAATGCGTTTAGTGTGATTATTACTTGATTCACACTAAATAGATGTAACTAATATAGTCACATTGAATAAATGTAAATAATACAGTCATATTTATTCTACAGTGTGATAGATAAGCTTTTTCCCTGAGATTCCAGGAGATATCTGTTGTGTTATTCCCAAGCAATAAGAAGAACAGTTGCTTAGTAAAAATATTCTTCGCGCGCATAAAACGCCTGTCTCTTAGACTAAATGGCTGCATGATTTCTATCTGGAGATTTTCCTCCGAGCAATGAAATAATTTTGAGGACTACCGTCTAGACAATGGATTTTTTACACTGCCGGAAAGTGAAAAAAGAACACCAATAATGAATTGGCGGACGATCATGAAATTTCCATATGTTAATAGGGTCGAGCTTACGTAGGTGTGATGTTTATTTCGGGACCAACAGGTGAGCGCTTACTCCACAGCACGGCATAATATGCAAATTATCGTCAGTGGTATTTAAAGAGTACGGCGAAGTGAATGTAATTAGTCGTCGGCGTACGGACACGTGCGAAGACCCTGAAAAAGCTGCAATGCCTGGACATGGAAGACGTGTAAGATTTCAGCAGTTATCGGACTTTGAGCGAGGTCGTCTAGTAGGACTCCGCGAGGCCGGGTGGTCGTATCATCGTATTACGGAGCGAATTGGACGGGAAGTATCGGTGGTGGTACGATGGTGGCGTAGATGGTCCGAGGAACATTCCCACACGAAAAGACGTGGAACCGGGAGTCACAGACGGACTGATGAGCGGACCGATCGACGCATAAGAAGAGCGGCGTTGTCAAGCAGAACATCCACTGCGACGCAAATCCGAGCTGCCGTTGCACCTGAGGTGACTGTGCGAACAATCCGCAACCGTCTACTGGATGCAGGACTACGTGCACGTGTGCCTCTGGCATGTGTACCTCTGAGTCCAGCCCACCGTCAGGAACGGCTGCAGTGGTGTCGCCAACGTCTGCACTGGAGAACGCAATGGCGATCTGTCGTGTTCAGCGATGAAAGCAGATTCTGCTTGGGAGCCTCCGATGGCCGTATGCGTGTTCGCAGACGCACAGGGGAGCGTCTCCACCTTTCTTGCATCCGCCAGCAACACACAGGGCCTACACCTGGTCTCCTGGTGTGGGGAGCGATCAGCTATCACTCCCATACACAACTAGTGTTTGTACCGGGTACTTTAAACAGCACCTCTTACATCAACAACATCATTCAGCCCGTTGTTGTGCCATTTGTAAGGTCGGTCCATCGTGGTGTTTTCCAGCAAGATAACGCACGCCCACACACGGCACGTGCAACGCAACATGCACTTCAGGGTGTGAGACAACTTCCATGGCCTGCACGTTCACCGGATTTGTCCCCCATTGAGCACGTGTGGGATTTTATGGGACAACGGCTTATCCGGTCTCCACGGCCAGCCACGACCATCCCCGATTTACGCGTCCAAGTTGAGGATGCTTGGAACTCAATACCCCAAACTTACATCCAACATCTGTACGACAGACTCCATGCCAGAATTGCACAGTGTGACGCAGTTCATGGCGGTTCAACCTCGTACTAACCATGTTACATGGAAATGTTATTTTTCAGTTTACCAGCAAATACAGCTGTATTTTGCCATAATGTTTTAATCACGTTATCCTCTGTATTCCGTTATTATGCTGTATAAATTTCGTTGGTATCAGACGTCTCCTTCTTGGTGTTCTTTTCTCACTTTCCGCCAGTGTATATTCCCTTTACGCCGTCCCGGTGGGCGAGTGGTCAGAGGTGTAAGTTTGTGGTTAGTGGTCTGAGCTCCGCATGAAGCATGGATTGTGCGCCTCGTCCCCAGCCCTAAATCAGGGACGGCCAATGGCATATAGCCCTTAAAGTACGAGTAGCTCACGGTGGATGTTAATCCCAGAAACAAACGTTCTCTTTACCTTTATGATCCATGCGATGTTCTATTGTGTGATCCGACGGTTTAATCTTATCCTTTTTCTTTTTTTTTTTGGTTGGAGGTTTAACGACCACCGTGAGCAACTCAATGGGCTATAAGCAGTTACCCGTCCCGAATTCACAGCTACTGGTTCCAGGGAAGGGAGAGAGCCAGGGTCGTAAGACAAACACAACATCCATGCATCACTGGATTCGAACCCTGAGCCATCTCGGACGAATGGTCAGAAGCCGTCTCATCCTTGCGATACGAATATTTCGGTTATGATTACATATGTTCAGTGTGATTATTAAAACACAGTATTCGCTATTTTTGAATATATGATCATCAAAAAAATGTCTCTACCCATCTTCTGCAACCGCCTACCTAGGAAAAGTACCTTAGCATCGCTAATCCTAGAAAAATAGTGCCTTAGCACCGCTAAGCCTAGAAAAACAGTGCCTTAGCGCCGCTAAGCCGCGATAAGACCTTTCTACACCCTTGCTATATTTGGATACATGATCATCAAAAAAATTCCTCTATACTACTTTTCTTCCCAGCTAATCACAAAAAGTGCCTTAGCGACCCTAAGCCTAGGAAAATGGTGCCTTAGCATCGCTAAGCCCCTTCTATATATCACTGCTCTGCTTCCAGTTTGAACATCAGTTTACAGAGGTATGTTTTCTTTGTATTAAAAATGCAATTGTAATTTTTATTTAAATATATTTTACTCTACATAGAATTCAATAAAATTGCAATCACACCCTACTAATGTCCTAAAATTAAGGACAACGACTAAATGCCGAATTGCCGCCCCGGTGGCGCAGTGGTCTAAGCGATGGCCTCTGATCATTCGTCCGTAAGGGGCCCGGGTTCGAATCCCGGTGAGGCATGATGTTGTGTTTGTCTTACGGCACTGGCTCTCTCCCTTCCCTGGAACCAGTGACCCTAAATTAGGGACGGGCGACTGCTTATAGCCCATTGAGTTGCTCACGGTGGTCGTTAAACCTCCAATGAAAAAAAAAATAAAAAAATAACAAATGCAGAATTTCTTACTCGCAAGTCGTTGGTTAGTGGTCAAAACATTCTGATGTTATCGAAACACGTAAGAACAAGCTATGTGAGAGTGTTTGGTCGTATGCAAATTGTCAGGAATCGAGTGAACGCTATGTACTCCCGATCGGTGATAAAAGTGAAGTGTGAATGGGTAGAAATCGCGTTTGTTTTGTAGGTATTGAAGTGTAGATCTGCATTTTCTGTTGTTATGGCGACTTGTAGTACATCTGAAAGTACTCATTGAGAATGATTTTACCCGTGGGCGAATTTTTGGTAAATTGGAAGAAGGACATACAACGAGAGACGTAGCGAAGGAGTTCAGAACTGCCCAGAACATATAGTCTCACAGATCGGAAAACAAACATCAGACTACCTTACTGACAACAGGATCTGTCTCTCTGATGCATCCATCAGTGGCATGTAGTCTACCAAAGATATTCTTAGGTAATACAGCTATCGGTGCCACAAAGTACCATTCACGAAGGACTTTATTAAGAAGGCGCATGGGACCCATAAGTCGCGCTTGGCATGACTAGAAGAAAAGAGGATTGTGGCTGAACAGAAAAAACAAAAGCAAGAAGATAAAAAGATATTAAAAAAAAATCAAGAGTTTCGAGGGAAAGGGAAAGTTTTTGAAAAGAAATTGCAGGAAGCTAAAGAGGCAATACAAAAAGAGAAACTTAGAAAAGCAAGAAACATAAGCTAAAGAAGAAGATAAATCTTACAAGTCATTAGTGGTAAAAGCTAATGAAAGGATTAAGAATGCAATGAAAATCAATGATCGGAAAGGTTTGCAAATAGCTCGAACCGTGCTAGAAGCTGCGTTCAAGAAAGTGGAAGAAAATAACTTTGCTTTGGAGAAAATAAGACACGAACAAAAGCAAATTCAAAAGAGGAAGACAACAATGTTGGACTACTTTTGTGCAAGTAAATCAACGAAACCCAAAATAACTGAAGGACTAATGAGTTCTGTTCTTCTAATTATTTTTTATTGTAATGTTTCACAGATTATTTTTAAAACCTATTTCGTAGGTGGAAGGCGTAATTACTATTTTAGCCTGTATCGCCTTTTGATCATCATCATTATCATCAGTATTGTAATATTAATACTTATCATTAGTATTTTGTTTCACTACTGTTATTTTCAAATTGGAACTTGTAATGAAATAACGAAGTAAAATAAGTACTGTACTAAAGCGAAAAAAGTTAAGGTGGTTCCACCTAAAATCCCTGCCTTATATTTCCAATGGTAAAACTTCTTTACAAATTTCCTTCGCAATTAATGTATTCCCAAAGATGAAAATTTGCACATCGATAAAACTAACTTTAATTTATAGCATGGGATACTTAATACTTGCTAAAACATAACCATAATTAAGCAATCCAACATTTGTTTGTCCACAGACGTCATGAATGTACAGGTAGCGCCATCTATTAACTTTTAACTGGTCTGAACATAATTCAAAGAAAAATGATTGATTTTAATATTATTATGGTTATGTTTTAGCAAGTATTAAGTATACCATGCTATAACTTAAAGTTCGTTTTATCGATTTGCAAAAATGTTCATCCTTGGGAAAATATTAATTGCGAAGAAAATATGCAAAAAAGTTTTACCATTGGAAACATAAGACAGGACTGAGGTCAGAACGAATGACGTGTATGTTTGAGATAAGAACTGAATGATATATATAATGTTTTGAGAAGCAGCAGTGTGTTGTGTTGTTGGTGGAAATTAAGAGTCCTCCATACCCCGTATTGTTTCAATTCCTCCGAATGCGAAATTGAAACAAATATAGCAAAGATGGAAAAATCAATATATCATATCACTCGTATGTGTTCCCAATTTTTTATATTTCGAGAGAAAATATTAAACTATTTTTCTGCTTTCTTTTTAACCTAGTAGATACCAATATTAGAACTTTTTAAAAATAATTGTAAATCTGCCCATTATTTTGAACTTTTGGGATGATAAATAAAATATTACTCCGCAAAGTAACGCTAATATAGAAATGCAGAAAGACGGTTCAATGTTTATTCTACATGTGAAAAAAACTGGATTTCTAAATTGTTTTTTTTTATATATGTAATTTCGTTCTGCAAATGCGTGTTTTGAGCTATTTTTCACGAGGTACGGAGAACCCTTAATGCTATTTGTAAAAGAGACGTTGTTTACTTAAAGTTGTTTCTATTGAAAGGCTGCGTGTTGTGCTGATATTTATATACTGTAGTAATTGTTAAGAGTTATACCAGTTAACATTTTTTAGGTCTGACGTTTACTACTAACTAATCGGATAAGTTTAACGTTCGACCATTAAGGTGGACGTCAAGTAATTTTGCTTCCTATACTTCCAATGGAAAAACTTTTGTACACATTTCCTTCACGATTAGTGTGTTCCCAAAGATGAAAATTTCAACATCGATTAAAATAACTTTATATTATAACTTGGAATACTTAATATTTTCACATAACCATAATTATTTAAAAATCAATAACTTTTCCGTTGGTGGTGTTGAAACCAGAAAAAAGATGGCGCGACCTGTACTTTGATGACGTCAGTAGACAGGCAAATGTTGGATTACATAATTATGGTTATGTTTTAGAAAATATTAAGTATTCCAAGTTATAAAATGAAGCTATTTTAATCGATGTTCAAATTTTCATCCTTGGGAACGCATTAATTCTGAACAAAATGTGTACAGAAGTTTTTCCATTGGAAGTATAGGAAGCAAAATTACTTGACGTCCACCTGAAGTGTTCTGTTCTATTGATATGTTACTGTTCAAGGATCAGTTGACAGAGAATAAAGGAATCAATCTGCAGGTAACCTTTTCTGAAATTATTTGCGTGACTCCTGATTCATTTAAAAGTGAAGTTATTAAGGACTGATTTGTGCAGTGTTCAGTCAGCTATATTCCACGAACATTACACACTGTGAAGTGAATATATGGTGTTTTTAACATGTCCTACTTTTTCATCAAAATGTCCTAATTTTCCTACTTTTTGACACCCAAAATGTGCTGCGAGGCCTGGATTATATGAACATTGCTGCTGATCCAGTCCATCCTGCAATGTTGACTTTTTATCCAGCAGGTGACGGCTATCTCATGGAAGACAATGTCCATCGCGCAAGATGTGTTCAACAGTGGTTCAGCGAGCATGACAGCGACTTCCACCATCTTCCTGCGCCACCAAGAATACCGGGAGTGAACCCTATTGGGAATGTATGGGGCATGTTAGAAAAACAGATCCGGCAGAAAAGTTCTCTTCCGTTAAATCTGAGCCAGTAAAGAACTGTCTGGTGAACCTCAGGTATGCTGCAGACGTAGATGCACTCCAACACCTTGTGGAATCTATGCCAAACCGCATACGTGCTGTAATTTGGGCTAAAGGAGGTCCAACCCGGTACTGAATAAAAGTTTCGAATGCAGTGGCCGGTATTTGTGTAACAACCCGAATTAGGTAGTTGGAAAAGCTGCTTGTATATTTTGTGAATGGGCGTTGTTTTATTTATTACCAAGCGCATTCTTCAGGTTTACTACTTTATTAGCTGTTATAAACCTAGAAAATTCCCTTACAGTTTATAAATAGCCGTTGCTCAACAAAGGCTTGGGTACAGGTTCACGCAGTACATTATGAATAAACCAGATTACTTCAGAATAAAATGTTGGTTTACTCTTAGCTAAGATGGTAGAAATTGTATGGATTCTCTATTTGTGAAAATATGAGCACACATCAGCAAAGAGGAATCCTTCTGACAATGTTGAAGTGCATCTTGTGGATCCTTTTCTAACTAAAAGCAGAAATGTCACAACCGACAGCATGTTTACTTCCGTGAAGTTAGCTGAAAGACTGTAAAGAAAAGAGAGAATACAATTGACACTATACTAGGCACAGCTATAGTAAAAAAGAGACTGTGCTTGTGGAGCATGAAAAAGCGCAGTACAGTCAAAAGTGAGTGGGAGGCCATTAGTCTTGAACTTTCCGTAAACAGAAATGCAAAGTTTCACGACACTCTCTGCATTAATTCGGTCACACATGTCAATGAAATTAGAAGTATCATTTGGCGCACGTCCTAAATGATTCGGTTCACGTCGTAAATCTCACGCATGAACATGATATTTCTGATGAAATTAAAGAAAGTACCTGCCGAATACAATATTTCGCATGTTAAATGAGACGTACGGGCAAGAATCCAAGTCATGTGCGCGTGTTATTTTCGTGGTGTAAAATGTTCAGTGAAGGCCGGGTGGACATTAAAGACGACGAACGTCCGGGACGCCCGAACACTTCAAAGACAATATGGAAAAAATCTACGCAATTGTTAAAAATGATCGATGACTGAGTATTAGAATGATAGAAGAAATGGTAAACCTCGATTGTGACGCATATTCTATTTTAACTTTCATTTTTTATTCCTTTTCTTATGTAAATTTGAGTTTGTTCTCTTTTGCACTTTCCAAACTTAACGTGATATCTTCTCTCTCAAATGAAGTGAGGTTGGCAACACCATAAGGTCCGTACGTACGTGACGTATGAATCTGATAAGAACAAGAAAAGATATACACTATATTGACAAAAGTCACCGGACATCCCTTCAAAAGCAAACGAACGGATCCGCTGCGTTGTAAGATGTGCGGTACAGCTGCAAGCAGTATACAAACAAGCCTGCAGCTGCCCGCGATCATATCACATTGTGAAGTTGAGTGAAAATGTCGCGGCGGGAGAGAACTGACTTTGAGAAAGGAAAGTTTGTTGGGTGTTATATTAGTGTGTTGTCCATAACAGAAACCGAGAGGCTTTTAAACATACCCAAGTCAACTGTTTTGGATGTACTGAATAAGTGGAAGATACAAGGTGTGCCTGAAGCAGCAAAACGGGCAGACCAAAGAAAATCAGTGATAGAGGACGTCGAAGTCTCAGAAGAGTCGTTACAGCTAATCGACGAAGTACTGAACAAAACCTCAGTGTACAGGTAAGTAAAAATCCTGGAACCTCGGTATGCACACTTACCATTCGCAGAGAACTTCATTCCATGGATTACTGTGGTCGTACGGATGCTCATAAGGCTTTCATCTCCACTTGGAATGCCACTCGTCGTTTAGCATGATGTAAAGAACATTTATCGTGGACCTTAGATCAATGGAAACGGGTCCTATAGACTGATAAATGAAGATACACGATCCATCAGTCTGATGGCCGTGTGTGGGCATGGCGGCAGCCGGGGAATGCTATTTACCACAGTGTACTGTTTTTACGGTCAGGTTTGGAGCTGGCAGTGTACTCGTGTTGGGGTGTTGTTCGTGGTATGGTCCCGGCTCATTGGTTATCGAGGACAAACCTGTTAACCAGCACGTCTACCACGATATTCTGGACAGTTATGCCCTACCAACTCTGTGGCAATACTATTGAACCGAGCCTTGTTGGTACCAGCAGGATAATGCACTGAGCCATAAAGCAAGGACTGTTACGGCGTGGTTTGACGATAATTCCGTATCGTGTGTGGACTGGCCAGCACAGAGCCCTGATCTTAATCCCATAGAGCACTTATGGGATGAATTAGAGCGCCTCATAAGAAGTTTGGAACCAAGGCCTACTACTAAGCAACAATTAGCGTCAGCACTATGTACTGAATGGAAGCGCATACTTATCGTTGTGTTCCAAAACCTTGTCGAAAGCATGTCTCGAAGGGTCAGTGGATGCATTGAGGCCAAAAGTGGACCGACACCGAACTAATGTATGTCAATCAATGCTATGTTGTGTTTCTCTTGTAGGTGTCCGGTGACTTTTGTCAATATAGTGTATAATTGCTACCCAGTAGCTGTGAGTACGGGGATTTTGAATGTGAATGTTTCAGTTCCTTTTGGGTACGAGACTGCTTAATTGCCTTTAAAGTATGGTTGAAGGCTACGTATGCTACTTTAATGAAAATGTTGTGTTTCGTAGTTAAGTCTTATGGTGGATGCTAACTCGAGTTCCAGTGTTGTGTTTGATAATTAATTGTCATTGGGGATATTAACCCACGTTTAGTTGTTCTCACCACATGATGAAGTAGCCTATTGATAACAATAAAGGATGAGTTGTAAATAAAAACCTCTTGAACTTTATTTGAGTGACTCGCATTTTACTGTAGGCGAAATTTTGATGTATGTAGTGTTTTTAGTAAGTCAGCTACACGATAGACTGTTAGGCAAATTTTACTCGAAAATCCGAACGTGACAAGGGATTGTGCCAAGAGGGTTACAAAGGCTCTCATGCCTAAACAAAAAGAAATTCGTAAGCAAATTTGTGCTGACATTCAGGGACAAACTCCAACCTTTTAGAAAGTGTTATCGCTCGTAAGTAAACCTGGATCTTCCAATACGATCCTGAAACGAAAAAAAGAAAACGGTCGATGCATTGGAAAACACCAGTGTCATGAAAAAAGCACGACAAAGCAAGTCCAAGCTCAAGGCCATGTTAATTGTTTTCTTTGACATTGAGGGTGTAATTTGACATTGGGTGGGGCAAAATTTAAGTTTACAACTTTTCTAACTCAACAAAATATGCAATAGGTGTCACGTACAATATGGGAAAGAAATTTACTGTAAGATCTGCATCCAATGCATGTCTTTCACAATACAGAGGATGTAGTGATTATAAATGTGTTAAACCCAGTACAGTACCACAAAACGCAAGAGCCGTTAGTGCTGCTATACATCAAGATGCCAGAATGAAACAATGGGCAGATGTGATATTCGTAAGAAACTGAGCTATAGAAAACGTGCAGCTAAGACGCACTAATTTCAATGGAAAAGGTACGATTCACGAAAATTACTCACGCAAATGTTTTTTTCTTTTTTTTTACTGAATGTACGCATGTATTTCTACAATTCCGTTTTATATTTTCTAAGGAGTTTGTACTATAACGATAAATAGTTTTGATGTCGCAAGTTCATATTATTTAGTACTATGATAGTTTTTACCATGTGAAATATATTAATATGGATTTTTTTTAATTTTTGTACCAATATTAAAATTTTTCTTACATAATTAGAGATCCCAGATACATTGGAAAAAAATACGGGACACTTACGACTGAGGGTGAAAGTTTAGTATGCGCATCCATCACATATGCCAGTCTTACAAAATTATTCTAACTATTCTTATTGATCAGTCAGTCTTGCTCACTCTTGCAATACTTTTCTGAAGAATGAATTTCACTCAACAATTGTTTGTTTCTAAGAATCGTGTCATGAAAAGCTACATAATCCTCACTGAAGAATGATTTTACAGTTTTCACAGACAATTTGTTTTTCTCATCAGTCCACGGTGCCTTCATGCGAGAAAATAATCTTTCGACACGCGCATTTGTTCCAGGGATACACATAACGAACTCAACTACTTTCTTTAAATTCGATAGTTCTCCTTCAACATTTTTTAAGAGATCCACCCAGACTCCATCTAACTTTTTAGATTTCAACATGTTCTTCGCTTCACTATCTTGTTTGGACTTCAGAGCTGTTTTCACTACCATTACTTCATCAAACAAATTAGATTCAACAATGTTTGATATGGCAGCGGCCTGATTAATAGTTTGGACTGTTTGAAAAAAATTTCTCAAGATAATGCTGTTTTTAGTTTCACCCAAGACATACTGTCTAATTTCAGCATTATACTGTGACCATTCTTTTATATATGACACAGATGTGTTGTAGAAATCAATTTTATGAGATTGGATTACTGACTGCATCCACCAGGTGTCGAGGTCACGTGTCCTCCTATCCCCCGATATCAATCTGCCACGGCTGTGCTTGCCTACGTAATGAGAGCATTGACCACAGAGTTGGAAGTGGGAGATAACACTCAGCTTGGGGGAAGCTTGGCACGCAGGTTAAAAAATATCTTTGTAAAAGAATAGAAATTGTAACTCATCGATTTTGTTTTGCAGTCTTGAACTCTAAAATACAGGACAGAAAGCTGTCCAGAAGAGTTTTCTCGGGACAACGGGACGCATTAGCCAAAAACGGGACGTCTGAGATCCCTATACATAATGAATTTCTATATTCTTATTCTCCAAAATTTAGATAATTGTTACTCGAACAATAAACTTCGTTGAAATACGTATATTCTAGGGTAGTATTCTGAGAGAAAATGAATTTTTCTTTTGTCCATTATAGCAGTTCTACTTAAGATAAAAGTCACTCTGACCTTGTGTTTAGAAATATACAATCCCTTTTCCTCTAAGCAGAACTTTGTATACGCACTGAGAAAAACGTTTTCTTGAATCAACAAATTTTTTTCGATATACAGTCAACAAAATTTTTTGTTGAATTTGCAAAATTATTTTGTTGAAAATTATTGTTGATTTAACAAAATTTATTGTTGATCACGACAAAACGTTTTGTTCATTTAACAAAATGATTAGGTCGAATTTTGGGAATTTGATCGAACAAAACATATTGTTATCATGACAAAATGTTTTGTTGCAGCAACAAAACATTTTGTCATGATAACAATATGTTTTGTTCCATCAAACAAATTCCCCAAAATCGAACTAATCATTTTGTTAAATGAACAAAACGTTTTGTCGTGATCAACAATAAATTTTGTTAAATCAACAATAATTTTTAACAAAATAATTTTGCAAATTCAACAAAAAATTTTGTTGACTGTATATCGACAAAAAAGTTTTTTGAATTAACAAAACGTTTTTCTCAGTGTGATGCGCATTAATTACAAATACGTACACTCCTTATTAAACACGCAAGTAGTACAATTTGCATAGTCAATAAAAATAGAAACACAGATTTGTATGTACAGGAAAAATACAGAATACACAACTTTTTGTGAAAATTGCAACACCATAAAAGACTGCTGGTATTAGCTTGAAACTTACAGGATATGTACAACAAGTTAGGACATGCAAATGATTTAAATGTAAGTGAAAATGCGCATGCGGTTTCGGAGCAGCGCCCTCTGAACTGTCCGGTCTTGGGTATAAAGAGCTGGCCCAAACGAGACGTTGCAATCAGTGAAAAACCGACACTGAGTTGAAAGGGTGTTTCTTCTGTCTCACTATGCCTCGTCGCCGAAGAAGATTGCATTATAAACACGTGACGGACTTTGAGGGTGGAAGGATTGTTGGGATGAGAGAAGCTGGATACCGCAAAATTGCCACTCTCACAGGATGAAACGCCAGTACAGTGAGGCGAACATGACGTCAGTTGACAGATGAGGCTCTGACGCACAGAGATCCGGGGAATTGACAGCAAAATCGCCCGACAGCACGGGATGACAGATATATCTACCGCATGGAAGTGACCGATCGCACAGCGACATCCACGGTGTTAGCGCAGCAGTGGAGCACTGTCATAGGTTAGGCTTTGTTCTCCAGCATAGTTCGACGTCGTCTGCTTAACACAGAACTAGTTGATAGCAGACCATTGATGCGCATTCCTTTGATCATCAACCACAGGCGCATCAGGCTGCAATGGAGTCTCGAACAGAGACATTGGCGCGCTGATTGGTAACAGGTCGTGTTTTCTGACGAGTCACGATTCAATTTCATGCACCAGGATGGTCGCATATGTGTTCGAAGACATCGTGGTGAACGGCACCTTACCACATGCATTTTGCGGCATCATACCGGCCCAACGCCAAGCTTCATGGTTTGGGGCGTTATTGGGTTCAATTCGAGATTTCGCCTGATGCGAATTGAAAAAATCCTCAACAGTCAGCAATACATCAGGGATGTTTTAGAAGCAGAGGTGATACCCTTCCTTTAGAGTTGTCCTGGCGCTATTTTCCAGCAGAACAATGCTTGTCCACATGTGACCCGTAATGTTCAAGTGCTCTTCCATGCACGGCAGATACCACTTCTTCCCTGGCCTGCACGTTCGCCGGATATGTCCCGATTGAACATGTCTGGGACACGGTAGCTAAGCGACTGGTGCGTCAAGCTTCTCCGCCAGTCACCACAAATGAGCTCTGGTCTCGCATAGAAGCTGCCTGGCAGGCTATTCTCAAGGATGATATCAAAAACGCCTTCTATTCAAAACCACGCCGTGTAGAGTCTGTTATTGTTGCTCGAGGTGACTTCATACGATACTGAGTTTTGAAGCGAAAAATCTTGTATAGCTCTACAAAAGTAATCAGTTAGTTCCTGTAACATGAAGAATTTGTGACGTAAATTCCATTTGAATAGTGCGATTCTTTCTTGGTGTTGCTATTTTCACAGACAGTACGATATTACGTACAACGCAAGGTAGAAACATGTACCATTCATAAACAGCACGAACGCGGATTAGGAATTCTATTAGAAACATTTTGGTGTTTTTTTTTTTTTTGTTTTTTTTTTTTTTGGAATATAGGTTCTTGAGATCTGTGTTAAGTAGTGTGAAAACAAAAATTTTGCAGGTGGCTCGACTCAAAACCGCATCTTTCCCAATTAAGCTACGCAGGCAAGGGCTTATCACTGGCACAGGCCGTCTTGACATGTGCGTCAGTCCTGTAGCACGTCACATATATCCCCCTTGAGGAAGGCGGGGCACGAAATCGCAGGTTTTTGGATCTGCCGCAAACCATGGTTGAAGTAACTCTCTGGAGAAGAAGGAATTCTCACTAATTCTAGACGATATGTGGAAGAAGCATCACGCATTTTTCAAAAGCGAAGAAGAAATTCCCATTAACTGCAGACGATGTGTGGAAGAATCATCACACATTTTTCAAAAGCGAAGAAAGAATTCTCAATCATTCCAGACGATGTGTGGAAGAAGCATCACACATTTTTCAAAAGCGAAGAGGAATTCTCATTCATTCCAGACAATGTGTGGAAGAAGCATCACACATTTCTCAAAAGCGAAGAAGGGATTCTCATTAATTCCAGACAATGTGCGGAAGGAACATCATACATTTTTCGAAGAACTTAGCGGCCAGTAAATCCATTTTTACTTTTGGGAGCCAATGTTAAACCCAAATTTGCCGGTGGCGAGATTGGAAACCACATCCTTCTGCTCCGGAGTCGAATGCTTTCCCAATTAGCTTCACCGACAAGTGCTTATCACTGCTACTTGCAGTCGTTGACATGCGTGTCATCTCTGCAGTTCATCACAGTATTTATCTGATATTCTATCGTTAGTTTTGTTTTTCTGGAAGTTGAATTATGATCACGAGTAACTCAAAGGGATAGAAGCAGCCGCCCGTCCCTAATTTAGGGTCATTGATACTAGGGAAGGGAGCGAGCCAGCGCCATAAGACAAAAGCAGCACCCGTGCTTCATCTGAGCATCGAATTCGTGCCCAGCTCGGACGACTAGCCAGTAACCTGCGCTTCTGACCAATTGGTCACCGGAGCGGCATTTCTATCATTAGTCTTATGCAAAAACTGACCAAAAGTACTACTTGCAAAGATAAAATTAACACAAAACCGACTGTTAATGAGGCGTTTTCTTTGAATAATTTAGAAAATCGCTTTGAATTAATAGAAAACAAATTGAACGACGGAAAGCCCTAATATTAAGATATTGGAAAAATATCTGAAAAACGATTTTTGTGATTCCACTTACGACTGATTTGCGTTCAGCTTTCTCCATGTAATGTCACCGAGAAAAGAAAATAATTTTTTCCAGAGGATGGACATTAAAGATACAAGGGAAAAAACATAATTGATGAAAATGGTATAGGAATGCAAACCAGAACTTGTTTCTTTGCCTTTTATACGTGTATTCTTCTCGCATCCCAAGGATATAGTATTCCCTTGTCTAATAAAGATTCTAGTCTAACAGTACTTGTTCATATGCTTTAACGATGTTCTCATATCCCAAGGCTGTACTCCCATGCTGTTTGAAAAAGGGGGAGCAATACTGCTGACGAGGAAACCTGATGTTTTATTTATGGAACTAGGACATTCTCCTTAGATGTAACCGCGTGCATAGTACACTTAACTCATGTTTTTAGCAATTTTTGCGGGGTCACACAGAAAGGGGGAAGCAGCAAAGCACCAGAGTGAAAATATTTGCCCTTTTGCAGGCTTCATTTGGTATCCAAAACATCGTTTTTTGTTTGAAAATTTTATTTGTGTGGGTGCGTGATTGGCAAATCAATGAATGGGACTCTTAATCGATTAAATGTATTGTGTTTCTTCCCAAACATTAATGTATTGCGACATAAAGATGGTTATTTAAAACAAAGAGCAACTGGAGCTTTTCTGAACAAAAAGTAGTTGATGGAGGCTGAAGAATATGATAGACATTGTTCAAAGTGACAACCGTTCTGGTGGCTCAAATGCTGAATCCGCAGAGCTGCGTTCTCATCGGCAGAAGGCAACTGATCGAGATCGGTGTTTCTCTATGTTGTACGACTCTGCCCTTCAAGCTTGCCAAGTGAAGATCATTTCTATAATATACCATGCTTTTCAGTTCACCCCACTGCCAAAGGCCATATAGGAGTTAATGTCCGGTGAGCGAAATGCCCATTCTGTTGTACATGTGAGACTGCATCACTCTATCTAGTGTGAAACTTTGTCGCAGCAACTGCTTGCTATACATACAGTTTAACGTAAGGAATTGTTCCATCTTGCATAAAAATGGTTGTATTAAGACATTCTTTTTGTTGCAGTGTGACGAAACAGTGCAACATGTCCCAATAACTCTGTGCAGTCTCAGGGCAGGTGTTAGCAATGATTTCCTTCGAAGAAAAATTACATGTAGGCTCAGTTCTGATTGAGCCGTCAGTCTCGAACGTAGAACTACGACTTGCAGATCGGAGAGTTGAAATGAGCTAATCGAAGATGGTTTCAAAGCGTTTATTTAATATGAAAAGTAGCTTACATAATTTTTACAAATAATGCTGGATACATTGCGAACACAAAGCAGACCGATGCACCAATTACTCAACGTGGTGCTCTGTCTTCTTGGGCTTCTTACATTAATCATCACTTGCTCTTGCATCTCGTTTTGATTTTTCTCCACTTTTGCTTGCGTTCATTCTGCGAATTCCGCGGCATTGTCGAAAATATTGACCCGTTCACACGAAGACAATTTTTTAAAATTTTACTTTAAACCACTGCGATATGTTCATTATATATTTCAATAGATCTCGTCAAGAGCTTTAAAACGATACCACGCATAGTCGGGTTGCGCTCACCGTTGTCAAGATAGACCGAGTCAAACGTGGCAGCACCCAGAGAATACTGCATCATCTCCCCCGCGCACAGGGAGTGAGGGGAGCGTTGCGCACACGATATACCGCGCAGTACGGAAATTGGACTCCATGTTGTTTACGAATATGATAACACGATTAGTGTGCAGGCACGTATTTTTAACGCTATAATGATTTCAATTTGGACCTTATAACGAAGTAAATTTCTTCGTCATTTTTGTCCACGCCGGGGATCGAACCCGGGTCCTTTCATTCCGGAATAAGTCGCTCTACCAACTGAGCTACGCGGACGTTCGTTGTCGCTGCTACCTATGTCGTGTGCGTCCTGCTGGGCAGGCACGTCACATCCCCCCCGAAAGAGGGCTGGGGGCGTGGCCCACTGGTCAGCCGGGACCATGTGTCGCAGTAGGCAGTCATCCGCTGAAGAACGTGCACTTGAGAACTCCCAGTCAATCTGGTGTGTGGAATGAAACATCACACACATTTATTTTTAGAAGCGCTGAAGCAGGGATTTTCTTATTTTTCCTCTCTCGCGGTGTGGAAAGAACACCATTGCGAGATCTTGAACGGCCGGGTCATCCGGGAAGTTCGGGCGCCATTATAACGAAGTAAATTTCTCCGTCATTTTTGGTCCACGCCGGGAATCGAACCCGAGTCCACTTATTCCGGAAGAAGTCGCTCTACCAACTGAGCTACGCGGACGTTCGTTGTCGTTGCTATCTGCCTTTATGTCGTTTGCGTCCTTCATGGCAGGCACGTCACAACCAATTTTTGTCACAGGCGTTCGGCCGTAAGTCGCCCAATACTATCCGAGGAGTTAGACGTAGTCCTACGTCAAAAACTAACCGTAATGAAGGTTGCCGTAAACCCAATCCATTTGAAAACCTTAGGTGAATGTAAAGCAATTTTCTGAGGAGCATGTAGATTCTATGTATCCAAGATACGGCAGTTTTTAGTGTCATACTTCCACTGAGACGAAAATGAGCTTCATATACTCACGGGATGTTTAACGACCAGGCCTCGTCTATCGCTACGCGTGCCAAGAAAGCAAAGAAGGCCTCCAAGCGGATGCGTACATCACCATTTTGCTACTCTTGGTTGTGGGCAAGTTTACAGGTACAGCAGAGAAACACTTTACCCAAAAAATTTAACACACAGTTGTGTAGGGAAAATCGTGCTGCCTTTAAAATGCAGTGCACTCCGTGAGGCTACATAATTACTAAGCAACTGATAATAGATTTCATTAGTAATAGTAAGTAGTTTCCTCAAGATCACATGAAGAACTCTCCATCCAATAATGACTCTCAACAGAAGTTACAGACTGACTTCATATGATGACGTGAGTTTCTCTACGTCATCACAACGACGTTTCATCAAGTAAATATAATATCGTTACTCTCCATATGTAACATAGTAAACATCTGAGGATGAACCCACTGTGTGTTCGAAAGGTCTCATGTATTTTTAACTTTTTAGTACTAAATTAATTTTTAAACATGTGTAAGTTTTAGGAGTTCATCAAGTGTTTGAATCGTGTAAAGACGGTGTGTGTTCTATTCGATCCATTATTCTTCACTATATATAATAAATAGCTGGTGCACCAAATAGGGGAAAGGATATAATATCCTGTGCCACAATAAACAAAATACATGCGACATGCTATCCACAATATCCCATCTCGCTACAGAACTTCAAAATTCGACAGACGATTGAAATTTAAAAGTTAATCAAACCTCAAGTATTCTCACCAATCGCTCCTATTGCCGGTAATTCCTCGTCATAGGGATACGGAAAAAGTGAAAATGGAGATTTTCCGTTAATATACGAAAAGAATTGCTGAAAGGTTTCTGAAAATCCAGAATTTTCCGTTAACACATCTTGAAATCGGTAATTTACCGTCAATATAAGAAAGAATTGCAGAAAGGTTTCTGAAAATTCCGAATTTTCGCTTAGTACGAAAAATCCATGAAATTCAGGTTTCTTTCCGTCATATCACGGAAAAGGTTGTATCAGAAATATGCTTCATTAATTCACGAAAGAAATAACGGAAGTTGCTCGTGAATTTCAGAAAAAATTTACAGTGTAGGAGAATGTAAATTCGCAGCAATAAGTGGTTGAAAAGCAAGAAAACATTATTCGTGCATGTTGCCGAAGGCGTGGGTATTCCATTGCAATTTTCCATATTTGAATTGGATCTTTCTTAGCGTCAAATAAGGACTTTAAAATGTCATCTTCTGAGAGCTAAATCAATTCCATCTGTAGTTCTTTAGGAGCCATAGAACGAAATCATGAGCGTAGCAGATCTCAAAACAGCCCTTATGACTTCCTAAGGCTTTTATTTTGGCCGTCAGTCGGAGAGGATTATTTCGTTGAATCTCCTTTTACTCTTTGGTACTTTAAATACGGTCCTTTAAAGATTAAAATAAAAATAATAAAAGACGAACAAAAACATATTAATAAAAATAAAAGGATTTGTTCTGCGAAATTTGGATTCACTCAAAAGGCCGCACTTAATGGCTTAGAAGGCCGTATGTGACCCTAAGGCCGCAGGTTCTCCACCCTTCATCTGGTATAACCGCTGAAAAATTCAGCGTCTTTGATTTTGCGAAATTTCTGCATAAATACGTAAAAACTAAAACCGACTTTTCTGAAATAAAATAATTTCTGAGTAAAGAAAATCTGTAAAAATACGGAAGTTAAAAAAAAAGGACACTTTTAAAAGCGGAAATTTCGTTAAAACACGTTCACTTACCGACAACTTTGGTGCACGTTATTTTCAGAAATTTTCCGTGAATTCACACCACTAATTTTTTACAGAGTGGACTGACGATTTTTTACATCAGGGACTGACGACTACTTATAGCGCTTAGAGCTGTTCGCGGTAATCGCTAGACCTCGAAACAAGGGGGAAAAAAAAAAAAAAAAAGAGAGTACTCCTCAGGCCTTCCACGAAGGAGGACTGCCTCATCTGATATTCTGAAGATGCATTCTGTACACCAACTATACACAAAATTGTAAAACAGTAATCCGATTTATTAGCGTAAAGATATAAATATACGTTTTCAAGCTTTCGCACATCAACCAGATGGCTTTTTCAAGGAAGTTATACATCAATCTGAATAAACGCTTCAACAATGATCATGATCATTTGTAGAGGATTTTTGGAAGGGAGTGTCTGACCCCAGGTCTTAAACAACCATTAGAAATAGGAAGCTAGGAGATTTGGGCTAGAGTGCCCGATAGGAAAGTGACACGGAAGCGAAGTAGAAAGGGGAGGAAGACACCCTTATTTATAACCGGGGGCCAGTACCCGGGGTCCGACGGCTTAACGTGCCCATCCGACGCACGGAGGATATTTAGTGGATCGAGCGTTCGTACCTTGCTGGGATCGAACCCGAGGTCCTTTCCGTGGCAGTCACGAACTTTGCCCACTAGGCCACCCGCGGCCCGAGGATCCAATCGGAGTGTCATTAGCGTATTTATAGATTTGTTCTTGGAAACTGTAAAAGCTAGTATTTGCGACTAAAAGGTTCTGAGGCAAGATTCCTGCGAATAAAGTAATGAATTAGATATTTAAGTTGTTGAAGAAATTCGTGCTAATAACACTAACTGTTAGAATGCTGCCGTTGCGCGATATAACATGAAAGTCAAAATTAATGATGAAAATGACTTTTATTTACACTGAAGCAAAAGTTGAAAGTCAAAATTACATCACTAGATCCTTCGTGCTGGCTCCTAGAACATCCTCGGGTGAATGCTAAAAAATATATTGTAAAATGTTTGAAAAAGAGTTCACCGTGGAACGTCACTCTTGCTCTTATACACCGCGTTCAGCTCCCGAATGACTTCAAAAACGTCATCACACTCTGGCTGATGATTGTTGTGTCTTAACTGTTATTGGGTGAGTTCTGAAATAAAGTTCGAGTTAGTGGATTATTTCGTCCTTGTTGTTCGAAATTAACGGTATCCAAGGTGGAGGTATGAATCTGGGTACTTCATAATTACAACATTTATCAGCGTTATTGATGATGTTCAAACTTTTCCGCTAGCAAAGTCGCATTTCTGTTGTTATGACTAGAAATAACTCTTGCCTCATTCCATAGAGGGATGTGGGTTCCTGGTTAACTAATCTTGCAAGTGCTGTAGAGTTTGAATGTGTTTTGACACTGTACTTGTGTTCCGCAATACGAAAGTTCAAATTCCTCATGATGAATCCAATATAAATTCGACCCATGTCAACGGTATCCAGGGCCTTTAAAGGTATTTTATAAACTCCGAATCTGCTATTACACGGGAGTGGGTCCCGATCTTTTTTAATAGTTGACATTAGGTTGTAGGTTTTAATTCCAAAATCCAAGTTGCATTTTTTACAGGAAGTTTTAAGTACATATACTTAAAAAATATATTTTTACAGGAAGTTTTAAGTATATATACTAGTTTTAAGTATATATACTTAAAACTTCCTGTAAAAAATACAACTTGGATTTTGGAATTAAAACCTACAACCTAATGTCAACTATTAAAAAAGATCGGGACCCACTCCCGTGTAATAGCAGATTCGGAGTTTATAAAATACCTTTAAAGGCCCTGGATACCGTTGACATGGGTCGAATTTATATTGGATTCACTATGAGGAATTTGAACTTTCGTATTGCGGAACACAAGTACAGTGTCAAAACACATTCAAACTCTACAGCACTTGCAAGATTAGTTAACCAAGGAACCCACATCCCTCTATGGAATGAGGCAAGAGTTATTTCTAGTCATAACAACAGAAATGCGACTTTGCTAGCGGAGAGTTAGCACATCGTCAATGACGCTGATAAATGTTGAAATGATGAAGTACCCAGATTCATACCTCCATTTTGGATACCGTTAATTTCGAACCACAAAGACGAAATAAACTACTAACTCGAACTTTATTTCAGAACTCACTCAATAATAATTAAGGCACAACAATCATTAGCCAGAGTGTGGTGACGTTTTTTAAGGTCATTCGGGAGCTGAACGCGGTGTATATAAACAAGAGTGATATTCCACGGTGGACTCCTTTTAAAATTTTTTACAAAATCTTTGTTAGCATTCACCTGAGGATGTGTTGGGAACCAGCACGAAAGATCTAGTGATGTGATTTTGACATTCAACTTTTGCTTCAGTGTAAATAAAAGTAATTTTTATCGTTAATTTTGACTTTCATGTTATATCGTGCAACGACGGCATTCTAACAGTTAGTGAATTAGATATGGGCTCCGTCCTGAGAGCTTCCGGCTCAGGGACCCAAGGGTAAAGGGGGATGCTTTCGTGATAAAATGTAGAGGGGAAATTATTATTCTTACGCCAATGAATCGGATTACTGGTGTAGCTTTACTATTTGTGTACAGGCAACATCTTTTCATGAATAGCTTTTGGGCCATTGCTTTCTTTTTGCGAGAAACTTTATTGTTCGAGCCATTTGACAAATCTATAACTTCGCGCAAGTCTCTTGCTTTGTTTTGCAATTACGTTACAACCTGTGAACAAAATGAAGTGAAAACGCGAAGAAAGCAAGCAGAGAATATTTTCTATGAGGCTTAACGACCACCGTGAGCAACTCGATGGGCTATAAGTAGTCGGCCGTCCCTAATTTAGGGTCACTGGTTCCAGGGAAGGGAGAGAACCAGTGCCGTAAGCCAAACACGACATCCCTGCCTCACAGGATTTGAACACGGACCCATCTCAGACGAATGGCCAAAAGCCAGCGTTTAGACAAATGCGCAACTGGGACGGACGGAGGGAATTGTAAGAACTGATCAGAGCATGAATCATTGCAGTCTTGCAAGAATAACTTACCTAGGTACTTAATTTATTTAAGGCCCTTCGCATTTCAAATAATATTGCCCGACGAATCTTTCGACATTTTGCACAGCATCGTCAGTCATTAAAAATACTGAAATCATTGTGAATATTATTAAACGCTGTTCCTGTAATGCACAACTTTTATTTTTTTTTGGGGGGGGGGTTAACGACCACTGTGAGCAACTCATTGGGCTATAAGCAGTCGTCTGTCCCTAATTTAGAGTCACTGGCTCCAGTAAAGTGAGAGAGCTAGTGCCGTAAGACAAACACGTCCATGCCTCACCGGGATTCGAACCCAGACCCAGCTAGGGCGAATGATCAGAAGCCATCGCTTAGCCCACTGCGCCACCGCGGCGGCAATGTTCAATTCCTTTCTAAATTACACCGTAATTTTCAGTAAGACGTAAATTCAAAAGCAGTTACAAATACAAAGAACAGCATCATACTAAACGCTATTTCTACAATATGGTACTTTCTAATTGAATGGTGCTGTACTGCTGTATACGTAAATTTATGAAGAGTAAAAATGTGCAGTGTTTTCAATATTTCAGTACCGTTCAGATTTTACCAATAAATATTGCAAGGTATTTTTCTTCGAAATATACCTTGTATTTTTCTTCGATTTTTTTTTTTTTTCGTTCCAGTCATTTCCCCGTTGCTTTTGTCATGATCCTACGACATTGCACGTATGTGCGAGCAAAAACACTGTTTTTTTTTTACTTACTTTCCTCAACAGCACAAATTACTTTTTCCTCAAGTAACGTTTTATGAGTACTAGAAAACGTACAAGTTAAATTTCGTCCTCATGCCATGGGCAATTCAACTTTTCTTCGGCGCACGCTTTTTAATGAAAACAATACTTCAAAATTCACTGATCTATGACAGGGTTATCATTAGATAACCATACATTTTACCCCACGATATTTCATGTTTACATAGTTTATAATTAAAATACTAAAATAGAAATCTTCTAACAGGGGAAAAAAAAAAAAAAAAAAAAAGACTTACCGTAAGACAAAAGTTTGAGGAAACGGGAAAAAGCACCTCTTCTACAGTTTTGTTATTTAGCTAAACGCGGTGGACAAATAAATTATTTTCTGATTGCTTTAAAATGTATCGCTATATTTTCTTGCTTGCCAATGGTGTTCCGAAAGTTTTAGGAAAGTATGTTGAATACCTCAACGGAAGGTGAGCTTCCCCGCGTAGGGCACGAGAGCTTGAAATATGGTCGACTCGCAAGTATGATCTCGACGAATTTTAAGACCGCCGCAGATTTGCGGTAACAGCGTGCTCTCTGTGCGATGCTGCAACTCCTGCACGCATGCGCTTTCTGCAAGAATGTTAACTCGGATGCATGCCTGTAAAACAAATCTCACTACGGCTCGCTATTCATCCGGCAATTCTGCCAATCAGTGACGTAGTTAGGGTTTCATTTCGGGTCACTCTCTCTGTTTTCCCACTATGATTATTTGTTTATTTCTAGCCTGCAGTTTTGGCGAAAATATGAAACTTAACATAAATGTAAATAGAGTGAGAGGTAATTAGTGCAAATTTGTGAAGTACGAAATAAATTCTCTAATTCAAATCCACTTGTCAGCGAATTTTCATACTTTTTTTTTTATTATGTATTATTGAAGGTTTAACGACCACCGTGAGCAACTCAAAGGCCTATAAGCAGTCGCCCGTCCCTAATTCAGTGCCACTGGTGCCATATGACAAACACAACATTCATGCCTCATCGGGATTCGAACCCAGCCCCGTGTCGGACGAATGGTCAGAAGCCAGCGCTTAAGCCACTGCGCCACCGGTGAGGTGAATTTTCATACAGCTGCTCTACATATTAGTGTACTTTGATAGGATTATGACTAAATTCTTTGCCTACGACAATTCGTCGCCTACGTCAGTGTGTCGCGTTCCGAACTTCTACTTTCACGCAGACAGGCGCGGACTGAGCCGCCAGGATACCGGGGGAATTACCGGTGGGCCTCCAGATTTTGGGCCGGTAGCAGTGGCGAATCCAGCGGGTGGCGACCGGGGCGATCGCCAGCCCCCCCCCCCAACGAAGTTTTTACGTTTAAAGTAGCGGAGATCATAAATGCTTAACTTTGCATATTTTGTTTTCAGTTTTCTAAAAAAAAAAATAAACAAACTTACTACGGAATTGGATTTAAAATACGCATTACATTGATTTAGCTTCAGTAAAAAAAGAAAGAGAAGGGAATAGAATAAAGAGAGAGCGAGAGAGAGAGAGAGAGAGAGAGAGCGTGTAAAAGATAAAGGGAAGACAGGGACAGCTGGGGAAACAGCATGGGGGTATTCTTTGTTAGTTCTTTGCTATTGTCATATTGTCTAGCGTCTGCAAGGTCTCGGAAACAGGGCAAGGCAGAGCTTGGTACTGAAATCAGAGTAGGTGGGAGAATCTGTGAATAATACTCTGATGTACGTTCGTATCAATATTGGGTCGTAAACAAAATTTCGTAAAAATGATAGTAGTTTGTTCTGAACTGTCATAAAAACGGAAACTTTCTAACTTTCTGTTAGCTTTTGGGAAGTTTGGTGCTATAAAATTTTCGCAGAAAAAGATTAATAATATCGTAAAAATTATAAGCTGTTTAAATTTGATAATCGTCGAGTTTTAGGAGGCACTGTTTAATTGGTTTCACATTACGTACTCATTTAAAGGAAGTTTTCAGTTCTTCAAACGAGATTAGGGGAACTTTGTTTTTCAAAGGAATAACTAAGTTCTCTTCATCTCATTTTTGTACGAGTGTGATTGTAACGCACACAGAGTACGCCCGTGTGTCTACTGTCCTTCATTGGAGTTTTCCTTTATGTACGTAAAGTAACTGATATCAGAACTGCTTTCTTTTTCCTTCTTTACGTTAATTTCCAATGGACGTAGAGTTTCGTTATTTCATCACCAATGAAAAGAAGTCGAAAAGGATTCTTTTTGTCGCCGTCGGGCACAGTAAGAACAAAAAAAAAGGGGGGGGGAGCAAAATTCTAGTTACCATGTTTTATATTTAGCGATTTTATGGCTAAACCGTGTGTTCATTGTGTTTTGGCTGAAATCAGGCGTGTATTTATTTTAATGTATGAGAATATGTCAGGTGGAGCACTAAATATTTTTTTTATTATTAAATTAACCAACTCCGAATACAAGGGCTTGGGCTTTATTTTGAAGGATTTCATTCAGACGTACGATTTCATAAAAAGCATAAAGCTCATTTCTTCGGAAAACGCGCAATCGATCACACTGAGACAATTGCGATTTTTCACCTATTGTTTGCTCTCGTTCAGGTATTTAACGATTTAACATTCCTGAAGCAAGTGAAAGTGTTTTGAAGACCTTGCAAAGGATCGCCAGGTAGGAGCGTCACCGCCAATATGTATAACATATATCTAAAAAAACCCTTCCATAATGTTTTCTTCCACCCCCCCTTATACCCGAAAAACCCTCCCCCTAGAGTAAACTTCTGGATCCGCCCCTGGCCGGTGACCCTATGCTAACTCAAGAAAAAAAAAAAAGAAAGTATATAATTATACACTTGTACTTCAATATTCCCGTAGAAGAAAACCAAGTTATACTAAAAACAGCAAATTTTGTTTTCCATTTTGCCACCTTACAAAAAAAAAAAAAAAAAAAACTACTTAGGAAATTGAACCAAACACTGTTTTTGATACCCCTTTTCCCGTTCAAATTTAAGCCACGTCCCTTTGGGCTTATACCCTCTACCTCAGTCCGCTTTTGCCAATTGCATTTGCAATTAAATAATCAATACAGTTTAATCAAATATGTTATCAATAGCCTGCGACAGAAACTCGAAATTCATTGTGCACGTTAATACATTGAGATTCACCTACTATAAAATTTTTGGGTAACAGTTTTTTTTAAACGTATATGCCTTTTCTTTCATTTTGACGTAGAATTACGTCTTTCTCAGCCGGTGGGGAGGGGGTAACATCAGGAGCACGGACGCAACGAAAACATGTCACACCTTGAACGCTTACACCAATGAGCCATTACATTATGACCACCTACCTAATAAGCTGTAGGACACCCTTTAGCCCGCACAACAGCAGTCACTCGCCGAGGCATCGATTCGATGAAGTGGCGATAGGTATCCTGGGGTATCTGGTGCCATAATGTCAACATCAGGTCCTCCAGTGCTCGGCATCAGCTCCGATATTTTCGAGTCTCAAGTTCAGTTTATAGTGCCCTCCCAGTTCTAATTTTGTGTGTTTCGTGTATTCAAAGGTCTAGTGCATCGTTTTGTTCTACTTTCCGATTCGTAAGTACGATATTTTCTTCATTGCAAGCTTTATTTACCTTCTGGTCGAGCTGGCCAGAAGAACTGCTGGGCGCTGCCATTAGTAATGACGGCTTCCGGTGGAGATGTCATGTTCGGTAGCCCTACTTCCACTCTTGCTGTATCCGGCGACGCTGCTGCTGGCGCCGCTACGCTGACTTCTCCGCAGGGCGCTGTTCACCTGCCCTCTTCCGGTGCGTCATTCGGCACCTCTTTTCCTGCTGCTGCCCAGTCAGACAGCTCCTCTGATTCAGCTTCTACTGCGACTTTTACTGATGCACTGCATACTCATGATGACGTCACTCGTCCACCTTCCACAGCAGCTCGATTGCCATCGTCTTATTCTGCTGCAGTGACCTCTGCATCTGATCGCCCATCCTCGATTGTGTTACAGCAAGTCGATGCTTTGAGACCTCATGTTCGTCGCACCGGCAACTCTATTCATCTTCATATTCCGGCGTCATCTGTTCAAGCTGAAAAGTTCTCCTCGCATATGGCTTTAGGAGTTTTTTTTAAAGCCCTTCCCGATACCAAGTTGAAAGTTTATGCTACGGCAGTTAAGAAGCTTTTATCTCCGTCTGCTATTACTCATCTCTATCGTCGGGCTCGGACTATTGTTGTTTATCTTTCTCAACCTGACTATGTGACCTCTCTTTAGCAGAAAGATATTACTATTAATAATAACCTCTTGATGCCCAAACCTGTGATACAGCGCCCGGTTAACGTTTCGTTTTACCCGGTGCCACCTGAAGTCACAAATGTCATGCTGCTTTCAGTTATCTCATCTCTTGGTCGCGTTGCCGGGGACGTCGTAACCTACTCGGCAGCGCCCAACGACTTTGAGGATCGCCATATTTATGGTGCTTGTCGCATGGTGCCTGTCATTTTTTCTTCTCAGGACGATATTGCAACGTTACCTACACAACTTACTGTCCATTGTCACGGTCAACGGAGACACATCGATCTCTTAACTGAGTTCCACTGCAGTAAGTGTAAAGGCCTAGGGCATTTTTATAAAGAGTGTCCTGGACCTTCCTCTTCTTCTTTTTTTTTTTTTTTTTTTTGATTGGAGGTTTAACGACCACCGTGAGCAACTCAATGGGCTATAAGCAGTCGCCCGTCCCTAATTTAGGGTCACTGGTTCCAGGGAAGGGAGAGAGCCAGTGCCGTAAGACAAACACAACATCCATGCCTGACCGGGATTCGAACCCGGGCCCCTTACGGACGAATGATCAGAGGCCAACGCCTTAGACCACTGCGCCACCGAGGCGGCCCTCTTCTTCTGGACCCTCTTCTGGTTTGTTGTCTACATCAGTGCCTGTTGATACGCCCCCGTCTGATTCTCGTGCAGAGCCTGACATGCGTGCTCCTGATTTTACTGAAGCTCACTTTCCTCCTCTCTTTGGTTCTTCAACTTCACGTGCACCGTTTTCACCTCCTTGCTCGATTTCTGAGCAGGACGCTTCTGCTCATGTGGTGCTTTCTACTTCTCCTGGTGAGACTCCTTCTAAGGAGGTGGCCATGGTTACCACTGATTCATCGGCAACAGATCTTGATGATTACCGCAATGCTTTAACAACTGTTCCGAACACTCCTGGACTGTTTCATCTTCCTATTACTCCTACTGCAGATCCCACCAGTGTGGATGACTTGGCCATTCCTGGTGAGATTGTTGTTGATTCCAGTGGCCGATACGCAAAACGCACCGTTTTCAAAGCTCCTAGCGCTCCAGCTATACGTGGACGTCCACGAGTGTTTCGCTCTCGCTCATCTTCTAGCACTCGTTCTCCTCCAGCGTCCCCCAGGGAGTGTAGCCTTACGGAAAATCCAGAAGAACTCGCAGAGGTTGCGCTCCAAGCGCAATTTGAACAGTTTTGTCAAGATACCGTTGTGCTCACTCGACCCTTTACCCATAGACAACTGTTTCGCCTATTTTCGCTCTTCCGGGATCCATCGTTTGATATGGCCTCTTACCTTTCTCACTCCACTTTTTCTCCGGATGTTTGTCGTCGGCTGACGTGTATAAGAGCTGACTTTGAGGCTCTTTGCAAGACTGACTGTACGTTCCTTTCTTGTTATCGACGGCTCTGTGAAATGGAAGACACCGCTCAACTTTCTGCTTCATTTCTTCGTCATTCCCCTGCTGATGAGTAGGACTTTTCCTGACTTATTCCTTGCTCCTGGACTAGTCCTGTGTTTTATAGCTTATCTGAACTTTCCTTTCCTTCCTTATCGGACTTTATAGTATGTCTTTTTTGTATGTCATTTATCCCGGATTGTCTCCGGGCTATTTTTGTACGTATGTCATTTTCTGTTCTATATCTGCATCAGTGGTTTTATCTTGTTACATGCATTCATCTGTAGATATTGTCATTTATTGTTCTTTATGTTTTCATCGCCCGAGGTGCGCTTGTATCTTCATTTTCTAAATAAAATTGTTGAACTCCTCCAGTTCCCGTACATTTCGGGGTGGTGGTGATTTAGCGCGAACCCGCCTTTCCAAGTCGAACCACAAATGTTCGATTGGGTTCATGTCAGGTGAATTTGGAGGCCAGGGCATTAACAGAAAGTCACCACCATGTTTCTCGAACCACTCCTTGACGATTCTGGCAGTGTAGCATGGCGCATTATACTGTTTGTAATGGCCAGCAACAGCAGGGAACACGGTTGCCGTGAATGGATGAACTTGGTCCGCAACGATGTTTAGATACGTGACAGCTGTCAGGGATTGTGCTATTGGGATAATATAACCTAAAGTGTCACAAGAAAACATCGCCCACAGCATGACACCGCCGCCGCCGGCCTGTTTCCGCCTAAGAGTGAATCCAGGTGCCATAGCCTTCGTTGATAATCGGCGTATCCGCGCTTGGCTGTGTACGTGATGCACCAGAAATCTTGATTCGTCAGACCAGGCCACTTTCTTCCAATGATCCGCGGTCCATTCTCAATGATCTTGGGCCCACTTCATGAGTTGTTGGCGATGACGTGCAGTGAGCATTGGGAACCAGCTGGGTTTTTGGCTACGCAGGTCCGTGCGCAGAAGGCTGCGATGAACTGTGTGTTGTGACACTTTGTCCTGATCACCACTGTTGTAGCTGCGGATGATATATCGCACTGTGGCCCCGCGGTCGCTGTGAACAATGCGCGACAGTCTCCGCTCCCCTCTGGCATTAATGAGCTGCGGACGACAGTTCGTCGTTTGGCCATCTGTGCACCACTTTTGATACGTACTCACTACAGTGGCACGTGAACAACCCACAATCCGCGCCGTTTCCGAGATCGTAGTTCCTAGGCACCGCGCCATAACAATTTGTCCTTTATCAAACTCCGATAAATGGGCAGCTTTTCCCATTCTGATTCCGAACGCTCTACTAACCGAAAGCCAGTCCTGGGGTTGTATATATACTGTTCTGTGAACTTCACCAGCGCCACCGTTCGGCCTCCAGGAGTGCTAATTTCTCTAAGCTGTGGGTGGTCATAATGTAATGGCTCATCGGTGCATATCTTCGAAACTAATAATCGTAGAGTAATAAATAATACATCATTAGATAGTTTATAGAGTCTCATTTATAACAAAACAAATTTCAACCCTCCATCCCTTAACCCATCGATACAGCAGCGTTAGAAAGTTAAGCTAAATTTCGCGTGAGTTTGTTTCGCCACACGTCGTTTTAAGGTTGATAACTAGTGAATAGATAATGATAACAATGACCTCAGCCCCGCATTCCGTAGCTGACGGTCAAAGCTAACGGTCGTATGTGACAAACCGAAATAAAGTGGATTTAAAATTTATTTAATTTTTAGATAAAAAAATGGTGTCGAAAATTTAGAAATGCCGCGAAAATCCAGGGAAAATTGCTTCAAGAACTGACGAAAGTTGAAGAAACAGAGGAGAACGAGAGGAATACGAAAAGGCCTGCTAAGTCATCAACCAAAAGGTCACGGGAATGCAGGGAGTGTCAAAAGCCCGCGCGACAGGATGCGTTTCACCGGAGCTCGACAACCTTCCACTTCAACTGCGCAAATTGAGCCTGAACAGTAAGAACAGCTGGAGATTGATGCCATCGATCCAAATTTTCAAATTTGCCGCCCCGGTGGCGCAGTGGTCTAAGCGATGGCCTTTGATCATTCGTCCAAAAGGGGTCCGGGTTCGAATCCCGGTGAGGCATGGATGTTGTGTTTGTCTTATGGCACTGGCTCTCTCCCTTCCCTGGAACCAGTGACCCTAAATTAGGGACGGGCGACTGCTTATAGCCCATTGAGTTGCTCACGGTGGTCGTTAAACCTCCTGCCGCCCCGGTGGCGCAGTGGTCTAAGGCGTTGGCCTCTGATCATTCGTCCGTAAGGGTCCGGGTTCGAATCCCGGTCAGGCATGGATGTTGTGTTTTTCTTACGGCACTGGCTCTCTCCCTTCCCTGGAACCAGTGACCCTAAATTAGGGACGGGCGACTACTTATAGCCCATTGAGTTGCTCACGGTGGTCGTTAAACCTCCAATTTAAAAAAAATAAATAAAATAAACCTCCAATCAAAAAAAAAAAAAAATTTCACACCGAGCATGGAATACCAATCGCCAGTCTTCAAAACTTCGCTGGATAATTAATGTATTACGTCTCAAACCGTTAAACCGCCAATGCATTCTGAATCTAGACAAGAACAAGAGCAACAACAAGAAGAGTACATTAGGCGCGAGACGTATCGCAAAATTTATAACAAGGCAACTAAGGAGTTTGAAAAATTGTTTCTGCAGAACGATTTCTTCAGAAACAATTTCAGCAATAACTACTGACAACTATGATACTACGCCTTCTACTTCTACTAACATTAATTTATAATCAGCATAAGTTACTATGAATTGTATATAGTATAAGTTGCTTTTAAGTAAATATTGATTTACGAAAGAAATGTTTTAATTTAAATTAAAACATTTCTTTCGTTTTATTTCTTAAAAATTTTATGTCGGCAAAACATCGAAGGGCACAGTAGCAACTGTGCCGCAGCCTACAGCGTAGGATTACGTCAGCTGTCCTTCGCTTAACACTTTAAGGACGTAGAACTAGTGAGCTAGTGCCATGAAATAGAGACAGTTGACCTAATCTTATGGTGTAGGTTGCGGCACAGTTGCTACTGTGCCTCTTTGATATTTTTTTCTTACGAGATATGCATCTGATTTACTATTTTTTGAGCCTTACAGTTACGCGAATTCTGGAACTGCAGTTCCGGAAAATCTGTTTCAGCTACAACAGAAAGACCTTTTCCATTTTTTTTATTGGGGGTTTAAATTATCTACTGGACTTGGTTGACGGATACATTGACATATACAGGCAGACATATATAGTGTAGACAATTTGTCTTTCGACGTCAGCAATGTACATTGTGAACGTTGAATACAGTATGCCGGGTGAACAAGGAATACAGCGAATAAACCCTCGAAAAACAAACACAACATCCATGCCTTACCGGGATTCGAACTCAGACCCCTTCGTTGGGCGAATGATCAAAAGCCATCGCTTAGATCACTGCGCCACCGGGGCGGCAAAACCTACAAGAAATACTGCCAAAGCACCCCTCTTAGAAAGGACGTGAGGATAATTAGTGAGTAATGGATTGTAATTTTTTTTTTTTGATTGGAGGTTTAACGACCACCGTGAGCAACTCAACGGGCTATAAGCAGTCGCCCGTCCCTAATTTAGGGTCACTGGTTCCAGGGAAGGGAGAGAGCCAGTGCCGTAAGACAAACACAACATCCATGCCAGACCGGGATTCGAACCCGGACCCCTTACGGACGAATGATCAGAGGCCAACGCCTTAGACCACTGCGCCACCGGGGCGGCCAGCGGGATTCAAACCTGGATCCATACGGGACGAATGGTCAGAAGCCATCGCTTAGACCACTGCGCCACCGGGGCGGCCATTTCCCATTTGAAAGTAATTAAATAAAAATTAATTTTCGCATTCTTTAATTTCTCGCACTTTATAAATTTGATCTGAAATTCTTGCCCTTTTGGATATTTTCAGTTTTTTCAAGAGATTTTTTTAGTAATTCTTTAATAAGTGAAAGGTACCCATACACCACAAAACGTTTCAGACATGTATCAATAATGTTACAATCTCTAATTTTCGTTACACTTTCAGAGATATCTTACAATTACGTTTCAGCAACATCTATTTTGGAACATAGCTCTTTGTACATTACGGTTACGTTAAAAATAGCATTCACCGATGATACTACTGTTTCATACTTTCCATTGTACATTATTTCTACCTTGATGTTACATTCGGCGATATTTAAGATTTTTGGTTTGGCAACGGCGTGGATGCGCATGCGCATTTATGCAATTTCAGAACCGAAGCACTCTCGTAGTCGTATTTCCATGTGCTACTGGGATATTCTTTGGTGATACTGTCGTACTCGAGTTAGCTAACTAGTTGCTTTAATATTTCATCCTTTTTTTTTTTGTGATCCAAGATCATCTGAAAGTAAGTAATTGTTTTGATTATTATAATTTTTAAATTTTAAAAAGCATTTTATAAAATCCAAGTGATGGCTGTGTTGTTGTATTGTTGTTGTATTAGTATACTATACCAGCATGTTTTTTTTACTTGAATCTGAGAAATTTCATATTGATAGGTATTTAGAGAAATGACGAATTTGATTTTCTTTCATTTTTCCGCTGAAATATAGTCTATTCCACTTGTATAATAGAAATTCGACACCCTTATTTGGGACCGATTTTTTTTCTTTTGTTATCAATATATAACGCCGCCATTGTTCCCAATGGACAGCGGACTGCGTTGAAAATGTGAAAACGTAAACAACTCGTAATACGACTGTTGTTGCTTTTGAAACAGCTGTCGAGTGTAATATTTTTTATTGTGATTTTACAAAGTTTATTAAAACTATAATGCTCAACATAGTAAATACGTAACAGTAACATGATGATGTCACAAATATCTTTCAAATAGGTAACAGTAATGTAACGAAGTTACAAATATCTTTCAAATACGTAACAGTAAAATAAAGTTGGTATGTTGAAGTTACAAAGTTTTTCACTGTAACGTATCGGTTATGTTTCAGAGTTATGTAACGATTGAGGACATTTTGACGTAACCGTAAGGTTTCTGAAACATTACTGTTACATTGCGCAACGTATCTGAAAAGTCTCAATGTTTCAGTGCTACGTACTTGTAACATATACGAAATATTATGCGCTGTGTGGGATAAGTCTTGAAAAAGAAATTAAATATTGGAGCATTTGGATTTCCGTTCTAACTAAAAAGCGATGAAACTACACTCATTGTCTTAAAAATCCGCGCACCAAGAAAAAAACAACCGTGCGATTAACGCGAAACTCGGCAAATAGCTACTGGGAGGGCAGACATGCAAATGATTAAAGTTTCGTGCGATTGTGTATGTCCGCTCGTTCAAGACAGGCGCTGCAATCACAACCCGTGGGGCTTATAAGGCGCCGCGCAGGGGACTCCACATGCGTGCCGAAGTGCACGGTAAAAGTCATATAAGATCCCTGAGCGATAGACATGCTGAGGAGCCGCAGTATATGTGCGTACAGGCAACTGACGGAGTTTGAACGAGGCCGTATCGTTGGGATGAGAGAGGCAGGGTGGCCGGCGCGCCGATTCAGTCCGGTCGGACAGTACGGTGCGATCGTGTTGGGAGCAACGGACACGGCAAGGCACACAAACACGGTGGACTGGCTCTGAACGAACCAGACACACCACCAGCAGAGAGGACCGTGGGTTTGTGAGAGCGGCACGCACAGATGCAACGACGTCCTTGTCTAATATCCAGAGACATGTGGCGGCTGTACAAGGAACTCCTGTGTCCGCCAGAACCATTTCGAGACGCCTGGCAGAGGCGAATCTGCACTGTCGACGGCCCTTGCGTTTTCTGCCATTAACACCTGACAATCGTCGGCGTCGATTGCAGTGCTGCCATCAGCGAGTAACGAGGAATGCTACGGACTTGCGACGTATAGTATTCAGCGACGAATCCCGCGTCTGTATGGGAATAAACGACCACCGTGTCAGAGTGTGGAGGACCGCAGGAGAGCCGCTACAATCCCAACCTTACTGTACAGCGGCACAAGCCCGGAACTGCTGGCGTGATGGTCTGGAGAATCATCGCCTATGACAGCCGCACTCCCTCGCAGTGATCCGAGGAACGTTGACAACCCAGCGCTACGTACAGGAGATCCTGCGGTCCCATGTGCTGCCTTTCCTGGCAGGGCGACTCGGAGCCATTTTCCAACAAGTAACACTCGTCCGCACACGGCTCAGGTTTCTCAGGACTGTCTGCGTCACGCTTCGACGCTTACATGGCCTGACAGATTGCCTTATTTCTCGCCCATTGAGCATGTGCGGGACCAGATGAGACGCCAGCTTTCCCCGCGTTCGTGATTTAGAGTGTCAGTTGCAAGTGTGGGCCAATCTGTCCCAGGATAACATACGGCGTCTCTTTGACTCCATGCCGGACCGTATCATCGCATTGTTCAGCGTTAGTACCTCATCGAGGCGGTCCGATGCGGTACTAACGCTGAAAGAAATGTGTACCGTATGTCCACGGGAAATCATCCTGCTGCTGTGATATTTTAATCACTTCTGTCCTTGGTATGTACCACCTCACTACTAAAATTTCATTTCAATCCGACGCCTTTCTTGGTGCGCGGTTTTTTATGACAATGAGTGTATTACAAATTCTGAATTCAGTTATCGCAATAAAATGCAAAAGAATGGAATTAAATCTTCGACAGTCTCTCTCAGAGAATGCACCTTGCCTGTAGCTTCTCGGCAAAGGAAGTAATGTTATCTTTACATTAAATTGTACTAAAGGCCTGGGCAGGACCGTAGCAAGTTTCTCTTATTTGGGAGGGCGAGACTTGAAATTACGCCCCTTCGAGATAAAAATTACACCCCTTCGAGTTCCACACAAATAATACGTGGTTTTTACTTTCGCACACACCGCCGTTATACGAAAGTACTATGATTGTTCAAAAATCGCACTTCAGGTTTTTGACATAACTTTATTAAAAATGTAAAAACCAGGTAAATACCCAAGAACCACAGGTTGTAAATACCAAGTAGAGCGTAAAGTTTATGTGAACGCCGACAACACAACCCTCCATAGAAATTCAGAACGAAAAACAAACCAGCGCAGAACGAATGAGTATCGGATAGTGAACGTAACAATAGGAAGAAGCTTTAAAGGTTATAGGGCTTGGAAAAATTTCGTTCAAGGCTAAACGCTCAGACAGAAAACAAAGTTTTTCTGCGACAGATCCCAAATTATTAATTACGTCTTCATCCGAACGACATGTTCGGAAAGGTTATGGAAGTTAGGCACAGCATATTGTTTTCTATGCCTCCATTCAATGTTTTGGAAAATTCTCTTCTCGTATACGAATGTTCACCCCTCATAGTGTATCCTACTCTGTACCCTGGTTAACTGCATAGAATACTGTATGAGACTAACTAAAGTCTTTAAAGGGAAAATACTGAAGGGTGTAACTTCCTTTTTAGTTACAGTTCTATCTTTTACATTCCCCAGAGCATGAATTTACTCCCGTGGAATGAACATTCAGGGACGGCACGCCCCCCTGCACTCCCGGTAGCTACGGCTCTGGGCCTGCGTTCCGTGAAAGTGGATCAAATGTTAATTGTTGCTTCAACACAAAAAACTGCAATAATTCGTAGACTTGTATCGAAAAGATGTTTAAACGGTGATGCTGACATACCGTTTTTGTTTTCGGGGATGTGATACCTCGATATTTTTTTCCGAAAGTGGGACGCACGAAATAGCTTCGACGGCCGTTTATGGATCACCAGCCCACCACTGCATGCAGATCGTATAAGAAAAGCATACAATTCCGGTTGTCTTTTCCTCCGTCTCTCTCTTGTGCTTCGAAATGTTGGTTTGCTAAAATTTTCTTCTTTCCCATGAACGAAAAGAACTCTGAAACGTTTCAGACATCACTCTTTCCGTCGCCTGACCGTCAGTTGGGGTGTGTGTCCGCCCGCCCGACGAAATTATTTTCTCGCTTCTAACGGCTAAACTGAAGAAAGTATTCCTATGACTGATAGGGACAAGCATGCGTACAATATTATCAATGTCTATCCTTTCTTTAATCCATCTCTCTGTCTATCCGCAGAAACGAAACTTGCGTTTCGAAATGTCGAATTGCTAAAATCGTTCCTCTGTTCTATGGGAGAAAACATAAACATAAAATTTAAGACATTTCTCCGTCAGTCAATCCTTTGTTAATTTGTCTGTCCGTCAGCATAAACGATACCTCCGCTTTTAATTACACCAGCTTACATGTATTTTCTTGTTTGGCAAATATTGACTGTTTTAGATGAAGCTTGGCATGCCGAGTTCGGAACGGACCTTATTTTTTGCCTACCACGTGCAGTTTTTTTTTTTTTTTTTTTTTTTACAAATTACGTTTTCCAATAATGCAAAGCATATTCATTTTACAAATCAATGAGGCGCCTTTTTAGGGTGTCAGCTTTTGAAAATATAAAAACTGTTGTTCAGAAATACTGAAAATATTAAAAATATTAACTATAACTTATTTGCTATGAAAGACAGCATATGGCGCTAGTGGTACAAAGTAGAGGAGAAGTACAGGAACGTACGCAGACGAGAACAACACAAACGTGCTAAAATTGTTAGGTGAACGTTGTTAGCAGTATGTCCTGACGGCTTGTAATTGAATTAATTCGTACGTATTTCAGTTATCTGGAATTTATGGCTAGCAATACTAGTTCGTCTAGGAGATGTAAAAATGATCTAAATTCATTTTGCTATATATGCGGTGAATACGTGTTGAAGAAACAAAGCAATAACATCATCACTTTATTTGTGAAAAATGTGTATCGTTCGTACTTTGGCATGAAATTAGGAGAACAGGAGAAACCGTGGGCTCCGCACAGTGTATGTCGTTCTTGTGTTGAAAAATTACGAAACTGGTCCTTAGGTAAGTGCTCATATTTACCACTTGGGATACCCATGGTTTGACATGAACAGTAAAATCATTACTATAACTGTTATTTTTGCATGTGTAATATTTCGGGGTACAATAGGCATAACAAATTAAAGATTGCTTATCTTAATTTAAAATCAGCTATACGACCTGTTCTTCACGGTGGAAAAGTGCCGGTTCCAATTCCGCCTCTTAATTTGGATGTAGATGTGCCATCTGATTCAGAACCCGATTTAGGCAGTCAAGAAAAAGATGCAGGTTTCAATATAGGGGGAAATGGACCCCATCTGATAAACCAAACAGAATTAAACGATTAGTCCGGGATTTATGATTAACAAAAGGCAATGCTGAAATATTGGGCTCCAGATTGAAAGTAAAAAACTTATTAACAACTGAAACTATTTTCACCTATTACAGAAGTCGTGAAAAAGTTTCTACAAGTTTTTACAAATGACGATTCCTTAGTGTATTGCAGTGATATATCCAATTTGATTCATCAATTAGGAGATATTCTATCTGGCGTTTGTTCATTGACTCAAGTAAAAGAAGTTAAAGGCTGTTTTATTGCATAACGGAAATCAGTTGTCTTCTATTCCAGTTGCGCATTCCATATACATGAAGGAAACTTACGAAACAATGGAAATATTACTCAGAAAAATAAAATATAATGAACACAATTGGCCAATAAGCGGGAACTTGAAAGTTACTGTTATACTTTAGGGCAGTGTTCCGCAACCTTTTTCTACTCGCGGCACACCATGAATTATCCATGACTCAGCACGGCACACCAAAATGTTAATTCCCTCAAAAACGCACGATATGACACTATTAATATAAATACTTAATGTAATCAACCTATTAATATTAGGACGGAACACTCCGTACAAGGAACTTGTCTACCTTGAAAAAATAAAATAGTTTAATAGTAATAGACAATAGCAAGACTGAGTAGCAATCACAATTTTCGGACTACTTCAGAGCACAGCTGTGATAGAACAGAAATAATTGTAAGACGCAAGACCTATACCCTTCAAAGGGAAGAAGGGACACATATACCGACTTATTTAAAATAAAGTCTAACAATGGGTGGGTGCATCGGTACAGGAAAAAACAAATAAAGTTGAAGAAGCACTAACAAACAGGGACAAATACCAAAACAACGTAATAAAATAATAAAAGGCAGGGAAAGTTTTGCTAATCCCAGCATCGACAATTAATTTCTTACAATAGAATAATAGGTAAAAGTTCGCGTCACACCTTTCACCTTGTGGGGCACACCGGTTGCGTAACACTGCTTTAGGGTCAGCAAGGAAGCTATACAAAATTTCCCTGCTTCCTATGCGAATGGGATAGCAGAAAACCAGACTTGCATTGGGTCCAAAAAACATGAAAAAACAAAGACATCGCTCTTTCCGCGTTTTAGCAACACATAGCAACCGGAAAATTGTTATTCGGTCACCACTGGGGATCCGAACTCCAGATCTCTCGATATCTAGCTGAGCGCGTTAGCCTTACACCACGGTGGCCAACAATCCACGGCGCTATGTGTATTTTTCTGTCAGCTTCTGACATCATAAATCCGTAAGATGGGCTCAGCTACTGAGATGTCTCCATCTGGTGGGCATTAACGGCACTGGCTATACATTAATTATAGCAGTTAAATCCAAAGGGCCACCGTGGTGTAAGGCTAACGCCCTCGGCTAGATATCGAGAGATCTGTGACCGAATAACAATTTTTCGGTTGCTATGTGTTGCTAAAACGTGGAAAGAGCGATGTCTTTGTTTTTTCACTGAAGCCACGTATTTGGAGGTTTTCCAAAAAACTTGGCCACCTAGAAATGCATTCATTCCGGGCACAAAAACATAATAGCTGAAAATTTAGTGAACCCACAGAAAGTACTGCTACCACCATTCCATATCAAATTAGGGCTAACGAAGCAATTTCTGAAAGCTGGGTAAAAGTGGAAAATGTTTTCAATACCTTGTGTCACAGTTCCCTTCCCTGTCTAATGCCAAGATGGCACTCAAATACGAAAACTAACACAAGATTGCCAGTTTGAACAGCATACGACAGATGTGGAAAAAGAAGCATGGAATGGATTCAAAAATGTTATCAACAATTTTTTGGTTAACACTAGAAGTCCTAATTACACTGCTTGACAGGGAAAATGCCACACCACGAAGACGTGAACGCAGCGCCATGCAAATTGCAGAGTGGGTGCACACGTACAAGTTATGCAAATGATTGCATTTGCAGGACAATTGCACGAGCGCCGCGCGGGATATAAGCGGACAACCAGTCCATGAGGCCATCAGTCGAGAAGTCGTCACGGCGGTGAGTGGTTCTGTTGTAACCGTGTCTGGAGAACGAACAAGGGGTGTCAATGCTGTTAAGACGCTGTCGTACGCGATTTCGTCAAACGGATGAGTTCACGAGAGGTGTCATCGTAGGCCTTCGTACCGCCGGATGGTCCTTGCGTCATATTGCGGAAGAAACGCAACGTGATGCCACAACCGTCGGTCGCATTTGGAAACAGTGGTCCGACGATGGATCTGTGCAACGTCGTAGGGAGACCGGAGCACGTCTGTCCGAGCGCACCGATCTTCGCATCCGACGTCATCCCGTAGCGGACCCACAGGTTACAACGGGCGACATTTTGCGGAGTGTACGAAGAGGCTTGGATGCTCCGATATCGACGCGGATAGTGTCGCGCTGATTGACTGCGTCTGGTTTGCTGTCTAGCCGTCCGTTGCGAACGCTACCCTTAACAGCGAGCAATCGTCATCATTGCTTGGCGTGGTATTGCTCCAGATCTGCGTGGGGTGCCGTATGGAACAGTGTGGTGTTCAGCGACGAATCGCGGTTCTGTGTCACCACGGATGATCGCCGAATAAGAGTCTGGAGGCGACGTGGCTAACGGGTGGATTCCTCCACCATTGTGGAGCGCACACACGGCCCAGCAACGTAGAATCATGGTGTGGGGTGCTATCAGCGCCAACAGCCGCTCACCGCTGGTAAGCATTACGGGCACAATGACGGCACGCCGCTATGTTGACGAGGTGCTGCTGCCCGTGGCACTACCGTATCTGCAGGGCATCTCAAACGCATACCTCTCGAATCAGCCTGAATGCTTTACACGGTGTGCGGATGCTTCCGTGGCTAGCACGATCCCCCGACCTCTCGCCCATCGAGCATCTGTGAGAGACGATTGGACGTCGGTTGAGTAACCTTCCGCCACCACAAAATGAAGATGAACTGTGGACTCGGATCAACACCACATTGTCCACGATACCCCAGGACTCTATTCGGACTCTCATTGCCGCGATGCCACGTCGGATTCAACGCTGTATCGCCCTGCGCAGGCCAGTCCATTCGATTAACCCCATTGTCACCATACCAAGCCATAGTGGACCTCGCAACTTGACAGGTGGCATTGTCATCCTGAAAGTAACATGGGTCCACCCCGTAAAACTGCCACAACGTAGGAAGCGCATGGTCATCCAAAATGGTGCAGTAGGTCTTGGCGTAGAGTCTACCAGGAATTGCGACCAAGGGTCCCGTGCCATACCAGGAGAAACACCTCATAGCATAATTCCACCGCCGCCGAACTTCCCAGTTGGCACAATACATTCCGGGAGGAGGCGTTCTCCAGGCAGACACCAAACCCAGACCCTGTCATCCGAACGGTAGAGGGTGAACCTTGATTCGTCGCTCCAGAGAACCTGTTTCCACTGTTCAACGGTCCACTGTCGATGTTCTTTGCACCACGGTAGCCGAGCAGCGCGATTGGACTTGGTTATAAAAGGCTTGTGGGCGACAGCACGTCCATGATAACCGAGCAGATGGGCTTCCTTACGGATGGTATTCATCGAAAGAACACTCCCGGATGCCTGTTGAAACTCCTCGCGGATGTGGCCCATCGATTTGGTGCGGTTCTTCTGAATTTCTCTGTCCAGCTGCCGTCGGTCTCTAACTCCCAGTTTTGTGGGTCTGCCGGGTCGAGGCATATTCCAACAGTCACCTCTCATCTTCCACTTGCCAATCACGTAGGCCACTGTCGATTTTGGGTTCTTCAACTCGCTGGATATGTCACGCATGGATCGGCCATTTCTGTGATACCCGACGATTACACCTTTCTCGAAATCAGAGAGCTCCGAACTGCGTGGCATCTTGCATGCGACTGGTTGCGTTGTTGTTTCCCACACGATATTTAACGGCAGCCGCCGTGACGTGTATCAGGACCGCAGATATCGTCGATTGCAGGGGTGTCCAATTACTTGTTGGTAGATAGTGTATCAGCATCATAGTATGTTCAACCTTCATTTGCAAAAAACGGAACGTGGTGCAGAAAACATAATGTCTGTTTTGTAATCATCCTCATTAGCCCCCTGGCGCTACAAGCATGAAAAAGAGGCCTAAACTAAGGTGAAGAGTGGAGAACAATTGAATTTGCGGATGCTATTTTGATAACCTTTTTTGGACACTTAAACAACGTACTTCTTAGGAAAAAATACGTAGACCTACCTGAAATAAAACACAAGACTAATTATTACTTGGCAAAATCCAGATTATATTTTAGAGTTAAACATACTGAAACATGGCCCATTTCGAACTGGGTGGGCGGGAGTTACGTCGCCAAGCGGGTGCCCATCCTCGCATGGCGACGTCACTGTTCGTCAGTATGTAAGCGTCGTTTACACGTTTTCAATTTCTAGCGAAAAGGAAAAATTCCTCTCTTTGAGCCTTAGAAGAATGACGAGAACCATGAGCTCTTTTTACTGTCAGCGTCCGTTTCTTCTGTTCCCTTAATCGCTGTCACAGGGATCTAGTGAGGAGGACAGATAAGTGTCAAACGCCTGCTCCCATAAACCACGACGTCGTCCTTATGAGGGAAGTGGGGTGAAAGCAGTGTTTTCTTGTTTGCGATACCATTCTTCCTTTTTGCAAAAACGGACCTATGTAATTAGTGTAACCCTTGCACGTTGACTTATGTTCGAGTATCTTTTCCAAACTTTTTCTTATCGAAAAATTAGCTCCTTTAGCCTACATAATGTTCTTCTTTTTGTCTTAGAGGTTCCCATTTCCCCTTCTTTTCAAATCAATATGGCTTCTCGTAATAGAAACGCCCTGTCGCTAAGCAATAAGATGCAAATTTTAAAGCAAGTGAATGACAATCCGCATTTAACAAAGGTGGAACATGCTGAAAAAAACTTGATATGCCTGTTTCCACGCTGACCATGATTTACGAGCGGAAAGAAATTTAGGAAAATGCAATGACAACTGGTTCCTCATTAAAGAAAAAGCTAAGAGTGCAAAGTGGAAAATTTGCCGAGGCAGAAGATTTGCTCTTGCAATATTTTAACCAACATATATAGTTCTGCGAATTTACAGGTCAGTGGCCCGATGCTTATGGAAAAAGCTAAAGAAATTTTGCAGGAACCTAATATTGATTACAAGGCATCATTTTCAACTGGGTGGCTTCACAAATTCAATCAACGGAATAGCATATCTGGAAAAACAGTGAGTGGAGAATCCGGAAAGGTAAATTGTGAAACTGTGGATGATTGGAAAGAAAATGTGCTTCCGGATTTAATCAGCGGTTATGAATCCCAAAACATATTTAATGACGAGTCTGGTCTGTTCTTTAATTTGCTACCATCGAAGACTCTTGCAGAGAAAGGTGATCCCTGTTGTTGTTGTTGTTGTTGATTGGAGGTTTAACGACCACCGTGAGCAACTCAATGGGCTATAAGCAGTCGCCCGTCCCTAATTTAGGGTCACTGGTTCCAGGGAAGGGAGAGAGCCAGTGCCGTAAGACAAACACAACATCCATGCCTCACCGGGATTCGAACCCGGACCCCGTTCGGACGAATGATCAGAGGCCATCGCTTAGACCACTGCGCCACCGGGGCGGCGGTGATCCCTGTCACGGAGGAAAAAAGAGCAAAGAGCGACTAACTGTTATACTGTGCGCTAAGTCTGATGTATCCATAAGCTGCCACCATACGCCATTGGCCGATCAAAAAGCTTCGATGCTTTAAAAATATCAAAACCTTGCCTGCGCAATATACTGCCAAAAAAAAATGTCTAAGCAGAAACGTCACATTTTATTATTGTGTGTGTGCGTGTGTGTGATTGAAGGTTTAACGACCACCGTGAGCAACTCAATGGGCTATAAGCAGTCGCCCGTCCCTAATTTAGGGTCACTGGTTCCAGGGAAGGGAGAGAGCCAGTGCCGTAAGACAAACACAACATCCATGCCTGACCGGGATTCGAACCCGGACCCCTTACGGACGAATGATCAGAGGCCAACGCCTTAGACCACTGCGCCACCGGGACGGCTAGAATATCTTGAACAGGGCGAGTTGGTTTAAACAATAATTGACGTTTTTAAGGCTATGAACTTTTTAGACATGGCTTGGCAAAACAGTTTACCACAAATGATAAAAAAAAAACTGCTTTTCCTATGCTGGATTCTATTCGAACGAAAGTCCGTCGCAACTGGAAAATTCGGAACCCAGTCGGTATTTGGTCGAACTTAAGAACAGGAACTTTTAAGGATTATTCCCCGTGTGATTCGGAACATAATCAATTTTGACAGTTGATGAACTGATTGAAATGAGAGATGGTGAAAACAGCAGTGACAGTGATGACGAAGAAAGTGTTATCCATCTGCCAACACCGAACTTTACCCAAGCTCTTGCTGCCTATTCTAACCTCATATATTCTAACCTCAGTGGAGAATGAAAGCATTTCTCATTAGCCATGACATAAATGAGAGCACTCAAAATGCTCTCACTACAGTGTACAATGAACTTTTTTACATTACGTTCAAAAAATTCATCTCAGGCTAAACTGGCACAGTATTTTAAACCTGTAATTAAAAAATAATGCCCAAGTGTCTGCTGTTAATCCGAGTTAGATTACGTATCGATAAAAAGACGACACAGCGCATATCTATTCCAGAAATTGCATGAAAATGAAAGGCGATTAAATCAAGGAATAATGTTCTGTTAGTGGTAAGTGCATCAAACATTTGCTTCCTATCTTAAATACCGTATTTTTAAAATATAGGGATTTGTATTTCCTATATTAATACCGTTAAAAATTTAAGTTTCGTTTATATGTTTTTTATTTCGGTCCCTGGAAAAACGTATAATCGATGCTCTACTGTACTTTCTTTAGTCCGGCAGTTAGAAGCGGAAAAATAATTTTCGGCGGATGGACAGACAGACCTAACCTGACAATCGGAGAAGGGAATGAGTGATGTCTGCAACCACCTAGTTTTCATACCACGAACAGCCACTGATGTCTTTTAAAGGAATAGGGGAAGAGCCAGAATGGAGGAATGAACGAAGCAGTAACGTTCAACCCCGGGCTTAAGCACAAGACATTACAGCGAAAGGTTATATTCTAACCTCTTAATATTCTTTCATATAAGATTAGTTAGGTTCTAACCTCAGTGGAGAAGTCTTATATTCATTGCGATTGCGAACGATTATCAAAACCCATATACCAAACATCCTTTGTTGTCTAGGGGTTCAACGTCTGCAGTGAGCGGGGTAAGGTTGCAAAGAATCACCATCCCAAATTTTGGACCATTCTTTCAGAGGAACGGACAGAACTAGCACGGTAGGACAAACATACTACCTGTGACTGATCCGGAACTCAATCTCGGGCCCAAATCAGACGATTAAACAGTAGCCCACACGTCTAACCACCGAAACTTTTCTTCATGAGAACAGATAATTATGATTCTGTGCCTTTTCTACAGGATGTTTCACGAAATGTCCGAAAGAAATGATAAAGTAACGGTTGGTCGTAGCAGTAAAGTGAGAAATGCAAAATACGCAGCAAACAGAGGACAATTCGGCTATGATAGTTGCACCCCCGGGAAGAGATGATTTCCAAAAATTTAAAAACCCGGTGTCGATGTTCTTTCAGACACTCTTCGTGAAACACCCTGCACATCTATAGTCGTTCAGAAGTCTCAGGTGCTTTCCATTACTCAAATCTTGTTGAAAACAATTGGGTATTTACCAAGGAGGTTAGAATACTTATGTAATTTCAACCGTGTGTATTTTGGAATTGCGTGATTTTGTTTATAGAAACCGTGTCAATATCAAACCGGAATGAATTATACTTCTTATACGAGTGAAATTTTCAGTTTTAACGTTATCTTTTGTTTAGAATTTTTTTTTTGATTGTAGGTTTAACGACCACCGTGAGCAACTCAATGGGCTATAAGCAGTCGCCCGTCCCTAATTTAGGGTCACTGGTTCCAGGGAAGGGAGAGAGCCAGTGCCGAAAGGCAAACACAACATCCATGCCTGACTGGGATTCGAACCCGGACCCCTTACGGACGAATGATCAGAGGCCATCGCTTAGACCACTGCGCCACCGGGGCGGCGTTTAGAATTTGCACTAACGTTCGTGTATTTCAATTTAAAATAAAAATGGGTAACAGCCTCAAAATAATTAAGACTTTTATAAATTCAGCACTTTCTCACATATCGGCAGCAGTTACGATGCGAAATTCGAAACATTTGCGACGAAAGAAGGTGATTCCGCCAACACGAAATGCATTGCAATAGCCTTGAAAACCATCAGCTTTCCCACATTTTGACAGCCGTCTCTCGCGGTTATAGGCTTCACGGAAAGTGGTACTGCTCCATTAACAAGGGCATCTCCAGATACTTATTCTAACCTCCTTGGTATTTCATCATCATCATTCTCAACCATTATCAATCCACTGCTGGACGAATGGTCTCCCCAAGTTTCCTCTACAACGGTCTGTCTTGTGCCAGTCTCCTCCATGTCACTCCTGCATACTTTCGAATTTCATCCACCCATCTCCCATGTGGTCTTCTTCTGGGTCTTTTCCTGTTCCTTGGAATCCAATCTAAAATTTCGGCTGTCCATCGATGGTCTGTCCTTCTGGCAGTATGTCCAGCCCATTGCCATTTCAGGGATTTAACTCTGATAATGATGTCTTCCACTCTTTGTTATTTTTCGGATCCACGTGTTCCTCTTCTTATCTCTCCTGGTTACACCAAGCATGCACCTCTCCATGCCACTTTGAGTTGTCTGCAGCCTTTGTATGTCTCTTTTAGTTAAGGTCCACGTCTCTGCACCATACGTAAGCACTGGAAGGATGCATTGATCAAACACTTTTCTTTCAAGACATAATGGCATATTGCTCTTGAAAATTATGCTGTTTCTTCCAAAAGCTCTCCAGGCAAATTTTGTACGGCGATTAATTTCTTCAGCAATGTGACCCTCACTTGATATCTTCTGTCCAAGATAAACGTACGTGTCTGTTATCTCCAGCTTTTCTCCATCAATCGATAAATCTTCATTTCTTGAAAAAGCATTGAACATCACTTTTGTCTGCTGAAAGTTCATTTTTAATCCCACTTCTTTACTCTTGTCAGCAAGTTCCTGGATCATACTGTGCAGCTCTGATGGGGAAGTTGCAAAAATGACTACGTCATCAGCAAAATGAAGGTGAGTTAGATAATCTCCATTAATCTTTATCCCCTTGTTTTCCCAGCTCAGCGACTGAAGGACACCCTCCAATGTAGCATTAAAGAGCTTCGGAGATACGGTGTCACCTTGTCTCACTCCCTTTCCTACTTTTATGTGTGCTGTATTCTCAAACAGCCGAATCTTTGCACTTGCATTTTCATAGATGTTATTAATAATATTAATGTATGCATCTTCAATACCACAGGATTTCAGAGCCATTGTAACTGCTGATGGTTTCACCGAATCAAAGGCTTTTCATATTCGATAAAAGCCATGCACAATGGAAGTTCATATTCCCTCGCTCTTTCAATTAGTTCTCTCAGTACGTGGATATGATCTATTGTGCTGTAGCCACTCCTGAATCCAGCTTGTTTCTCTTGGTTGAGCCATGTCCAGTATTACCTTCAAACGGTGTGAAAGAACTTGAGTGAAGATTTTATAAACCACTGATAGGAGGCTGAGAGGTCTGTAGTTCCTGAGATCCTCAATGCCACCTTTTTTATGTAGCAGGATCATTGTAGCGGTGTTCCGATCCTCAGGAATCTTCCCTTCCTTAAGGCATCGAGTGAAAATTTGGGCGAGTACTGTTTCGATTTCTCCACTTGCTTCTTGTATGATGTCTACAGTAATTCCATCTTCTCCTGGAGCTTTTCCCCGCTTCATGTTCTTGATTGCATGTGCAACTTCTGCTGGAAGGACTGGAAGAACTCTGGTACTGGTACCTCTCATGATGTCTGGAGTACATGTATCATCCCTTTCATATAATTTGGAGTAGAAATATTTCACTCTTGTAAAAATTTTGCCTCTATTTCTTGTTACAGAACCATCTTCTTTTCTCAGTGCCATAATCTGTTTTCTTCTCTTACTGAGATGTCCCTTTGCTATCTTTAGGCTTTGGTTGTTTTCAATTGCTTTCCTTACTAGTTCACAGTTGAATTTCCTTACGTCTTCAGTGATACTTTTTCGTACTGTCTTGCATAGCTCTATATATTCCACTTTGGAAGTCACATCTCTCTTCGTTTTTGCATCAACATTTTGGTTTTTCCTGATAATTTGTTCACATGCAACTTGTTCTTAGACCCAGCTAATTTTGTTGCTGTTTCCATAAGAGCTTTGGTTACTTTTCTGTTAATTTCAGAAATATCCACTTCTTCTGATGTTAGGCCTTCTAAAGGGGAGAATCTGTTCTTCAGTTCCAACTTGAAGGTATTATAGTGTTTTTTAAGGTTTCAATACATTTTGTTTGTCTTATGAGCTTGCCATGTTCACATTTAGTGTTGAGATGCAACTTACATCTCACCAATCTATGGTCACTAACTGTGTTGAACTTGTTTAGCACACTGGTATTTACGGGTATTAAAAAAAAAAAAGGTCTAACCTTTCAGAACTATACCATGGTCGAGTAATATGCAAATTTCTGGTCCCATTTCGGATACGGTAATTTGAAAATTTCCAGTCATTTTTACGTTGCATTAAGTAATCTAAAATAGCCGACCCCGGTGGTCTGAGGGCCTGTGATTTTATTTGCCAGAGATAGGTCCAGGCTCGACCGCCGGTGTGGCATTGGCCGTCTCCCTTCCTTGGAACCAGTGATCCTAAATTAGGACGGGTGACAGATTATAGCCCATCGAGTTGCTCACTGGTCATACCCCCCCCCCCCAGAAAAAAAAAAAAAGAAAGTTAACTACTTCAGGACTGCTAGAAAAAATGTAATCCATGTCCAAGGTCACATGTTTGAAGAAAAGAGGTCAAACTACACTTGAAGCAAAAAAACAAAACAAAACAGGTTGCTACAGTGAGCTTGTTTGGTTTTAGAGTTAAATGACCACCATGGGCAACTTGTACTGCAACAAGCAAGAACCCGTCCGCAGTAGAGGATTTCTAATTCCAGGGAAGACGGAGACAGTACCGTAAGAAAACGTACCACTCATGCTTCATGCGGAGTTCGACCACGAACCATCTCGAACGAGTTGTAATTATCAGAGGCCAGCTACTTAGACCGCTCGTCCACCCGGGCGGCTACAGTGCGTACATGGTTGCTCTTTCTAGAAAACCAATGTTGACATTTGGTTTTCCATACTGTAAACCCCGGGAAAATCTACTGGTCGTGAAATTGCATCCTTGGCTTCAGCGTCTAACCATCAAATCGAACAAAGACGGAAGTCATCACTATATCAAACGCAGAACGCCAGTCTTGCGAACATACAATCAGTTAATGCCAACATCACTCATCGTCATAAAAGTCCGTGCACCAAGGAGGCGTCAGATTGAAATGAGGTTTTAGTAGTGACATGGTACATACCAAGTACAGAAGTGATTACAATATCACAGCAGCAGGACGATTTTCCGCTGACATACGGTACACATTCCGGTCAGCGTTAGTACCGCCTCGTGCTCGGATACATGCGGTGGTACGGTCCGGCATGGAGTCAAAGAGACGCCGTATGTTATCTTGGGACAGATTGGCCACACGTCTTGCAACTGACGCTCTAAAACACGAACACTGGGCCATGGATAAAGCTGGCGTCCCATCTTGTCCCAAACGTGCTCGAGATCAGGCGATCTGGCAGGCCATGGAAGCGTCGAAGCATGACGGTTTTTCAAGGTCATGGAAAACTAGAGCCATGTGCGGACAGGCGTTATCTTGTTGGAAAATGGGCCGGCCGCCAGCCAGGAAAGGCAGCTGGATCTGTACGTAGCGCTGGGCTGTCAACGCCCCTTGGATCATTGCGAGGTAAGTCCGGCTGTCATATGCGATGATTCTCCAGACCATCACGCCTGCAGTTCGGGACGTGTGCCACTGTACAGTGAGGTTGGGATTGCAGCGCTCACCTGCAGTCCTTCACACTGACACGGTGGTTGTCCGTTCCCATACAGAAGCGGGATTCGTCACTGAACACTATACGTCGCAAGTCCGTAGCATTCCATGTTGCTCGCTGCTGACACCACTGCAATCGACGCCAACGATGGTCAGGTGTTAATGGCAGAAAATGTAAGGGCCGTCGAGAGCACAGACTCGCCTCTGCCAGACGTCTGGAAATGGTTCTTGGCAGATACAGGAGTCTCTTGTAGAGATGCCACGTCTCTGGATATTGGACAAGGACGCCGTTGCATCTGTGTGTGCCGCTCTTATGATCCTCTCTGCTGGTGGCGTCTGGGTGCCTTTCTGTGTCCATTGCTCCCATACGATTGCACATTACCGTCCTAAATGGCGCGCCGAACCACGGCCTCGTTCAAACTCCGTCAGTTGCCCGTACGCACATCTACGGTGTATCTATCGCTCAGGGATCTAACCTGACTCTTACCGTGCACTTCGGCACGCATGTGGATACCCCTGCGAGTCGCCTTATAAGCCCCAACGACTGCAATTGCAGCACCAGTCTTGGACGCGCGGCATGCGGAATCGCACGAAACTTTAATCATTTGCATGTCGGCCCTCCCCGTAGCTATTCGCAGATTTTGGCGTTAATTGCACGTTTTTTTTTTCTCTCGGTGCGCAAATTTTTATGACAATGAGTGTAATTGCATTGGCCCCGTTCTGGAGTACTTTTCTGAACTGTTGCAAATTTTCTTTTTTTTATATGAGGTTTAACAACCACCGTGAGCAATTCAATGGGCTATAAACAGTCGGCCGTCCCTAATTTAGGGCGACTGATTCTATAGAAGGGAGAGAGCCAGTGCGGTAAGACAAACATAACATCCATGCCTCACCGGGATTCGAATTCCCAGACCATTCTCGGACGAATGGCCGTAAGCCAGCGTTTAGACCACTGCATCACGGGGGAAGGGGCGCTGCACTTTCTGGTTTGATCTCATGGCTCATATACTCAAATGTTTGAACTGACGTTTTCGGAAGCCTAATAAATTGCTGGCCAATGGATAAAAAACAAACACTTTCGGAAGCAAAAGTCAGCATCACCCACATGACAGGATATATGCACAGAATTCTGAGCAATCAATGGCAGGAACTAAAAGCTTGTGAGACAGGGACTCTCATGCATATTAATTAGTGTCTGGCTTAATAGGATTACCAGATAAAAATTACAAATCGAGGACATACGGCTTGGGATGGAGGACATTTCTTTTAATAGGTCTGAAATGAAAAAACAATTAATGAAATCAGTCCTTTGTTACAAAAAAAGTTTTAATCCTACTCTTCAGAGGTAGTTGATTGTGACAGTTATTATTCGTTCTTTTATGAATAATTAGTAGGAGTAGAGCGCATGTCATATTTCTAAAATCTATTTTGTAATTCAGAGGCATAATCCGACATTTCTTTGCCCTGAGAAAACTGCGAAACACTGCGCCCCCATCTGTCTTTCTATCTCATTTCTAATGTAATAATGCCTATTATATATATATTACCATCAGCCATTATCAATCCACTGCTGGACGAAGGTCTCTCCAAGTTTCTTCCACAAGGGTCTATCTTGCGCCTGTCTACTCAATGCCACTCCCGCATGCTTTCGAATTTCATCCACCCATCTCCTATGTGGTCTTCTGGGTCTTTTCCTGTCCTTTGGAATCCAGTCCAGAATTTCGATTGTCTGTTCTTCTGGCAACATGTCCAGCCCATTGTCGTTTCAGGGATTTTACTCTGATCACGTCTTCTGCTCTTGTAATTTTCCTCATCCACGAGTTCCTTTTCTTATCTGTCCTGATCACACCAAGGATGCATCTCTCCATGCTTCTTTCAGTTGTCTGCAGTCTTCGTAAGTCGTTTTTAGTTAAGGTCCACATTTCTGCTCCGTACGTAAGCACTGGAAGGATGCATTGATTAAACACTTTTCTTTTAAGACATAATGGCATATTGCTCTTAAAAACTGTACTGTTTCTTCCAAACGCTCTCTAACCAAGTTTTATACGTCGATTAATTTCTTCATCAATGTGACCTTTGCTTGATATCTGCTGTCCAAGGTAAATGCAGGTATCGGTTATCCTCAGATTTTCCCAATCAATTGATAAATCTTTCTTTTTGTAAAAGCATTGTTCAACAGTTTTGTCTTCTGAAAGTTCATTTTTAATCCCACTTCTTTACTCATGTCAGCAAGTTCCTGGATCATACTCTGCGGCTCTGAAGGGGCAGTTGCAAAAATGACTATGCCATCAGCAAAACGAAGGTAAGTTAAATAATCTCCATTAATCTTTTTCCTTTTGTGTTCCCAGTTCAATTATTAAAAGACATTTTGCAATGTGGCATTCAAGAGTTTGGGAGATATGGTGTCACCTTGTCTCACTCCCTTTCCAATTTTTATTGGTGCTGTATCCTCAAATAACCGAACCTTTGAACTTGATGTTACTAATAATACTAATGCTTGTATCTTCAATACCGCAGGATTTCAAAACCATTGTAACTGCTGATGGTTTCACGGAATCAAAGGCCTTTCGTTAATCAGGAAAAGCCATACATAATGGGAGTTCATATTCCTTCGCTCTTTCAATTAGTTCTCTCAGCACATGAATATATGATCTATAGTGCTGTAGCCACTCCTGAATCTAGTTTGTTCTCTCGGTTAAGCCATGTCCAGTGTTACCTTCAAGCAATATGAAAGAACCTTAGTGAAGATTTCATAAACCACTGATAGGAGGCTGATGTGCCTGTAGTTCCTGAGATTCTTAATGTCACCTCTTTTATGTAGCAGGATCATTGTAGCATTGTTTCAATGCTCAAGAATCTTCCCTTCATTGAGACATCTAGTGAAAACTCGGGAGATTCTAATTTCAATTTCTCCATGGTAATGCCATCTTCACTTGGAGATTTTCCCTGTTTTATGTTCTTAATCGTATGTGTAACTTCTGCCAGGAGGACTGGCGGGACTTTAGTACTGTCACCTTTCGTAACATCTCCTAAGTTGCCTTGTTATAAATTTGGCGATGCGTCTCGGGCCTAATGTACTCTTCTTGTTGTTGCTCTTTTTCTTGTCTAGATTCAGAATGCATTGGAGGTGTAAAGGTTTGTAATCCGCTGCAGATATGAAAAAATGCCACCTTACCCTCAAAAAATTGCTAACAAAGGTTTCTCAGCTATTTTTTGTAGTATGAGGTATGCTGAATAACATACTAAAAGTTTACCAAAGTTTAACCACCGGAAAGGCTTAATTTTCAAGATGGCGTCCAAGATGGCCGTCAAATACCTAATTCCTAGTTTTCATCCTAGAAAAGTAAAGTCGGTGTCTACCTCTATGTTTTTAGGGTCTTAGGAATACATTTAGAGGGTTTAAAATAAGTTTGCAGGAATACACACTTATATACAGCCAATTGTGCATTTATTTAATTAACAGCAGTCTGACTTGAAAAAAATATTTGTTTTAGATTTTTCGTTCTTTAGCAGTTATTTTTCTACAGAATTTCCTCTGTTCAATAATATACATGTATAATACTATATAGTTTTATTATCAAAAAACCGTAAAAAAATTAATTTATTATAGCTTGCACCCCTGTTTAGGGTAGTTCCACGTGCCGACCAGCGCCAAAATCCTAGTCTTACTTCATATAGCACAAAAAGTATTTTGCACGAGAATTTTACTTTTACAGTTGGTTTACCTTTTCTGTAATTTACCAGCATTGTCGTCTGTGTTTCTTTTGGTGTGCTTATCTTCTATTGGTTATGTTTACTGTGTGAATTGACATAGTGTGACAATGCATTAATGTTTTTGTTTTTTTTCCAGGCTTAAACACGAGTGCTAACATCGCGAACCAAGAAACCTGCCCTATCTGCCATGAAGATAGGGCTTCAGACATTGTACAAGTTCGTCAAAAGGGAGCTGAAGGAATCAACAAAGCAAGTTTGGAAAGAGGAGATGAGTTATTCGTTTCAGCAGGAGAAAAAGTACACTCAAAATGCAGACAGCGGTACATCAATCCGAAAGACATTAAAAGCAAAAAGGGGAGAAAAGCTAAACCACCAAAGAGAAGTGCCAGGGTATCCGAAGGTTCTTTCAACAAACGAACAGATTGTCTCTTCTGCGGTATTACAGTTACACCAGGAAGTCCTGGTGTAAGTTATGTGAAGACAGAAATATTTGTGAACACTATTATTGAGTGTTGTAATAGTCGTTCAGATGAACGGGTGAGTGCCGTGACAGGAAGAATAGAATATTATGGACATGACCTGCACGCCACTGACTGTGTTTATCATCACTCTTGTAGCAGTAATTTTCATTCTGGGCTTCGCATACCACTACAGTTCCAAAATGAACAAGAGGCGAAGCGCAGTAAGCCTGGCCGACCCAAAAACGAAAATCAAGAGCAAGCGTTCTTGAAAGCTTGCTCCTACCTAGAAAATAATTATGAGGAACAACTGACAATTTCACACCTGCAAGACAAAATGAAGGAATTTCTGGAAAGAGAACATTCACGACCATTTGGAAGGAGTTACATCAAAGAAAAGTTTAAACAACGGTATGACAAAAATATTTATTTTGCTGAAGGAGAAGGTATCCATGATATTGTGACGATGAGGGAAAATACATCAAATATTCTCTGATCTTACTTCAGCACTCTTGCAAAGGATGAAAAATCACAGGAAAAGACTATCATCGAAACAGCAGCCCGTCTTATTTAAAAGTGATATAAAGTCCACCACCCCATCCATCACTTACAGATCAGTATCCAAGTGAAAAATTTCTGAAGCTGGAATCTACCCTTTCTTTTTTACCTGAATCTCTGCGGATATTGTTAAATGGTATTTTTATAGGTAAAAATACAAATCAAAAGGTGGCAGGAATAGGTCACGCAATTATTCAGGCAGTCCGGCCATGCGCTGTTGTTGCTCCCTTACAACTTGGCCTTGCAGTGCAGGTCCATCACTTATATCAATCACAATTCCTTGTGGATACTCTCCATGCTCTGGGATTTAGTTCTTCCTATAAAGAAGTTCTGCGTTTTGAAAAAAAAAAAAAACGCAGCTGATTCAGTTACTCCAGATGTGTCAACAGCTGATATCGAAATGCCACACATGACACTTCTTTTCGCTGCGGACAATGTCGACCACAATATCCTTACTGTTGATGGCAGAGAGACCTTCCACGGAATGGGGATCATAGCTGCTCTCACACCAGGACAAAAGACGGACCGGGTCATTTCGAGGAGAAATGTAACTAATCAGGACTGGACAGTGAAGAGTAAAATTCCTATCATAGAATATCGCTTTGCGAAACATGTTCGTGACACCGTTGTCTTTAAATATCTCCCACCACTTGGCAACTGTGATAATACAATTGATGTACTGTGGGAGCTCTCGCTAAACTTCAAACAAGAAATCCCTGGGTGGCAAGGAATGATGCACATTATTCACCAAGGATTACAACATCCAGGTCAATCATCGATTGTGTTCTTACCTATGATCGACTTGTACTCTGGGGACAAGTCTTGTATTTTGTCTACACTGGACTTCATTTGTAATCTCGCTATGAATCACCATGCTCCACCTATTACTACGTTTGACCAACCTTTGTATTGGAAAGCTGTAGAAATCATTACAGATGCACAACAGGGTAGCCACTTAAAAAGCATCGTATTGATGCTTGGATGTTTTCACACATTTATGAACCTGCTCGGTGCAATCAGCACACTGATGGAAGGGACAGGACTTCGGAACATCATGGAAGTTGTCTACGGTGAAAGCACTGTCCAGCACATGATGACCGGGAAATCAGTACAGAGAGCTTTTTGTGGACATCTCTTGATAGACAGATGTCTCAATCACCTAATTGTCTCAGAACTACAGGAGAATAGCACACAATTTGTGTCACTAGGAATGAAGTAGAAAAATTATATTCATTACTGATATTGAAACAGATCACGGTCGAAAGCGCCATAGAGTCAGATACACTCATCGAAATAAAAAAAGTATTGACACAAAAAAGGCAGAACTTGGCCACAGGTCAAAAACAAGTCTGCTTTGGACAAACTATCAGAGAATGCTGCAGGTTGCCTGATCACTCATCAGAGCAGATCGCACAGAATCTTGGATGATGCACTTGCAAGCGGTGTCAGACTGTCTGCCAATATTTGCTGCTGCTGGACACTAAACTACCTGAAATCTGCATATCCCTATGTACAAGAAATGAGTCAATTGCAGAACACACATCCTAATGTACATGCCACATTTTCCAAGGGATTCCATGTGATTCACCGCAGTAACCAGTTCTGGGAAGTTCAGACCTTGTAATTGAGCAGACGTTAAAGAGATCTTTAAAGAGCAGTGGCTGATTGACTTACGGAAGTGGTATGACTGAAGAAATGCGTGCTTTGTGGACCATGTCCACACCTATTACATCTCAATACAACGATGCCATGCAGGAATTCAAGGACCTTACCTACACAACCAGTCATCAGCATTGAGAATCAACATTGTCAAGGATGAAACGAGATTACTGTGACTTGGAGATCAAGGTAAAACTTGTAACCAGTACGCCATTTTCACCAGACCCATCTTTGAGAAATATTATTATGGGTATAATTGCCGAAGAGGATGCCAATGTGCATAATTTTGAGATTGTCGGGAAAAATATTGCACAAAATATGGTCGGAAAGCCAATTTTTGATGTATCATTTAAACAAAAAGACCGAGAAAAAAACCTTAGTGACGGGTCCAGCATTAAAATTGACAAAGACTGAACCATTGATCCTGCTCAGCTCTACTAATGATTTATGGTTACATCAAAAACTGGAGACCTTTCTCTACAGGATGTAATGAGCTATGAGCTCAGTCCATTCCCAGCAGCCTTGTTTGAAGCCAAAGAAATCTTTCGTAAAAGTGACAAAGCTCAACTGGCCCATGCGATTGAGGAGTATACCATCAAGGAATCCAAAAAAAGCCGTCATGGATTCGATCCCACCAACTGAACATTATGTGTTAGATGGTGGTTCCCTTCTTCATCGCTTGCCATGAAAAAAGAACGACAGTTATGGTGCCATTGCACGCTCATACACAGAATTTACCATAAAACATTATGGGAAAGCAACTGTTTATTTTTCATGGTTACAAACAAAGGTGGTCCTTCCATCAAGAATAATACGCATCAGCAATGTGGCAAATCACCCACTCGACCATCAGCTTCAATGCAGCAACAGAGTTTGTTGGAAGAAAAGATGATTTTCTCTCCACACCTTGCAACAAACTGGCACTTATTCATCTGGTCACAGAAGAACTGCGGAAAAGGGGCTGCAGTGTTATCAATGCGTCAGGGCTTGCAGACGTGGACATCGTCAAGGCAGCTAAGGGGCTGCAGTGTTATCAATGCGTCAGGGGTTGCAGACGTGGACTCGTCAAGGCAGCTGTCAAGTCATCAGAACACCAATCAACGACGTTGATAGGGGAGGATACAGATTTACTCATCCTTCTCCTCTATTATGCACAGCTAAACATTAGAGGCCTATATTTTCATTCGGACAAGCCCATACTTCATAAGGCACATGACATCAGTGTAGTAATGTGTGTTCGCAACGGGGCTTCATTCATGCTTACACAGGATGTGATGCAACTTCCCGCTTATTTGGTGTAGACAAGAAGTCAGCATTCCAAAAACTTATTAGCAGTGAACAAATGATTCAGAAATGTGCAAATGTGTTTCTGCTCCCACATCAAACAAAATCTGTTATAGAGGGAGTAGGAAGCAAAGTAATGGCAGTCTTGTTTGGGGGCAGAAGTACTGATTCCCTTACCAGTTTGCGCTACCAACTCTTCAGTAAAAAAACTGTTTCTGCCATGTCATTCGTCACTCCAGAGCGCCTTGCTCCTACCGAGTCCTCGACAAAATACCACAGCTTTAGAGTACATTACCAAATTATGGTTTGGATCGGAAAGGACAGTGATATGAATGCGGTTGATTGGGGGTGGAAGCTATTGGACAATAAGTATGCACCAGTTATGACTAATAAACCTGTTGCACCAGAAAGTCTTCTTCATATGCTCCATTGTAATTGCACAACTGCCTGCCGAACAAAACGGTGCAGTTACATGAGATATGGAGTGCCATGTACATCTGCTTGTGGACCGTGCCAAACAGAAAATTGTGAAAATCATTTCAATGAATCTGTTTGGGAAGAAGAATGTGACAATGACTATTTGTGAATACGGTAACACTGATAATTTTTGGTAAACTAAGAATAAATAAAATATTTTTATAATTTATTTGTGATAAATGTATTCTAAGACTCTAAAAACATAGGGGTAGACACCAACTTTACTTTTCTAGGATGAAAACTGTAGGAGCTAGGTATTTGACGGTCATCTTGAAAATTGGGCCTTTCCAGTGGTTAAACTTTGCTTTTAGTATGTTATTCAGCACATCTGATACTACAAAAAGCTGTTGAGAAACCTTTTGTAGCAATTTTTTGAGGGTCAAACCGTATTTTCAGCCGACTATTGAGATGTAATACATTCATTATCCAGCGAAGTTGTGAAGATTAGCAATGTACATTGGTATTCCATGCTCGGTGTGAAAATTTGGATCGATGACATCAATCTACATCTGTTCTTGCTGTTCAGGCTCAATTTGTAGTTTGTTTTTTGTATTTTTTTTATTGAAGGTTTAATGACCACCATGAGCAGCTTGATGGGCTATAAGCAGTCGCCCATCCCAAATTTAGAGCCACTGGTTCCAGAGAAGGGAGCGAGCCAGGACCGTAAGACAAACACAACATCCATGCCTCACGGGATTCGAACCCGGACCCTTCATGGATGAATTATCATAATCCAGCGCTTAGACCACTGCGCCACCAGGGCGGCTTTGTGCAGTCAAAGTGGAAGGTTGTGGCTCTAGAATCGAACTCGGGGAAACGCATCCTAGCATGCGGATATTTTGACCCTCCCTACATTCCTGTGACCTTTCGGGTTATGACTTAGCGGGCCTTTTCGGATTCCTGTCGTCCTCTTCTAGCTATTTCTTCAGCTTTCATCGATTCTTATAGTAATTTTCCCTGGATTTTCGTGGCATTTCTAAATTTTGTATCAACAATTTTTTTTATATCTAAAAAATAAATAAATTTTAAATCTACTTTATTTTGGTTTATTACATATGTCCATTAGCTCTGACCCTCAGCTATGGAATGCAAGGCTGAGGTCATCGCTATCATTATCTATTCACTAGTTAACAACCTTAAAACGGCGTGCGGCGAAACAAGTCACACGAAATTTAGCTTAATTTTTGTAACGCTACTGTATCAAACTGTTAAGGGGTGGAGGGTTGAAACTTATTTTGTTATAAACAGGATTCTATAAACCAGTGGTGGCCAACCCGCGGCATGCGTGTTGACCACCACTGGTTTATAGAAACCTTCAAACTTTCAGTACCCTATTTAAAAAAAAGAAAGAGAAAAAGAAATTCTTAAAGCAATTGGCGAAAGTTCAGAAATCAAGGTTGCCTTTACAAATGTGTTTTGTTCGCTTGCGTGCGTGCGTGCGTGCGTCAGAAAGCAAAGCTGGTACCCCTGCCTGCTACCACTGTCGGGAGCAGGAAACCATCAGCCTAATTCCATTGTCACTGTTATCGCGGTTGTAAATCAGTGACATCTTTGTCTTCAGTGAAGACACAGACGAAGTTAAAGCAAAATAGAAAAACTGAACATTGTGTGGCAAGAACTAACCTGGAGGTCACACAAGCTCAGGAGCTCCCTGTCTGTTGACGTATTCACGTAGTGTTAGCGAACGATGAGGAAGTGATTCTTTCTCTTGACACGGTGTCTTTCGAACGGCAGTCATAAAAGGTAAGGCTTAACTCCTTTGTAATATGAACGGTTGGCGCCACATTGTGCTTTAGTTTTAGAAATGTCTGCCCGTAAGCCGTTGACCTTAAAAAGGAAGTATGAAGACATTGCATTACGTGCTTTCAACATTGATTGGGAAGAAAAGTTTTTGCTTAGTAATCAAGGTGCAGCCAAACCAGTTTGTTTGATTTGCAGATCTTGTGTTGCGGTACTGAAACAGTTTAACTTGGAGCGACATTTCAAGCAAAAGCATTCCAATTTTAATTCGTAAGTATCCTGTCAGCTGAACATTACAAACGGACTTTATTAACAAAAAAAAAAAAAAAAAAAAAAAAGAAAAAGAAATCACTAACTGGTCAACAAGTGTTTTTCCAGAAAAAGAGTGAAGAACTGACATCAATGGTGAAGGCTTCCTACGAAAGTTCTCTTCTGTTGGCACGAAAGAAGAAACCATACATACTCTGATGGCGAAGAAATAGTCAAGTCCAGCCTACAAATATTTGCTAACCATGCAGGAGATCCAAAAACTATGGAATTGTTCAACGCAATTTTGCTTTCTCAGAGTGCACTGATGCATTGTATAGACGGCATGGCTAATAACGTTAACATTCAAATTGTGTCTTCGATTCACTCTTGCAAGTTTTTTCCTTGGCTATAGATAAGAGCTGTGATGTTTCTGACACTGCCCACTTAAGTATTTTTGTATGTGCTATCAACGGCAACTTTGATTTAATTGAACTCTTAGACTTGTGTCAATTAATAACAGCTAGAGGTGAAGATGTTTTTAATGAGCTGAAAAATGTTATTGAAAACAATAAGTTAGAGTGGGGGAAATTAGACAGCATTTGCACAGATGGGGCTCCAGTAATAACTGGTACGAAAATGGGGGTGTGTAGCGTTACTTGAAGATTATGTGGAAAGGAAGATATTCAAGTACCACTGCATCATACATCAAGAAGCTCTTTGCGCAAAGGACTTGGGGGTTATCTTCGGTTCTGGATCCAGTAGTGCGTTGTATTAACAAAATTCAAGCCCGTGCACTCAATCATCGGGAATTCCGCAGTTTGTTTGCGAAGGAGCTGGAAGAAATGGGTGAATTGCTTCTTCACTGTAACGTGGGCTGGCTTTCAAAGGGAAAGGCCTTGGAGAGATTTTGGAACCTGCGACATAGTGTTTTAAAGTATTTTGAAGATAATGGTTTACTCACAAGTGAGTGCTCACTTCTCAAGGATGAAGACTGGCTGTGGGATCTTGCATTTCTTACAAATTTAATGGGCATCTGAACAGTTTAAATTTATGTTTACAAGGAAAAGTCTGCCTTTTTTCAACATTGATGACTTCTGTATCATCTTTCATGACTAAACTTTTGTTGTTTTTAAATGAGTTTTCTCAAAACAAATTATCTCAATTCGCTCGAATGCAAGAACAAGAAAAAGTATCTGAAAATGCCCCAAATTATGAGAAGTACAAAAAGTTATTATCTGTTTTACATGACTCTTTTGCAACAAGATTTTGTGATTTCGAGAAAGATAAGAAAAACGGGGAACTTTTTACCAACCCTTTTTCAGTTGCTATTGGAGACCTAAATCATTATCCTCCAGACATGCAGATAGAATTTTTGAGCTTCAGCATAATATTGCACTTAAAGGTAAATATAATGAGTTTGTTTCTATTTCAACCAGTCCAAATTATGTTGAATTCTGGAAAATTCTTCCAGTTCTTGATTTTCCGATTTTACACGAATTTGCACTGAGGTACTGTTGTAGGTTTGGCTCAACCTACGTTTGTGAACAATCTTTTTATTAAAACTAAATATCGTTCAAAATTAACTAACACTCATCTAAGTAATTCAATCTTGCTTGCTTTTTCACAGGTAAACCCAAACATACAAGAGATTTTAAGAAACATGCAAATTCAAAAGCCGCATTAAAATTTTATAAATCCCATTGTCATTGTTAGTTGCAAACGTGTTGTTCAATTTAATGTGCACTAAGAACGATAGAATGATAATCAACCTTATGAAACAGAAAATAAATGTGTTTTTTGGGCCAATTTAGTTAGGAGAATGGATGACTTCAGTGGCACGCCCAATATACAAAAGCCTAAAAGTAGCACATGCCATAAAAAAGTTGGCCACCACTGCTATAAACTATCTAATGATGTATTATTTGTTACTCTATGATTATTAGTTTCGAAGATATAAGTGTTCAAAATGTGACATGTTTTCGTTGCACCCGTGCTCCCGAAATTGCCCCCACCCAGCGCGGAGGAAGACTTACTTCTACGTCAAAACCTTTCTGCCTCCGCAAACTCTACGAGGGTATTTCCACGTTGGCTTTTGTTCTGATGTCCGAATTTACCTACTGAAGTTTCATTCTGTTGTCGTTGCCCTATTTTCGCATTGAAATCACCCATAATAATATTCAAGTGATGCTTTCCTTTATTACTAAGATGCCAAATTTCTTCGTAAAATTCTTCAATTTCTTCCTTAGGATGACTTGTGGTGGCCGTGTAAGCTTGAATGATCTGAGCCTGGTGTCTTTTTGAGCGTTGGATAAAGAGTCGCGCATCTGAGGAACTTTCAATTTCTAGAACACTGGCTTTCAGTTCTTTGTTTCTTATACACTGCTCAAAACAATTAGAGGATATTGTGGTTTTGATATGAACTACTGACATCAACTGTTTGTATGCTAAGAGAAATTGAAGGAAAGTGATTAGAATGAAACTTTTGCACACTTACAAACACCTGAGTATGCAAAATTTTTTGTGTGACGTTAAAAAAGGTGTGTTCCCATCAGCAAATGAAAAGTGACGTATCGTACACTCGTTTAGTCTAGGATAAAACTGACTCACGTGCTTTGAATGTGTGTTATTGAATAATGTGAAGTCCGAAAAACGTGATTTACCCGAATCTATAGCCTGGAGGGCTATCGGTCGCTTAGAAGCGGGTCAAATCCAATCGCAAGTAGCGGAAGCCACTGGAATGTCTGAAAGCGTGGTTTCCAGACTTTGGAATCGGTTTTCAAATACTGGAAATGCAAGGCGAAAACCAGGGTGAGGTCATAGGAGAGCAAAATCAAGAAATGAGGATAGGTTTTTGACACTGACTGCCAGGAGAAACCGGAGTATGAACGCCACTCTTCTGCAACGTGAACTCTGTACGGCTACTGGCACAAATGTTTCAACTCAAACTGTTTGGAACCGACTCCACAGCGTTTGTCTGTATGCTCGATGACCTATGGGGTACGTTTCTTTAACTGCACACCACCGTACTGCCTGCAGACTTTGGGCACAGGACCATGCTGATTGGAGAAGAAATGAATGGAGCAATGTTCTCTTCTCAGACAAGTCGCACTTTACTGTACATCTGACAATACGTGACTCATCATTTGGAGGGAACGAGGTACTCGTAACAATCCGTTATTTGTGCAAGAAAGTGTTTGATTTGGAGGAGGCGGAGTGATAGTGTGGGCCGGTTTCTCTATCATTGGTCAAACCAACCTGTACATCATCAGAAATGGAACACTTACTGCGCAGCGGTATAGGAATGAGATTATTAGACTCTTAGTTATCCCTTATGCTGCAGCAATCGGAGATGAATTCATTTTCGTGGATGACAATTGCAGGCCACATCGCGCTCGATGTGTGGACTTCCTGTTTGGCGAGGGAATCATCCGAATGGACTGGCCAGCAGGTTCCCCAGACATGAACCCTATCGAGCATGTCTGGGACATTCTGGAGAGAAGGATTGCTGCTCAATTAACTCCTCCACAAACAATCCAGCAATTCGAAGGTGCTTTTCTGCAGGAGTGGGATGGAATTTCCTAATCCCTCATTAATACTCTGATTAACTCCATGCATGCCTCACAGGTGTGTAACATTGCTTTCTGTCAGGGGAAACCATACCCCCCAATTAAATCCAATTTTCTGGGAAAAATTTTACTTTTACTTTCATTTTTATGATATGTTCATAATATGCATTATGTTCGCCTCCTTAAAAATTATTAAATACAAATTACTAATTGTTTTTGGCTATATTTTTCTTCGCACATAGAGTGAAGAAAAATATAGTCTGTAGTTCCTATTCCAACCTCCACATTTTACGTCACTCACAGTCTTCATACAAAACTACAATATCCCCCGATTGTTTTGAGCAGTGTAAATCCAACACCACTATTTCTGCCAGTATCTGTCCCATGATAGTAGAAGAGATGGCCGCTTTTCTATTTAATGAGATCTTCTTTTCTTCTTACCTCACTTAGAACGACGATATCCCACTTGATCCATTGGAGTTCCTCCTCCAATTCAAGGAGCCTTGAATCAGAAGATACAGAACGTCCGTTAAACGTAGCCAAGGTCAGCATAAGATAGCAGTCTTCTGGTGATTCTTAGCACCCTCTGCTTTTATGTTGCACTGGCCGATGCCTAGGCCAGGTTACATTCCAGCTGCCTGAGACCGAGGTCCAAGATTTAAGTTGTGAAATCATCTTTTGGGGTGGTTTGGTCACATCTCACCACACTGGCTGGTAAGTGTGGGATAGCATTTCTTCTAATCCCGATAGTGAAGTTGTAATGCTATTTGTTGGTCGTCAGAGCCCCTTTAGTGGGAATAGGATGCACTGCGAGAAGGCGGGGTTGGCATTTGTAAAGCAGAGACTATAAGTTTGAGCATCACCTGACCTTGCATCCGTATATATATACACTATCTACCAACAAGTAATTGGACACCTGTGATAGCAAAGAAAAACGAAGTTTATTCACCTTCAATAGTTGGTGGAGCCTCCACAAGCGGCGATTACAGATGCGACCGTCCGGGGCATACTCTCAACCAGGCGTTGTACGACGGCTAGCGGTATTTTCTTCCACTCGGCTTGGAGAAGACAGGTCAGTTCCTTCACCGATTTCGGACGGTGGGGGCACCCCTTAAGTCGATGCTCCAACTCGTCATAGAGGTGCTCGATAGGGTTAAGGTCTGGGCTCTGCGCAGGCCAGTCCATTCGATTAACTCCATTGTCATCATACGAAGCCATGGTGGACCTCGCAACATGACAGGTGGCATTGTCATCCTGAAAGTAACATGGGTCCACCCCGTAAAACTGCCACAACGTAGGAAGCGCATGGTCATCCAAAATGGTGCAGTAGGTCTCGGCGTTGAGTCTACCAGGAATTGCAACCAAGGGTCCCGTGCCATACCAGGAGAAACACCCCCATAGCATAATTCCTCCGCTGCTGAACTTCACAGCTGGCACAATACATTCCGGCAGGAGGCGTTCTCCAGGCAGACGCTAAACCCAGACCCTGCCATCCGAACGGTAGAGGGTGAACCTTGATTCGTCGCTCCAGAGAACCTGTTTCCACTGTTCAACGGTCCACTGTCGACGTTCTTTGCACCACGTTAGCCGAGCAGCGCTATTGGACTTGGTGATCAAAGGCTTGTGGGCGGCAGCACGTCCATGATAACCGAGCAGATGGGCTTCCTTACAGATGGTATTCATCAAAAGAACACTCCCGGATATGGCCCATCGATTTAGTGCGGTTCTTCTGAATTTCTGTGACCAGCACCCGTCGGTCTCTAACTCCCAGTTTTGTGGGTCTGCCGGGTCGGGGCCCATTCCGACAGTCACCTCTCATCTTCCACTTGCCAATCACATAGGCCACTGTCGATTTTGGGTACTTCAACTCGCTGGATATGTCACGTATGGATCGGCCATTTCTGTGATACCCGACGATTACACTTTTCTCGAAATCAGAGCTCCGAACTGCGTGGCAACTTGCATGTGACTGGTTGCGTTGTTGTTTCCCAGACGATATTTAACGGCGGCGGCCATGACGTGTATCTTGACCGCAGATATCGTCGATTGCAGAGGTTTCCAATTACTTGTTGGTAGATAGTGTATATATACATACACTATATTGACAAAAGTCATCAGACACCCCTTCAAAAGCAAATGAACGGATCCACTGCGTTGTTAAGATGTGCGGTACAACTGCAAACTGTATAAAAACATGCCTGCAGCTGACCACGATCATATTGCACTGTGAGGTCGAGTGAAAATATCAAGGCATGAAAGATTGTTGAGTGTTATATTAGTATATTGTCCATAAGAGAAACTGAGAGGCGTTTCAACATACCCAAGTCAACTGTTTTGGATATACTGAATAAGTGGAAGACACGTGGCGTGCCTGAAGCAGCAAAACGTACCGGCAGACCAAAGAAAATCAAAGTAGAGGACGTCGAAGCCTCAGGAGAGTCATTACAGCTAATCGACGGAGTACTGCACAAGACCTCAGTGTACAGGTGAGTAAAAATGCTGGAACCTCGGTATGTACACGTACCATTCGCAGAGAACTTCATTCCATGGGTTACCGTGGTTGTGCGGCTGCTCATAAGCTTTTCATCTCCACTCGAAATGGTACTCGTCGTTTAGCATGGTGTAAAGAACATTTATCGTGGACCGTAGATCAATGGAAACGAGTCCTATGGAGTAATGAATCCAGGTACACGATTCATAAGTCTGATGGCCGTGTGTGGGCATGGCGGCAGTCGGAGGAACGCTATTTACCACAGTGTACTGTTCCTACAGTCAAGTTTGGAGCTCGCAGTGTACTTGTGTGGGGGCGTGTTTTTCATGGTATGGTCCCAGCCCATTGGTTATCGTCGACAAACCTGTTAACCAGCACGTCTGCCTTGATATTCTGGACAATTACATACCTGCTAACCTGAGAAAATTCAAATGTGTAAAATTGAGTGCGAATGACATTCCCAGTGATTTTTTTTTTTTTTTCCACTATGCGCAAACAACATTTATAATGATTTTTTTAACTATGTGCAAATAACATTTATAATGAATTTAGCTATCTATGTACAAATAAAAATAAATGCAAATATTTGTGCATTTTATAATTTTTAGATAATTATAAACAAATTATATCACATTTTGATACCATACTCAACGTTTTCCATCGTCCGTAGCGGACCGACGATTTCCACAGCATACTCGCTGTTTTCTGTCGTCCATAGTGGATCGACGATTTCCATAGCATACTCGATGTTTTCCATCAACCGTAGCGGACCGACGATTATCCTAGCAGGTTTGATGTTTTCTGTCGTCCGTAGCGGACCGACGATTATCATAGCATCCTCGATGTTTCCCGTCGTCCGTGGAGGAATGACTATTTCCATAGTAACTATGTAAAATCTGCAGTAATTGGAGTCTGAATCTTTCTTCCCACCGCACAATCTCTATTCAGCGTCAAGCATAACAGTGTGCATGGAAAATTTACTGTGCCGAAGTCCCGACGATGACGACAGGGCACGGGTGTTTTGGCGCACAATGGCGCAGAATTCCCATCTCTGTCATATATTTTATTTATATGGCCATTTTAAACAAAAAATACAGAAAATTTTTAAAATCCGGAAAACCGTATAAAAAAACGGAAAACTTCCGCAAATTCCAGAAGAGTTGGCAGGTATGATTTAACTGAAACATTAACAAATATTTCTCAAGGAAGATTTAATTTTTTTTTTAATACGGAAATGCGTAAAAAATAGCAATCTATGCATAAAATCATAAAGAACAGTTAAAATGCATAAAAGTTGGCAGGTATGCAATTATGCCCTACCAACTCTGTGGCAATACTATGGAATTGAGCCTTGTTGGTACCAGAAGGATAATGCACTGAGCCATAAAGCAAGGACTGTTACAGGGTGGTTTGATGATAATTCCATATCCTGTGTGGTCTGGCCAGCACAGAGCCCTGATCTTAATCCCATAAAGCACCTATGGGATGAATTAGAGCATTGCATAAGAAGTTTGGAACCAAGGCCTACTACTAAGCAACAGCATTATGTACTGAATGGAAGCACATACCTATCGCTGTGTTCCAAAACCTTGTCGAAAGCATGTCTCGAAGGGTCAGTGCATGCATTAAGGCCAAAGGTGAACCGACACCGTATTAATGTATGTCAATAAATGCTATGTTGTGTTTCTCTTCTAGGTGTTCGGTGACTTTTGTCAATATAGTGTATATTTACATAACTTTCTATGCAAGCATATATTTGTTTTTATTAAAATTAAAAGTGCAAAACATATTTGTTTTTATTAAAATTAAAAGTGCAAAACATATTTGTTTGTATTCTTAAATATATTTAAATCAAACAATTTTTTTTTTTTTTTTGTAAAATAGTTATGTTACGTGGCTAATGGTATCCTTTCATTGGCTCTTTAATGTCAATCCTTTACTGTTGAAATACATTATTCTACATTAGTGTAGAGATTCGAGACGTGATCAGGACCGATAATAATTCAAGTATGTTCATAACAAAATAACATCTATTAACAGTATTATTAGATATCAATACTCACTCTGCCTATGGCCGTGTCCTTTCTTCTGGTATATGAGTCTTCTTTGGATTCTTCAGAATCATTTTGTTTATTTTTTATTTATTTCTTTATTTGTTACATTACATTACTTACACATGAATTTGATGAGCATGAAAAGAGTCCGTAAACTTATATAAATACTTATACAATCAACTGTAGTGCAACATAACAGGGAGCCAGGGGAAAAGGCTAGTACAGGCCTGGCGATCCCCTGGTCCCCTAATAAAGAACAAAAGTGCCAAGTCAAGAAATTATCTTCCTATAGAAGTGTAATTTACATAATCACAGTTGTAGATAATCAAACCAGAAACATATTAACTGTATATCAAGTATTCCCTCAACTCTCTTTTAAATGAAGCACAGTTAACAATTGATCTAATATAAATTGGCAACCCGTTCTAGAGTCGAGGGCACATGGCATTGATATTATAATATAACACGTCTGTCCGAGCTCTGGGGATCACCAAATCGCTATATCCATGAGTGTGATAAGCATGTGCAGGACGACACACAGTAATTAGATTTAAATGCTTATTAGCATAGACATGCTCATGCATTAACAACATAAGTCTGAATATGTATAGTTTCTCAAAAATCAGTAACTTATAACGGTAGAAGAAACTATCGACATTTTCCGATTGATTTAACAATCGAACAAATTTTTTTTTGCAAAATGAAAATTCTATAAATATTTCCTCTAGTTGTCACTCCCCAAGCTAAAAGACAGTAAGACATAATAAAAGAATAATAAAGTACTAACTTTATTTTAATTGGCAAGCAACTCGAGATCCTGGACAAACTCCAATACGAGATCTCAACTTAACTGCCAAGGCATCAACATATGCATTCCACCGCATGCGGATGAACTCCCAAATATTTAACATTTGCCTGAAAAGCCAAGAGGAATATCATTCAAATAGATCCGTGGAGTAGTTACTGTCACAACCCTTTGACCAGAGAAAAGAACACAATTTGTTTTAGAAACATCGAGGGTTAAAGAATTGCAACAGAACCAAGTGAAATACTATCGCAAGTCATGGTTGACACGTGGTATCAACTCAGATACCATAGAGTTGATAACTGAGATATTTATCAACTCAGATATCTCATCCCATACACAACTATGCTAGGTAGAGTATGTTGTGCAGCATCTGAGCCAAAATGTGAACACTGAATGTATTTACAATATGGAGGTTAAAATAACTGAAGCACCTAGATTTCACACCATAACCTGATATATGAAACAATATGAAGGTTAAAATATCTGAAGCATCAAAACTTCACGTTGAAACCTGATACAGATAAAATTTAAAAATAAATAAATGAAATGGAGTAAAAACCTTGCAATCAATCCTGGTTCACATCTCTCTCAACCTCTTTCACAACCAGACCGGTTTCAGCATTTGTTATGCCATCTTCAGTGGTATAATGTTTGGTCATCTTCACTTTGAGAGTGAACTCTCAACAATGCGAGTTGCAACATGTAGGCTTGACATGTCGGCCACACCCTTCTTTATCGAGGTGTCATGATGCATTACGAGATCCAGGCTGTGCATCGTTACTGGCGCCCTCTATCGCTCATTTACGAACTTATCTCTGAATCAGATTTTCCTCTATATTTCGTGATTCCTCACATTTATTTAGATACCGTTTTTTTTTTCAATCTCAATTAAGTGCTTACATCAATCAGAGTGTTAAAAGAAATTGCATTGAAACCACAGTATATCAAAAATCAATTTACATCCCGGCTATCATACTGTATGAATCAACTCACCCTTGGCGATATAAGACCACCGCCTTCTTGTTCTTCATTGGGAGAGCAATTAATATTTCTTCTACTAAAGAGGCAGAAACAAAAGAAATTGAGTGGATTGAGTCTGTCACTCATGAATTTGGTTAAAGCAGGAACTTAAAAAAATCAATGTACAGTAAAACCTCGAAAATCTGGCATCCAGAAAAACGGCATTTTCTTTATTTTGTTTTCGTGAGAACATACAATGTTTTACCAATAACCATAGAAATCTCCCGATGTACCATCTCAACAACACATTGCGAGATCATCCGATCTCAGCGTATGAATTACCGATAGCTGCCTACGTGTACCATCCTCTGGAGGTTTCTTAAATTCGTCATCTCATTGAGCCATGCTCAAGTGACGTGGTCCAATGAGGCGACAAATCGGCGTGTATGTTTGAAATGTGTGTGATGATGATCTGTGCTTGATGGTGGCAGTATGTGGATTCGATCGTGTAATGACATCTACATCGGCCTTCGTGATGCATCGTGGTAATCGCCTTCGTCATGCATCGTAGTTTCGTCAGTCGAAAAACCGTAACATCGATGTAAAATGTACATCGAATTTTCGCGATGTATCGATACATCGCCCAGTCCTAGTGGTTGCTGTGGCTTTCTTCAAGTTTTTGCCTAAATATTCGCCATATTAATTGTTTTCGACAAAGTTTTATAATAAATAGTACAAAAAGGTAATCGTTAATATTTCCCCCAAAACTTTTTTTTTCATCGCCAGAACGATTTTTTCTTTTTTTTTTTGTAAATTGCAAAGAATGCGATGGGAAGCACGACCCCTACATATTTATAAGGCATAGACGCGCAAATTTTCGTTAAAGTGACCTGTTACGTGAAAGTGCGTGCTTTACATAATGCCCGTTACACAATTTTTGGGTAGCTTCAGAAATCAGGAATTTTCATAAATCCGGCACTTGTTTGGTCCCGTCGATGCTGGATTTTTCGAGGTTTTACTGTATTTAAATATGAAAAATAAACTAAAAAAACATGGGAATACCATAAAAGAAAATAAGAAACAGCGCTTCATTGAAACCCCATATTTGCCACCATTAAGCGATGTGATCAAGAATGAATGTGCAGCATGTGACATTACGTTAGAGGAGATTGTGTGTGACAGCAGGAAAATATTAACCAACAAGAATAATAAATCCATTCTAGAAAAAGCTGGCATATACTCTATACCAAGTATTACTGCAGAAGGAGTAAACAGGAAATTGTACATCTGCAGTACTAGGCCACGTTTACGATGTAGATTAAATGAACATGTGAAAAATTGGCACAATAATGTGATGAAGACATAGCTGATAAAATACTGTTATGAAAATAATTTAACTTCTGATTGAGCTAATATCAAACTAATAACATCCCACAAGCAGAATGATCAACAATTTATCTCGGAATCAGTAGTTATCAAAAAAATTAAAGACAAGAACTGTAATGATAATACTCCGAGAGAGTTACATTATGCATGGAAGAACTTAATTGAGATTGAAAAACAAAAGACATAACGGTATCTAAATAAATGTGAGAAATCACGAGATATAGAGGAAATTCTTATTCAGAGATAAGTTCATAAACGAACGATAGAGGGTGCCAGTAACGACACACAGCATGGATCCTGTGATGCATTGCACCGCGATAAGGAAGGGTGTGGCCGACGTGTAAAGCCTACGCGTAGCAACTTGCATTGTTGAGAGTTCACTCTCAAAGTGAAGATGACCAAGCATAATACCACGAAGATGGCATAACAAATGCTGAAACCGGTCTGGTTGTGAAAGAGGTTGAGAGATGTGAACCGGGATAGATTGCAAGGTTTTTACTCCATTTCATTTATTTATTCTTAAATTTTATCTGTATCAGGTTTCAACGTGAAGTCTTGATGCTTCATATATTTTAACCTTCATATTATTTCATATATTTTTTAAACCTTCATATTATTTCATTTTTTAACCTTCATATTATTTCATATATTTTTTAAACCTTCATATTATTTCATTTTTTTAACCTTCATATTATTTCATATATTTTAACCTTCATATTATTTCATGTATTCTGACATGACACAAAGTCTAGATGCTTTAGTTATTTTAACCTTCATATTGTAAATACATTCAGTGTTAACATTTTGGCACAGATGCTGTGCAACATACTCTACCTAGCATAGTTGTGTATGAGACAAGATATAATTCTAAGGAATCCAAAGATGACTCATATACCAGATGAAAGGACACAACTATAGGTTGAGTGAGTATTGATATGCAATAATACAGTTAATAGATGTTATGAACATACTTGAATTATTATTGGTCCTGATCACGTCTCGAATCTCTACACTAATATAGATTAATGTGTTGAACAGTAAAGGATTGACATTAAAGAGTCAATGAAAGGAGGCAACTTACTACAAGAGAAAAATATCTCAGCTTAAACCCTTTTTGGGTATCTCTGATGAGCATATGCATGTGCTATAATTATTATTAATAATCCAGAAGTTGTTTCTGGGTACACTTTACATTCCCACTGAATACTACAACTCACTATATGGAAGAAGCAATAATTCTACAAGAACAGATTATAAGGTCATTGAAGGATGTTCCACATTTATGACTCAGCAATCACCGCATTGAAGCAGTTTCTTTTTGTATTAAAAGTGTAATACCAGAAAACTCTCGGATGCACATCTGTTAGAACACCTACACAAGAGTAAACTTCAATGTCTTAGCTACCAGGTATAAATGTGGATCAACCTTCAAAAGATATTTTATCTTAATAACAAGGTTGCTAACCTTTTTCACATTTCACTGCACGTTTTATTCTTTTTGTTGTCATGCTTGGTTTAAGCATCCGGTGCGGTGTTCTATTTTTTGTCTTCAGGTTCTTTCAAATGTTCCACGAACGCTCAAGTCCATGAAGTGCCTTGCTTTCCAGGTCCCCAAACTGTATCCTCCCCCTCCCCACCCTTCCCACTAGCGTGTAAAACTTTCGTTGGTAAAAACCCCAATTCCTGAACTCAAAACCTTTTGATATTATCAACGAACACAAACTGCCTATTTACATACATACAAAATGCTGAACGAAAATATTAAAAATGTATATACAACTATTTACATACGACTCATCTTATTCTTTCGACTCTCCTTCTCAACACCTCATGAACAACCAGAACATTCATGTACTTTCTACTCGCAGAGGGTAGAAAGTACATGAGGCAGTCTGCGTTGGAATGGCTTAGGATGTGGTGAATGAATATTCTGGTTGTTCATGAGGTGTTGAGAAGGAGAGTCGAAAGAATAAGATGAGTCGTATGTAAATAGTTGTATATACGTTTTTTATATTTTCGTTCGGGCATTTTGCATTTATGTAAATAGGCAGTTTGTGTTCGTTGATAATATCAAAAGGTTTCGAGTTCAAGAATTGGGGTTTTTACCAACGAAGGTTGGGTTTTACACGCTGGTGGGAAGAGTGGGGAGGGGGAGGATACAGTTTTGGGACCTAGAAAGCAAGGCACTTCATGGACTTGAGCGTTCGTCGAACATTTGAAAGAACCTGAAGACAAAAAATAGAACACCGCACCGGAGGCTTAAACCAAGCATGACAACAAAAAGAATAAAACGTACAGTGAAATGTGAAAAAGGTAAGCAACCTTGTTATATGCACGTAAATTTAAAAACAACTGTGGCTTCTGCTATAGATGTTTTAACCTGAATTGATATTTTATCTGTTCTTGTACCATCTGTAATATTTTGTACATCTTTGTTTTGTAGAACTAGGCTATTGTGGGTGATGTTCACTGTACTCAAATGACACATATGCAAATCCTGTATTCATAACATCCTTTAATATCATCAACAACACAATTTCATGGCACATGAGAGGTTGTTGCCACTAATTGTAAATTCTGAGTTGAAAATTTGGAATCTTACTCTGTAAGGCCACACATGGCACTGAGCATTTCACAAAAGCAAAATTTCGACATAATAGGGTTAACTAAGTTAATGAAACAACGGTATCATAGAAATATCTGTATTTCTGCCAGTACATTTTGTCAAAGGTAAAATATGTGACACAAAAAGATCAAAACTCAGCTGTATAGATCAAAACTAAAAAATATTAAAGAATTATCAATACTAAATCTACAAAAATAATTTCAATTCATGCACTCGAATGTAAACACATTAAGTATCTATTTACAAGTAAATGCAATATACAATAAAAAGACTGCCAATTGATTTAGCTCAAAAATGTCACAAGACAAAACTTTTAGCAGATATAATGCCAAGATACACAAAGATAAACATGCAAAACAAAGACTTTCTTGAATTTCATTTTTACTACATGGATCATTCAATAGAAACCCATGCAAATTGTAAGTATTACATCACACAATTCCAGGAACACCTGCAAAGTGCAGATAAGAGTTTCTCATGTAGGCGTTGAACCAGCATTAGTGAGATTGTTGAATGAAGTGACCTATGGCCAGGGCTATAGCCACGGAGGGGTTTTGGGAGTTTAAACCCTCCCCAAAATGCAATTCTTAAATAAAGATAGGGTAAATAGATCCATACACTTGCGTAAGTAGTATAACATGCCAGTTAGTATTTGAAAAATTGGGAGTATTAAATAGAAGAATTTCATGAGCAAGTAAAATGTAACAAAAAAATTTAACATATCTATAACACATGGTGAAAACTAATTATCAAATTAAGACCCTCCCCAAAAATTCTTTCTGGGTACGCCCTGCCTATGGTAGTGTCAAAAGTGCAGCCATTATCATTCCAAACCCATCCAAAACTGACCACTGAATGGTAATTCAGTTCTTGAGTTCAGAAGGATAAAGACTAGCTGAAATTCATTGGCAAACGACGTTTATGTACGGTAATGCCTATGTATCCAAAACAAATATGAAAGACTGGTGTAGAGAGTTTCAGAATGGTACAGAATAATGGCACATTTGTCAAGGCCTGGCCCTGCATGGATCACCAAGCTGGGTGCAGGTGTGGAAGAAGCAATAAAAAAAAATCATCACATGTCAATTAAAGCCATCACAGCAAAGGTAAGAAGTATCAGTGTAGGAACAGTGCATTTTGTAATTCACAAGCTGAGATTAAGTTTCAGTACCCCAATTACTCAGTACAAATGAAAAAGAATGCACATGGGGCTAGTGTTGTAGCATTTGCAGCATTATCATGCAGATGTCAATGATTAAAGGACTGTAATCAGTGATGAAACCTGGTGTCACCACTATGAACCTGAACCCAAATGATCAAGAAGCTTACAATGAAAACATCCTAAGTCACCCAGTGCAAAAAATCAAAAGCCAACTGCCTGTTAGGAAGAATATGCTGATCTTTTATGAACTCCAAGGCCCTCTGCTTGTGGAATTTATGGAGCCAGTAGTATCCACTAATACTTAACAATACTGTGAAACTCCAGATCACCTACGTGTACAGCCATTACAAACAAACACCCAGAGAAGCTGAGTCGTGGAGTCATCTTTCTAAAAAACAATGCATGCCTCCATGTAGCAAACATCATGAAAACAAAGCTTCAGTGCATGCAGAGGTATTGGAGCATCTAGCACATAGTCTAGGTATCTCCACCTGTGAGTATCCACATCTTTGGACCATATAAGAGAGCCCTCCAGGGTCACAGGTTCCATTTGGATGCATAAGTAAGTACAAGTAGCTATTCATGACTTTTGGATGCAAGTCTCAATGCACAGGCAGTGCTATGTTTGACTAAGTAAATAAATAAAAAGTTACTCAACCATGGCAAATTTCTGTTGAATGATCCAATTAGAGCATTTAAAAAAAAATTGCTGAGCAACAGCTTAAGTTACTCAGGGGTCTACAACCAACATTTTAAATTTTGTATAGCATTATTTTACAAAATACTTTTACTTTGCCTAATTTTTTTAGAATTTATAACCTTAATTTGGTGTTCCATTTTTGTCTTCAGACTGAAACATGAATATTAATTACGGCATGGGCTGAGAAAATTGCAAGCAAATGTTGAACATGATGCTTGTTTAAGAAATTTTGTTCTGGATATGATCATCAGCCATTCTCAATCCACTGCTGGACAAAGGTCTATAACCTATATATGATGAAGGGGTCCATCGATATATAGGAAAAAAATCTGAATATCCTAGGTCAAATGAATCTAGAGCAAATGCTTCGAGAATGGGATTAGTATAGACATAGTAACTCTTAAGTAGTATCTCGTCACCACTCACAATATTAAAGAAGCTCAATAAGGTAGCTTTGCCTTGACAGAAAATGGCAAAAGTGACCATTTAAAGACCAAATCATAACTTGGTGAAAATTAAGTTTCTTGACAACCTTTACTTGATTCTGGTGCCTTGACAGCAATGAAGCATCTACACATACCTCAGTTAAGGAAGACTGAAAAGATAATGGTCACTGTTTAGTGTCAAAAAGCTGGTGACATCATCATGGGTAAAGAAGTACTGTCCACAGTTGGATATTGCTACTAAAACTTGTCCAAAAAACAGCCAACCTAAAATGGAAACATTGCTACTAGTGTTTGACAACACTAATAGCACATCTCAGAGATCATGGTCGAATAGAAAATCATCCAGAGGCTACAGAGTTCTACTCCATCTGCCTTACTTCATTATCTGTTGACTATAGATCTTCACTTTTTCTGGCATCTGGACAGCTTTCTCAAAGAGAAGCATTTTTGCAATCAGATAGTGGTTGAGAACAATAAGCAAGTTGTACATTATAAAACATTTTGAATATTTTAAATTGTTATAATTACTTTTTACAATTCATTCAAAGAAGAGCAATGATTCTGGATGATCTTATTGTGGCTATACTTCATTCTGAACAATGTATAAAATTACAGCTGCAAAGCTATGTAATTTTAGATCTAGTATGTTGTAAAAAATAACTCCATAACAAAATTTAATTCTGATTTGCAGCACAAACTACAGGAACAAACTTTATCTACAGTAAAATGGGTAAAAATAATTTGAATTAGAACCTAATTTGCAAATAAATGTGACCCTATTTTGAGCAATCACAAGAACTGCTAGCTTGACACATTCCCCATACAAAGAAACAACATTTCAGAAACACCATTATCGTCTTTTCAAGAGTGTAATTGCTCAACGAAAAATGTAATTTTATAATATACAGAAAATACAGATCACATGAGTACCTCAGAAATGCTAATTTTTATACAAATATAACTGAGAAATAAACAGAACAAATATATACAAGAATTATTTGTGTATATCTGTACATATACATACATAACAGTCAAGTCCCTGGTAAGTGTTGTGATAATTATTTGCTACAACTTTGAGTAAAACGGACCGTTTTCACTGCATTCACTGTAATTTTAGTCAACAGGAACCGCCCATGGATGTGGTTTTCTTCCATACTGTTAAAAATATGCACATTGTACATGTATCACATATTCAAACTAATATCTTACAATTTTATTATTTATCTAAATTATTACAAAAAATACAACAAGAAGTATGGCAGTAAGATTAGTCTGAAATTAATGTTAATACAACATTTTTATACAGAGCAAATAAATAAATAAATAATTCTACAAATGAAAATGAACTCAATTTAAACAGATACTTCAGCAATATATACACTCAATGGACAAATTATTAGAGATACTTACTTAATACAGTGTTTGCCCTCCTCTAGCGTGAATAACAGCCTGTACACCCTAAGGCATCAACTCCACCAGATGCTGGAGGGTTACCAATGGTAACACCAGCCATGCCTGCTGCAGCATTGTTCACAATTCCGCCCGAGACGTCGTTCCAGGTTCCATGGATATGGTTATGTTCCATGCCATGTCATCCGTCATCCTGGAGACCTTCCACAGGGATCAAATCCAGGGATCTTGGGGGCCCACTGGATGATTCCAAACTAAGATGAGTGTTCCTCGAGCCATGCCTGGGTGACTGTGGCCCGGTTGGTTGGTGCATTGTCCACTGAAACAAACCATCCATCGGCTGCAGGATGTGTGAAGGCCATGAAAGTGTGTAGGTGATCAGCCAGCACATGCTGGTAGCACACAGCAGTTAAGGAACTCTTCAGACAGACTAAGGGACCTAATGCGTCCCATAAGACCATAAGAAGGCTCCCCAAATCATCACTGAGCCACCACAGCCTTGAAGAGAGCCAAACTGGAATGACAGGGCCACAGCCTCATGCTGCCAACATCACACCCGCACCCTCCCATCAGCTCAGTACAGCTGAAAACGGGATTCATCGGACCATATGATGCGGCACCACTCTGCATAGGTTGGCACATGAGAAGGATGTTGGGTGCAGTAGCCCAGGGTATGCAACGTGCACCATACTGTTGGCTCAATGATGCTGCTTGGGCCTCGAACATTTAACCTGGATCTGTAATTCGCACCATCGTTGCCAAGCGGTCTGTCAATAAGAGCCTAGATAGTCTATATCGACCATGATCATTAATGGCATGTGGTCAGCCACTACTTTCTCTCTGGGTGTTGGTACACCGATAGATGGTATACTCATGGTACACCCTTGATCATACATGAGACTGACCAAGGAACAAAAAAGCTGAACTTTTTAATCTGACGAAAAAAATCAGAACATGCGACAAGAAAGTGTGAATATAAAGCAGCAAGATGGAATTGTTCACTGTATTCACAATATAAAATTACTAAATTCAAAACAAAATAAAGTGATTTTAAAAGACACTGCTTCAAACACATCTCTCTCTATCTATCTTTTTTTTTTTTTTTTTTGTACTTGCTAGAATATCAGCTCAATTTTTCTCTTGTGTCGCTTTCTTTTCAGCAAGTTCTGTGGCCATATTTGTTTTTTGTTGACTCTGAAGATGCACAGCAATCTTTGCTTAGTTTTTCTTTCTTTTGATATAATCCCCTTCCTATTTCTTCATCACTTTTCTTTCCTCCTCCCCTTTTATTCCCTCAGATGACAATAATTTATCCATCATGCTGAAAGAACTTTCAGCCTGAGGACCACAAACACATGATATGAAAGCTTTTGCTACTTTAGAAAAATGGTGTGACTTTCAGAATATGAATACTTTTGAACACCATGCACCAATTCTAACAAATTTTCAAACTCTGTCGCTTCTGCTTTTTGGAAAATTTCCCCTCCCTTATCAAGCTTAAATGCATACAGTTATGGGGGAAAGTAACACTTAACAACAACACAGGGTAGTGAGAACATCGAGGGAAGAAAAAAAAAAGGGGGATTTCGGGAGAAATCTTTGCTCCAACCAACTTCCGTTTTCGGAAACTTCTTCCTTCATTTTTAGGTTGAAATGCAGTATTTGTTGAATAAAAGGATATTTAAGAACAATACTGGGCAGAAGTTACATCGCGCGCAAAAAAAAAAAAAAAAGATTACGGGAGAAATCTTCGCTGCATCTAACTTCCGTTTTCGAAAGTTTCGTAAGACTGAATCCCGTTGTCAAACGAAAAACGAATCACTCCCCCACCATTAGCCCCCAAAATTTCTGTTCAGGTGTGCATTGATCTCGAGAATGCCCAAAATGATAACAGAAATGGCGGAATTCTTCGAATCCACGGAAGAATCTTTGCCTGAAGACTACAGGGAAATCTTCCCGCCGTCTTAACTTCCGTTTTAAAAAATCGTTGCCCACAGTTTCATGATGAAATACAAACATTTAGGCGATAAAATGACATTTAAAAACAATATTAGGAACAGGCAACATCGTGAAAAAAAGAGAAATTACGATTACGGGAAAAATCGTCACTCCGTTTAACTTTAGTTTTCGAAAGTTTTGAAAGACGAAATACCAACCGCAGACGGAAAACGACCTCTCCCTGACCCTCCACCCCCATTTCTCTTCAGTTCTGCATTGATCTTGAGAGTGACCCAAATGACGACAAAAACAAAACCGGAATTCCACGAATCCGCGGAAGAATCTCATGTTTGCTTGATACAGAGTTACCCTTGGAAACCCTAGGGTTCTTAGCACTTGGGTGATAGAATGACTCATCTGTCTTGCGCAGACAATGCGTCCATGATCAAAGTCGCTTAGATCACCAAGTTTACGTATGTTCGTTGATTGAGATACACTGTTGGGAAGCCCAGCTGTCTGCCTATTTATCACCTACGTTTGATTAGGGTCTGTTCCACTCTGTGCAGGGGATGCCCATGGCAGCTGCCCATTACCTCTATCTCTAATGTTTTGTCTAGTGAGTGTATACTAAATCAATAATAATTTGAACCAAATGCACACAATTACACAGCACAAAGGAACTTAAGGACATTTATTGATATATACCATATTTTTTGGCTTATAAGTCTAGTGTTTTCCCTGGAGCCTTTTAGTGTGTGGCCCGCCCAGCTATATTTCCTTTAATGAACATTTCCACAATGCACATAATAGTAAGAGTGGAAAACTTGTTCCCACATGCACCATAAATATTGATGAAAACTGGCTGAAATCTGTGTTAAACATAATTTATTAGTAAGTACTCTTTTATTTAACACTTTTGTACAATTTTCTAATGTTATTCAATATGTCATGTGACAGTAATGCCTACCACACCGCTAAAGATGTTTAATAAGTATAATAATGTTACGCAAGACATCTTTTTTTTAAATTTTCGATTGGGGAAGGGGCTCGTTAAAAGTACCACCCAGCTGAGAGAACACTTAAGTCGATATGAAACATAAGTCAAATGGGTTAAACTTCTCTTTTTCATTTTCTTCACTCATAGACAAGTCGATCTTGAGTACAAGACAAGGCTAAAACAAATACAGTTAGCATTCCAAAATTCTGTAACTCTTCTTTTAATCTTCCAGTAAATATCAAAAGGAAAAAAAAGAGAGATAACTTTTGCATTTCTCTTTTCAGCAAAATGTAGAATTTCGTAAGCTTATTTTCTGCTTACGCATTGACACTTCTATATTGATCCAAATTCGGCTCGGAGATAGTCCTCACGGGGCCAATAGATGGCAGCACGTCATCGCTCCCCTCTACTTTCATCTAGCATGGTATCTGTTAGTTCCACTGTGTTCTGCAGAGGTAAGTTATTTCATCCTGTGTTTTAGCTCAGCACATCAATTCTCAATTGACAGCAAATTATTCCATTATGGTAGTGCCTTAAAAGAAACTACAGGAATGAGAGGATCAGTGAGCTAATGTACTGCTATCTGTTTGCTGATCTGCAATTGCTACATCAAGTTGAGTGGGCTGAATCCAGAAGAAATGCTTCCAGTGTGATCGTGAGAGGAATGCAATGAAAGTACAACAGCTGCCACTCCAAATTAGTGACAGCAATTTTAAATATGTTTAGGCTGAACGGAAATATTCATTTTGGCGAGTTCTTACCAAATAGTGTATTGCAATTTATACAAGTCCTGGAATGTTTTTTTAAGAACTTAACATTGCGTTTTGGATGCTAAGATCATGATTGAATTTAAGGCTTTCTTTTTTTCTTTGTTAATGAGAAATTCCGGTGATTATTTTTTGTCACTGAGAAGTTTCAATGACCAATCAACAGATAAGTTGATGTGGCATATAAGTTGAGGCCCAGACTTCTGAAGAAAAAAAGCCTCATCCTATATGCCAAAAAATATGATAATTAGTTTTCAGTGGGTGAAACTCTGAATGCACTCTAATGGTTTTGGGTCTTCAACCGTAAATGTGATTAAAACTAATTTTATTGCTGTATTAAATTAATAACAGGATGTTTTTATGCTGCTTTGACACACTTTTTAAAGCTCTACTGTGAATGACACATAAATCATACTGTGTCTAGTTTTTTTTTCACAGATAAATATTATACATTTAATTAGAACAATATCTTCCTGAAAGAAAAACAAGGGAAATTATCATGCTTTTATTCATTTTGCTTATTTATTTTATATTTCAACAGCACCCACAATCATTTAAGGCATGGAGGATTTGCTCGCTCCTACTTTAAAGGCAACTAGTTCCAGGAAAGTATGGAACTACGGCATCTAGACCAGGATTACAGAGTGGCTACTTAAAAATTTTTACTCCAATATAACAGCATTTGCACCCTAAACCATCCATTCAATTGAAGGAACACAGCTAAAACAAATAACAGTCCATCCCAATGTACTAATTGAATCACAGCACTTATTATCCGACATAAGGGTAGATAACTGGGTATAAAACTATACACACAAAAGGACTCGAGGCGTGAAAAATATCTGAAAAGTTACATGCCCAGCTCGGCACGTGCAAAAATTATTTACCTGCCCACGTAGTAAAAGCTGGATGCCCAGGATAATTTATCTTTTAAGACCTAGGTTCCCAACTGGTGAGGCGCGCCTCCGTTGGAAGGCACGAGCTGATGTGCACAATGCTATTCACTGTACGTGGATGAAAACTCACAGTTCTCCAAACACAATGTGATAGTCTTCCACATGTGCATGGCATTTTTCTGTCACTCTATCATTTGTTTTCTGTTTGCTGTAACAGTTGCCATACATTCTACGTAATCTAGAACTAAACTAATCTACTTGACATTGAGAATGGACCGCTATTTGAAGAGAGCTATGGGTAGTGCAGAATCTGCAGACCAAAGTGAACCTAATAATAGTTGCAGGACTACTACTGACGACACAGGTACAGCCCCAGATAAAAAAAAAAGAAAAAGTGCAGGCAATATGACACAATTCAGTGTTAGAACATCTATAGCACAAGCCACAACTGTTTGTAATTTACGTGCATACAATTATAATCATAACAGGTTGCTTACCTCTTGTACACATTTCCCTGCACGTTTTATTCTTTTGGTTGTCTTGCTTGGTTCAAGCCTCTGGTGCGGTGGTCCTTTTTCGTCTTCAGGTTCATTCAATGCCTGGTGAATGCATAAGTCCATGAAGTGTACTACATTAATGACTCTTGGCCCCAACAGCGTCAACTTCCCTTCCAACCCCTCTTACCAGTGTGTAAAACCCAACTTTCGTTGGTTGATTGACATTTATAAAAACCAGAATTCGTAAACTCAAAACCTACTGACATAACCTATGAACATAAATTCCTATTTACATACATACACAATTCCAAACAAAAATATTAAAAGCATAAATGCAACTATTTACACACAACTTATCTTATTCCCTTCTATGTCATTCTTTCAGTTCTCTTTCCCAACACCTCATGACAACCAGAGCATTCAGTCACCACACCCAAGCCATTCCCACGCAGACTGCCTCAAGTACTTTCTTCCCCCTCCGGGGTCATCTTCAGGAGGTGTTCCAGATGTTATCTCTCCTGCTACCTCAGTGAGAGTGAGAGACACGTTCGTCTTCCTCGCCCCACACATATCCGAATTTTGAAGAGATTAAAATAATAAAATCATGTTGCAATGAGAGACACCTACGCACTGCAGAGTCTGTTGATTGAGAAAAATAGAGATCAGATTTGTAATAATAATGACCCAAGTATCCTTAATGAAAAATGGAAAGAATTAATAAAAATTGAACAAAAAAACCAAAAACACAGAAGACCAAAATGAAGATTTTACTAAAGTTTATAACAGATGGAGCCACGGTGGAAGTTTTTCGTAAGTGACGTTGGAGCGGGGGCGAGGAAGGAGGAAGACGAACATGTCTCTCACCCTCACTGCGGTAGCAGGAGAGATAACATCTGGAACTCCTCCTGAAGATGACCCTGGACGGGGAAGAAAGTACTTGAGGCAGTCTGCGTGGGAATGGCTTGGGTGTGGTGACTGAATGCTCTGGTTGTCGTGAGGTGTTGGGAAAGGGAATTGAAAGAATGACATAGAAGGGAATAAGATAAGTTGTGTGTAAATAGTTGTATATATGCTTTTAATATTTTTGTTTAGAATTTTGTATGTATGTAAATAGGAAGTTTATGTTCATAGGTTATGTCAGTAGGTTTTCAGTTTACAAATTCTGGTTTTTATAAATGTCAATCAACCAACGAAAGTTGGGTTTTACACACTGGTAAGAGGGGTTTGGAGGGGAAGTAGATGCTGTTGGGGCCAAGAGTCATTAATGCAGTATACTTCATGGACTTATGCATTTACCAGGCATTGAATGAGCCTGAAGACGAAAAAGGACCACCACACCAGAGGCTTGAACCAAGCAAGACAACCAAAAGAATAAAATGTGCAGGGAAATGTGTACAAAAGGTAAGCAACCTATTATGATTGAATATGACACAAGTTATATCAAGTTTGGATTTTCTTGTTTTAGTAGCAAATCCAGCGTTCAACAAATGATGCAGTGTGTCATTTGTTTTTAAGTTCTCGCAAATGGCAGCCTTAGGCCTGCGAAACTTAAAAGACATCTGGAAACTATGCATGAAGATTATATAGACAAGGATCGTGAGTTTTTTTGTTCGAAAAGAGATGGAAATTGAAGCGACAGAAGACTTATGTCAAAAGAGGCTATGGTATTACAGAAAACATAGAAAGCTGCTTATGTAGTAGCAATGAAAATTGCTAAATGTAAGAAATCGCACAGCACTGCTGAGAATTTGTTGCTTCCGGCAGCTGTAGAAACGTGTCTCATTATGAATGGAGAGGCAGCTGCGAAAACATTACAAACTACTTAACTGTCAAATAATACAGTTTCATGGCAAATTGATGACTTGGCTATGGATTTGAAAATGCAGTTAATTCAACAAGTAGAAGAAAGTAAAATATTTGTGTTGCCACTCGCATCACAGGCTCAGCTGATTTGTTACGTGAGATATGCTAAGGAAGGAAATATACGAGAAGAGTTACTGTTTTGTAAAACGAGCCCAACAACAACTACAGGTGAGGACACATTCGCTGTACTTAACGAATTTGTCTGTGCTGAAGGCTTGACTTGGACTAAATGTATAGGTTTATGCACTGATGGTGATGCAGCCATAACAGGGAAGAATAGTGGCCTCGTAACTCAAGTGAAAGCTGTAGCTCCGGCAGTAAAATGGACTAATTGTATAATACATCGTGAAACTTCAGCTGCCAAAAATTGCAACCAGATATACAGTGTTCTAACGGATGCTGTTAAGATTGTTAATTACATCAAATCTCGGCTAGTGCAGTCTTGTTGCTTTACTGAACTTTATGAAGAAATGGGATCTGAACATAAGCATCTGCTTTTTCATAGTGAAGTCAGATGGCTGTTGCATGTTAAAGTTCTGCAGCGTTTTTTCGGGTTGCTTGATGAAATTATAATTTTTCTGCTTGGGAAAACAAAATTAGCAGAACATTTGTGTAATGTTGAATTTTTAGCAACACTTGCCAATTTGGCAGACATTTTTTAAAAACTAAACAGTATGAATGTGTCACTACAAGGAAAGAACTCAAATATTCTAGATATGCAAGACAAAATGGAAGGCTTTGTGAAAAAGTTAGATCAACAGCCACACCCATGATCAGATTTGAGATCCATTCTGCGTAACAGTGAGTGATATGCCAGAATTCAGCATGGTTTGTCAAGAGCAATTACTTGAACTTTCAAGAGACAAGACACTGAAAAAAGCATTTCACAAAACCCCACTTCCAGAATTTTGGCTTTCAGTTTGAAGAAAGTATAAAGAACTTACAAGAAGTGCTCTGGAAGTGCTCCTTCAATTTCCAACAAACTACCTGTGCAAAGCTGGATTTTCAAATTGGCTATAGTTAAAACAAAGTACAGAAATTGTTTTAATGTGGAGAATGGCCTGCGTGTGGGAGTGACACAGTTAAAATCAAATATTGATCGTTTGTGCAATTCAAAACAAGCCCAAGTTTCACACTGATGTGTACAGTTTGTAAAAATATGAAAAACATTTATTTAATTTACATTATTATAACTTTATTCACAAGGAATAAACTCCTGGTTGTATACTGTGTGCAGAAGATATTACGCACTTTATTTGTGCAAAGTGCTGTAGGTAGGTATATTTGTATTTTTAGTAGTACAGTTGTATTTTTGCCTAATATTTCCACATTTCCAATCAAGCGTTACCGGTATCACTGAATTTGTAATAAAAAAATAATACTGATTATACAGCAATAAACACCATTGCAAGTTAGCCCCAATGGGGGAGAAATACTGTACAAAAGGTTGGGAACCACTGTTTTAAGATAACAAAGCAGAACCCTCATTTCTTTAAGTTAAAACATATGAACTTTTTTTTTTTCACATGTTTTGTATTTCCATTTTGATTGCAATATACAAAAGTGTATATTTCAAGTTTTAAGATGATGATGCTGAAATTGGTATAATGATGATGATGATGATGATATTGGTATTTGGGAAATTTAGTGGGCTGCCATGTTCCATCAGAGGCATGCATCTCGTTGCTGACTATAAACAACATTTGGAGCAAACCTACATATGGTTCCAATTTCTGGACCCAGAGAACAATATAAAATTAAAGAAGTGATATTATTCTCTCTTTGGCACTCCGTAATAATAATACAACTTCTGGTGATTAGCAGCGGAATGAAACACTATGTGAGACAACTATCTGTTTTCTTGTAACAAGAAATTCTGTTCCAATTTTTTTAATTTACCTGCCCAAGCCAATAATTTACATGCCCAGGGCATCTTGGGCATGGTATTTTTCGAGCCCTGGGACTGTATAAAAAGATTCAATTCAGTAGTGTCAGATTATAAAACAAGCTATCCTTCATTAATCACTCGAAATAGGATATATACAAAAAATGTTTGTACATAAATCCAGCTTCACTTTTTCTGCACTCTTGTTCTGAATGGTGTTCAGAGTGAGTTACAAATGCAATTTTTTTTTTTTAAGATTTGCCAACAAATAAGGTAATCTCATACATCAGACTGACAAAGAAAAAAAAACTGAACTTCAGAACACAAGTGCAGAAAATGGAAGTAGAGTAGCCATTTTTTAGTGTAGAAAATGGCTACCCTACTTCCATAGTTCACAGAGTGTTAAGGCACGAAGGTTGGCATTCTTAAGCTGGCCAACCAAATTTGTGGGATCAATGAATTTTGTACCAGAACTTATTAATACCTTAAAAAACGTCTGTTACTTGGTAACATAAATTGAATTTCGGAGTGCAAACTTCTAACATATTATCTATGGTTAAGAATGACCGTGATGAGGTAGAAGCAGCAAAAAAATGTGGGGTATATGCGATCCCCCTAAAACCAGTGGAAGCATCTAACACTGATTTAATATACATTGGCTCTACTACACGCACACTGAATGCAAGATTAAAGGAACACCAATTTAATATGAAATTGCATTCGCAGACTACTGCTTTATCACGTCTTTCAAACCTAGGAACTTACTACCTTGTCTGGACTGATTCCTAAATACTAGCTTCACCTCGTACTAAATTTGAGACACTATTTATGGAAAGTTTATTTATCTACAGCTTTGCGAACTTCTGCTGTAATGATGAAGTACTGATTAATATTCCACAACCTTGGAAACAAGTACTAAAGAGAACTGAACCTGGTCAACAAGGATGACTATTCAGGTACTGATTATAATTGATGATTTGGTTATTGTCCTTCAGTTACTTGTGAAAAAAACTATTCATTGTTTTTCTGGAAGCACTTGGTAACATATCTTGGTAACTGTGATTATATAACATCATGAACTCATGCATTTCGCCATTATGATGTCACTCATTATCGCTATATATATAACAATGTAACATGTGTTGGCGTCTGAGGATGAGCCTAGTCGGCTCGAAGGATCTTACGTGTTTTAGTGTAAACTATATTTTAACTATGCTAAGTCCGCAATTAAGGGTTTTTAATCTATCTTAGCTTTTAGTGATTTTACAACTTTTTAGTATCGTGTAACGACGGTCATCTTGTGGACCTTCCTCAATAAGCCAAACTTTTTTAACACAGTGAAAAATCAGAAAGTGAGGCGAAACAGGTAAATATAACACACCACAAGCACGATGGAATTGTTCACCAAAGTTTATTTATGTAAATATTAAACTGGGGCACATCACTGTGTTCAAAATATGAAATTACTAACATTTAACAACAACACAGAATAGAAGGAACATCGTGGGGAGAGAGGGAAATTACGATTACGGGCGGAATCTTCGCTTCATCCAACTTCGGGTTTTGGAAATTTTTCCTCTATTTCCAAGCTGAAATGCCAATATTTATGGAATAAAATGATATTTAACAACAATACTGTCCAGAAGAAACACCATGAGAGAAAAAAAAATTACGATCACGAGTGAAACCTTTACTCCGTCTAACTTCCACTTCTGAAAGTCGGAATTTGTTCTACAGATACAAAACGATTCCCACCCACCACCAATCCTCCCAAATATTTTGTTCAGTTTTGCATCTACAAAACCACATAAATGGAAGAATCTTGTGCCTGAAGATTCCAGGTGAAATTCCGTGTTGTTTAACTTCCGTTTTCGAAAAGATTTTCCTCCATTTTCAAGTTAAAACACAAATATTTATTGAATAAAATGATATTTAACACTACTGGACAAAAGTAACATTGTAAGAAAAAGAAATTACGAATACGAGAAAAATCTTCGCTATGTTTATCTTCCATTCTCAAAAGCTTTGAAATATGAAATACCATCCACAGATGGAAAATGACCCCCCCCCCCCCCAAAAAAAAATTCTCTTCAGTTTTGCACTGATCTCGAAAATGATGACAAAAAAGTGGAATTCAAAGAATGAAGAATCTCGTTTATGTAATCTGCATATGCCAACAGAAATAATACATTTTACAGCAGTTGAAATAAAACAGTTCCAGATGATTCATGTTTGAGTACAGTGGCAACTTTTCTGCCACTGGAAATCACACTTTCTGGTTTAAGTAAAATGATTCCATGTAAAATGCATTCAAATATGACTATTTTTCACACCAGCCACAGGTATATTTCTGAACTGAAACAGACTCCTTTCTTAAGTCATTCATATTCAAATAAGGCTGTGGTTTTTCTTTCAATGGAATATAGCATTTTCTGGTCAAAATGAGGGTTCCAAGTGATTTACATTCAATATCGTAACTTACATCGGTGCTTTACTTTGAATGGATTAAGTTAAATGAAAGAAGTTTTCATAGCAGGTGCAAAATCATAAAAAAAAAAAAAAAGGAAAATAAATCTCGGGAAACCATCAAATCCGTAAAATTAACATTTTGACTGTAAAACCTGGCAGGTATGAATATACTTGTAGTGTATTTAATAATTTTTACATGTATTTAAATACCTTAGTGTACTTCTACAGACACAACCAATAACCTATTTATCTTAACGTAAGTTTTACCATTTTTAGGTTAGCTATTCTAGAGAGAGAATACCTAGTTTACTTTTTTTTAATCAAATTATAAACTTTTTTTTTTTTGTGATTTTATTTGTATTACTTTTTATTTTTATTTTTAATAGGACTGTCCTGTCCATAGCACTAAAGGTTCCTGTTGTTAGTTAATATGCATCCTCCAGACAAACTTCCAAGAAGGATTTTATTGGCCAGAATCATTTTATTAACTGTGAAGAAATTAAAACAGATCTGCTAACCTAACTCTATTATTCAGAACAATTTTTCTTAATACTCTTTTAATAAAAAGAGCTGGAATCTTGTTATCTAGAAAACTGTTTAATAGGATACTTATGTGGTTATTGAAATCCAAATTGTTGCTGCAAATTCTGGAAATTCTAAGTACCTGAGAAATAAGAACATTTTCAATTACTTTGGTTGAGATGTTATTGTACCAGTGCAAATATTTAATTACTTTGAAAGGAAAATTTACTCTTTTATCAAAAAGGCTGATGGACAGGTTACGTCTGTAAAGTTTAATGCTTAAGTCTAAGAAATCAAGTTCTTGATTATTTTGGTTAGTTTTACACAATTTTAGAGAGCTGGCGTAGATATTAGCAAATTCACTTACTATAACTTCAGACTTATTTATACAAAGCAAATCGTTAATATACCTATAAGTGTATAAGTAGTTATCTGAGCTCGAGGATCTATTTTTAATGAACTTATATTCTTTAAAGAACAAGAAGAGGTTACAGACGCTGGTTGAGTGAGATCCACCCATTGGGATTCCGTTTACTTGCTTATAGAGAGTATTATTTTATAAAATATGGTTATTATTTATGCAACAATTAAGATAAGAGTTCCAAGCATTTACATTAACAAATTGGTTAAGCTTAAATTCTACATACAGTTCTTTAAAGGTGGTAATGATATCTGAAAGAGGCAGATTAGTATATAGGTTCTCGAAATCATAACTATTAATATCTAAGGGATTTAGGCTGAGAATAGTGGAAATCACTTCGGAATTATTATTTATTATCCAAAAATCTCTGTACTGCAGATTAGTACAGTTACGAATGAGTTCCAAGACCCTCTTCAAGAGTGCTTCGAAAGCCTGATCAATTTTCTTTTTATGACTCCTAACTCCAACTAGCTATGAACCTAAATTTTACCGGATCTTTATGAAACTTAACAGTTGCAAAAGGAAAGGGAAACTCAAGTTCATATCTCCTAAATTGTGAAATGTTAAGCTTCTTGAAGAAGGCCTTAAAACGATTTTTAAGCTGTTTGGTACAATAACTTACTGGATGGTAGGTTACTCTATTATTAAATTCTAGATTTAACAATTCAAAATAGAATTTCTTGCAGATAATAGAAATTCTATTTTGAACTGTTAAATCTAGAACTTAATAATAGAGTAACCTACCAGCCAGTAAGTTATTGTACCCAACAGCTTGAAAATCGTTTTAAGGCCTTCTTCAAGAAGCTTAAAATTCCACAATTTAGGAGATATGAACCTGAGTTTCCCTTTCTTTTGCAACTGTTAAGTTTCATAAAGATCCGGTAAAATTTAGGTTCATAGCTAGTGGAGTAGTTAGGAGTCATAAAAAGAAAATTGATCAGGCTTTCGAAGCATTCTTGAAGAGGGTCTTGGAACTCATTCGTAACTGTAATAATCTGCAGTACAGAGATTTTTGGATAATAAATAATAATTCCGAAGTGATTTCCACTATTCTCAGCCTAAATCCCATAGATATTAATAGTTATGATTTCGAGAACCTATATACTAATCTGCCTCTTTCAGATATCATTACCACCTTTAAAGAACTGTATGTAGAATTTAAGCTTAACCAATTTGTTAACGTAGATGCTTAGAACTCTTAGCTTAATTGGTGCATAAATAATAACCATATTTTATAAAATAATACTCTCTATAAGCAAGTAAATGGAATCCCAATGGGTGGATCTCACTCAACCAGTGTCTGTAACCTCTTCTTGCTCTTTAAAGAATATAAGTTCATTAAAAATAGATCCTCGAGCTCAGATAACTACTTATACACTTATAGGTATATTGACGATTTGCTTTGTATAAATAAGTCTGAAGTTATAGTAAGTGAATTTGCTAATATCTATGCCAGCTCTCTAAAATTGTGTAAAACTAACCAAAATAATCAAGAACTTGATTTCTTAGACTTAAGCATTAAACTTTACAGACGTAACCTGTCCATCAGCCTTTTTGATAAAAGAGTAAATTTTCCTTTCAAAGTAATTAAATATTTGCACTGGTACAATAACATCTCAACCAAAGTAATTGAAAATGTTCTTATTTCTCAGGTACTTAGAATTTCCAGAATTTGCAGCAACAATTTGGATTTCAATAACCACATAAGTATCCTATTAAACAGTTTTCTAGATAACAAGATTCCAGCTCTTTTTATTAAAAGAGTATTAAGAAAAATTGTTCTGAATAATAGAGTTAGGTTGGCAGATCTGTTTTAATTTCTTCACAGTTAATAAAATGATTCTGGCCAATGAAAGCCTTCTTGGAAGTTGGTCTGGAGGATGCATATTAACTAACAACAGGAACCTTTAGTGCTATGGACAGGACAGTCCTATTAAAAATAAAAATAATACAAATAAAATCACAAAAAAGTTTATAATTTGATTAAAAAATTAAATAAATTTTTTTATAAAAAGTAAACTAGGTATTCTCTCTCTAGAATAGCTAACCTAAAAATGGTAAAACTTACGTTAAAATAAATAGGTTACTGGTTGTGTCTGTAGAAGTACACTAAGGTATTTAAATCCATGTAAAAATTATTAAATACACTACAAGTATATTTGATTATAATTTTCATGTATTATGGAGAGTTATTCTACTCTTTCTGGACAAGCAGGTCTTCATTCAAGTTTTGTAATTTTTCTTGGAGGATTTTCGCGTGTTGCATCATTTTATGCGGGGCAGACATGGGAACTTTCCCCTCCTCCTTGGAAGCTGCTGCGGACGATGGTCGGCCATTTTATGTCATTTGGTGAAGGACACAGCATTGTGAGTAAGCTCTTGCCTTTGTTCTTGTGCAATTTTTCTATCTTGTTTTAATCGTGTTTGTTAAAAGCGGAAAATATATTTTTTTCTTATTCGCATTGGTGCAAATTGATTTTCTAACCTTTTGAGTTTCTTTTTTCACTTAATTTTGGAAATTGTGCGCGTTTTTGAGCACTTTGTTTGAGCAGTTTGCTATTTACTCGACTTAGTGGTCAACGTTGTTTTGTCGTAGTTGATTGGTGCAAAATTTCTCCCTTTATATATACACTTAAAAAGCACAACTGGAATATTTTGTAAATATTGCCACTATTTTTTACTTTATGTATTTTTTCCAAAGCATTCTTTCATTTTTTTTTGTTCATGTGGCTTCCGTTTTTGTGGAAGCTGTATGTACGAAAGTTCCTTTTTACTTACATGTCTCTGTTGTAATTTTTATTCTTTTATTTTTATTGTATTTTTGGAAATGCTTTTTTACCCCAAGAAATGACATTATTTTAGTGCTTTTGTCCTTTGTTTCACGCTTGGAACTTCTCTTTGGGGGTTTGGTTGCTCAACCACGCTTTAACTGAATTTTTCTGCTGGTTTGTTTAAACCTTCTCACAACTTGAGAGTCTTTTTGAAAACGTTTTTCTGTTTTTTGTGACAGATGAGAGTATGGGTTGGGCCAGGAAAGTTATAGATGTATGCAAAAACTTTAGGTAAATTATTTTTCCTGCACTATTGAAGGCAATTATGTTAATTAAAAATTATTGTGAGATTTATACTTGCATCTATGACTTTGCAGAAACCCTTTTCCAACTAGGTCTTTGTGGAAGTGAGAAAATGCAGAGTTTTGCTGGTCCTTGATAAAGCCAAAGCTCGGCATTCTCGACACTTACTGCATTCTGGTTTCGCTATTATTTTATTTTTTACTCATGCCTGCTGGGTTTTGAGGTTCAATTTGTAGTTTTTATCCTTGTTAAATAATATTTTTTTGTTTCAGTCTCTGCTTTGTAGTTTATATATATTTATCTTCCTGTGCAATTAAATATGGGAAATGAAATTAGTAGTGATGTTCTGCAAGGGAGGGGACTTTGTTCTGCGACGCACGTCGCAGTTTTAGGTACTTTCTGCTCCTGGGAACCTCTTAAATGAGGGACTGCACACAAATTATTGCAAAAACATCTGAAACTGCTGGCTGCATATGGGTTAATGTTTAGATGATTCTTTACAAGTAATGTATGCAAAATTATGCAGTAAGTATGAAACAAAAACCACAATGAACTAACCTGAATATCTGTTAATGTCTTCAAAAATTTAAGATTTAAAGGGTTATCATGACCCATGGTTGGTATTTCTAAGTGTTGTCCCTCATACAATATTGAGCTTACAGGACAAACAACACATGCAGTGCCAGAGCCAAATATTTCAAGAAGCTGGAAAACAATGCAATTTATGGTTACCATACATATAAAAAAGCTGTAACATTTTTATTTATACATAAGAAATGCATCATATGAACAATTAAAAAACAAGATTTAAAATTATAGATCTATAAGCGATTTTTTTTACAGGACAAATACAATGACACATAATACAACATTTTGACTCATGCAACAAAATTATGATAAAACTGGCAAAAAAGACCCTAACTGCCAGATAGCTCATGTCTTTCTACAGAAAAGCACACTGGAATTCATCATTCAGAGCCTGATGTCTCACAATACTTTTTATTTTCCTTTTTTTTTTTTTTTTTTTTTTTTTTGGCTAACTTACACAATGAGTGGAATTTTGAGTATTCTGAGCTGAAAGTTCATTTTCCACATTTAATGAATTTTTTATAACTAAAAAAAATGTATTTGCTTATGCTGAAAACTGTAGTGTGGTCCATATTCTTCAACTGATAAATCAAGTGCGTGAATACACTATATTATCAAAAGTATTTGGACACCACAATATTTTGGGACAATTGGCTTTATTATTGCAATTAGTAGTTAATCAGTCCACCTTTTACTTATATGACAGTGGCAACAAGTTGAGGCACACTATCAACCAAAATTCTGGTAGGTCTCGACAGGAATGGCTCGCCATTCTTCCTGCAAAGCTGCTGCAAGAGTGAAGAGCAAAGACGGTTGTTGTGGTCAATTTCATATCTGTCACTCCAGTTCATTCCAGAGGTGTTCTATGGCATTAAGATCAGGACTCTGAGTAGGCCAATCTAACAATTTCCCCTCATTTGCAAGAAGCCAGTTCTGCACATGCCATACAGTGTGGCAGGGAGCTCGATTGTGTTGGAAGAGACAATGGTCACTTCCATAATACTGTCACATCATTGGTGGAGCAGAATCTCCCAGAACATTGAGATACACTTCACAGATCATGGTTTGAGGTATAATAACCAACAGGCCAAGTCCCATCCATGAAAACAACTCCATATCATGATGGAGCCTCCATGGAACTGAACAGTTGGAAGAACACAGTCGACGAAAATTGTTCGCTGGTCTGTCGCCATATCCAAACACGTCTATCATATTGGAAGAGTGAAAAGTGTTACTCATCACACCAAAGAACAGCTTTCCAGTCAAACACGGTCCAGGAACGGCGGGAGACTCACCACTCCAGACGGTGCTTCGATAAACACAGTAGTGATGTGTGGCATGTGTGCCACTGCTCTATCATAATATCCCACACTGTGCAACTCTCTGCGGATAGTTATGGTACTAACCGAGCCATTACAAGCATTTCCTATTTCAGCAGCGATGGAAACGGCAGAGGAAGAATGGGATTTCATAACTTTTCTTACCATGGCTCTTCTGTCACATTCTGTCAGTTTGTGCGGCCTTCCTGAATGCTTTCTTGCCGTAGTTAGACTGTCCTGCTTCAATCTCTTCATGACATTCCTAACAGTCGATTTCAGTATGTTTAGTTTTGCTGCAATACTCTGTATGGAGACGTGACTCAAATGACATCTTATGACCAGACCAAGCTGGAACTCGGAAAGTTCACATCCACGTGGCATATCTGCTTCAAAGTTACTGATAACACGACAGAACATCTCAGCTTTATATACGTACTTCCCCACTTACAGCACACCTTCCTGTGCAATTGTTCTTTGCACTTATGCAAATATTTGGTAGTGTCTGAAAACTTTTGACATATTTTATACAGTGTATATGTGGAATAGATGGAAATGAAGGTAGAATAAGCAAAAGAAGTAGAAAAAATCAACCCTAAATGGGAAAAATACCAGTGCAACCAAGAAGTGTACATCAAGTGAATAAGTACTTAATGGCTGGTTTTACACAATTTATTCTGGTGTACAGTAATATGAAACATAAGCTGATGTAGCATTAAACTTGAATACTATAGATCGTAGGCCTGGGTTAGGCAGGAATCTGTTATACAAGTGCACTCTGCGGGCCATTTTCAAACTGGATAGTGTGTACTTAACAAATTGTAGCAGATCATGGACCATAAAAGGCTGCTTCAAAACAGGTAAATTATTTTTATGATAATCCAGGTGTAAAAGTTATAAAAAAGCCAGAGGGGAAGATGTTATTCTTAGAGATTTAAAGCACTAGAGTCAAATAACTACATAGAACTTGAATATGTAATAAATAAATCTGAGGAAACTGCATGGCAAATGAACTCATGATTACTAACACCATAATTATGAAAAGCATATACAAGTTTACTTGGTGGAAAGAGACAAGCAGGTAAAGTATTATTGACTAGGTTAGAGTGGGAAATGAAATTAGTAGTGATGACTAATTAGTAGTATCTAGAGTCAATTGTCAGTATTTAGAAGAATAGTAAAAATATTAAGATGCATCAGAATTGACAAGATGAATAATACTCAAGTTCTTAGAGGTAAATTGCTGAAGTTATTTAACAGAACAGAAAAATAATTTACTTTTCCAGACTTATGGGTGCCACTAACATGCTCAAGCCACGACTGAAAATTAAGTCACACTCACCATGAAGCATTGAGCTTTATTGGTCAATACAAAAAGGAATATACATACACTGAAGTTCCAAAAAAAAAAAAACCCTGGGATACCTCTCTAATACTGCATTGGTCTGCCTCACAATCGGATAATGGCAGCAACATGATGTGGCACGGACTCTATGACCTTTCTGTAGTACCATGGAGATAGTGCACACCATGCTTCCTGAAGAACGTCCGACAATTTCATAATATTCGCTGGTGGAGGATTCCTGGCATTGACGGCACACTGAACAGCATCCCAAATGTGTTCGATGGCATTTAAATGAGGCAAACGAGGGGGCCAGGTCAGGATGCCAAATTCTGTGGAATGTTCCTCCAGCCATAACTGGATGACTGTGGATGTGTGTGGTGGCGCATTGTAATGTTAAAGAGGTCACACCCATCGGAGTGGCTGCATGTGATGAAAGGGTGCAAATGATCCCCAATGATGGTTATGTAGCCTCCACCGGTTAGAGTAGTCTGCAAGCGTATGAGGGGTCCTGATGCATGCCAGCTGAAAACACCCCACACCATAACAGAGCCACTGCCAGCCTGCACTGCCTTTTGTAAGCATGCGAAATCCATTGCCTTGTGGGGTTGTCGCCACACTTGGAGTCGGCCATCTACCCAAACCAGTTGGTACCGCGATTCACCAAACAAGGCTACACATTTCTAGTCATTTTGTGTCCAATGGAGGTGTTCCTGAGCCCAGGAGAGGTGCAGAAGCCTAGTGTCATTGGGTCAGCAATGGCACCCGGGTGGCCCATCAGCTCTGGAACTCCATAGAACATAGGGAATGTTGCACTGTTCCAACGCTGATGCTACTACTGGCACCAGCATTGAATTGTGCTGTGATTTCTGGCAATGTTGCATACTGGGAGGATGTTACGATGCATGCCAGATGCCACTGTCCACGATCATCCAGGGCTTTTCTACGGCCACACTGGTCTTGAACTCTGGATGTTTTCCCTGAGTTTGTGTAGTCCAGTTACACCCTTGAAATTGTTGACCGTGTAAATCCAAATTTTGTGGTAATTTCTGAGATAGAGTTACCCATCTCCTGGGTGCCGACTATCATACCACATGCAAAATCACTCAAATTCTGATAAGCTGCCATCTGAACTGCAAATGCTACTACTTGAGCTTTTGGAGATATCTGCCTCTCTATATATACATATATGTTGTTTGCAGACGATACCATTTACCGGATGAGTGTGGTGGCATGTAATGGAAATAATAGTGTCCTGCTTAGTTTTTGCCACCTCAGTGTATATAAATAATATTAACCCCCCCCCTGAAAAAATTTACATCTTCATAGACAAACTTCTGACTTTAGGGACCCCCCCCCAGTGGTGTAACTAGCGCAATGCGCCCCCTGCAAGATTTACTTCAGCACCCCTAAGCACAGCAATTTTTCCATTTTTAGGATTTCAAACACGAGGGAAGATGTGTTTTTGCTATGTATTTATGTGTGGTGAGGGAGGGGGTTGGAAGTCAGGCAGAGTGTCTGGAAAAGCAAGGGTGATACCTAGGGCCCTGTGGTTTTTAATTTTTAAATAACAAATTCACAAATACATGTAACTGTTTTGTCCAAAACTAAAATAAATCACCCTCTCATACATTGCAGATATGTGGCAGCTGTGAAGATATGTTGGCACCTGTTGTGCACGTAATCCTAGGTAAATGAATGCTTTCCAACATCCTAAAGTTGAAATCCCTGTGTTGCCTTGCACTTTTCCTCAGCAGCGCAGAGAGAGAGGGAGATGGGAGAGCGTTCGTATTATTTACAACTCATTGCAAAGCGATTGTATTACAACTCGAAGTCGAATAACTTCAATCTGTAGGACATCCAGTGTTTTAAAAGTGAAACTTGACATTTATTTAGGAAAAAAAAAAATATCTTAAAGGAAATACGAATCTTCCGTTTAATTATGTGTTTGTTTTTGTGAGTGTTCAACTTTTTTCTTAAAACTAACTGGCAGCTGTGGTATGCCCTCTTGTTACCTGCCCCCCGCGACTGTGGGGGTGGTAGTTACGCCACTGCCTTCTCCCCCACACACATACATACCAGCAGAAAATAAATCTGTCAATCAGTCATTTAAAAAAAATTACTAAATAAGCAAATAGGTAGTAGCCAGTCATGCGCAGGGCATCTGAACTGATATATCCTAATGATTACTCTTAAACACTGATATGAATTGGAAGCTTTCAAAACTTCTAATTCTTAGGCCATTGACAATTACTCAGAATTGAAATCTTCATTAGATATGGAGCAGGAGGAGGGGGGTAAAAGGAATGAACTATGACTTGAAAAAATATTATAAACATATCTAGATATAAATACTTTCTTGGAGATTAATATTTTTTCTTCAGCTGTTCTGCTGATCCAGATATCACTGGAAATAGGACAAATATGATTTCATATTTTAACAAATTTTCTTAACAAATGAACATTTAATGGCTTTTTGGAAAGATAGAAAAAACTTTCTGGAAGTATATGAGACACCGGAGAAATAGGGGAAACAAAGTTATAAGTTGTGTGAAGAATAGGATCGGGGAAATGATACGGGAGCCCAATGAGTTAAGTGAAAGATGGGGTGAATACTTCTGTGAGTTATTAGGTCAAGAAAGCAAAGATGATTCTGAGGCACAAGCAGATGAAGTCATAGTGAGAGATGGATGCACAGGATGGATCTCGAGAGAAGAGGTGGGTAAAGCTATAAAATCTCTTCAGAATGGTAAAGCTCCAGGAGTTGATGGCATAACTGCTGAGATGTTGAAATATGGTGGCAATTCTGTAATTGGCTGGTTAACTGAAATCAGTCAGTTATGCTGGGAGTTCGGAATGGTACCTCAGGACTGGAGGGATCTTATTATTGTTCCCTTGTATAAGGGAAAAGGTGATCAGACTGACTGCAAGAACTATCATGGTATTAGCTTACTGAGTGTGTCAGAGAAAGTGTTTGGTAAGGTCGTTATTGAAAAGGTACGAGGTCTTACATCAGAGAAAGTGTGGGATGTTCAGACTGGTTTTATGCCTGGTAAAGGCAGCACTAACCAAATTTTTGCATTACGCATGATGATTGAAAAGTATCTGGCTGTTGGTAAGAAAGTTTTTGCTGCCTTCATAGATTTAGAGAAAGCTTATGACCAAGTAAATAGGATACTTCTGTGGAAGGTGTTGAATGCATATGGTGTTACTGGGAATCTACTAAATAGTGTGAAAGCCATGTATGCTAGCAGTAGAGTTTGTGTAGAGTGAATGGTGTCATATCAAAATGATTTTCAATTGGTGCAGGAGTCAGGCAAGGTTGTGTAATGTCACCATGGCTGTTTAAAATATTAATGGATGCATGATGCCAAGATGGACAATACTGGTTCATGCCTTGGTAATACCCATGTGTGCAGATTGCTGTATGCTGATGACACAGTCCTGTTGGAAAAGAGCAAAAGAGAGTTGCAGAGCATGTTGTCCCGGATGTATCAAATTTGTATGAAATTCAAACTGAGTATAAATAAGGGAAAAACCAAAGTCATGGTTTTTGAGAGAGGAACTGGTAGTATTGAACGTAATGTAAGTCTAAATGGCACCGTGATTGTATTGACCAGGTGAATGAACTTGTATATTTGGGAAGCTTGTTTGACAGAGAGAACAGATTTGATGGTAAAATTAGTAGGCGAGTTAATTCTTCATTGAAAGTCACAGCTGCTTTAGGAGGTTTTCACAGGAATGATAGATTCTCAAAAGAGTCCCGAATGGCATGTATGAAAGTGTAATTGTTCGTACTCTGATGTATGGCAGTGAAACATGGGTACTACAGAAGAGACATAGGAGTTGTTTGTGTGCCAGAGAAATGTGTTACTTACTGAGGGTTTGTGGGAAGACACAATCAGATCATGTGAGGAATGAAGATGTGTTGAGGTTGTGTAATGTGGAACAAAATATTGTTAACAAGGTGGAGACTCGTAAGCTTCGGTGGTTTGCCCATGTTGAAAGAATGAGTAATGAGATGCTTACTAAATTTTTTTTTTCAGCCCAAGTGGCCGGAAAGAAAGGCAGAGGAAGGCCAAGGAAGTTATGGGAGGATCAGATTCAGGAGTGCCTGAATGAGAAAAAGATTATGAGTATGAAGTATAGAAGGTCTTGTGTACGTTGTGTGATGGATGTCAGTGAAGCCCATATTGTGTGTCAAGATTGCCATAAATGGAGAAGTTTGATACGGCAACAGTAAGTAATCAATTAAAAATTTATCTGGTGGCTTTTATTATCTGTTAAATGTTTATTTGTCAGATGGTCTTTCTTTGAGGAGCTAACCTCTGAATATCAAAAAACAGCTTAATGATATGTATGTATACATGTAATGAACTTTTTTTTTACCTCTTACAGTCCCTTCTTGCTGGTCCCACCACAGGAGAAAGCATTTCTTCTTTTTTAGAGAACAATTCAAATTAAAAATTGTTACTTACCATGAGTGTGTGCTAGAAATACTGCTGTTTCTGTGACCTAAATAGTTGTTTTCACATCAGAGTGAAAAGCGAAATTTCGTGCTTTAAATTCTAATTTAACTGAAAATGAATGTTTTCCCATTTATTAGTTACTGTTTGCTATATCAAGAAGCAAGGAGTGCAAGCATTTTTCCTTTTGTTTGAAGAGAAATTAAAGTTCAAAATTGGAACTTCTATTGTCCGTTGCCATTTATCATGACATGCAAAGCTGTTTTCTTTGCACAACGAGTAAGAAGTGTCGTTTCTGAACTTTAATTTCATTATGCAAATGGAAAACTGCCTACTTTGTTCTTTGATGTAGCAAGAGGTGACTAAGGAATGACAAAACATGAATTTTAAGGGAAATGAATTCCAAAAATCGTTAGTATCGTAGCTCACTCATGCGAAAACAATTTTGTGGGTCATGGAAATGGTGCCAATTCCATCATAGACAGATTAAGAACAGTTTTAAATTAAATTTCGCTTAAAAACAATTGGAAGGGAGTAAAAATGCAAACTCTGCTGATTCATCTTGAAGGAGAGACTGCCGAATAGGGAAACACGCATTTCATTAAGAAAAATTCTTTTAAAAACACCAACCAAGTCACTCTTTTGCATCATTAAGGTAAAAAATAAGAAATGAACATTATCAGAAAACAATTAAACATGAGGAATACACTCAGGAAAAGAAATAAAATAAAATTAACAAAAAATAACAACAACAACAAAAAACCAACAGAACTTTTGGAACAATTCAAAACGCAGAAAATCATGGAATATTTTCATTCCTGCTAGAACGTGCATTTCCACAGATTCCAAAAAATTTCAGCCGGTGAAGAGACATCTCACAGACATCCAGCAATGTAACAGAATCCAGTAAAATGCTTTTTCCAACCTAAAGTCAACAGCAAACTTAGTTGCTGGTGTGCATAACTGCAGTGTATATTTAAAAACACTCACTGCAAATCCACAATTTCAGTGATCACAGAAATACAATTATTTTGCACAACAATTTTCAGAGGGCAAATGAAAGTAAAAGGGGGAAAATAATTTAAAATAACCTGGCAATCATGACAGGTTTCCAAAATTTTGAAAAGACTAAAATCTGTCCTCAGAATGGTAGAATGGCAGCCATGCTGGCTGTCATCTGAAAGATTTTTATGAAATGAAAGTTAGACCAACATAACTACTCAGTTAGACATATAACTAATGGGTAGGGGAAGGAACTGCTGTGATTACCATATTATCACATACGCTAGCAGTTGCAACTTGAATATCAAAGAGAATTCTCATTAATATTGTTTTACAGTTGAAAGGGACCTGTTGCATGCACAATAATGATGCATTCATTCAGCTACTACGGCAGTCACTGCAACAGAACCTTCTGCAGTCACTGAACATGCCCCATCAATTTCTTCATGAAATTTAAATTTATTTATTTTAGAAAACAGGCCTGCTAGAATTTAAAGAATACTATAAAACTGTGATTTTCTTTTAGCATTACTACGTATGTTTTCTATGACTGCTGCCAGTTTTTGTGTCTGGTCACACTAGCCAACATGATTTTTACCTTCAGCAATATTTTGGCTGTTCTGAATTTTCATGTATAGATTTGCAAAAATGATACATAATAAAATTTCACATCACAATATCTCTCTCTCTCTCTCTCTCTCTCTCTCTCTATATATATATATATATATATATAAGTTTTTGTGTTTACAAACAAAACACATATCTTACTATGATTCAGTGAAGGAAATTCGGCACTGATCTGTTACAGAACCAGTGCACGAAATGGGCTGGTATATGCCGGTATGAGACACCGGCACTTCTTTTACCTGGAATTTACATACCAGCATTCATTTTAGTAGTGGGAACTGCAGAAGTGAATTTTTATTAATTTACTTTTTTGTCCTTGACTTACGAAGTGCACGTTCTGAAACATAGAAACCTTATGTGCCTCATGCCCTTGAGAAATACCTGTGTGGGATCCGTAATGGGTAGGGGAAGGAAATTTTATTATATCATTCATTTAATGTATTCAATTTGAAGAGCTTCTTCATAGAATGAAGAATTGGGAGTAACAGGTTAAACACAAAATTTCCATTGTTCTTTAGTTTTGCAGCAATGAGAAAAACTTTTTCCACTTAGAACTTTTATCTTTTTTCGCAGGGCAGTGAGATTGCTATTAATTTAAGACTGAATATTCTTCCTGATTGTGGAGGTTCTAATCGGAAAGTTCCTATTGGGGAGTGGACTGCCTTCTCAGGCTCGGGACCTCAAAGATTAGGGTTCAAGTCTAGCTAAATCACTAATGATTAGCCGAGGTTCAGAAGTCTTGTTAATCTGTTAGTCCCAGGGTAGAGACTCCTTGTTATAAAAAGTCTAACCCTAGACCTCAGTGTAGCAAAAGGGCCCGCTAGAGTTCACAAACCAACCAACTCCAATTGACCGCCATCATTTCTGACTTATGGTGCAAGAGTATTTATTCTATGAAATTGTCAACTACATTTCCAAACAAAGGAGTTTTTCTTCTGGGAATATTTTTACTTTTCCGTTTTGGAGATTTTCTACATACATACATATCACGAAGCTGTTCTCTGAGATTCAGAGGTTAGCTCCACAAAGAAATACAAACTACCAGATAAAATTTCAACTGATTATTTACTTACTGTTGCTGTATCAAACTTCTCCATTTACAGCAATCTTGACACACAACTCAGGCTTCATTGACATCCATCACATGACGTACACAAGACCTTCTATACTTCACACTTGTAATCTTTTTCTCATGCAGGCACTGCTGAATCTGATCCTCCCATGATTTCCTTGGCCTTTCTCTGCCTTTCCTTCCTGCCATTTGGCCTAAAAAAATTTTTCTTAGTAAGCATCTCATCACTCATTCTTTCAACATGGCCAAACCACCAAAGCATATTAGAAGGTTTTAATTCCCAAGATGAATTCCCGAAATTCACTTTAGAAGAGCAAAAGGAAAATAAGCTAAATTACCTAGACATTACTTTGAAGTAGGAAGGAAAATATGTGACACCAGAATTATACAAGACACCTACAAGTACTGAATTTTTTAAATTATTAATCAGATCACCCTAATTATATAAAGGAAAATGTAGCTTTACAATTTAAAGAAAAAGTTGAAAAGCTGAATTCATCTTCAGAAGCTAAGGAAAAATATAAAAATAAGTTAAAATCAATCTCATTAGAAAATGATTACCCTTCTAAAGAAATTCGTGAACTACTGGAAGAAAATCCTACTAGGAACAGAAATGGTACTACAGACAAAAATAAAGAGAAAATTGAATATTTATTCACAAGAAAAGTCACTTACCACAAGGGACTGTTTGAAAAACTAAAGAAAATCAGCACTAAATATAAAATTAGGTTAGCTCCAGGTTTAAATAACAAAGTAAAAAAAAATATTTACCATCCCTAAAACAAAGAGAAGAAAATACTTAACTCCAGGAAGGAGTCATTTATAAAATCGAGTGTCAATGTGGTTTACCATACATAGGAGAAACAGGACGAAGGTTAACCACCAGAATTAATGAACACAAAGCAGCAATAAGGAATATTTCAAATAAAACAGGATTAGACAGGCACATACAACAAACTGGCCACAAAATGGACTGGGACTCCTTACAAGTGATCAAACATAAATTCCACGCAATTATCCGGAAATCAGAAGAATCCCTGGAAATTCACAAGACACAGGGTGGCAACATCGACGACCATGCTGGATGGAAAATCCACGAGGTTTGGTCGCCAGACCTGTGGAAGTAGTAAGACGCAAGAATTCCTGACGATGATCTAGTGCAGTTTTTCGCAACCGGCGTGTCGCCACAAGGTGAAAGGTGTGACACGAACTTTTACCTATTATCCTATTTTGTAAGAAATTAATTGTAGTTTTATTTTATCCCAATTACTGTGTTTCATATGCTTGCATTTCATTCTTTGCCGCTGCACTGGTTAAATAAAATGATGCTTGTTTATTCTTTATTACATGCCGCAAATTTTTATGTACTGTTGTTATATCGTAGTTTTGCGTTTTAATATATTTGTATTTCTCGCCTCTACCGCTGCGCTATGCAGCTTCTTTGTTACACTTGCCGCATGTTCTGTGCACGCTTTTCCCTAAAAGTGCGGCGAGAATTAGCAAAACTTTCCCTGTCGTTTATTATTTTATTATGTTGTTTTGGTATGTCCCCATTTGTTAGTGCTTCTTCAACTTTATTACTTTTTTCCTGTACCGATGCACACACCCATTGTTAGACTTCATTTTAAATAAGTCGGTATATGTGTTCCTTCTTTCCTTTGAAGAGTATAGGTCCCGCGTCTTACAATTATTTCAGTTCTATCACAGCTGTGCTCTTAAGTAGTCCAAAAGTTGTGATTGCTAGTCAGTCTTGCTATTTTCTATTACTATTAAACTATTTAATTTTTCAGTCTCGCTATTTTCTATTACTATTAAACTATTTTATTTATATGTATAAATTGTTAATAAATGCACAAGTCAATTTTTGTTTATTAATAATATAACAGAATAATATAATAGATTAATAATAGGTTGATTACATTACGTATTTATATTAATAGTGTCATATTACATGTTTTTGAGGGGATTAACATTTTGGTGTGCCGTGTTGAATCATGGATAATTTATGGTGTGCCGTGAGTAGAAAATTTTTGCGGAACACTGATCTAGTGTACAGATCAAAAATTTGAGAGGTAATGTACCTTAATAAATTTATCCTCGATAATTCCCATTAAATATTTACACTGCTGGCCACCCAAAAAGCAACACCAAGAAGGAAGCATCCGATTGGCCTGAAATTTGCAGCATGCGTCGCCCGCGAGAGTAGTCGCCCACGTTAGTATGTGGTAGGGGACCACCATGGGACAAACCCTATTGAAAATGGGACAAATGGGGTCAAAGGTCATGACGTAGGAGCGGGATCCTTCCATTGCCCTTATGCGTCATAACTTGCGTAAATATGGTTCGATTTCAATGAAAGTTTACTATGTGATAGGGGACCACCTGGGGACAAACCCTATTGAAAATGGGATAGATGGGGTCAAAGGTCACGACGTAGGAGCGGGATCATTCCATTGCCCTCATGCGTCATAATTTGCGTAAATATGGTTCGATTTCAATTATATTTTAGTATGTGGTAGGGGACCGCTTGGGGATGAATCTTATTCAAAATGGGTGAAGTGGGGTCAAAGGTTAGGACATAAGAGCGGGACGCATTCCATTGCCCTTATGCGTCATAACGTGCGTAAAAATGGTTCGATTTCGATGAAATTTCAGTATGTGGTAGGGGACCACCTGGGGACGAACCCTATTGAACGTGGACGAAATGGGGTCAAAGGTCAGGACATAGGAATGCGATCCATTCTATCGCTCTTATCCCATATTATTAAGGTGGAAGTCAAGTAATTTTGCTTACTATACTTCCAATGGAAAAACTTTTGTACACATTTCCTTCACAATTAATGTGTTCCCAAGGATGAAAATTTGAACATCGATTAAAATAACTTTATTACAACTTGGAATACTTAATATTTTCTAAAACATAACCATAAATACATTAAAAATCAATAACTTTTCCTTTGGTGGTGTTGAAACCGGAAAGAAGATGGCGCGACCTGTACTTTGATGACGTCAGTAGACAAACAAATGTTGGATTGCATAATTATGGTTATGTTTAAGAAAATATTAAGTATTGCAAGTTATAAAATGAAGCTATTTTAATCGATGTTCAAATTTTCATCCTTGTGAACGCATTAATTGTCCAGAAAAAAGATGGTGCGACCTGTATTTTCATGACGTGAGCAGACAAAAAAATGTTGGATTGCATAATTATGGTTATGTTTTAGAAAATATTAAGTATTCTAAGTTATAAAATGAAGATATGTTAATCGATGTTGAAATTTTCATCCTTGGGAACGCATTAATTTGGAAGAAAATGTGTACAGAAATTTTTCCATTCGAAGTACAGGAAGCAAAATTACTTGACGTTCACCTTAAAGGAGCAATTCTTATATGTATGCAAATTTTATTTTGAAAACGGCTCTGAGGATTTTGATGAAAGTCGTTAACCTACCGTTTTCTGGTACTAGAAATCGATTTAGCTTGATCTCCACTTTAAGAAAATTTGTTTAGTGGGTTAAATAACCACCCCGAATTACGAAGTTTGCAGTGTGGTGTCATGGCGTCGTCCCTTTAGATATTGGCGCGCCGTCATGCCATCTATCTCATTACGTCACGCGTTGTTTGTAGATCCTATTAAAGTTTCATGACGTCACACCTTGCTAGCAGATGGTCGCGATTACCATCTGCCTCATTACGTCATGCGTTGTGTGCGTAGGTTCGTCCGCAGGATAATTTGCATAAAAATCGTTCGATTTTGATGAAATTTTAGTATGTGGTAGGGGAACACCTAGGAAGGAACCTTATTGAAAGTGAACGAAATGGGGTCAAAGGTCAGGACATAAGAGCGGGATCCATTCCACTGCTCTTATGCGTCATAACTAACGTAAAAAAGGTTCGATTTCGATTAAATTTTAGTATGTGGTAGGGGACCACCTGGGGACAAACCCTATTGAAAATTGGCGAAATGGGGGTCAAAGGTCAGGACATAGGAGCGGAAACACTTCCATCATCATTACGAGTCATAACTTACGTAAAAATGTTTCGATTTGGATGAAATGTTGGTATGTTGTAGGGACCTTCCTGGGGACGAATCCTATTGAAAATGGGCGAAATGGGGTGAAAGGTTAGGACACAGGAGCAGGATCTATTCCATAGCGCTTATGCATCATAACTTATGTAAAATTGCTTCGATTGCGACAAAACTTTATCATGTTATTTCGGAGATATACTGAACCAGTTCTGTTGAATATCATGCAAATGGATCAAAGGTCAGGGCACAGGGTGAGATTTATTCCACAGCCATTTTCCTCATAGCTTGAGTAATGATTTCTAGTATACTGGAAAGTGTATCATAATCAACGCATTGCATGATTTTACTAACTTGTTTATTTTTCCGAATTCTTCACGTAACTGGCTGAAATTTGTACATATACTATAATTGGTTAGGAGATGATGACCTTAAAAATTTCAAGTGAATTGGCAAAAATGTATTCGATTTAGCCGGTCATGCCTGCCACATGATAAAAAGCAAATAAAAAAAATTATGGCCTGTTTGAAAAGTTTTTATTTGATTTACACGAAATTTGGAGCGCTCATTCTTATTAGCGATTTATGGCGTTGATCAAAATTTCACCATGAAAAATCCACGGAGATAAACTTTTGTCATTTTTATCCCACTTGAAAAAATCCTTGAGAGAACCCGCTGGCTGCTGTGGGCGGGGTTACGGGGAGAGGTGTAGTGTGTGCGTCATTGCCTCTTGCCGAAGCTGAAATATAAATATTTATATTTCAGCTTGAAAATGTTGGATAAATTTCCGAAAACTGAAGTCAATTCAGCTTGAAAATGGATAAATTTCCGAAAACTGAAGGCTTGAAAAACCGTTATTTCAAGCCATGTTTCCCGATTCAGCGATCGCAAAAAAATATTTGTGTGGAAGAACCAAGGCTACTGCACTAATTCAGCACATGGCCAGTGTTTCTACAAGTAACATCGTATCTGAAGTTTTAAAAAATCCCTTTTCTCTATCTACGGACGGAAGTAATGATGCTCAAGCAAATAAACTGTAATTTTGACGAAAAAATAGGGACAAATTCAACTGTTTTGTTATCATTGGTTGAATCAAGTAATAATACAGGTGAAAGAATATCAATGTTTTGAACAATGAGTTTGTTAAAAAAAAATCTCATGGAACAACTGCATGTCATTTTCCTGTGACAATGCTAACACTATTATGATAAGTCAAGTAAAAGGTGTTGTTTCTCACATAAAGAAGGTTCAGCCTGCAATCATAGTGCAGGAATGTTCATGCCATTTAGTAAATTTAGCTGCACAGAGATCTGCTACTCAACTGAAAGGATTTAATGTAGAGCAGTTTCTGATACAGTTGTACTTTTTTGGAAAAATTCAAAGAGGAAACATAATCTAAAACTGAGTCAAGCTGTTTGTGGTACTAAACCAAACAAAATTCTAAAGCATGTCAATACTCGCTGGTTATCACTTTTGGAATCCAATGACATAATTTTAGAACAGTGGGAGGCTCTAGAACATTATTTCAGTGAAAATGAAGAAGCTAATTCACAGTATAAGAACCTTGCAAGTATGATTGGAAATCCTTCATCTAAACTTTATTGTTGTTGTTTTATCTGCTACTCTTCCTTTGTTTACATCTGTTAACGTGTTCTTGCAGCAGGAAGCTCCGCTTGTGCATGTATTAAAAAGAAAACTTCATAGTCTGTTATATGAATTGCTTGTATGATTTATCAAGCCATTAGTGTTTGATGTGACAGCAACATCTCTTGCAGATGGAAATTTTGAAAGAAGGAGAAATCAAAAAGAAAACTGTGATCTCGTAATTGGGTCAAAAGCGAGATCTTATATAGGCACAGCTGCAGATCTGAGTGAAGACCCAGTGGCTACTTTTTATTCTGAGGTAAGGGAATTTTACAAGGCAGGCTGCAATTACATTTTAAGAAAATTTCCACTTAATGATGAATTTCTGAGTCATGCTGAAATTGCAGATGTAGCATTAAGGCAATGTGTTTCTTTTGTATCAGTCCAATATATGGGTTCCCTGTTTCCAGTTTTGAAACCAGAAGAATCTGACAAGGTGGAATCTGAATTTGGTCACTACCAGTTTGAAAATTTTAACTGTGCTGTTACTTCTGGGAGAATGGATGAAGTGTGGCACAGAATTTCTTTAATGAAAAAGAAAGTGGCCAGTTGAAGTATGAATCATTAAGCAAAATTATGAAAATGATTTTAACAGTCCCTCATAGCAATGCAAGTACAGAAAGAATTTTCAGCATTGTGAAAAAAAACATGAATGAATTCAGACCTAATTTAAGTACTCATGTGCTGTCTTCTTTATTAGTAGAAAAAATAAACAGCATTGCACACAGTGAACTATGCCATCAGAAGAAGTTTTTGCAAATTGAACTAAGGAAGACCAAAATGGCAACTACAGCCACTTTATCATAATAATTTGACCAACATTCCAAGGAATAATTTTTCTTCATGTCTGGAGGTAATTTGTTATACAGCATTACACAGTGAACTATGCCATCAGATGAAGTTTTCGCAAATTGAACTAAGGAAGGCCAAAATGACAACTACAGCCACTTTATCATAATAATTTGGCCAACATTCCAAGGAATAATTTTTCTTCATGTCTGGAGGTAATTTATTATATTATTCTGGTAGATAGTATTTTAAATTTTCCCACTAGCAAATTATTTTCTATTGTATTATTATTATTATTATTATTATTTTGTTAATAGTTCTGACAGATTAATATTTGTTGCAGTGTTAAATATCCAAATTTGCCGCTGTAGACTGGATTACTGAAAATTACTGAAAAAAAAAAATTGTTACTGAAAATTACTGAAAAATGAACATGTTGGTTACTGAAAACTACTTTTAGAGGTTGGCATCTATGGTTACTCCACACCAATGGACGGGCCAGAAAATGGTGTCAACAGCAGCAATAGATAGATCCCAACTACCTAATGTTAACCCTACAAGCTAGAAAAGAAGGTGTAATAGTCCAGGGTCTGTTTTAATGGCAGGTATTTGGTTCCTTAATATCTCTGCAACAGCATTAGGATGCCACACAGTATCTTATCATTGTATATACATATGAATGGTGTTTCCTTCCAGCAGGATAATGTGTCATGCAACAAGATTTGCATTATCACACAGTGGTTCCAGGAGCATGGCAATGACTTCAAAGTGCTGAAATGGCACTCCCAGTTTTAGATCTTAACTCAATTAAACACCTGTGTGGAGAAATTGAGATTACCATTCACAGCAGAAATCCTGCACAACATATTCAGCAACTGATGGAACGCCATCACATTCACTTGGCTGCCGATACCTGTACAACGATATCAACGCCTGAATCCATGCCACATTCAATCGAAGCTGTTTCCAAGGCATTAGGTAGGCATTCCTAATCATTTGCTACATTGGCACAATATCTAATTATATAAAAAGAACAGTATAGTGATACAATGTGTACATTGGGACAGCAGCCAATAGCCTAAGCTACATGGTCACTAAATTTTGGTTGTACACTGGGCAAAACCACCAGTTTTTATCTATGATATGAAGCCTGCTTTAGAGCTTAATTTAATTGCCCTTGGCTAGTCAACCAAAGGGGCCATGCCTTACCAGGAGAACAGCCAACTCCACATGGCAATAAAATCTGTCCACAAAATCAAAAATCTTGGCTGGGAACTACTGTTCCAACTGCCATATTTATCAGAACTTACCCTATGCTATCAGACTTTCATTTATTCTCAGTGCTGCAGAAAGGAAGACATTTCTTCTTCTTATTATTTTTTTTCACCTAGAACCTGCATACTCTTATTGGGCAAGACGGAAATGCCATTGATGTAATGATGCACACACCATTGATTAAATATCATTTGCATGTTTTTCCTCATCTCCTTCCTTTTTCTGATAGACAGAACATTAATGGCATTATCTCTCCCTGATCGTTGAACCTTCATTCTCTACATCATTTTCAGCTTGAATGGTTTTGTGAATTCCATGATCTCTCATACTTATCGTAAATAAAAATTTAGTGGACATTTTACAGCATCCCAAGAGCCCCAAGTGCTTTTTGTTGTACAAAATGTTTTACCTACTTGTTTGGCATTTTCAAGCAACTCTGCTTTGCATCTCCAATTAAGGTGGACGTCTAGGGTTTTTGCTTCCTATATACTTCCAATGGGCAAACTTCTGCCCATTGGAAGTATAGGAAGCAAAATCACTAGACGTCCACCAATTAATGCGTTCCCAAGGATGAAAATTTGAACGTCGATTAAAATAACTTCATATTATAACTTGAAATACTTAATATTTTCTGAAACATAACCATAATTATATTAAAAATCAATAACTTTTCCTTCTGTGGTGTTGAGACCAGAAAAAAGATGGCATGACCTGTACATTGATGACGTCAGTAGACAAGCAGATGTTCGATTGCTTAATTATAGTAATGTTTTAGAAAATATTAAGTATTCCAAGTTATAATATGAAGTTATTTTAATTGATGTTCAAATTTTCATCCTTGGGAACACATTAATTGTGAAGAAAATGTGTACATAAGTTTGTCCATTGGAAATATAGGAAGCAAAATCACTAGACGTCCACCTTAATGGCATTGTCAGCTCTTTCTTAATTTTTTTCTAGTTTGAAAATAGTACATACTTATGGAATGACTATAGTTTGAAAATGGCACATATTTTTGAATGACTATATGGAATAGAGCACTACCAACCGCTTCTGCACAGCTTCCAGAATTCTTAATGATGGATTCAATCTATATTTGCCCCAAACAACACCAGCTTAAATCAGTGATTTGCATACACTTAAAAATGCAATGAAATACTCCATAATGGCACATGTCACAATTACCACATAATAAAAGTTGAAACAAAAACATAATAATAAACCTTATTTTCCTTTAGTGCTTTCTTAACTTCGTGCATCGTTATTGGGCGTTCTGTGACAACGAACTCATTCTGGAAAGACAAAAAAAAAAAAGTTACTGAGCATCACAAAAAGCGACAACTTTGATGAATGCAATCATAAAGCTTACTTTTCAAAATATGAGCTTTACCTGGATTTTCAGTACATAAAAATGTAAATCAAAAATGTGCAAAAGCACAATTAGACACAAAAAATTCCCATGCACTTATTCTACATAAATATCCTAAGACTGTTACACAGCATGAATATAACTTTTTCATGGAATAACTCCTAAAACATTGAGGGTTCATATACAGTGTTATGGAAGCTACTTCTGAGAAGTAGTTAGCAACAATTACAACTTCAAGAAAGTAGTTTGCTACAAATATATTTACTTTCCCTAAAAAGTACTTTTGCCACAACTACATTTTAAAAGTAGTTTTGTTATAACCATTTTTTAAATGTAGCTTAAAAAAACCCCTTTGTTTGTGAACATAAATACAAGAATAAATCCATATGTGAATCAGAGGAGTTTTCAGGTGTTGGTCAGGGAAAATTAGTATAAGTATCACCATGTGATTAAATGAACTTGAAATGAAAAAGTAGCATTTTATTAAAAGATATGAAATTAAAGACTTGTGTTAGGTCATCATTATGCATCTTCAGTGGATTCTGACACACCCTTCTTCTAGTCCAGAAAACTATGATTATGAAAATTTCAATACTTATTACTCAACAGTCTTATAAACAGTTGGATATGTAAATTTGAAGTGAAAGTGCCTATAATATAGAACTAAATGTTTTCTTTATAAATTATGACAGTAATAGATGGTGACATATTGTGAAGATATGTCAGCAAGGATGTATACAATCATGGTGAGTACCCTTTATTAGAAAAAATTTCAAGGACTTTTTAAGGGAAATTTTTCTTTTTCAATGGCATTATTGGCAATATTTATTTGGCTTAAAACAGTGTTCAAATTTCCCAGTGAGTTGGTGGCTTTGGGAAGTTCAGTTTGAACTACTAATTTTACTGCTGCATTTTGCCAGAAAGAGTTATCATTAATAACTGTTGAATAAAGACAAACTTCCAGTATTGTTCATTATTATGCTATAGGAACAAGCAAATGGAAATTGCAAAAAAGGGAAATTAACTTTGTTATAACACACAAGTAACTGTTCAAAAATTTTTTTTTATGTATAGCATAACAATATATAGTATAGGATTAGCTATACAATTACTGCAGTGACCTAAAGGATTAGAAACGCAATATTAATAACACTGCACTGTTAGTACATTTACACAGACTTTCGGAGACCGTCTGAAAAGCTGACAGCCTTGTGCACCTTTGGAAAAATGTTGCTTTGAAGCTTTGGCTAAAACCCTTTTTGCAAAGCATTGGGTATGTGACATTACCTTGAATGCACATTTTGCATGTAATCACATGTCCCAATTTAAACAGCCACAAGTAAAATAAATCAAGAAATGATGACTTAAGCAAAAATTTACATTGCAAAATTCACACTTCTAACTGAAAACTATGAAATCATTACTAACTGGAAAAAAAAAAGAAACTGTAAATGCTGAAACAAAAATTGGAAAAAAAAAAAAAAAAAGAAAGAAAGATGACACCAAATTTTTGGTTGTAATAAGCACGTCTTTTGAATTAATTCTGACACAAATCAAATTTATTAAAGCTATTCAAAGCCAAAGGAACAGCTACGAAAAACAGTAGTATCTGACAGAAAAAAAGAAGTTTTTCAATGGGGTTTGTAATCCCGCAGATATTGCTGTAATCAGAAACACGAACTTACACCCTCTGGTGGCAGACTTGCGCGTCAAGAAAATTTTGAAATTTATGAGAAACATTTTTCAGCGGAAACACTCTCCAACAAAGAAAGAATTTTTTTAATCGGACTCTTAGAAGTAGAGATATCACAAATATAAGATATGCAACTACGCTCCCTGGAAGGAAAACCATGCATCATTTTAAGAAGAAAGTATTCTCAAAAGATTTTTCGATGTAAGAAGTATCGGTCCACAAAATAATTTTTTCAGTAGTTTTCAGGAGCCCAGATTTTGCTGCAAATACATCAGAAGCAGAAAGTAACAGTGATGCCCCCTGGTGGCTAAACCATCCTTTGCCAAATATCAAAAATTATGTGAAAAACATTTTCCATCAGGAGCTGTATGCGACACTGGAAGGATTTTTCAAATCAGAGTTTTAGAAACGGAGATATCGGGGAAAATGCAATTTACCTTAATGATCCCTAATGTAAAGTCTATGAATTACTTGAAAATTTAGAAATTATATGAAAAACAATAATTAGAAGGTTGCTTACCTTTTCACATTTCACTGCACGTTTTATTCTTTTTTGTTGTCATGCTTGGTTTAAGCCTCGGGTGTGGTGTTCTATTCCTGTCTTCAGGTTCTTTCAAATGTTCTACGAACGCTCAAGTCCATGAAGTGCCTTGCTGTCCAGGTTGCAAAATTGTATCATCCCCACCCTTCCCACCCGCGTGCTAAAAAACCTAACCTTCGTTGGTAAAAACCCCAATTCTTGAACTCAAAATCTTTTGATATTATCAACGAACATAAACTGCTTATTTACATACATACAAAATGTGAACAAAAATGTTAAAAACCTATATACAACTATTTACATACGACTCATTTTATTCTTTCGACTCTCCTTCTCAACACCCCATGAACAACCAGAACATTCCTTCACCACACCCTAAGCCATTCCAACACAGACTGCCTCAAGTACTTTCTACCCTCTCCAGGGTTATCTTCAGGAGGTGTTCTAGATGTTTTCTCTTCTGCCACTGCAGCAAGAGTGAGCGATACGCTCAGCTTCCTCGCCCCGCCCCAACGTCCTCCACGAAAAACTTTCACCGTGGCTCCATCTGTTATTGACTTTAGTGAACTCTTTATTTTCTTCTTCAGTGTTTTTGGTTTTTTTTTTGGTCAATTTTTATTAGTTCTTTCCATTTTTCATTAAGGATATTTGGATCGTTATCATTACAAATTCTATCTCTATTTTTTTCAATTAATACAGACTCTGCAATGCGTAGGTGTCTCTCATTGCGACATGATTTTATTATTTTAATATCTTCAAAATTCGGGTATGTCTGGTTATCCAGACAGTATTGTATCAGTGCTGTTTTTGCTTTTTTTTTTTTTTTTTTTTTTGCCAATTTTTAATGTGTTGTTGTAGGCGATGTTTTAACTGATTTTTGTTACTTCCAATATATGATACTGGTGGGATTCCATTTATAGGTATTTCGTATACACCAGCTTTTCTAAGATACTACAATTTTCCGTATTATTAATCATCATATCTCTAATTGTTATTACTTTGTTTCCCATCTGAATTCCATATTTATGGCATAATTTATTGATTTCTGTAGAGATTCCTGGTAGGTAAGGTGTTGCTCCAACATATTGTAATTGTTTTTTCCTTTTAGGTGAATATGTATCTTGCATCTTTATTTGTACTTCATAAATCCATTTATTTATCTTCTGTGGAGGGTATCCATAGCTGTAATTGATTTCTTTAATATAATTTATTTCTTCATTACAAAATTCTTCATTAGAGGAATGTGTGATAGCTCTTTTAATTAATGTTTTTATGCTATTGCATTTCTGTGTGTACGGGTGTGCTGAGTTATATGGTATCAGAACTGGGACATATGTTTGTTTTCTATGTACCTTGTACTGCAGTTGGTTATTTTGCTTGATGATCTTAACATCCAGGTAAGGTAAGATATTTTCTTCTTATGTTCTACTGTCAATTTAATTGTGGGATAGACATAACTAAGTTGTTGAGTTAAAGATTCCAGCTCATCAATTTTCATTCTGGTCATGATGAAGATATCATCTATGTATCTGCAGTAAACCAATGGAGGTTCATCCATTGTACTGATCATTTGTTCTTCTATGCTGTTCATAATTACTTCAGCAAACAGGTTTGACAGAGGAGAGCCCATTGGGCCTACAAAATTTTGTTTGTATATTTTCTCATCATATTTGAAGATATTATTTTCATAGATGTATAATAAAATTGCTTTTAACTCTTGTAGTTGTGTGTTATTCAGAGATTGATCCTGTTGTAATTTTTTATTAATAATCTCAATTGCTTCTGGTAGAGGGGTACTTGGAAACAGTGCCTTGACATCCATACTAGCCATTCTGTAATCTTTTAGATCTTGGTTTACATTTTTCACAATTTCAATAAATTCATATGTACTCTTTACATTGTATTGTGTTTTCATAAATATTGGTGCCAAGAAACTGTAAATATCCTTTTCAAGATTAATCAACAAAGAGTTCTTTTTGGACACTATAAGTCTCATGGGGTTACCATCCTTGTGTGTTTTAATTTTTGCAAACATTCATGGGACCTTTGTACCCATTGGTGGTTTTGAATTTTTGATCTCATTAGGTAAGGTGCTGTGGTTCCTGATGTTAGCCAAATATTTTACTTGATTATCAGTTGGGTCCCTTTCCACCTCAGAACATTTCAATTCTTCTATTGTTAATTTAATTTTTAGGTTATATTCTACTGTATTCAAGATAAGAACCTGAAGACAGGAATAGAACACCGCACCCGAGGCTTAAACCAAGCATGACAACAAAAAAGAATAAAACGTGCAGTGAAATGTGAAAAGGTAAGCAAGCTTCTAATTATTATAATTGTATGCACGTAAATTTAAAAACAACTGTGGCTTCTGCATAGATGCTTTAACCTGAATTTATATGAAAAACATTTTGCATTGGAAACGCTATCCAACAAAGGATTTTTTTTCAAATTGGACTCTTAGAAGCAGAGATATTGATAAAAATAAGATATAGATCTACGCCACCTGGCGGAAGTAACCATGCATTATTTTAAGAAGAAAATATTCCAAACAGGTTTATCGGCATGAGTAGTATCAGTCCACGAACCATTTTTTCAATCAAGATTTCAGAAGCTCAGATTTTGCTGCAAATACATAAGAAGCAGATATTACACTGATGCCCCCTGGTGGCCAAATAGTTTTTCACCAAAAATTAGAAATTATATGTAAAAGATTTCTCATCAGGAACTGTATCCAGTGTAGAAAGAATTTTTTCAGATCAGAGTTTTATAAGCAGGGGTATCCGCAGAAACATAATTTACCATTACGCCCCCTATGGGGAAATCTTCTATGCGTAACTTTAAAAAGTGACTACACCTAAAGTAGTCTTTAACATAAATGGAATCGAAAGGTGCAAAAAAAAAAAAAAAATCTTTCAATCGGATACTTAGAAGCAAATATATGGAATAAAATGTGTTCTGAATGTGATATTATTTGTATTTACACCCACTAGTGGTGAAATTGTACATCGAAAAAAACAACGAAATGAAGGATCATCATTTGCACATTTTAAGCTTCCCAATGAAAAAGAATTTTTCAAATCGGACTAATAGTTGCAGAGATATGGTGTCCACAGACAAACAGACAACCCGGTGACATAAGCACGATCTTTTTACAAAAGACGTGCCAAAAAGGACAGTAAATGGTGGGAAAGAATACTGAAATTACGATTATGATTCTCAAAAGTCAAGAACTTTTCAAGGATTTCAAGGAGTGTACGCAGTATGACAATATGCAGTACTTAAACTCGAGGTGCGAATATAGAATTTTTTCCAGAGGTAGGGAGGTGAAAAATGGAAGTCTTTGAAATCCACCAGAATGAAATAAAAGTTGATGAGAAATAGATGAAAAAATTAAAGCATTATTTTTCTAATGAAAGTTGATGTATGCATTTATATTAAATTAAAGCAGTTTTTTTCTAATGCAAGGTGCATTTTAACCTTTTAACCAAAAACAAAAAAAGAAACACTTTGGAGGAGGCCTCTTAGCTCCACTCTAGATGCTCGCATTACACTCACACACTGCGATGACATATACATGAGAGGATGCACAAAATGTAGTATAGATATGCTGTTACAACAGGATTCTACAGATGGCACATTTAATTTAACTATTTTACATAATTAATTCACAAGGATGGCTATTCAGTGAGGAAAAAAAAAACAAAAAAAAACAGGCTTGATTTAGCCATTCAGACATGTTAAGCATATGACTTTCAAAGTCCCATGCATAACACTTTCTTCCTGAGACATTTCCTTCCATATCTGGCATGCTTTCGAATTTCACCAGTTTGACTCCGGCATGCTTTCCCATTTACCATGAGGATAGATGACGTACATTTCACCCCCTTCTATCTACCTATTTGTCAGGGTACAAGTACAATGCCAATGCATCAGAGGCCAAGTATTTCTTTCTCCCTTCCTTCTTTTTTCATTTTCTTTTGAATTGGTGTAGGAGAGTGATGAGTCATGCTATTTTTCCAAAGTTTCATTGCTTGCGAGTTTAATGTGCATTTCTATTTACCATGCTATTTCCACTTTTAAAGAACAACTGAATAAAAACAATGCATTTCCATCGAGCAGCTGACAATGTACATAACATTTTTTCTTATCCTTTCGTAATATATAACTTTTCTGTTAAGCAGCGTAAACAAAACAAATGTGCTTTATTTGTATCCGTTTCTAGTATCAGGTTCAAAAGTCCTTTATTTTTTTTAATTCAGTAGCATCAGTCTTGAAGATTTTTCAGGTTCCTTCTATTTTCCCATCTAAGGCTTTTTTTCTGCCAAATAACACACTTATTGCATCGAAAATTTTTCTTACGTCTCAGTAAGGCGCTCAAAACTGAGTCTACATATAACATAAATGTTGCTCCGAATTTGTGTTTCAACAAACCAATTGATTTCCTATATTTCAAGACATTTCGTTTAGGAAAAATATTTATGATCAAATTGCTAAAAATTACATACTACACGAGTTTGATAGTTTGCTCTAAAGGTTATTTAATTTTTGTAACCCATGCAAGACATCACTTAACATAAATAAGTCACTGAATATCTTACAGGCTCACATAAATCAGTGCAAAACCAAAAGGAACGTAACTCAAACTGATTTACATCGGAAAGAAAACAGCAGTAGTGCTTCAGTTGAGCACCTATTTGGAAACGCTACTGAGGCTCTCATGAGATCATGCCTCATATGTAAGCATTTTAAAATGCAGTTGTTGCAGAAGTTAAATGGACTGGTACATTGTAGCATATCTTTGCATTTTGTTCATTTTACTGTGCATACGTTACATCAGTGTGTGACTTTAAGTAGAACTACAAGCCATATATCTTTACTGGCACATCTTGACAACAATAAACTGAACTGCTGTTACTAAGACTGCTGAATATGAGCATCAGAACTTTTATTATATTAAAAAGGACCTGCTGTTGACATTATGGTACTAAATACCACAGGATACCTCATGAGTGATCGCTGTTTTGTGAGCTAAAGGGGGTCTACAGCTTATTAGGTAGGTGGTCATTATGTAATGGCTCACCATTGTCCACCATTATCAACCCACTGTTGGATGAAGGCCTCTCCAAGTTTCTTCAACAACAGTCTGTCTTAAGACCATCTCCTATACATATGGCTATCAGTCTATTGAATGATAGCCATATTAAAAACCACTAATAAATGAACTATTGAAAGAACAAGGGAATATGAACTCCCATTATGCATGACTTTTATTGATTATGAAAAAGCCTTTGATTCCATGAAACCATCAGCAGTTACAATGGCTTTGAAATCCTGAGGTATTGAAGATGCATACATTAGCATTATAGATGTTGTTAATAATGCTTATGTATGCATCTTCAATACTGCATACTATCATGGGGACAAACGACACAATACAATATTAATAAATTACAAATCCTACAAAATAAATTCATTAGACTAACTGATCTCGAATCACATCCTAATACTCAACCTATAATAAATTTTAGAACAAAAGTGTATCCTAATAAATATAATATACTTACTATTACTCAACTATACAATTTTAATCTTGGTAAAATTATGTTCAAACGAATTAAATATAATTTATATTCAGATCTCATATTTCTTAATACACATAGACATTCGTACGAAACAAGGAATAAACAACAATTACAACTTATTTTTCCAAAAACAGAATCAATTAAACTTACTCTAAATTACAAAGGCCCTCAATACAGGAATTCTTTACCTAGCAACCTGACTAACTTAAACAATTTTAATCTATTAAAAAAAAAAAATTCAAACTCTATCTTCTTCAATAATAAAAAAGAAAAGGAAAAGATTGGCAAAACATCTTCTGATTGTCTGACTTGATATGTCTATCTGTTGTTTCATTTGTCATCGCGCGGCCAAGGGGCCCGATTCGCGCGACCGGCTGCCAACGTGCAATTCGCGCGGCCGAGGGGCCCGATTCGCGCGACCAGCTGCCAACGTGCAAATCGCGTGGCCGATTGCACGTTGGAACTCGCGCGGCCGAGGGGCCTGATTCGCACGACCTAAAGCCAACGTGCAAATCGCGCGGCCGAGGGGACCAATTCGCGCGGCCGGCTGCCAACGTGCAAATCGCGCGACCTGCTGCTAACGTGCAATTCGCGCGGCCGAAGGGGCCGATTCGCGCGACCGGCTGCCAACGTGCAAATCGCGCGGCCGAGGGGCCCGACTCGCGCGGCCGGCTGCCAACGTGCAAATCGCGCGGCCGAGGAGCCCGATTCGCGCGACCGGCTACCAACGTGCAAATCGCGCGGCTGCCCACATGCAATTCGGGCGGCCGGCTGCCAACCTACAATTCGCGCGGCTGCCCACATGCAATTCGGGCGGCCAGCTGCCAACCTACAATTAGCGCGGCTGCCCAAATGCAATTCGGGCTGCCGGCTGCCAACTTACAATTCGGGCGGCCGGCTGCCCACATGCAATTCGGACGGCCGGCTGCCCACATGCAATTCGGACGGCCGGCTGCCAACCTTCAATTCGCGCGGCTACCCACATGTAATTCGGGCGGCCGGCTGCCAACCTACAATTCGCGCAGCCGGCTGCCAACGTGCAATTCGCGCGGCCGGCTGCCAACCTACAATTCGCGCGGCCGGCTGCCAACCTACAATTCGCGCGGCCGGCTGCCAACGTGCAATTCGCGGGCCGAATGGCCCGATTCGCGCGACCGACGTGCAAATCGCGCGACCGAGGGGACCGATTCGCGCGACCGACGTGCAATTCGCGCAAACGAGGGGCCCGATTCGCGCGATCGACGTGCGATTCGCGCGGCCGAGGGTCCCGATTCGCGCGACCGACGTGCAAATCGCGCGACCGGCTGGCAACGTGCAATTCGCGCGGCCGAATGGCCCGATTCGCGCGGCCGGCTGCCAACGTGCAATTCGCGCGGCCGGCTGCCAACCTACAATTCGCGCGGCCGGCTGCCAACGCGCATTTCGAGCGGCCGGCTGCCAACGTGCAATTCGCGCGGCCGGCTGCCAACGTGCAATTCGCGCGGCCGGCTGCCAACGTGCAATTCGCGGGCCGAATGGCCCGATTCGCGCGACCGACGTGCAATTCGCGCAAACGAGGGGCCCGATTCGCGCGACCGACGTGCAAATCGCGCGACCAGCTGCCAACGTGCAATTCGCGCGGCCGAACGGCCCGATTCGCGCGACCGAGGGGCCCTATTCGCGCGACCGGCTCCCAACGTGCAAATCGCGCGACCGATTGCACGTTGGAATTCGCGCAGCCGTGGGGTCCGATTCACGCGACCGGCTGACAACGTGCAATTCGCGCGGCCCGATTCGCGCGACCGGCTGCCAAAGTGCAATTCGCGCGGTCGAGGGGGCCGATTCGCGCGACCGGCTGCCAACGTGCAATTCGCGCGACCGATTGCACGTTGGAATTCGCGCAGCCGAGGGGCCCGATTCGCGCGACCGGCTCCTACGTGCAATTCGCGCGACCGGCTGCCAACGTGCAATTCGCGCGGCCGAGGGGCCCGATTCGCGCGACCGGCTGCCAACCTACAATTCGCGCGGCTGCCCACATGCAATTCGGGCGGCCGGCTGCCAACCTACAATTCGCGCGGCAGCCCACATGCATCTCGGGCGGCCGGCTGCCAACCTACAATTCGCGCGGCCGCCCACATGCAATTCGGGCGGCCGGCTGATAACCTACAATTCGCGCGGCCGCCCACATGCAATTCGGGCGGCCGGCTGCCAACCTACAATTCGCGCGGCCGCCCACATGCAATTCGGGCGGCCGGCTGCCAACCTACAATTCGCGCGGCCGCCCACATGCAATTCGGGCGGCCGGCTGCCAACCTACAATTCGCGCGGGCGGCCGGCTGCCAACCTACAATTCGCGCGGCCGCCCACATGCAATCCGGGCGGCCGGCGGCCAACCTACAATTCGCGCGGCCGCCCACATGCAATTCGGGCGGCCGGCTGCCAACCTACAATTCGCGCGGCTGCCCACATGCAATTCGGGCTGCCGGCTGCCAACTTACAATTCGGGCGGCCGGCTGCCAACGTGCAATTCGCGCGGGTGGCTGCCAACCTACAATTCGCGCGGTTGCCCACATGCAATTCGGGCGGCCGGCTGATAACCTACAATTCGCGCGGCTGCCCACATGCAATTCGGGCGGCCGGCTGCCAACCTACAATTCGCGCGGCTGCCCACATGCAATTCGGGCGGCCGGCTGCCAACCCACAATTAGCGCGGCTGCCCAAATGCAATTCGGGCGGCCGGCTGCCCACATGCAATTCGGGCTGCCGGCTGCCAACTTACAATTCGGGCTGCCGGCTGCCAACGTGCAATTCGCGCGGCCGGCTGCCAACGTGCAATTCGCGGGCCGAACGGCCCGATTCGCGCGACCGACGTGCAAATCGCGCGACCGACGTGCAATTCGCGCAAACAAGGGGCCCGATTCGCGCGACCGACGTGCAAATCGCGCGACCAGCTGCCAACGTGCAATTCGCGCGGCCGAGGGCCCCATTCGCGCGACCGGCTGCCAACGTGCAAATCGCGCGACCGAATGGCCCGATTCGCGCGACCGACGTGCAGATCGCGCGACCGAGGGGAACGATTCGCGCGACCGACGTGCAAATCGCGCAAACGAGGGGCCCGATTCGCGCGACCGACGTGCAAATCGCGCAACCAGCTGCCAACGTGCAATTCGCGCGGCCGAGGGGCCCGATTCACGCGACCGGCTGCCAACGTGCAATTCGCGCGACCGGCTGCCAACGTGCAATTCGCGCGACCGATTGCACGTTGGAATTCGCGCAGCCGAGGGGCCCGATTCGCGCGACCGGCTCCTACGTGCAATTCGCGCGACCGGCTGCCAACGTGCAAATCGCGCGGCCGAGGGGCCCGATTCGCGCGACCGGCTGCCAACGTGCAATTCGCGCGACCGGCTGCCAACGTGCAATTCGCGCGGCTGCCCACATGCAATTCGGGCGGCCGGCTGCCAACCTACAATTCGCGCGGCCGCCCACATGCAATTCGGGCGGCCGGCTGATAACCTACAATTCGCGCGGCCGCCCACATGCAATTCGGGCGGCCGGCTGATAACCTACAATTCGCGCGGCCGCCCACATGCAATTCGGGAGGCCGGCTGCCAACCTACAATTCGCGCGGCCGCCCACATGCAATTCGGGCGGCCGGCTGCCAACCTACAATTCTCGCGGCCGCCCACATGCAATCCGGGCGGCCGGCTGCCAACCTACAATTCGCGCGGCCGCCCACATGCAATTCGGGCGGCCGGCTGCCAACCTACAATTCGCGCGGCCGCCCACATGCAATTCGGGCGGCCGGCTGCCAACCTACAATTCGCGCGGCTGCCCACATGCAATTCGGGCGGCCGGCTGCCAACGTGCAATTCGCGGGCCGAGTGGCCCGATTCGCGCGACCGACGTGCAAACGAGGGGCCCGATTCGCGCGACCGACGTGCAAACGAGGGGCCCGATTCGCGCGACCGACGTGCGACCGGCTGCCAACGTGCAATTCGCGCGGCCGAATGGCCCGATTCGCGCGACCGACGTGCAAATCGCGCGACCGAGGGGCCCGATTCGCGCGACCGATTGCACGTTGGAATTCGCGCAGCCGAGGGGCCCGATTCACGCGACCGGCGCCAAAGGGGAATTCGCGCGGCCGAGCGGCCCGATTCGCGCGACCGGCTGCCAACGTGCAATTCGCGCGGCCGAGGGGCCCGATTCGCGCGACCTGCTGCCAACCTACAATTCGCGCGGCTGGCTGCCAACGTGCAATTCGCGCGGCCGGCTGCCAACGTGCAATTCGCGCGGCCGGCTGCCAACGTGCAATTCGCGCGGCCGGCTGCCAACGTGCAATTCGCGCGGCTGGCTGCCAACGTGCAATTCGCGGGCCGAAAGGCCCGATTCGCGCGCCCGACGTGCAAATCGCGCGACCGACGTGCAATTCGCGCAAACGAGGGGCCCGATTCGCGCGACCGACGTGCAAATCGCGCGACCGGCTGCCAACGTGCAATTCGCGCTGCCGGCTGCCAACGTGCAATTCGCGCGGCCGAGGGGACCGATTCGCGCGACCGACGTGCAATTCGAGCAAACGAGGGGCCCCGATTCGCGCGACCGACGTGCAAATCGCGCGACCGACGTGCAAATCGCGCGACCGGCTGCCAACGTGTAAATCGCGCGACCGATTGCACGTTGGAATTCGCGCAGCCGTGGGGCCCGATTCGCGCGACCGACGTGCAAATCGCGCGACCAGCTGCCAACGTGCAATTCGCGCGACCGATTGCACGTTGGAATTCGCGCAGCCGTGGGGCCCGATTCGCGCGACCGAGGGGCCCCATTCGCGCGACCGAGGGGCCCCATTCGCGCGACCGGCTGCCAACGTGCAAATCGCGCGACCGATTGCACGTTGGAATTCGCGCAGCCGTGGGGCCCGATTCACGCGACCGGCTGCCAACGTGCAATTCGCGCGGTCGAGGGGCCCGATTCGCGCGACCGGCTGCCAACGTGCAATTCGCGCGACCGGCTGCCAACGTGCAATTCGCGCGACCGATTGCACGTTGGAATACGCGCAGCCGAGGGGCCCGATTCGCGCGACCGGCTCCTACGTGCAATTCGCGCGACCGGCTGCGAACCTACAATTCGCGCGGCTGCCCACATGCAATTCGGGCGGCCGGCTGCCAACCCACAATTCGCGCGGCTGCCCACATGCAATTCGGGCGGCCGGCTGCCAACCCACAATTAGCGCGGCTGCCCACATGCAATTCGGGCTGCCGGCTGCCAACTTACAATTCGGGCTGCCGGCTGCCAACGTGCAATTCGCGCGGCCGAATGGCCCGATTCGCGCGACCGACGTGCAATTCGCGCGGCCGAGGGGCCCGATTCGCGCGACCGGCTGCCAACGTGCAAATCGCGATACCGAATGGCCCGATTCGCGCGACCGAGGGGAACGATTCGCGCGACCGACGTGCAATTCGCGCAAACGAGGGGCCCGATTCGCGCGACCGACGTGCAAATCGCGCGACCGAGGGGAACGATTCGCGCGACCGACGTGCAATTCGCGCAAACGAGGGGCCCGATTCGCGCGACCGACGTGCAAATCGCGCGACCAGCTGCCAACGTGCAAATCGCGCGGCCGAGGGGCCCGATTCACGCGACCGGCTGCCAACGTGCAATTCGCGCGGTCGAGGGCCCGATTCGCGCGACCGGCTGCCAACGTGCAATTCGCGCGACCGATTGCACGTTGGAATTCGCGCAGCCGAGGGGCCCGATTCGCGCGACCGGCTCCTACGTGCAATTCGCGCGACCGGCTGCCAACGTGCAAATCGCGCGGCCGAGGGGCTCGATTCGCGCGACCGGCTGCCAACCTACAATTCGCGCGGCAGCAAACATGCATCTCGGGCGGCCGGCTGCCAACCTACAATTCGCGCGGCCGCCCACATGCAATTCGGGCGGCCGGCTGATAACCTACAATTCGCGCGGCCGCCCACATGCAATTCGGGCGGCCGGCTGCCAACCTACAATTCGGGCGGCCGGCTGCCAACCTACAATTCTCGCGGCCGCCCACATGCAATCCGGGCGGCCGGCTGCCAACCTACAATTCGCGCGGCCGCCCACATGCAATTCGGGCGGCCGGCTGCCAACCTACAATTCGCGCGGCTGCCCACATGCAATTCGGGCGGCCGGCTGCCAACCTACAATTCGCGCGACTGCCCACATGCAATTCGGGCGGCCGGCTGCCAACGTGCAATTCGCGGGCCGAGTGGCCCGATTCGCGCGACCGACGTGCAAACGAGGGGCCCGATTCGCGCGACCGACGTGCAAACGAGGGGCCCGATTCGCGCGATCGACGTGCGACCGGCTGCCAACGTGCAATTCGCGCGGCCGAATGGCCCGATTCGCGCGACCGAGGGGCCCGATTCGCGCGACCGATTGCACGTTGGAATTCGCGCAGCCGAGGGCCCGATTCACGCGACCGGCTGCCAACGTGCAATTCGCGCGGCCGGCTGCCAACGTGCAATTCGCGGGCCGAATGGCCCGATTCGCGCGCCCGACGTGCAAATCGCGCGACCGACGTGCAATTCGCGCAAACGAGGGGCCCGATTCGCGCGACCGACGTGCAAATCGCGCGACCAGCTGCCAACGTGCAATTCGCGCGGCCGGCTGCCAACGTGCAATTCGCGCGGCCGAGGGGACCGATTCGCGCGACCGACGTGCAATTCGAGCAAACGAGGGGCCCCGATTCGCGCGACCGACGTGCAAATCGCGCGACCGGCTGCCAACGTGTAAATCGCGCGACCGATTGCACGTTGGAATTCGCGCAGCCATGGGGCCCGATTCGCGCGACCGGCTGCCAACGTGCAATTCGCGCGGCCGAGGGGCCCGATTCGCGCGACTGGCTGCCAACGTGCAATTCGCGCGGCCGAGGGGCCCGATTCGCGCGATCGGCTGCCAACGTGCAATTCGCGCGGCCGAGGGGCCCGATTCGCGCAACCGGCTGCCAACTTACAATTCGCGCGGCCGGCTGCCAACCTACAATTCGCGCGGCCGGCTGCCAACGTGCAATTCGCGCGGCCGGCTGCCAACGTGCAATTCGCGCGGCCGGCTGCCAACGTGCAATTCGCGCGGCCGGCTGCCAACGTGCAATTCGCGCGGCCGGCTGCCAACGTGCAATTCGGGCGGCCGGCTGCCAACCTACAATTCGTGCGGCTGCCCACATGCAATTCGGGCGGCCGGCTGCTAACATGCAATTCGGGCTGCCGGCTGTCAACGTGCAATTCGCGCGGCCAGCTGCCAACCTACAATTCGCGCGGCCGGCTGCCAACGTGCAATTCGCGGACCGAATGGCCAGATTCGCGCGACCGACGAACAAATCGCGCGACCGAAGGGCCCGATTCGCGTGATCGACGTGCGATTCGCGCGGCCGAGGGGCCCGATTCGCGCGACCGGCTGCCAACGTGCAAATCGCGCGGCCGAGGGGCCCGATTCGCGCGACCGGCTGCCAACGTGCAAATCGCGCGACCGATTGCACGTTGGATTTCGCGCGGCCGAGGGTTCGATTCGCGCGACCGATTGCACGTTGGATTTCGCGCGGCCGAGGGGTTCGATTCGCGCGACCGGCTGCCAACGTGCAATTCGCGCGGCCGAGGGCCCGATTCGCGCGACCAGCTGCCAACGTGCAAATCGCGTGGCCGATTGCACGTTGGAACTCGCGCAGCCGAGGGCCTGATTCGCACGACCTAAAGCCAACGTGCAAATCGCGCGGCCGAGGGGACCAATTCGCGCGGCCGGCTGCCAACGTGCAAATCGCGCGACCTGCTGCTAACGTGCAATTCGCGCGGCCGAAGGGGCCGATTCGCGCGACCGGCTGCCAACGTGCAAATCGCGCGGCCGAGGGCCCGACTCGCGCGGCCGGCTGCCAACGTGCAAATCGCGCGGCCGAGGAGCCCGATTCGCGCGACCGGCTACCAACGTGCAAATCGCGCGGCTGCCCACATGCAATTCGGGCGGCCGGCTGCCAACCTACAATTCGCGCGGCTGCCCACATGCAATTCGGGCGGCCAGCTGCCAACCTACAATTAGCGCGGCTGCCCAAATGCAATTCGGGCTGCCGGCTGCCAACTTACAATTCGGGCGGCCGGCTGCCCACATGCAATTCGGACGGCCGGCTGCCCACATGCAATTCGGACGGCCGGCTGCCAACCTTCAATTCGCGCGGCTACCCACATGTAATTCGGGCGGCCGGCTGCCAACCTACAATTCGCGCAGCCGGCTGCCAACGTGCAATTCGCGCGGCCGGCTGCCAACCTACAATTCGCGCGGCCGGCTGCCAACCTACAATTCGCGCGGCCGGCTGCCAACGTGCAATTCGCGGGCCGAATGGCCCGATTCGCGCGACCGACGTGCAAATCGCGCGACCGAGGGGACCGATTCGCGCGACCGACGTGCAATTCGCGCAAACGAGGGGCCCGATTCGCGCGATCGACGTGCGATTCGCGCGGCCGAGGGTCCCGATTCGCGCGACCGACGTGCAAATCGCGCGACCGGCTGGCAACGTGCAATTCGCGCGGCCGAATGGCCCGATTCGCGCGGCCGGCTGCCAACGTGCAATTCGCGCGGCCGGCTGCCAACCTACAATTCGCGCGGCCGGCTGCCAACGCGCATTTCGAGCGGCCGGCTGCCAACGTGCAATTCGCGCGGCCGGCTGCCAACGTGCAATTCGCGCGGCCGGCTGCCAACGTGCAATTCGCGGGCCGAATGGCCCGATTCGCGCGACCGACGTGCAATTCGCGCAAACGAGGGGCCCGATTCGCGCGACCGACGTGCAAATCGCGCGACCAGCTGCCAACGTGCAATTCGCGCGGCCGAACGGCCCGATTCGCGCGACCGAGGGGCCCTATTCGCGCGACCGGCTCCCAACGTGCAAATCGCGCGACCGATTGCACGTTGGAATTCGCGCAGCCGTGGGGTCCGATTCACGCGACCGGCTGACAACGTGCAATTCGCGCGGCCGAGGGGCCCGATTCGCGCGACCGGCTGCCAAAGTGCAATTCGCGCGGTCGAGGGGCCGATTCGCGCGACCGGCTGCCAACGTGCAATTCGCGCGACCGATTGCACGTTGGAATTCGCGCAGCCGAGGGGCCCGATTCGCGCGACCGGCTCCTACGTGCAATTCGCGCGACCGGCTGCCAACGTGCAATTCGCGCGGCCGAGGGCCCGATTCGAGCGACCGGCTGCCAACCTACAATTCGCGCGGCTGCCCACATGCAATTCGGGCGGCCGGCTGCCAACCTACAATTCGCGCGGCAGCCCACATGCATCTCGGGCGGCCGGCTGCCAACCTACAATTCGCGCGGCCGCCCACATGCAATTCGGGCGGCCGGCTGATAACCTACAATTCGCGCGGCCGCCCACATGCAATTCGGGCGGCCGGCTGCCAACCTACAATTCGCGCGGCCGCCCACATGCAATTCGGGCGGCCGGCTGCCAACCTACAATTCGCGCGGCCGCCCACATGCAATTCGGGCGGCCGGCTGCCAACCTACAATTCGCGCGGGCGGCCGGCTGCCAACCTACAATTCGCGCGGCCGCCCACATGCAATCCGGGCGGCCGGCGGCCAACCTACAATTCGCGCGGCCGCCCACATGCAATTCGGGCGGCCGGCTGCCAACCTACAATTCGCGCGGCTGCCCACATGCAATTCGGGCTGCCGGCTGCCAACTTACAATTCGGGCGGCCGGCTGCCAACGTGCAATTCGCGCGGGTGGCTGCCAACCTACAATTCGCGCGGTTGCCCACATGCAATTCGGGCGGCCGGCTGATAACCTACAATTCGCGCGGCTGCCCACATGCAATTCGGGCGGCCGGCTGCCAACCTACAATTCGCGCGGCTGCCCACATGCAATTCGGGCGGCCGGCTGCCAACCCACAATTAGCGCGGCTGCCCAAATGCAATTCGGGCGGCCGGCTGCCCACATGCAATTCGGGCTGCCGGCTGCCAACTTACAATTCGGGCTGCCGGCTGCCAACGTGCAATTCGCGCGGCCGGCTGCCAACGTGCAATTCGCGGGCCGAACGGCCCGATTCGCGCGACCGACGTGCAAATCGCGCGACCGACGTGCAATTCGCGCAAACAAGGGCCCGATTCGCGCGACCGACGTGCAAATCGCGCGACCAGCTGCCAACGTGCAATTCGCGCGGCCGAGGGGCCCCATTCGCGCGACCGGCTGCCAACGTGCAAATCGCGCGACCGAATGGCCCGATTCGCGCGACCGACGTGCAGATCGCGCGACCGAGGGGAACGATTCGCGCGACCGACGTGCAAATCGCGCAAACGAGGGGCCCGATTCGCGCGACCGGCCGCCAACGTGCAAATCGCGCAACCAGCTGCCAACGTGCAATTCGCGCGGCCGAGGGGCCCGATTCACGCGACCGGCTGCCAACGTGCAATTCGCGCGACCGGCTGCCAACGTGCAATTCGCGCGACCGGCTGCCAACGTGCAATTCGCGCGACCGATTGCACGTTGGAATTCGCGCAGCCGAGGGGCCCGATTCGCGCGACCGGCTCCTACGTGCAATTCGCGCGACCGGCTGCCAACGTGCAAATCGCGCGGCCGAGGGGCCCGATTCGCGCGACCGGCTGCCAACGTGCAATTCGCGCGACCGGCTGCCAACGTGCAATTCGCGCGGCTGCCCACATGCAATTCGGGCGGCCGGCTGCCAACCTACAATTCGCGCGGCCGCCCACATGCAATTCGGGCGGCCGGCTGATAACCTACAATTCGCGCGGCCGCCCACATGCAATTCGGGCGGCCGGCTGATAACCTACAATTCGCGCGGCCGCCCACATGCAATTCGGGAGGCCGGCTGCCAACCTACAATTCGCGCGGCCGCCCACATGCAATTCGGGCGGCCGGCTGCCAACCTACAATTCTCGCGGCCGCCCACATGCAATCCGGGCGGCCGGCTGCCAACCTACAATTCGCGCGGCCGCCCACATGCAATTCGGGCGGCCGGCTGCCAACCTACAATTCGCGCGGCCGCCCACATGCAATTCGGGCGGCCGGCTGCCAACCTACAATTCGCGCGGCTGCCCACATGCAATTCGGGCGGCCGGCTGCCAACGTGCAATTCGCGGGCCGAGTGGCCCGATTCGCGCGACCGACGTGCAAACGAGGGGCCCGATTCGCGCGACCGACGTGCAAACGAGGGGCCCGATTCGCGCGACCGACGTGCGACCGGCTGCCAACGTGCAATTCGCGCGACCGACGTGCAAATCGCGCGACCGAGGGGCCCGATTCGCGCGACCGATTGCACGTTGGAATTCGCGCAGCCGAGGGGCCCGATTCACGCGACCGGCGCCAAAGGGGAATTCGCGCGGCCGAGCGGCCCGATTCGCGCGACCGGCTGCCAACGTGCAATTCGCGCGGCCGAGGGGCCCGATTCGCGCGACCTGCTGCCAACCTACAATTCGCGCGGCTGGCTGCCAACGTGCAATTCGCGCGGCCGGCTGCCAACGTGCAATTCGCGCGGCCGGCTGCCAACGTGCAATTCGCGCGGCCGGCTGCCAACGTGCAATTCGCGCGGCTGGCTGCCAACGTGCAATTCGCGGGCCGAAAGGCCCGATTCGCGCGCCCGACGTGCAAATCGCGCGACCGACGTGCAATTCGCGCAAACGAGGGGCCCGATTCGCGCGACCGACGTGCAAATCGCGCGACCGGCTGCCAACGTGCAATTCGCGCTGCCGGCTGCCAACGTGCAATTCGCGCGGCCGAGGGGACCGATTCGCGCGACCGACGTGCAATTCGAGCAAACGAGGGGCCCCGATTCGCGCGACCGACGTGCAAATCGCGCGACCGACGTGCAAATCGCGCGACCGGCTGCCAACGTGTAAATCGCGCGACCGATTGCACGTTGGAATTCGCGCAGCCGTGGGGCCCGATTCGCGCGACCGACGTGCAAATCGCGCGACCAGCTGCCAACGTGCAATTCGCGCGACCGATTGCACGTTGGAATTCGCGCAGCCGTGGGGCCCGATTCGCGCGACCGAGGGGCCCCATTCGCGCGACCGAGGGGCCCCATTCGCGCGACCGGCTGCCAACGTGCAAATCGCGCGACCGATTGCACGTTGGAATTCGCGCAGCCGTGGGGCCCGATTCACGCGACCGGCTGCCAACGTGCAATTCGCGCGGTCGAGGGCCCGATTCGCGCGACCGGCTGCCAACGTGCAATTCGCGCGACCGGCTGCCAACGTGCAATTCGCGCGACCGATTGCACGTTGGAATACGCGCAGCCGAGGGGCCCGATTCGCGCGACCGGCTCCTACGTGCAATTCGCGCGACCGGCTGCGAACCTACAATTCGCGCGGCTGCCCACATGCAATTCGGGCGGCCGGCTGCCAACCCACAATTCGCGCGGCTGCCCACATGCAATTCGGGCGGCCGGCTGCCAACCCACAATTAGCGCGGCTGCCCACATGCAATTCGGGCTGCCGGCTGCCAACTTACAATTCGGGCTGCCGGCTGCCAACGTGCAATTCGCGGGCCGAATGGCCCGATTCGCGCGACCGACGTGCAATTCGCGCGGCCGAGGGGCCCGATTCGCGCGACCGGCTGCCAACGTGCAAATCGCGATACCGAATGGCCCGATTCGCGCGACCGGCTGCCAACGTGATTCGCGCGACCGACGTGCAATTCGCGCAAACGAGGGGCCCGATTCGCGCGACCGGCTGCCAACGTGCAATTCGCGCGACCGAGGGGAACGATTCGCGCGACCGACGTGCAATTCGCGCAAACGAGGGGCCCGATTCGCGCGACCGACGTGCAAATCGCGCGACCAGCTGCCAACGTGCAAATCGCGCGGCCGAGGGGCCCGATTCACGCGACCGGCTGCCAACGTGCAATTCGCGCGGTCGAGGGGCCCGATTCGCGCGACCGGCTGCCAACGTGCAATTCGCGCGACCGATTGCACGTTGGAATTCGCGCAGCCGAGGGGCCCGATTCGCGCGACCGGCTCCTACGTGCAATTCGCGCGACCGGCTGCCAACGTGCAAATCGCGCGGCCGAGGGGCTCGATTCGCGCGACCGGCTGCCAACCTACAATTCGCGCGGCAGCAAACATGCATCTCGGGCGGCCGGCTGCCAACCTACAATTCGCGCGGCCGCCCACATGCAATTCGGGCGGCCGGCTGATAACCTACAATTCGCGCGGCCGCCCACATGCAATTCGGGCGGCCGGCTGCCAACCTACAATTCGGGCGGCCGGCTGCCAACCTACAATTCTCGCGGCCGCCCACATGCAATCCGGGCGGCCGGCTGCCAACCTACAATTCGCGCGGCCGCCCACATGCAATTCGGGCGGCCGGCTGCCAACCTACAATTCGCGCGGCTGCCCACATGCAATTCGGGCGGCCGGCTGCCAACCTACAATTCGCGCGACTGCCCACATGCAATTCGGGCGGCCGGCTGCCAACGTGCAATTCGCGCGGCCGAGTGGCCCGATTCGCGCGACCGACGTGCAAACGAGGGGCCCGATTCGCGCGACCGACGTGCAAACGAGGGGCCCGATTCGCGCGATCGACGTGCGACCGGCTGCCAACGTGCAATTCGCGCGGCCGAATGGCCCGATTCGCGCGACCGAGGGGCCCGATTCGCGCGACCGATTGCACGTTGGAATTCGCGCAGCCGAGGGGCCCGATTCACGCGACCGGCTGCCAACGTGCAATTCGCGCGGCCGGCTGCCAACGTGCAATTCGCGGGCCGAATGGCCCGATTCGCGCGGCCGGCGCCAACGTGCAAATCGCGCGACCGACGTGCAATTCGCGCAAACGAGGGGCCCGATTCGCGCGACCGACGTGCAAATCGCGCGACCAGCTGCCAACGTGCAATTCGCGCGGCCGGCTGCCAACGTGCAATTCGCGCGGCCGAGGGGACCGATTCGCGCGACCGACGTGCAATTCGAGCAAACGAGGGGCCCCGATTCGCGCGACCGACGTGCAAATCGCGCGACCGGCTGCCAACGTGTAAATCGCGCGACCGATTGCACGTTGGAATTCGCGCAGCCATGGGGCCCGATTCGCGCGACCGGCTGCCAACGTGCAATTCGCGCGGCCGAGGGGCCCGATTCGCGCGACTGGCTGCCAACGTGCAATTCGCGCGGCCGAGGGGCCCTACAATTCGCGCGATCGGCTGCCAACGTGCAATTCGCGCGGCCGAGGGGCCCGATTCGCGCAACCGGCTGCCAACTTACAATTCGCGCGGCCGGCTGCCAACCTACAATTCGCGCGGCCGGCTGCCAACGTGCAATTCGCGCGGCCGGCTGCCAACGTGCAATTCGCGCGGCCGGCTGCCAACGTGCAATTCGCGCGGCCGGCTGCCAACGTGCAATTCGCGCGGCCGGCTGCCAACGTGCAATTCGGGCGGCCGGCTGCCAACCTACAATTCGCGCGGCTGCCCACATGCAATTCGGGCGGCCGGCTGCCAACATGCAATTCGGGCTGCCGGCTGTCAACGTGCAATTCGCGCGGCCAGCTGCCAACCTACAATTCGCGCGGCCGGCTGCCAACGTGCAATTCGCGGACCGAATGGCCAGATTCGCGCGACCGACGAACAAATCGCGCGACCGAAGGGCCCGATTCGCGTGATCGACGTGCGATTCGCGCGGCCGAGGGGCCCGATTCGCGCGACCGGCTGCCAACGTGCAAATCGCGCGGCCGAGGGGCCCGATTCGCGCGACCGGCTGCCAACGTGCAAATCGCGCGACCGATTGCACGTTGGATTTCGCGCGGCCGAGGGTTCGATTCGCGCGACCGATTGCACGTTGGATTTCGCGCGGCCGAGGGGTTCGATTCGCGCGACCGGCTGCCAACGTGCAATTCGCGCGGCCGAGGGGCCCGATTCGCGCGACCGGCTGCCAACGTGCAATTCGCGCGGTCGAGGGGCCCGATTCGCGCGACCGGCTGCCAACGTGCAATTCGCGCGGTCGAGGGGCCCGATTCGCGCGACCGGCTGCCAACGTGCAATTCGCGCGGTCGAGGGGCCCGATTCGCGCGACCGGCTGCCAACGTGCAATTCGCGTGGTCGAGGGGCCCGATTCGCGCGACCGGCTGCCAACGTGCAATTCGCGCGGCCGAGGGCCCGATTCGCGCAACCGGCTGCCAACCTACGATTCGCGCAACCGGCTGCCAACCTACAATTCGCGCGGCCGGCTGCCAACGTGCAATTCGCGCGGCCGGCTGCCAACGTGCAATTCGCGCGGCCGAATGGCCCGATTCGCGCGACCAGCTGCCAACGTGCAATTCGCGCGACCGATTGCACGTTGGAATTCGCGCAGCCGTGGGGCCCGATTCGCGCGACCGAGGGGCCCCATTCGCGCGACCGGCTGCCAATGTGCAAATCGCGCGACCGATTGCACGTTGGAATTCGCGCAGCCGTGGGGCCCGATTCACGCGACCGGCTGCCAACGTGCAATTCGCGCGGTCGAGGGCCCGATTCGCGCGACCGGCTGCCAACGTGCAATTCGCGCGACCGATTGCACGTTGGAATTCGCGCAGCCGAGGGCCCGATTCGCGCGACCGGCTGCCAACGTGCAATTCGCGCGATCGGCTGCCAACGTGCAATTCGCGCGACCGGCTGCCAACCTACAATTCGCGCGGCCGCCCTCATGCAATTCGGGCGGCCGGCTGATAACCTACAATTCGCGCGGCCGCCCACATGCAATTCGGGCGGCCGGCTGCCAACCTACAATTCGCGCGGCCGCCCACATGCAATTCGGGCGGCCGGCTGCCTACCTACAATTCGCGCGGCCGCCCACATGCAATCCGGGCGGCCGGCGGCCAACCTACAATTCGCGCGGCCGCCCACATGCAATTCGGGCGGCCGGCTGCCAACCTACAATTCGCGCGGCTGCCCACATGCAATTCGGGCGGCCGGCTGCCAACCTACAATTCGCGCGGCTGCCCACATGCAATTCGGGCGGCCGGCTGCCAACCTACAATTCGCGCGGCTGCCCACATGCAATTCGGGCGGCCATCTGCCAACGTGCAATTCGCGGACCGAATGGCCAGATTCGCGCGACCGACGAGCAAATCGCGCGACCGAAGGGCCCGATTCGCGTGATCGACGTGCGATTCGCGCGACCGGCTGCCAACGTGCAAATCGCGCGGCCGAGGGGCCCGATTCGCGCGACCGGCTGCCAACGTGCAAATCGCGCGACCGATTGCACGTTAGATTTCGCGCGGCCGAGGGGTTCGATTCGCGCGACCGGCTGCCAACGTGCAATTCGCGCGGCCGAGGGGTTCGATTCGCGCGACCGGCTGCCAACGTGCAACTCGCGCGGCTGAGGGGTTCGATTCGCGCGACCGGCTGCCAACGTGCAATTCGCGCGGCCGAGGTGCCCGATTCGCGCGACCGGCTGCCAACGTGCAATTCGCGCGGTCGAGGGCCCGATTCGCGCGACCGGCTGCCAACGTGCAATTCGCGCGGTCGAGGGCCCGATTCGCGCGACCGGCTGCCAACGTGCAATTCGCGCGGTCGAGGGGCCCGATTCGCGCGACCGGCTGCCAACGTGCAATTTGCGCGGCCGAGGGGCCCGATTCGCGCGACCGGCTGCCAACGTGCAATTCGCGAGCCGAATGGCCCGATTCGCGCGACCGACGTGCAAATCGCACAAACGAGGAGCCGGATTCGCGCGGCCGAGGGGCCCGATTCGCGCGACCGGCTGCCAACGGGCAAATCGCGCGACCGATTTCACGTTGAAATTCGCGCAGCCGAGGGGCCCGATTCGCGCGACCGGCTGCCAACGTGCAATTCGCGCGGCCGAGGCGGCCCGATTCGCGCGACCGGCTGCAAACGTGCAATTCGCGCGGCTGTCCAGATGCAATTCGGGCGGCCGGCGGCCAACCTACAATTCGCGCGGCCGAGGGGCCCGATTCGCGCGACCGGCTGCAAACGTGCAATTCGCGCGGCTGTCCAGATGCAATTCGGGCGGCCGGCAGCCAACCTACAATTCGCGCGGCCGCCCACATGCAATTCGGGCGGCCGGCTGCCAACCTACAATTCGGGCGGCCGGCTGCCAACCTACCATTCGCGCGGCCGCCCACATGCAATTCGGGCGGCCGGCTTCCAACCTACAATTCGCGCGGCTGCCCACATGCAATTAGAGCGGCCGGCTGCCAACCTACAATTCGCGCGGCTGCCCACATGCAATTCGGGCGGCCGGCTGCCAACCTACAATTCGCGCGGCTGCCCACATGCAATTCGGGCTGCCGGCTGCCAACGTGCAATTCGCGCGGCCGGCTGCCAACCTACAATTCGCGCGGCTGCCCACATGCAATTCGGGCGGCCGGCTGTCAACCTACAATTCGCGCGGCCGCCCACATGCAATTCGGGCGGCCGGCTGCCAACGTGCAATTCGCGCGGCCGAGCGGCCCGATTCGCGCGACCGGCTGCCAACGTGCAATTCGCGCGGCCGAGCGGCCCGATTCGCGCGACCGGCTGCCAACGTGCAATTCGCGCGGCCGAGGGGCCCGATTCGCGCGACCGGCTGCCAACGTGCAATTCGCGCGACCGATTGCACGTTGGAATTCGCGCAGCCGAGGGCCCGATTCGCGCGACCGGCTGCCAACCTACAATTCGCGCGGCTGCCCACATGCAATTCGGGCGGCCGGCTGCAAACTTACAATTCGCGCGGCCGCCCACATGCAATTCGGGCGGCCGGCTGCCAACCTACAATTCGCGCGGCCGCCCACATGCAATTCGGGCGGCCGGCTGCCAACCTACAATTCGCGCGGCCGCCCACATGCAATTCGGGCGGCAGGCTGCCCACATGCAATTCGGGCGGCCGGCTGCCCACATGCAATTCGGGCGGCCGGCTGCCAACCTACAATTCGCGCGGCTGCCCACATGCAATTCGGGCGGCCGGCTGCCCACATGCAATTCGGGCTGCCGGCTGCCAACTTACAATTCGGGCGGCCGGCTGTCAACGTGCAATTCGCGCGGCCGGCTGCCAACCTACAATTCGCGCGGCCGGCTGTCAACGTGCAATTCGCGCGGCCGGCTGCCAACCTACAATTCGCGCGGCCGGCTGCCAACGTGCAATTCGCGGACCGAATGGCCCGATTCGCTCGACCGAAGGGCCCGATTCGCTCGACCGAAGGGCCCGATTCGCGCGACCGAAGTGCAATTAGCGCAAACGAGGGGCCCGATTCGCGTGATCGACGTGTGATTCGCGCGGCCGAGGGGCCCGATTCGCGCGACCGGCTGCCAACGTGCAAATCGCGCGGTCGAGGGGCCCGATTTGCGCGACCGGCTGCCAACGTGAAATTCGCGCGGCCGACGTGCAAATCGCGCGACCGAGGGGCCCGATTCGCGCGACCGGCTGCCAACGTGCAAATCGCACGACCGATTGCACGTTGGAATTCGCGCAGCCGAGGGGCCCGATTCACGCGACCGGCTGCCAAAGTGCAATTTGCGCGGCCGAGGGGCCCGATTCGCTACGACCGGCTGCCAACGTGCAATTCGCGCGACCGATTGCACGTTGGAATTCGCGCAGCCGAGGAGCCCGATTCGCGTGACCGACGTGCAAATCGCACAAACGAGGAGCCCGATTCGCGCGGCCGAGGGGAACGATTCGCGCGACCGGCTGCCAACAGGCAAATCGCGCGACCGATTGCACGTTGGAATTCGCGCAGCCGAGGGGCCCGATTCGCGCGACCGGCTGCCAACGTGCAATTGGCGCGGCCGAGGGGCGCGATTCGCGCGACCGGCTGCCAACGTGCAATTCGCGCGGCCGAGGGGCCCGATTCACGCGACCGGCTGCAAACGTGCAATTCGCGCGGCCGAGGGGCCCGATTCGCGCGACCGGCTGCCAACCTACAATTCGCGCGGCTGTCCACATGCAATTCGGGCGGCCGGCTGCCAAACTACAATTCGCGCGGCCGCCCACATGCAATTCGGGCGGCCGGCTGCCAACCTACCATTCGCGCGGCCGGCTGCCAACCTACCATTCGCGCGGCTGCCCACATGCAATTAGAGCGGCCGGCTGCCAACCTACAATTCGCGCGGCTGCCCACATGCAATTCGGGCGGCCGGCTGCCAACCTACAATTCGGGCGGCCGACTGCCAACCTACAATTCGGGCGGCCGGCTGCCAACCTACAATTCGCGCGGCTGCCCACATGCAATTCGGGCGGCCGGCTGCCAACCTACAATTCGCGCGGCCGGCTCCCAACCTACCATTCGCGCGGCCGCCCACATGCAATTCGGGCGGCCGGCTTCCAACCTACAATTCGCGCGGCTGCCCACATGCAATTAGAGCGGCCGGCTGCCAACCTACAATTCGCGCGGCTGCCCACATGCAATTCGGGCGGCCGGCTGCCAACCTACAATTCGCGCGGCTGCCCACATGCAATTCGGGCTGCCGGCTGCCAACGTGCAATTCGCGCGGCCGGCTGCCAACCTACAATTCGCGCGGCTGCCCACATGCAATTCGGGCGGCCGGCTGCCAACCTACAATTCGCGCGGCCGCCCACATGCAATTCGGGCGGCCGGCTGCCAACCTACAATTCGCGCGGCCGAATGGCCCGATTCGCGCGACCGATTGCACGTTGGAATTCGCGCAGCCGAGGGGCCCGATTCACGCGACCGGCTGCCAACGTGCAATTCGCGCGGCCGAGGGGCCCGATTCGCGCGACCGACTGCCAACGTGCAATTCGCGCGGCCGAGCGGCCCGATTCGCGCGACCGGCTGCCAACCTACAATTCGCGCGGCAGCCCACATGCAATTCGGGCGGCCGGCTGCAAACTTTCAATTCGCGCGGCCGCCCACATGCAATTCGCGCGGCCGCCCACATGCAATTCGGGCGGCCGGCTGCACACCTACAATTCGCGCGGCCGCCCACATGCAATTCGGGCGGCCGGCTGGCAACCTACAATTCGCGCGGCTGCCCACATGCAATTCGGGCGGCCGGCTGCCAACCTACAATTCGCGCGGCCGCCCACATGCAATTCGGGCGGCCGGCTGCCAACCTACAATTCGCGCGGCCGGCTTCCAACCAACAATTCGCGCGGCTGCCCACATGCAATTCGGGCGGCCGGCTGCCAACCTACAATTCGCGCGGCTGCCCTCATGCAATTCGGGCGGCCGGCTGTCAACGTGCAATTCGCGCGGCCGGCTGCCAACCTACAATTCGCGCGGCCGGCTGCCAACGTGCAATTCGCGGACCGAATGGCCCGATTCGCTCGACCGACGAGCAAATCGCGCGACCGAAGGGCCCGATTCGCGCGACCGACCTGCAATTAGCGCAAACGAGGGGCCCGATTCGCGTGATCGACGTGCGATTCGCGCGGTCGAGGGGCCCGATTCGCGCGACCGGCTGCCAACGTGCAAATCGCGCGGTCGAGGGGCCCGATTCGCGCGACCGGCTGCCAACGTGCAATTCGCGCGGCCGACGTGCAAATCGCGCGACCGAGGATCCCGATTCGCGCGACCGGCTGCCAACGTGCAAATCGCACGACCGATTGCACGTTGGAATTCGCGCAGCCGAGGGGCCCGATTCACGCGACCGGCTGCCAACGTGCAATTTGCGCGGCCGAGGGGCCCGATTCGCTACGACCGGCTGCCAACGTGCAATTCGCGCGACCGATTGCACGTTGGAATTCGCGCAGCCGAGGAGCCCGATTCGCGTGACCGACGTGCAAATCGCACAAACGAAGAGCCCGATTCGCGCGGCCGAGGGGCCCGATTCGCGCGACCGGCTGCCAACGGGCAAATCGCGCGGCCGGCTGCCAACCTACAATTCGCGCGGCTGCCCACATGCAATTCGGGCGGCCGGCTGCCAACCTACAATTCGCGCGGCCGCCCACATGCAATTCGGGCGGCCGGCTGCCAACCTACAATTCGCGCGGCCGAATGGCCCGATTCGCGCGACCGATTGCACGTTGGAATTCGCGCAGCCGAGAGGCCCGATTCACGCGACCGGCTGCCAACGTGCAATTCGCGCGGCGGACAAGTTCGATTCGCGCGACCGGCTGCCAACGTGCAATTCGCGCGGCCGAGGGGCCCGATTCGCGCGACCGGCTGCCAACCTACAATTCGCGCGGCTGTCCACATGCAATTCGGGCGGCCGGGTGCCAACCTACAATTCGCGCGGCTGTCCACATGCAATTCGGGCGGCCGGGTGCCAACCTACAATTCGCGCGGCCGCCCACATGCAATTCGGGCGGCCGGCTGCCAAAATACAATTCGGGCGGGCGGCTGCCAACCTACCATTCGCGCGGCCGGCTGCCAACCTACCATTCGCGCGGCCGCCCACATGCAATTCGGGCGGCCGGCTTCCAACCTACAATTCGCGCGGCTGCCCACATGCAATTAGAGCGGCCGGCTGCCAACCTACAATTCGCGCGGCTGCCCACATGCAATTCGGGCGGCCGGCTGCCAACCTACAATTCGCGCGGCTGCCAATGTGCAATTCGCGCGGCCGGCTGCCAACCTACAATCCGCGCGGCTGCCCACATGCAATTCGGGCGGCCGGCTGCCAACCTACAATTCGCGCGGCTGCCCACATGCAATTCGGGCGGCCGGCTGCCAACCTACAATTCGCGCGGACGCCCACATGCAATTCGGGCGGCCGGCTGCCAACCTACAATTCGCGCGGCCGGCTGCCAACCTACCATTCGCGCGGCCGCCCACATGCAATTCGGGCGGCCGGCTGCCAACCTACAATTCGCGCGGCCGCCCACATGCAATTCGGGCGGCCGGCTGCCAACCTACAATTCGCGCGGCCGCCCACATGCAATTCGGGCGGCCGGCTGCCAACCTACAATTCGCGCGGCCGCCCACATGCAATTCGGGCGGCCGGCTGCCAACCTACAATTCGCGCGGCCGCCCACATGCAATTCGGGCGGCCGGCTGCCAACCTACAATTCGCGCGGCCGGCTGCCAACCTGCAATTCGCGCGGCCGCCCACATGCAATTCGGGCGGCCGGCTTCCAACCTACAATTCGCGCGGCTGCCCACATGCAATTCGGGCGGCCGGCTGCCCACATGCAATTCGGGCGGCCGGCTGCCCACATGCAATTCGGGCGGCCGGCTGCCAACCTACACCGCGCGGCTGCCAACCTACACCCGCGCGGCTGCCCACATGCAATTCGGGCGGCCGGCTGCCCACATGCAATTCGGGCTGCCGGCTGCCAACTTACAATTCGGGCGGCCGGCTGTCAACGTGCAATTCGCGCGGCCGGCTGCCAACCTACAATTCGCGCGGCCGGCTGCCAACCTACAATTCGCGCGGCCGGCTGCCAACGTGCAATTCGCGGACCGAATGGCCCGATTCGCTCGACCGACGAGCAAATCGCGCGACCGAAGGGCCCGATTCGCGCGACCGACGTGCAATTTGCGCAAACGAGGGGCCCGATTCGCGTGATCGACGTGCGATTCGCGCGGCCGAGGGGCCCGATTCGCGCGACCGGCTGCCAACGTGCAAATCGCGCGACCGATTGCACGTTGGAATTCGCGCAGCCGAGGGGCCCGATTCACGCGACCGGCTGCCAACGTGCAATTTGCGCGGCCGAGGGGCCCGATTCGCTACGACCGGCTGCCAACGTGCAATTCGCGCGACCGATTGCACGTTGGAATTCGCGCAGCCGAGGAGCCCGATTCGCGTGACCGACGTGCAAATCGCACAAACGAGGAGCCCGATTCGCGCGGCCGAGGGGCCCGATTCGCGTGACCGGCTGCCAACGGGCAAATCGCGCGACCGAGGGGCGCGATTCGCGCGACCGGCTGCCAACGTGCAATTCGCGCGGCCGAGGGGCCCGATTCGCGCGACCGGCTGCAAACGTGCAATTCGCGCGGCCGAGGGGCCCGATTCGCGCGACCGGCTGCCAACCTACAATTCGCGCGGCTGTCCACATGCAATTCGGGCGGCCGGCTGCCAACCTACAATTCGCGGGGCCGTTCACATGCAATTCGGGCTGCCGGCTGCCAACCTACAATTCGCGGGGCCGTTCACATGCAATTCGGGCTGCCGGCTGCCAACCTACAATTCGCGCGGCCGGCTGCCAACCTACAATTCGCGCGGCCGCCTACATGCAATTCGGGCGGCCGGCTGCCAACCTACCATTCGCGCGGCCGCCCACATGCAATTCGGGCGGCCGGCTTCCAACCTACAATTCGCGCGGCTGCCCACATGCAATTAGAGCGGCCGGCTGCCAACCTACAATTCGCGCGGCTGCCCACATGCAATTCGCGCGGCCGGCTGCCAACCTACAATTCGCGCGGCTGCCCACATGCAATTCGGGCTGCCGGCTGCCAACGTGCAATTCGCGCGGCCGGCTGCCAACCTACAATTCGCGCGGCTGCCCACATGCAATTCGGGCGGCCGGCTGCCAACCTACAATTCGCGCGACCGATTGCACGTTGGAATTCGCGCAGCCGAGGGGCCCGATTCGCGCGACCGATTGCACGTTGGAATTCGCGCAGCCGAGGGGCCCGATTCACGCGACCGGCTGCCAACGTGCAATTCGCGCGGCCGAGCGGCCCGATTCGCGCGACCGGCTGCCAACGTGCAATTCGCGCGACCGATTGCACGTTGGAATTCGCGCAGCCGAGGGGCGCGATTCGCGCGACCGGCTGCCAACCTACAATTCGCGCGGCTGCCCACATGCAATTCGGGCGGCCGGCTGCAAACTTACAATTCGCGCGGCCGCCCACATGCAATTCGGGCGGCCGGCTGCCAACCTACAATTCGCGCGGCCGGCTGCCAACCTACAATTCGCGCGGCCGGCTGCCAACCTACAATTCGCGCGGCCGCCCACACGCAATTCGGGCGGCCGGCTGCCAACCTACAATTCGCGCGGCCGCCCACATGCAATTCGGGCGGCCGGCTGCCAACCTACAATTCGCGCGGCCGGCTGCCAACCTGCAATTCGCGCCGCTGCCCACATGCAATTCGGGCGGCCGGCTGCCCACATGCAATTCGGGCGGCCGGCTGCGAACTTACAATTCGGGCTGCCGGCTGCGAACTTACAATTCGGGCGGCCGGCTGTCAACGTGCAATTCGCGCGGCCGGCTGCCAACCTACAATTCACGCGGCCGGCTGCCAACCTACAATTCGCGCGGCCGGCTGCCAACGTGCAATTCGCGGACCGAATGGCCCGATTCGCTCGACCGACGAGCAAATCGCGCGACCGAAGGGCCCGATTCGCGCGACCGACGTGCAATTTGCGCAAACGAGGGGCCCGATTCGCGTGATCGACGTGCGATTCGCGCGGCCGAGGGGCCCGATTCGCGCGACCGGCTGCCAACGTGCAAATCGCGCGACCGATTGCACGTTGGAATTCGCGCGGCCGAGGGGTTCGATTCGCGCGACCGGCTGCCAACGTGCAATTCGCGCGGCCGAGGGGTTCGATTCGCGCGACCGGCTGCCAACGTGCAACTCGCGCGACCGGCTGCCAACGTGCAACTCGCGCGACCGGCTGCCAACGTGCAATTCGCGCGGCCGAGGGGCCCGATTCGCGCGACCGGCTGTAAACGTGCAATTCGCGCGGTCGAGGGGCCCGATTCGCGCGACCGGCTGCCAACGTGCAATTTGCGCGGCAGAGGGGCCCGATTCGCTACGACCGGCTGCCAACGTGCAATTCGCGCGACCGATTGCACGTTGGAATTCGCGCAGCCGAGGAGCCCGATTCGCGTGACCGACGTGCAAATCGCACAAACGAGGAGCCCGATTCGCGCGGCCGAGGGGCCCGATTCGCGCGACCGGCTGCCAACCTACAATTCGCGCGGCTGTCCACATGCAATTCGGGCGGCCGGCTGCCAACCTACAATTCGCGGGGCCGTTCACATGCAATTCGGGCTGCCGGCTGCCAACCTACAATTCGCGCGGCCGCCTACATGCAATTCGGGCGGCCGGCTGCCAACCTACCATTCGCGCGGCCGCCCACATGCAATTCGGGCGGCCGGCTTCCAACCTACAATTCGCGCGGCTGCCCACATGCAATTAGAGCGGCCGGCTGCCAACCTACAATTCGCGCGGCTGCCCACATGCAATTCGCGCGGCCGGCTGCCAACCTACAATTCGCGCGGCTGCCCACATGCAATTCGGGCTGCCGGCTGCCAACGTGCAATTCGCGCGGCCGGCTGCCCACATGCAATTCGGGCGGCCGGCTGCCAACCTACAATTCGCGCGGCCGAATGGCCCGATTCGCGCGACCGATTGCACGTTGGAATTCGCGCAGCCGAGGGGCCCGATTCACGCGACCGGCTGCCAACGTGCAATTCGCGCGGCCGAGCGGCCCGATTCGCGCGACCGGCTGCCAACGTGCAATTCGCGCGACCGATTGCACGTTGGAATTCGCGCAGCCGAGGGGCGCGATTCGCGCGACCGGCTGCCAACCTACAATTCGCGCGGCTGCCCACATGCAATTCGGGCGGCCGGCTGCAAACTTACAATTCGCGCGGCCGCCCACATGCAATTCGGGCGGCCGGCTGCCAACCTACAATTCGCGCGGCCGGCTGCCAACCTACAATTCGCGCGGCCGCCCACATGCAATTCGGGCGGCCGGCTGCCAACCTACAATTCGCGCGGCCGGCTGCCAACCTGCAATTCGCGCGGCTGCCCACATGCAATTCGGGCGGCCGGCTGCCCACATGCAATTCGGGCTGCCGGCTGCCCACATGCAATTCGTGCTGCCGGCTGCCAACTTACAATTCGCGCGGCCGGCTGCCAACGTGCAATTCGCGGACCGAATGGCCCGATTCGCTCGACCGACGAGCAAATCGCGCGACCGAAGGGCCCGATTCGCGCGACCGACGTGCAATTTGCGCAAACGAGGGGCCCGATTCGCGTGATCGACGTGCGATTCGCGCGACCGGCTGCCAACGTGCAAATCGCGCGACCGATTGCACGTTGGAATTCGCGCGGCCGAGGGGTTCGATTCGCGCGACCGGCTGCCAACGTGCAATTCGCGCGGCCGAGGGTTCGATTCGCGCGACCGGCTGCCAACGTGCAATTCGCGCGGCCGAGGGGCCCGATTCGCGCGACCGGCTGTAAACGTGCAATTCGCGCGGTCGAGGGGCCTGATTCGCGCGACCGGCTGCCAACGTGCAATTTGCGCGGCAGAGGGGCCCGATTCGCTACGACCGGCTGCCAACGTGCAATTCGCGCGACCGATTGCACGTTGGAATTCGCGCAGCCGAGGAGCCCGATTCGCGTGACCGACGTGCAAATCGCACAAACGAGGAGCCCGATTCGCGCGGCCGAGGGGCCCGATTCGCGCGACCGGCTGCCAACGGGCAAATCGCGCGACCGATTGCACGTTGGAATTCGCGCAGCCGAGGGGCCCGATTCGCGCGACCGGCTGCCAACGTGCAATTCGCGCGGCCGAGGGGCGCGATTCGCGCGACCGGCTGCCAACGTGCAATTCGCGCGGCCGAGGGGCCCGATTCGCGCGACCGGCTGCAAACGTGCAATTCGCGCGGCCGAGGGGCCCGATTCGCGCGACCGGCTGCCAACCTACAATTCGCGCGGCTGTCCACATGCAATTCGGGCGGCCGGCTGCCAACCTACAATTCGCGGGGCCGTTCACATGCAATTCGGGCGGCCGGCTGCCAACCTACAATTCGCGCGGCCGCCTACATGCAATTCGGGCGGCCGGCTGCCAACCTACCATTCGCGCGGCCGCCCACATGCAATTCGGGCGGCCGGCTTCCAACCTACAATTCGCGCGGCTGCCCACATGCAATTAGAGCGGCCGGCTGCCAACCTACAATTCGCGCGGCTGCCCACATGCAATTCGGGCGGCCGGCTGCCAACCTACAATTCGCGCGGCTGCCCACATGCAATTCGGGCTGCCGGCTGCCAACGTGCAATTCGCGCGGCCGGCTGCCAACCTACAATTCGCGCGGCTGCCCACATGCAATTCGGGCGGCCGGCTGTCAACCTACAATTCGCGCGGCTGCCCACATGCAATTCGGGCGGCCGGCTGCCAACCTACAATTCGCGCGGCCGCCCACATGCAATTCGGGCGGCCGACTTCCAACCTACAATTCGCGCGGCTGCCCACATGCAATTCGGGCGGCCGGCTGCCAACCTACAATTCGCGCGGCTGCCCACATGCAATTCGGGCGGCCGGCTGCCCACACGCAATTCGGGCGGCCGGCTGCCCACATGCAATTCGGGTGGCCGGCTGCCAACCTACAATTCGCGCGGCTGCCCACATGCAATTCGGGCGGCCGGCTGCCAACCTACAATTCGCGCGGCTGCCCACATGCAATTCGGGCGGCCGGCTGCCACATGCAATTCGGGCTGCCGGCTGCCAACTTACAATTCGGGCGGCCGGCTGCCAACCTACAATTCGCGCGGCTGCCCACGTGCAATTCGGGCGGCCGGCTGCCAACCTACAATTCGCGCGGCTGCCCACATGCAATTCGGGCCCGAGTCGCGCGACCGGCTGCCAACGTGCAATTCGCGCGGCCGACGAGCAAATCGCGCGGCCGAGGGGCCCGATTCGCGCGACCGACGTGCAATTCGCGCAGCCGAGGGGCCCGATTCGCGCGACCGGCTGCCAACGTGCAATTCGCGCGGCCGAGGGTCCCGATTCGCGCGGCCGGCTGCCAACGTGCAATTCGGGCGGCCGGCTGCCCACATGCAATTCGGGAGGCCGGCTGCCAACCTACAATTGGCGCAGCCGCCCACATGCAATTCGGGCGGCCGTCTGCCAACCTACAATTCGCGCGGCTGCCCACATGCAATGCGGGCGGCCGGCTGCCAACCTACAATTCGCGCGGGCGGCTGCCCACATGCAATTCGGGCGGCCGGCTGCCAACCTACAATTCGCGCGGCCGGCTGCCAACGTGCAATTCGCGCGGCCGGCTGCCAACGTGCAATTCGCGCGGCCGGCTGCCAACGTGCAATTCGCGCGGCCGGCTGCCAACGTGCAATTCGCGCGGCCGGCTGCTAACGTGCAATTCGCGCGGCCGGCTGCCAACGTGCAATTCGCGGGCCGAATGGCCCGATTCGCGCGACCGACGTGCAAATCACGCAACCGAGGGCCCGATTCGCGCGACCGAGGAGCCCGATCGACGTGCGATTGGCGCGGCCGAGGGGCCCGATTCGCGCGACCGACGTATAATTCGCGCGGCCGAGAGGCCTGATACGCGCGACCGACGTGCAAATCAAGCGGCCGATGGGCCCGATACGCGCGACCGACGTGCAAATCAAGCGGCCGAGGGGCCCGATTCGCGCGACTGGCTGCCAACGTGCAAATCGCGCGACCGATTGCACGTTGGAATTCGCGCGGCCGAGAGGCCCGATTCGCGCGACCGGCTGCCAACGTGCGATTCGCGCGACCGGCAGCCAACGTGCAATTCGCGAAACCACAGGGGCCCGATTCGCGCGACCGACTGCCAACGTGCAATTCCCGCGGCCGAGGGGCCCGATTCGCGCGACCGACGTGCAGTTCGCGCGGCCGAGTGGTTCGATACGCGCGACCGACGTGCAAATCAAGCAGCCGTGGGGCCCGATTCGCGCGACCTGCTGCCAACGTGCAAATCGCGCGACCGATTGCACGTTGGAATTCGCGCAGCCGAGGGTCCGATTCGCGCGACCGACTGCCAACGTGCAATTCGCGCGACGGGCTGCCCACATGCAATTCGGGCTGCCAACGCGCAATTCGCGCGGCCGAGGGGCCCGGTCGCGCGAATAGGGCCGCGCGAATTGCACGTTGGCTGCCGGTCGCGCGAGTTGCACGTTGGCAGCCGGTCGCGCGAGTGGCACGTTGGCAGCCGGTCGCGCGAGTTGCACGTTGGCAGCCGGTCGCGCGAGTTGCACGTTGGCAGCCGGTCGCGCGAGTTGCACGTTGGCAGCCGGTCGCGCGAGTTGCACGTTGGCAGCCGGTCGCGCGAGTTGCACGTTGGCAGCCGGTCGCGCGAGTTGCACGTTGGCAGCCGGTCGCGCGAGTTGCACGTTGGCAGCCGGTCGCGCGAGTTGCACGTTGGCAGCCGGTCGCGCGAGTTGCACGTTGGCAGCCGGTCGCGCGAGTTGCACGTTGGCAGCCGGTCGCGCGAGTAGGTTGGCCCTCGGCTGCGCGAGTTGCACGTTGGCAGCCGGTCGCGCGAATAGGGCCCCTCGGCCGCGCGAATTGGACGCTGGCAGCCGGTCGCGCGAATAGGGCCCCTCGGCCGCGCGAATTGGACGCTGGCAGCCGGTCGCGCGAATAGGGCCCTCGGCCGCGCGAATTGGACGCTGGCAGCCGGTCGCGCGAATAGGGCCCCTCGGCCGCGCGAATTGGACGCTGGCAGCCGGTCGCGCGAATTGGACGCTGGCAGCCGGTCGCGCGAATTGGACGCTGGCAGCCGGTCGCGCGAATTGCACGTTGGCAGCCGGTCGCGCGAATAGGGCCCCTCGGCTGCTCGAGTTGCACGTCGGCAGCCGGTCGCGCGAATTGCACGTTGGCAGCCTGTCGCTCGAATTGCACGTTGGCAGCCGGTCGCGCGAATCGCGCCCCTCGGCCGCGCGAATTGCACGTTGGCAGCCTGTCGCTCGAATTGCACGTTGGCAGCCGGCCGCGCGAATTGCACGTTGGCAGCTGGTCGCGCGAATAGGGCCCCTCGGTCGCGCGAATTGAACGCTAGCAGCCGGTCGCGCGAATAGGGCCCTCGGCCGCACGAATTTCACGTCGGCAGCTGGTCGCGCGAATAGGGCCCCACGGCCGCACGAATTGCTCGTTAGCAGCCGGTCGCGCGAATAGGTCCCCTCGGCCGCGCGAGTTGCACGTTGGCAGGAGGTCGCGCGAATAGAGCCCCTCGGCCGCGCGAATTGCACGCTGGCAGCCGGTCACGCGAATAGGGCCCTCGGCTGCGCGAGTTGCACGTTGGCAGCCGGTCGCGCGAATAGGGCCCCTCGGCTGCGCGAGTTGCACGTTGGCAGCCGGTCGCGCGAATAGGGCCCCTCGGCTGCGCGAGTTGCACGTTGGCAGCCGGTCGCGCGAATAGGGCCCCTCGGCTGCGCGAGTTGCACGTTGGCAGCCGGTCGCGCGAATAGGGCCCCTCGGCTGCGCGAGTTGCACGTTGGCAGCCGGTCGCGCGAATAGGGCCCCTCGGCTGCGCGAGTTGCACGTTGGCAGCCGGTCGCGCGAATAGGGCCCCTCGGCTGCGCGAGTTGCACGTTGGCAGCCGGTCGCGCGAATAGGGCCCCTCGGCTGCGCGAGTTGCACGTTGGCAGCCGGTCGCGCGAATAGGGCCCCTCGGCTGCGCGAGTTGCACGTTGGCAGCCGGTCGCGCGAATAGGGCCCTCGGCCGCACGAATTGCTGGCTGGCAGCCGGTCGCGCGAATTGCACGTTGGCAGCCGGTCGCGCCCCTCGGCCGCGCGAATTGCACGTTGGCAGCCTGTAGCTCGAATTGCACGTTGGCAGCCGGCCGCGCGAATTGCACGTTGGCAGCTGGTCGCGCGAATAGGGCCCCTCGGCAGCGCGAATTGCACGTTGGCAGCTAGTCGCGCGAATAGGGCCCCTCGGCCGCACGAATTGCTCGTTGGCAGCCGGTCGCGCGAATAGGGCCCCTCGGCCGCACGAATTGTTCGTTGGCAGCCGGTCGCGCAAATTGCACGTTGGCAGCCGGTCGGGCCCTCGGCCGCGCGAATTGCACGTTGGCAGCCTGTCGCTCGAATTGCACGTTGGCAGCCGGTCGCGCGAATTGCACGTTGGCAGCCGGCCGCGCGAATTGCACGTTGGCAGCCGGTCGCGCGAATTGCACGTTGGCAGCTGGTCGCGCGAATTGCACGTTGGCAGCTGGTCGCGCGAATAGGGCCCCTCGGCTGCACGAATTGCTCGTTAGCAGCCGGTCGCGCGAATAGGGCCCCTCGGCCGCACGAATTGCTCGTTAGCAGCCGGTCGCGCGAATAGGGCCCCTCGAATTGCTCTAGTATAGCAGCCGGTTGCGCGAATAGGGCCCCTCGAATTGCTCTAGTATAGCAGCCGGTTGCGCGAATAGGGCCCCTCGAATTGCTCTAGTATAGCAGCCGGTTGCGCGAATAGGGCCCCTCGAATTGCTCTAGTATAGCAGCCGGTTGCGCGAATAGGGCCCCTCGGCCACACGAATTGCTCGTTAGCAGCCGGTCGCGCGAATAGGGCCCCTCGGCCGCACGAATTGCACGTTGGCAGCCGGTCGCGCGAAGAGGGCCCCTCGGCTGCGCGAGTTGCACGTTGGCAGCCGGTCGCGCGAATAGGGCCTCTCGGCTGCGCAAGTAGCACGTTGGCAGCCGGTCGCGCGAATAGGGCCCCTCTGCTGCGCGAGTTGCACGTTGGCAGCCGGTCGCGCGAATAGGGCCCCTCGAATTGCTCGTCGGCAGCCGGTCGCGCGAATAGGGCCCCACGGCCGCGCGAATTGCTCGTCGGCAGCCGGTCGCGCGAATAGGGCCCCTCGGCCGCGCGAATTGGACGCTGGCAGCCGGTCGCGCGAATAGGGCCCCTCGGCAGCGCGAATTGGACGCTGGCAGCCGGTCGCGCGAATAGGGCCCCTCGGCCGCGCGAATTGGACGCTGGCAGCCGGTCGCGCGAATAGGGCCCCTCGGCAGCGCGAATTGCACGCTAGCAGCCGGTCGCGCGAATAGGGCCCCTCGGCCGCACGAATTTCACGTCGGCAGCTGGTCGCGCGAATAGGGCCCCTCGGCCGCACGAATTGCTCGTTAACAGCCGGTCGCGCGAATAGGTCCCCTCGGCCGCGCGAGTTGCACGTTGGCAGGAGGTCGCGCGAATAGGGCCCCTCGGCCGCGCGAGTTGCACGTTGGCAGGAGGTCGCGCGAATAGGGCCCCTCGGCCGCGCGAATTGCACGCTGGCAGCCGGTCACGCGAATAGGGCCCCTCGGCTGCGCGAGTTGCACGTTGGCAGCCGGTCGCGCGAATAGGGCCCCTCGGCTGCGCGAGTTGCACGTTGGCAGCCGGTCGCGCCCTCGGCCGCGCGAATTGCACGTTGGCAGCCTGTCGCTCGAATTGCACGTTGGCAGCCGGTCGCGCGAATTGCACGTTGGCAGCCGGCCGCGCGAATTGCACGTTGGCAGCCGGCCGCGCGAATTGCACGTTGGCAGCTGGTCGCGCGAATTGCACGTTGGCAGCCGGTCGCGCGAATTGCACGTTGGCAGCCGGTCGCGCGAATAGGGCCCCTCGGCCGCGCTTTGGCAGCCGGTCGCGCGAATAGGGCCCCTCGGCTGCGCGAGTTGCACTTTGGCAGCCGGTCGTGTGAATCGGGCCCCTCGGCCGCACGAATTGCTCGTTGGCAGCCGGTCGCGCGAATAGGGCCCCTCGAATTGCTCGTTAGCAGCCGGTTGCGCGAATAGGGCCCCTCGGCGCACGAATTGCTCGTTAGCAGCCGGTCGCGCGAATAGGGCCCCTCGGCCGCCGGTCACGCGAATAGGGCCCCTCGGCTGCGCGAGTTGCACGTTGGCAGCCGGTCGCGCGAATAGGGCCCCTCGGCCGCACGAATTGCTCGTTAGCAGCCGGTCGCGCGAATAGGGCCCCTCGGCCGCACGAATTGCTCGTTGGCAGCCGGTCGCACGAATAGGGCCCCTCGGCCGCACGAATTGCTCGTTGGCAGCCGGTCGCGCGAATAGGGCCCCTCGGCCGCACGAATTGCACGTTGGCAGCCGGTCGCGCGAATAGGGGCCCCTCGGCTGCGCGAGTTGCACGTTGGCAGCCGGTCGCGCGAATAGGGCGCCTCGGCTGCGCGAGTTGCACGTTGGCAGCCGGTCGCGCGAATAGGGCCCCTCGGCTGCGCGAGTTGCACGTTGGCAGCCGGTCGCGCGAATAGGGCCCCTCGGCCGCGCGAGTTGCACGTTGGTAGCCGGTCGCGCGAATAGGGCCCCTCGGCCGCGCGAGTTGCACGTTGGTAGCCGGTCGCGCGAATAGGGCCCCTCGGCCGCGCGAATTGCACGTTGGCAGCCGGTCGCGCGAATAGGGCCCCTCGGCTGCGCGAGTTGCACGTTGGCAGCCGGTCGCGCGAATAGGGCCCCTCGAATTGCTCTAGTATAGCAGCCGGTTGCGCGAATAGGGCCCCTCGAATTGCTCTAGTATAGCAGCCGGTTGCGCGAATAGGGCCCCTCGAATTGCTCTAGTATAGCAGCCGGTCGCGCGAATAGGGCCCCTCGAATTGCTCTAGTATAGCAGCCGGTTGCGCGAATAGGGCCCCTCGAATTGCTCTAGTATAGCAGCCGGTTGCGCGAATAGGGCCCCTCGAATTGCTCTAGTATAGCAGCCGGTTGCGCGAATAGGGCCCCTCGAATTGCTCTAGTATAGCAGCCGGTTGCGCGAATAGGCCCCTCGGCCACACGAATTGCTCGTTAGCAGCCGGTCGCGCGAATAGGGCCCCTCGGCCGCACGAATTGCACGTTGGCAGCCGGTCGCGCGAAGAGGGCCCCTCGGCTGCGCGAGTTGCACGTTGGCAGCCGGTCGCGCGAATAGGGCCTCTCGGCTGCGCAAGTAGCACGTTGGCAGCCGGTCGCGCGAATAGGGCCCCTCTGCTGCGCGAGTTGCACGTTGGCAGCCGGTCGCGCGAATAGGGCCCCTCGGCCGCGCGAATTGCTCGTCGGCAGCCGGTCGCGCGAATAGGGCCCCACGGCCGCGCGAATTGCTCGTCGGCAGCCGGTCGCGCGAATAGGGCCCTCGGCCGCGCGAATTGGACGCTGGCAGCCGGTCGCGCGAATAGGGCCCCTCGGCAGCGCGAATTGGACGCTGGCAGCCGGTCGCGCGAATAGGGCCCCTCGGCCGCGCGAATTGGACGCTGGCAGCCGGTCGCGCGAATAGGGCCCCTCGGCAGCGCGAATTGCACGCTAGCAGCCGGTCGCGCGAATAGGGCCCCTCGGCCGCACGAATTTCACGTCGGCAGCTGGTCGCGCGAATAGGGCCCCTCGGCCGCACGAATTGCTCGTTAACAGCCGGTCGCGCGAATAGGTCCCCTCGGCCGCGCGAGTTGCACGTTGGCAGGAGGTCGCGCGAATAGGGCCCCTCGGCCGCGCGAGTTGCACGTTGGCAGGAGGTCGCGCGAATAGGGCCCCTCGGCCGCGCGAATTGCACGCTGGCAGCCGGTCACGCGAATAGGGCCCCTCGGCTGCGCGAGTTGCACGTTGGCAGCCGGTCGCGCGAATAGGGCCCCTCGGCTGCGCGAGTTGCACGTTGGCAGCCGGTCGCGCCCTCGGCCGCGCGAATTGCACGTTGGCAGCCTGTCGCTCGAATTGCACGTTGGCAGCCGGTCGCGCGAATTGCACGTTGGCAGCCGGCCGCGCGAATTGCACGTTGGCAGCCGGCCGCGCGAATTGCACGTTGGCAGCTGGTCGCGCGAATTGCACGTTGGCAGCCGGTCGCGCGAATTGCACGTTGGCAGCCGGTCGCGCGAATAGGGCCCCTCGGCCGCGCTTTGGCAGCCGGTCGCGCGAATAGGGCCCCTCGGCTGCGCGAGTTGCACTTTGGCAGCCGGTCGTGTGAATCGGGCCCCTCGGCCGCACGAATTGCTCGTTGGCAGCCGGTCGCGCGAATAGGGCCCCTCGAATTGCTCGTTAGCAGCCGGTTGCGCGAATAGGGCCCCTCGGCGCACGAATTGCTCGTTAGCAGCCGGTCGCGCGAATAGGGCCCCTCGGCCGCCGGTCACGCGAATAGGGCCCCTCGGCTGCGCGAGTTGCACGTTGGCAGCCGGTCGCGCGAATAGGGCCCCTCGGCCGCACGAATTGCTCGTTAGCAGCCGGTCGCGCGAATAGGGCCCCTCGGCCGCACGAATTGCTCGTTGGCAGCCGGTCGCACGAATAGGGCCCCTCGGCCGCACGAATTGCTCGTTGGCAGCCGGTCGCGCGAATAGGGCCCCTCGGCCGCACGAATTGCACGTTGGCAGCCGGTCGCGCGAATAGGGGCCCCTCGGCTGCGCGAGTTGCACGTTGGCAGCCGGTCGCGCGAATAGGGCGCCTCGGCTGCGCGAGTTGCACGTTGGCAGCCGGTCGCGCGAATAGGGCCCCTCGGCTGCGCGAGTTGCACGTTGGCAGCCGGTCGCGCGAATAGGGCCCCTCGGCCGCGCGAGTTGCACGTTGGTAGCCGGTCGCGCGAATAGGGCCCCTCGGCCGCGCGAGTTGCACGTTGGTAGCCGGTCGCGCGAATAGGGCCCCTCGGCCGCGCGAATTGCACGTTGGCAGCCGGTCGCGCGAATAGGGCCCCTCGGCTGCGCGAGTTGCACGTTGGCAGCCGGTCGCGCGAATAGGGCCCCTCGGCTGCGCGAGTTGCACGTTGGCAGCCGGTCGCGCGAATAGGGCCCCTCGGCTGCGCGAATAGGGCCCCTCGGCTGCGCGAATAGGGCCCCTCGGCTGCGCGAGTTGCACGTCGGCAGCCGGTCGCGCGAATAGGGCCCCTCGGCTGCGCGAGTTGCACGTCGGCAGCCGGTCGCGCGAATAGGGCCCCTCGGCTGCGCGAGTTGCACGTTGGTAGCCGGTCGCGCGAATTGCACTTTGGCAGCCGGTCGCGCGAATAGGGCCCCTCGGCTGCGCGAGTTGCACGTTGGCAGCCGGTCGCGCGAATAGGGCCCCTCGGCCGCGCGAATTGCACGTAGGCAGCTGGTCGCGCGAATCGGGCCCCTCGGCTGCGCGAGTCGCACGTCGGCAGCCGGTCGCGCGAATAAGGTCCCTCGGCTGCGCGAATTGCACGTTGGCAGCCGGTCGCGCGAATAGGGCCCCTCGGCTGCGCGAGTTGCACTTTGGCAGCCGGTCGCGCGAATCGGGCCCCTCTGCCGCGCGAGTTGCCTGTTGGCAGCCGGTCGCGCGAATAGGGCCCCTCGGCCGCGCGAATAGGGCCCCTCGGCCGCGCGAATTGCTCGTCGGCAGCCGGTCGCGCGAATAGGGCCCTCGGCCGCGCGAATTGCACGTAGGCAGCCGGCCGCGCGAATCGGGCCCCTCGGCCGCGCGAGTTGCACGTTGGCAGCCGGTCGCGCGAATAGGGCCCCTCGGCTGCGCGAATAGGGCCCCTCGGCTGCGCGAGTTGCACGTCGGCAGCCGGTCGCGCGAATAGGGCCCCTCGGCTGCGCGAGTTGCACGTTGGTAGCCGGTCGCGCGAATTGCACTTTGGCAGCCGGTCGCGCGAATAGGGCCCCTCGGCTGCGCGAGTTGCACGTTGGCAGCCGGTCGCGCGAATAGGGCCCCTCGGCCGCGCGAATAGGGCCCCTCGGCCGCGCGAATTGCTCGTCGGCAGCCGGTCGCGCGAATAGGGCCCCACGGCCGCGCGAATTGCTCGTCGGCAGCCGGTCGCGCGAATAGGGCCCCTCGGCCGCGCGAATTGGACGCTGGCAGCCGGTCGCGCGAATAGGGCCCCTCGGCAGCGCGAATTGGACGCTGGCAGCCGGTCGCGCGAATAGGGCCCCTCGGCCGCGCGAATTGGACGCTGGCAGCCGGTCGCGCGAATAGGGCCCCTCGGCAGCGCGAATTGCACGCTAGCAGCCGGTCGCGCGAATAGGGCCCCTCGGCCGCACGAATTTCACGTCGGCAGCTGGTCGCGCGAATAGGGCCCCTCGGCCGCACGAATTGCTCGTTAACAGCCGGTCGCGCGAATAGGTCCCCTCGGCCGCGCGAGTTGCACGTTGGCAGGAGGTCGCGCGAATAGGGCCCCTCGGCCGCGCGAGTTGCACGTTGGCAGGAGGTCGCGCGAATAGGGCCCCTCGGCCGCGCGAATTGCACGCTGGCAGCCGGTCACGCGAATAGGGCCCCTCGGCTGCGCGAGTTGCACGTTGGCAGCCGGTCGCGCGAATAGGGCCCCTCGGCTGCGCGAGTTGCACGTTGGCAGCCGGTCGCGCCCCTCGGCCGCGCGAATTGCACGTTGGCAGCCTGTCGCTCGAATTGCACGTTGGCAGCCGGTCGCGCGAATTGCACGTTGGCAGCCGGCCGCGCGAATTGCACGTTGGCAGCCGGCCGCGCGAATTGCACGTTGGCAGCTGGTCGCGCGAATTGCACGTTGGCAGCCGGTCGCGCGAATTGCACGTTGGCAGCCGGTCGCGCGAATAGGGCCCCTCGGCCGCGCTTTGGCAGCCGGTCGCGCGAATAGGGCCCCTCGGCTGCGCGAGTTGCACTTTGGCAGCCGGTCGTGTGAATCGGGCCCCTCGGCCGCACGAATTGCTCGTTGGCAGCCGGTCGCGCGAATAGGGCCCCTCGAATTGCTCGTTAGCAGCCGGTTGCGCGAATAGGGCCCCTCGGCGCACGAATTGCTCGTTAGCAGCCGGTCGCGCGAATAGGGCCCCTCGGCCGCCGGTCACGCGAATAGGGCCCCTCGGCTGCGCGAGTTGCACGTTGGCAGCCGGTCGCGCGAATAGGGCCCCTCGGCCGCACGAATTGCTCGTTAGCAGCCGGTCGCGCGAATAGGGCCCCTCGGCCGCACGAATTGCTCGTTAGCAGCCGGTCGCGCGAATAGGGCCCCTCGGCCGCACGAATTGCTCGTTGGCAGCCGGTCGCGCGAATAGGGCCCTCGGCCGCACGAATTGCACGTTGGCAGCCGGTCGCGCGAATAGGGCCCCTCGGCTGCGCGAGTTGCACGTTGGCAGCCGGTCGCGCGAATAGGGCCCCTCGGCTGCGCGAGTTGCACGTTGGCAGCCGGTCGCGCGAATAGGGCCCCTCGGCCGCGCGAGTTGCACGTTGGTAGCCGGTCGCGCGAATAGGGCCCCTCGGCCGCGCGAGTTGCACGTTGGTAGCCGGTCGCGCGAATTGCACTTTGGCAGCCGGTCGCGCGAATAGGGCCCCTCGGCCGCGCGAATTGCACGTTGGCAGCCGGTCGCGCGAATAGGGCCCCTCGGCTGCGCGAGTTGCACGTTGGCAGCCGGTCGCGCGAATAGGGCCCCTCGGCTGCGCGAATAGGGCCCCTCGGCTGCGCGAATAGGGCCCCTCGGCTGCGCGAGTTGCACGTCGGCAGCCGGTCGCGCGAATAGGGCCCCTCGGCTGCGCGAGTTGCACGTCGGCAGCCGGTCGCGCGAATAGGGCCCCTCGGCTGCGCGAGTTGCACGTTGGTAGCCGGTCGCGCGAATTGCACTTTGGCAGCCGGTCGCGCGAATAGGGCCCCTCGGCTGCGCGAGTTGCACGTTGGCAGCCGGTCGCGCGAATAGGGCCCCTCGGCCGCGCGAATTGCACGTAGGCAGCTGGTCGCGCGAATCGGGCCCCTCGGCTGCGCGAGTTGCACGTCGGCAGCCGGTCGCGCGAATAAGGTCCCTCGGCTGCGCGAATTGCACGTTGGCAGCCGGTCGCGCGAATAGGGCCCCTCGGCTGCGCGAGTTGCACGTTGGCAGCCGGTCGCGCGAATCGGGCCCCTCTGCCGCGCGAGTTGCCTGTTGGCAGCCGGTCGCGCGAATAGGGCCCCTCGGCCGCGCGAATAGGGCCCCTCGGCCGCGCGAATTGCTCGTCGGCAGCCGGTCGCGCGAATAGGGCCCTCGGCCGCGCGAATTGCACGTAGGCAGCCGGCCGCGCGAATCGGGCCCCTCGGCCGCGCGAGTTGCACGTTGGCAGCCGGTCGCGCGAATAGGGCCCCTCGGCTGCGCGAATAGGGCCCCTCGGCTGCGCGAGTTGCACGTCGGCAGCCGGTCGCGCGAATAGGGCCCCTCGGCTGCGCGAGTTGCACGTTGGTAGCCGGTCGCGCGAATTGCACTTTGGCAGCCGGTCGCGCGAATAGGGCCCCTCGGCTGCGCGAGTTGCACGTTGGCAGCCGGTCGCGCGAATAGGGCCCCTCGGCCGCGCGAATTGCTCGTCGGCAGCCGGTCGCGCGAATAGGGCCCCTCGGCCGCGCGAATTGCTCGTCGGCAGCCGGTCGCGCGAATAGGGCCCCTCGGCCGCGCGAATTGGACGCTGGCAGCCGGTCGCGCGAATAGGGCCCTCGGCCGCACGAATTTCACGTCGGCAGCTGGTCGCGCGAATAGGGCCCTCGGCCGCACGAATTGCTCGTTAACAGCCGGTCGCGCGAATAGGTCCCCTCGGCCGCGCGAGTTGCACGTTGGCAGGAGGTCGCGCGAATAGGGCCCCTCGGCCGCGCGAGTTGCACGTTGGCAGGAGGTCGCGCGAATAGGGCCCCTCGGCCGCGCGAATTGCACGCTGGCAGCCGGTCACGCGAATAGGGCCCCTCGGCTGCGCGAGTTGCACGTTGGCAGCCGGTCGCGCGAATAGGGCCCCTCGGCTGCGCGAGTTGCACGTTGGCAGCCGGTCGCGCCCCTCGGCCGCGCGAATTGCACGTTGGCAGCCTGTCGCTCGAATTGCACGTTGGCAGCCGGTCGCGCGAATTGCACGTTGGCAGCCGGCCGCGCGAATTGCACGTTGGCAGCCGGCCGCGCGAATTGCACGTTGGCAGCTGGTCGCGCGAATTGCACGTTGGCAGCCGGTCGCGCGAATTGCACGTTGGCAGCCGGTCGCGCGAATAGGGCCCCTCGGCCGCGCTTTGGCAGACGGTCGCGCGAATAGGGCCCCTCGGCTGCGCGAGTTGCACTTTGGCAGCCGGTCGTGTGAATCGGGCCCCTCGGCCGCACGAATTGCTCGTTGGCAGCCGGTCGCGCGAATAGGGCCCCTCGAATTGCTCGTTAGCAGCCGGTTGCGCGAATAGGGCCCCTCGGCGCACGAATTGCTCGTTAGCAGCCGGTCGCGCGAATAGGGCCCCTCGGCCGCCGGTCACGCGAATAGGGCCCCTCGGCTGCGCGAGTTGCACGTTGGCAGCCGGTCGCGCGAATAGGGCCCCTCGGCCGCACGAATTGCTCGTTAGCAGCCGGTCGCGCGAATAGGGCCCCTCGGCCGCACGAATTGCTCGTTGGCAGCCGGTCGCGCGAATAGGGCCCCTCGGCCGCACGAATTGCTCGTTGGCAGCCGGTCGCGCGAATAGGGCCCCTCGGCCGCGCGAATTGCACGTTGGCAGCCGGTCGCGCGAATAGGGCCCCTCGGCTGCGCGAGTTGCACGTTGGCAGCCGGTCGCGCGAATAGGGCCCCTCGGCTGCGCGAGTTGCACGTTGGCAGCCGGTCGCGCGAATAGGGCCCCTCGGCTGCGCGAGTTGCACGTTGGCAGCCGGTCGCGCGAATAGGGCCCCTCGGCCGCGCGAGTTGCACGTTGGTAGCCGGTCGCGCGAATAGGGCCCCTCGGCCGCGCGAGTTGCACGTTGGTAGCCGGTCGCGCGAATTGCACTTTGGCAGCCGGTCGCGCGAATAGGGCCCCTCGGCCGCGCGAATTGCACGTTGGCAGCCGGTCGCGCGAATAGGGCCCTCGGCTGCGCGAGTTGCACGTTGGCAGCCGGTCGCGCGAATAGGGCCCCTCGGCTGCGCGAATAGGGCCCCTCGGCTGCGCGAATAGGGCCCCTCGGCTGCGCGAATAGGGCCCCTCGGCTGCGCGAGTTGCACGTCGGCAGCCGGTCGCGCGAATAGGGCCCTCGGCTGCGCGAGTTGCACGTCGGCAGCCGGTCGCGCGAATAGGGCCCCTCGGCTGCGCGAGTTGCACGTTGGTAGCCGGTCGCGCGAATTGCACGTTGGCAGCCGGTCGCGCGAATAGGGCCCCTCGGCTGCGCGAGTTGCACGTTGGCAGCCGGTCGCGCGAATAGGGCCCCTCGGCCGCGCGAATTGCACGTAGGCAGCTGGTCGCGCGAATCGGGCCCCTCGGCTGCGCGAGTTGCACGTCGGCAGCCGGTCGCGCGAATAAGGTCCCTCGGCTGCGCGAATTGCACGTTGGCAGCCGGTCGCGCGAATAGGGCCCCTCGGCTGCGCGAGTTGCACTTTGGCAGCCGGTCGCGCGAATCGGGCCCCTCTGCCGCGCGAGTTGCCTGTTGGCAGCCGGTCGCGCGAATAGGGCCCCTCGGCCGCGCGAATTGCTCGTCGGCAGCCGGTCGCGCGAATAGGGCCCTCGGCCGCGCGAATCGGGCCCCTCGGCCGCGCGAGTTGCACGTTGGCAGCCGGTCGCGCGAATAGGGCCCCTCGGCTGCGCGAATAGGGCCCCTCGGCTGCGCGAGTTGCACGTCGGCAGCCGGTCGCGCGAATAGGGCCCCTCGGCTGCGCGAGTTGCACGTTGGTAGCCGGTCGCGCGAATTGCACTTTGGCAGCCGGTCGCGCGAATAGGGCCCCTCGGCTGCGCGAGTTGCACGTTGGCAGCCGGTCGCGCGAATAGGGCCCCTCGGTCGCGCGAATTGCTCGTCGGCAGCCGGTCGCGCGAATTGGGGGGCCTCGAAATGCACGTTGGCAGCCGGTCGCGCGAATTGGGGGGGGGCCTCGAAATGCACGTTGGCAGCCGGTCGCGCGAATTGGGGGGCCTCGAAATGCACGTTGGCAGCCGGTCGCGCGAATTGGGGGCCTCGAAACGCACGTTGGCAGCCGGTCGCGCGAATTGGGGGGGCCACGAAATGCACGTTGGCAGCCGGTCGCGCGAATTGGGGGCCACGAAATGCACGATGGCAGCCGGTCGCGCGAATTGGGGGGCCACGAAATGCACGATGGCAGCCGGTCGCGCGAATTGGGGAGGGCTCGAAATGCACGATGGCAGCCGGTCGCGCGAATTGGGGAGGGCTCGAAATGCACGATGGCAGCCGGTCGCGCGAATTGGGGAGGGCTCGAAATGCACGATGGCAGCCGGTCGCGCGAATTGGGGGGGGCTCGAAATGCACGATGGCAGCCGGTCGCGCGAATTGGGGGCTCGAAATGCACGATGGCAGCCGGTCGCGCGAATTGGGGGCTCGAAATGCACGATGGCAGCCGGTCGCGCGAATTGGGGGCTCGAAATGCACGATGGCAGCCGGTCGCGCGAATTGGGGGGGGCTCGAAATGCACGATGGCAGCCGGTCGCGCGAATTGGGGGCTCGAAATGCACGATGGCAGCCGGTCGCGCGAATTGGGGGGCTCGAAATGCACGATGGCAGCCGGTCGCGCGAATTGGGGGCTCGAAATGCACGATGGCAGCCGGTCGCGCGAATTGGGGGCTCGAAATGCACGATGGCAGCCGGTCGCGCGAATTGGGGGCTCGAAATGCACGATGGCAGCCGGTCGCGCGAATTGGGGGCTCGAAATGCACGATGGCAGCCGGTCGCGCGAATTGGGGGCTCGAAATGCACGATGGCAGCCGGTCGCGCGAATTGGGGCTCGAAATGCACGATGGCAGCCGGTCGCGCGAATTGGGGGGGAGCTCGAAATGCACGATGGCAGCCGGTCGCGGGAATTGGGGGGGGGGCTCGAAATGCACGATGGCAGCCGGTCGCGCGAATTGGGGGGGGCTCGAAATGCGCGATGGCAGTCGGTCGCGCGAATGGGGGCTCGAAATGCGCGATGGCAGTCGGTCGCGCGAATGGGGGCTCGAAATGCGCGATGGCAGTCGGTCGCGCGAATGGGGGCTCGAAATGCGCGATGGCAGTCGGTCGCGCGAATGGGGGGGCTCGAAATGCGCGATGGCAGTCGGTCGCGCGAATGGGGGGGGCTCGAAATGCGCGATGGCAGCCGGTCGCGTGAATGGGGGGGCTCGAAATGCGCGATGGCAGCCGGTCGCGCGAATGGGGGCTCGAAATGCGCGATGGCAGCCGGTCGCGCGAATGGGGGGGCTCGAAATGCGCGATGGCAGCCGGTCGCGCGAATGGGGGGGCTCGAAATGCGCGATGGCAGCCGGTCGCGCGAATTGGGGGGCTCGAAATGCACGATGGCAGCCGGTCGCGCGAATTGGGGGGGCTCGAAATGCACGATGGCAGCCGGTCGCGCGAATTGGGGGCTCGAAATGCACGATGGCAGCCGGTCGCGCGAATTGGGGGGCTCGAAATGCACGATGGCAGCCGGTCGCGCGAATTGGGGGGGCTCGAAATGCACGATGGCAGCCGGTCGCGCGAATTGGGGGGGCTCGAAATGCACGATGGCAGCCGGTCGCGCGAATTGGGGGCTCGAAATGCACGATGGCAGCCGGTCGCGCGAATTGGGGGCTCGAAATGCACGATGGCAGGCAGCCGGTCGCGCGAATTGGGGGGGCTCGAAATGCACGATGGCAGGCAGCCGGTCGCGCGAATGGGGGGGCTCGAAATGCACGATGGCAGCCGGTCGCGCGAATGGGGGGGGCTCGAAATGCACGATGGCAGCCGGTCACGCGAATGGGGGGGCTCGAAATGCACGATGGCAGCCGGTCGCGCGAATGGGGAGGCTCGAAATGCACGATGGCAGCCGGTCGCGCGAATGGGGGGGGCTCGAAATGCACGATGGCAGCCGGTCGCGCGAATGGGGGGGGCTCGAAATGCACGATGGCAGCCGGTCGCGCGAATGGGGGGCTCGAAATGCACGATGGCAGCCGGTCGCGCGAATGGGGGGGGCTCGAAATGCACGATGGCAGCCGGTCGCGCGAATGGGGGCTCGAAATGCACGATGGCAGCCGGTCGCGCGAATTGGGGCTCGAAATGCACGATGGCAGCCGGTCGCGCGAATTGGGGGCTCGAAATGCACGATGGCAGCCGGTCGCGCGAATGGGGGGCTCGAAATGCACGATGGCAGCCGGTCGCGCGAATGGGGGGGGGGGCTCGAAATGCACGATGGCAGCCGGTCGCGCGAATGGGGGCTCGAAATGCACGATGGCAGCTGGCCGCGCGATTTGAACGTTGGCAGCTGGCCGCGCGATTTGCACGTTGGCAGCTGGTCGCGCGATTTGCACGTTGGCAGCTGGTCGCGCGATTTGCACGTTGGCAGCTGGTCGCGCGAATTGGGCTCCTTGGCCGCGCGAATCGGGCTCCTCGGCCGCGCGATTTGCACGTTGGCAGCTGGTCGCGCGAATCGGGCTCCTTGGCCGCGCGATTTGCACGTTGGCAGCTGGTCGCGCGAATCGGGCTCCTTGGCCGCGCGAATCGGGCTCCTTGGCCGCCCGAGTCGGGCCCTCGGCCGCGCGAATTCCAACGTGCAATCGGCCGCGCGATTTGCACGTTGACAGCTGGTCGCGCGATTTGCACGTTGACAGCTGGTCGCGCGATTTGCACGTTGACAGCTGGTCGCGCGATTTGCACGTCGGTCGCGTGAATCGGGCCCCTCGGCCGCGCGATTTGCACGTCGGTTGTGCGAATCGGGCCCCTCGGCCGCGCGAGTTCCAACGTGCAATCGGCCCTCGAAATGCACGTTGGCAGCCGGTCGCGCGTATTGGGGCCCCTCGAAATGCACGTTGGCAGCCGGTCGCGCGTATTGGGGGCCCCTCGAAATGCACGTTGGCAGCCGGTCGCGCGTATTGGGGGCCCCCTCGAAATGCACGTTGGCAGCCGGTCGCGCGTATTGGGGGCCCTCGGCCGCGCGAAATGCACGTTGGCAGCCGGTCGCGCGTATTGGGGGGGGGGGCCTCGGCCGCGCGAAATGCACGTTGGCAGCCGGTCGCGCGTATTGGGGGGGGGCCTCGGCCGCGCGAAATGCACCATGGCAGCCGGCCGCGCGAATCGCACGTTGGCAGCCGGTCGCGCGGCCGGCTGCCATGCATGCGTTTTGCGGCCGGCTTCCGAGGGCCGGCTGCCATGCATGCGTTTGGCGGCCGGCTGCCAAAGGCCGCAAATGCCCACCGCCCGCTAAGCGCCCCCTAAACGCGCGGCTGTCTGCTAAGCGCCCTACACTGGCGTGTAACGCAATACAGGGTTGTCCGAGAATTATTGGACATATTACAAAATTATGTACAAAAAAAAAACTGGCTAGCACTAGGGTCATTACCCAGTAAACGAATGTATTTTTTTTTCTAATACAAATAGTGGAGAGACGTTACCCAGCGTGGTATGATCCCAGGCCTATAAACAATAGGAGATAAGAGAACAGATGAAAAAAAGAATAATATAAAACGATTTTAATTTGAATCGTCAACATTCCCGATATCCTGTGAATGACACCTACGGAGTTGCCAACTTTCAAAAGGGGCTGTCAGGAGCAGAGTTGCACACTCGGCGGGGTATTTTTTCGCGTGGACAATTGCCTATGTTTTTACAAAAACAATGCAAATTATATAAGAAAAGACAAAATAAATTACTCAATAATTATATTTACCAGATAAACATTGCTTTGAAGTTTAGAAGCACCTCTGCTTCTTTGAAAAATAAAAATTCTGCTTGTTCTTTTCATCCAGCTACGGCAACAAAAATCTTGTACAGTAGTCTATTAGGAAAATGTTGACACACACATCTTCTCTATATATATACACTATCTACCAACAAGTAATTGGACACACCTGCAATCGACGATATCTGCGGTCCTGATACACGCAACGGCCACCACCGTTAAATATCGTGTGGAAAACAACGCAACCAGTCGCATGCAAGATGCCACGCAGTTCGGAGCTCTCTGATTTCGAGAAAGGTGTAATCGTCGGGTATCACAGAAATGGTCGATCCATACGTCAATCAACAGTGGCCTACGTGATTGGCAAGTGGAAGATGAGAGGTGACAGTCGGAATGGTCCCCGACCCGGCAGACCCACAAAACTGGGAGTTAGAGACCGACGGGTGCTGGCCACAGAAATTCGGAAGAACCGCACCAAATCGATGGGCCACATCCGCGAGGAGTTTCAACAGGCATCCGGGAGTGTTCTTTCGATGAATACCATCCGTAAGGAATCCCATCTGCTCGGTTATCATGGACGTGCTGCCGCCCACAAGCCTTTGATCACCAAGTCCAATAGCGCTGCTCGGCTAACGTGGTGCGAAGAACGTCGACAGTGGACCGTTGAACAGTGGAAAGAAGTCCTCTGGAGCGACAAATCAAGGTTCACCCTCTACCGTTCGGATGGCAGGGTCTGGGTTTGGCGTCTGCCTGGAGAACGCCTCCTGCCGGAATGTATTGTTCCAACTGTGAAGTTCGGCGGCAGTGGAATTATGCTATGGGGGTGTTTCTCCTGGTATGGCACGGGACCTTTGGTCGCAATTTCTGGTAGACTCAACGCCGAGACCTACTGCACCAATTTGGATGACCATGCGCTTCCTACGTTGTGGCAGTTTTACGGGGTGGACCCATGTTACTTTCAGGATGACAATGCCACCTGTCATGTTGCGAGGTTCACCATGGTTTTGTATGGTGACAATGGGGTTAATCGAATGGACTGGCCTGCGCAGAGCCCGGACCTTAACCCTATCGAGCACCTCTGGGACGAGTTGGAGCGTTGACTTAAGGGGTGCCCCCACCGTCCGAAATCGGTGAAGGAACTGACCTGTCTTCTCCAAGCCGAGTGGAAGAAAATACCGCTAGCCGTCGTACAACGCCTGGTTGAGAGTATGCCCCGGAGGTTTCGCAGCTGTAATCGCCGCTCGTGGAGGCTCCACCAACTATTGAAGGTGAATAAACATCGTTTTCCTTTGCTATCACAGGTGTACAATTACTTGTTGGTAGATAGTGTATATATATATATATATATATATATATATTTGTATACAAAAAATATATTAAACTGTTTTTCGTCATCAAGGTCTAATTCTGTTAAATTAATGTTCATAATTCACTAAAATTGGAGCTGTGATAAAAATGTAAATACAATGAATTCATCTGCAAAGATGAAAATGCAAAGAAAAAAAAATATATATATATATATTGTTGTTTACTGGTCCTTTAAATAGAACTAAAGCTGTTGCATTTTTAGCTTTCATCAACACTTCAGTCGTAAAGTTATGCTGGTGGCAACTCAGATTATGTGCAGCCATTCTTGTTTTTTTCACAAGTAGGGATTGCAATGTGTCCACAGACAAATTACAACGGAAATCGTTATGATTCTTGCGAACAGTGCTGAACACTCGTTCGCAAGCAGCATTGTTGTGTGGTTTCATGAGTATTCTGTGCATTAGTAATGGCAAGACTCTGTACTTTAATACACCATTGTGATCTTTTAAATCATTAATTAATGACCACGCTTGATCAGTTTGCTCACAGTTTACAATGTCACTGTTTAACTTATCTACTTGGAAACGTGCAAACTTAACTTCTAACAGATTCTTTTCTTCATCAAAGAAATCATCAAAGAGGTCAACAAAATAGTTAACAGAACAAAATTTACTGCTTGTTCTAACTTTCAAAACCGCCCAACCGCCACCGGGTGCCAAAATACGTCATGACTTTTCTGACAACCTAATAGAATTTTATGTTTATCCAAGTATTTGGAATTCAAAGATTGTCACAATCTTGATATATAAGAAATAAAAATCTGGAAATACCTGTTTTAAATTCAAACTATCTGATAAGTTCCACAGATTTAAATTAACAAGCATTAACTATTTGAAAATGAAAACTAGATATTTTACAATGAAATATTTACCCATTCACGAGCTAAGTCAAGTAGACTTTGACGCACAACACCCGGAAGGATAGTTCCATTAAGAGGTGGAGTTATCAGTTCTTTTTCTGTGAAAGAAACCAAATTATACTAATCAATTTAAGAAAATGAAATTATAATAAATAAATACACCATACAGTGAACGAAGTGTGTTCAACAACCTCCCCCCCCCTCCCCGTCCCCCGTCCTTTATTAATCTCCGAAACACGAAGATACAGCATTGGCAAAACTACACTGAAGAGCAATTGAATTAGAGATACCTGTCTAGTAATGTGTAGCACCACCTTTCGCCCTGATGACGGCGGCGATTCGTCTCGGCATGGACTCCGCAAGACACCGGAAGCGTTGGGAAGCTATACGGATCCACTACCCCTGAACAAGCTCCCACAGTTCACGAAGATTTGATGGAGGGGGTCAGAGCCTTGAACATCTCTCTCGATGGCATCCCAGATGTGCTCAATGGGATTGAGGTCAGGTGACCTAGCTGGCCAAGGAAGCGAGGTCACGTCGGTGGAGTGTTCATCCAACCATTCGGACACAATTTCAGAGCGATGGCACGGTGCATTGTCTTGTTACAGGATGAGGTCCCCAGTGGGATGTTGAAGACGCACAAACGGGAGCAAATGGTCCTCCAGGATATCCCAGTAACGTTGACCTGTGAGGGACGATGTCACACGTACCAGGGGTCCCATTTCAGTCCACGTAAACAGTCCCCAGACGAGAATACCACCCCCACCAGCTTAAAGAGTACCCTGCTGGCAAGAAGGATCCATCGCTTCATGTGGTTTGTGCCGTACTCATATCCTGCGATCCGCATGTACCAATGTGAATCTCGACTCATCAGTCCAGGCAACATTTTCCCACATGTCTGGGGTCCAGTGGCGATGTTCCTGCCCCCATGCTAATCTTTGCACCCTGTGATGTGCGGTCAGCAGCGGTACCCTCGTGGGACAATGGCTTCTGTACCCCATAGCGAGGAGATGGTTCTGGATGGTGTGGCTGCTTACACATTGTTGTGCACCAGCGTTAAATTGCCGAGTGATTTCTTGCACTGTGGCCCGTCTATCCGCTGTTACAATGCGAGCTAGCCGACGATGACCCCGCTCATCCACACGCTGTTGTCCACGGCAGTTGGCCCTTGCAGGGATAGTTTTACTGGATTCGATGTACTCACGGTGCACCCGTGACACAGTGGCTCATGAAAATCCCAGTGCCTGCACGACTTCCGAGATGGAGTGACCCATTCGTTGGGCCCCGACAATTTGCCCACGATCAAATGCGCTTAGATCCTTCGTCTTACCCATACTGCGTCCGACTCTTACTGATTCCCATCGCATCACTCCTTATATTGTCGGATCTCTGCATACGTCATGCAGTTTCCTTTCACAGGGCCGCCCACAGCGCCACATTTGCATAACGCCAGCTGTCTCTAATTCAATTGCTCTTCAGTGTACATGATATTGCATTTTCATAAACACATGCTTGAATATAGCACTGTTTGTCTGCAGCTTTTGTCTTAAAACCAAACTTCTGCAGTAATAATATTGCATCCTCAACACAACACATACTTCCACACCACCTCTTTGTTATCATTTACTTTTTGCCTTCTACAAAAGAATCCATCTTCTTTCATGCCACTGAATTCATCTATTTTTTCCTGACGTTTCTCTTACCACTATTATACAAGTTAATTCAAAATGATTGCCCCAATTACAAATGACAATACCTAGTTTATGAACATAGATACAGAGATCACATTGTTGCATAATAAAGAAGGAAGTTTAGAATTGTGTTTCCATACCTTACAAAATGTTCTATGTGACTCCCTTGAGTCACACGGACAATATCTAAACGGTAATCCATTTCACACCATACATTATGAAGCATGTCCGTAATCACTGATTTCAGTGAAAGCTGAATGCGCATCTTCACTTCTTGCAGTGTTTGTTCTCAACAAAGGTGGCACGTACACATGGTCTTTGACATACCCCCCATAAAAAGAAGTCACAAGGAGTAAAAGTTCCAGAGACCTGCCGGGCGACTTGCAGAAAACCCTATTCATCATGTCCACGATGACGACAGGGTTTCTGTTTTCAGCGCACGGGCAGCTCACTTTCCTACATCACCAGAGCAACACAGAAGTAGGTTCCAATAAAATTATAAACTTCCTTCTTTCTTATGTAGGGATAATCAGCTGTCTATTTATCTTCATAAACACGTTATTATCATTTGCAATTGGGGAAATCATTTTGAATTACCCTGTATAAGCTTCATCAAACTGCCTAATGAGATATACCCTTAGTTTACACCCTACAACCACTGCAGTAGCAGAGAATAGGTCCAAAATACCACACAATATAATAGCCAGCTTTTACTTTGACAAACCTCCTCCTTAACAAAAACATACGTATGATGCTAATTACACTTTTTCTGATTTGCTGATTGTGTCATCTAATTCCTCTCAGCATGATTTCCTGCCTTGTAAATTACTACACCTAAGTACCGAAATAGAAATGTAACACAGATTCTAGCAAATTTTCCTGAAGCATATAATTGGTATCCTTTTCCTTTTTTGTTTGTTCCAGGAAAGAGTCACCCATCTTTAATTTAGGGCCACTGCTTCCAGGAAAAAGACAGAATCGGTACCGGAAGGGCAACACAATGCTCATGTCTCATCTGGAATTTGAAACTAGACCCATGGCAGATGATTACCAACAAGCCAGGGCTTCTGACCACTTGGCCATCTCCTTGGCATAGAACTCAGAACAATTAACCCATCATTTATCTCAAGCTTCATATAAAAAAAGTGCTGTTTATTTGGAAGTGACACTGAGGGCACCACAATCGCTCAAGCTGACTTTTAGAATTTTCTCAACAATCTGTTATCAGTTCCGATAAGGAACAGGGAGTCTTTGACCTTTAAACAGTCTACTTTTGTGCCCATGTGCTTCGTGTGAACATTTCTCTCATCAAGGGTCCACCGCCACTTGCGTCATGAGAGAAACAACCACTGGTGCTTGTGTTTGTATTTTCATAGATAATGCAATTAAATGAGTGTGCTTTTCACCTAATTTGATTTGCCACTATAAATATTAACTATACTTCTTGCAAAGGAAGAATTCTGAACTGTTATTAATGAGTAGATTTAAAACAGCAGGAAAAGGTAGTATGAGAAAAACTCATGCAGGCCCACTGTTGTTCAACATATGGGCTCATATGGTTTTCTCATTTCTTCAGGTTCAAAATTCTTTACAACTCATAAACAAGTTTCGAAGTATTCAATTCATGAGGCAACCTTAAGGGTTGTCTTATGCCATAAACGTGCTTTCGATTAAAAATACATAATATCTAAGGTATTGTTTACCTGATATTGTCAAAGTATTTTGCACATTGTTGCTCTGTGAGGCACGTGCTCCCGGCCCGAGAGGTCTTTTTGTTACGGGTTTTTGGTTATGGGTTTTTGGTTAACCAAAAACCCGTAACAAAGACCTCTCAGGCCGGGAGCACGTGCCTCACAGAGCAACAATGTGCAAAATACTTTGACAATATCAAGTAAACAATACCTTAGATATTATGTATTTTTTTCATATACAAGTGATTAATATCCATTACTACTTTTAGAGCTAAAAACTATATTTGAAGATTACAGCAAACATCTAACACTACAACACAGCTGCCAATTTTTCAAAATAGAAAACTGGGACATCAACGCATGTTTAGCGGTTGCGTGTATTTACAATTCATAAATAGACCCTTTCCATCTCAATTCAGGCAGGGGTGTCAGCTGACCACCTCCAATGTTTTTGAAAAAATTATGGTAGCTACTCCTAATATAGGTATAAAGTACTTCAAAAGGATTTTTTACAAAAAAAATTTTTTGGTTGAGCTACAGCATTTTGAAAATAGGCAAAAAATACAGCTGTGATGAAAATAATGTGAAACACCAAATTTTTATACGTACACTGCTTCTGTACTATAACAGGTAGTGACTTGATTTTTTTTTTTTTTTTTTTTTTGAAGCTATTGAATTGACCTTTCTTTATGTTCACAGAAATTGATCAAAGGAATATTGCAGGGATCATAGCATACTTCTGGAAAATTTTAGGTAGGAATTTTAGGAATTTTAGGAATTTTTAGAAAAATTTTAGGAAAATTTTAGGAGTGTACTTCAATAAAAACTAGATGTATATTTGTATACATCTAGTAAAACAACTTTGTATACATTGTAAAGAGTTTGCTTCACACCCTTCAACCATATATACTGATAGACTGCGCAGGACATCAAAATTTCTGGCTCCAACATAAAATCACATGACAACAGTCAAAAAGATGGGTTACACCTGCTGTGCTTATGGTTGCTCTGAGCGATATAGTAAAGAAAGTTCTATGATTTTTCATGGGTAAGAAACGAATTAAATACCTAAGTCAATAAAGTTCAATTACTTAACCAGAAACTTGCAGCTATTGATATAAAAATATAGTAACTTAAGAAAAAAAAATGGAATGCATGTTCCAAATTCTTCGCAAATGTTCATCACATTATAAATCACAAAATGTAAACAACCCGATCATGCATGTATATAGCTCATAAGTAAACTTACCTGAAGAGTTTTCATTATATATGAGGCGCATTCACATAATACACCGAAAACACTGAAGTTCTGCAGCGTAAATTAGTAATCATAACAGCATTTTTACACGAAATTTGGAGTCTGATGATGACGTGCCCAATGTTTGAGCCATAGGCGGCTTTGATGCAGCTATTGCCAATGTGCAGTCCATTAGTATATATGGTCGAAGTTAACACCCAAATTTTTTGCATAACGTCTAATGTCTAAAGTTTAAGTATGATTTACTTCTAATGTTCAGTTCTTATCTTTTCACGTGTTATTATCATATTCAAGTATATTTACCACATTCAAGTTTCACTTTGAACATTAATATGCTGTTGAACCAGAAGCAATTCACGATTTTCACAGTAAAGTTTTCAGGTTTCACATTAAATTATAATATCCTAAAAAGGTAATTGAAAACCAAGAACTATGTACAATTGTTCACTGAATTACTTTTTTCATACTATTGTTTTAACCTTTTCCTGATTAGCCTATCTTTTTCTGCTTCTACCACAACTAATTTACTTTCAGTTTTCTTTATTTCAGCTGAACCTTGTATGATCAAGTTAGAGGCAACTGCTATTTCAACAGTATTTTGTTTTTCTACAGCTTTCTGTCATTCTTTCTGTTCCCTCTTGAATTATTGCTAGGGAGGCTTCTTTATCGTTTTTAAGTCTATTTATTTCTGCATCATTTTCTTTTATTTTGTCATCAAACTCAGCTTTTCTTTTTTTTTCTCTAGCTGCTTTTCCTTATTTTCCCTCTCTTTCTGCTTCCTTTCTTTTACCTTTTTTGATTCTTCTTCCTTCAGCTTATCAACATACTCTTTATAAAATTTATGTGAATCACAAACACTATTTAACAAATTTCTTGTTATGGGAACTTTACTTACACATCCATAGTGTTTAATGGCCCCTTTAACTATTCTTAATGATGTTATAGTTGAGTCTTTTAAGTTAGCCTTGTCCTTCCTTAACAGAGCAGTGTTAACCGAAAATCCCCTTTCTGCATCAGCATTACCATGAGGTAAAACTAAAATTGACTTTATGAGTTTAGCAAGATTTGAGTATTTTTCTTTTCCGCTAGAGTCTTTAATACTAAATATATTACGCCAGTAATGATCAATCCGCACTGGAAAATTTCACTAGTTTTCCCTTCCTCTGAAAATTTCACTAGTTCATCTAGAGTTGGCTTATCGCAATTTAAAAGTTTCCACTCTTCTCTTACTCTATCAATTTGTTCCTCAGAAAGATGCAAAACACTTGAAATTCTGGTTATTTCCGAAAGTCCTTCAGTGACTGAAAGTTGAGTTGACTCTTTCTTTGGTTCTTTTACCTTTAAAACTTCTATGTCTCTTAGCTTTTGATTGCAGAATGGCAAATTTGACTTTAAATATTTTATGGTTGCAATTAGTGATGATCTTACATCTAAGAGAAATAATTTCTGCCTGGTCTCCTGAACATTCCTGAGGAGATTTTTGTCTTCATACCAACTTCTAACTCCCCTAGTTTTTCCATGAATTTTTGTTTTCAAAATCTACATTCTTTAGGTCTTCTCCAAATTTCCCTGCTATAACATCATCTTGGATAAACTGAGCCATAACATTCCTCATTAAAGTATTTAAATCAGAATATAACTGGTGTATTTTTGGTTCTTCACTCTGATAACATAATGAAAACTTTTCAAAATTTTGGTGTGAAAATGAAATTAATGCTAAATAGCAAGGAGTAAGCTCATTTTTCAGGAAACAGTGAATTCTTTTATACCTTGCCGAATTGCGCAGTTGTTTTTCAAATATTTTTTGAGATGGCAAGAAGTTTAAAAAATATTCTGTAATATTTAGCCATTGATCCAAGAGCCTCTGGGCTACAGAACCAACGGTTAACCATCTGTTGCTGACATGACGCAAAAGAAATTTGGCAGTGACCAATGTTATATCCTCGACAGATTTATAATCCTCTCGTCTTGCAGCACTACTCTTTAAAAAGTAATGCATATCAGTAGCAAATTCGTCAAAATCTATATTTAAGCTTGTCAAAAAAATTTTAAATGCATTACTAACAACATGCAGGTTGCAAAAACCTAGTTCCAAAGATTTCTGGCCTGTTTCTTGTTTTACAACTTCATTGAATTTGCGTAAAAGCACTTATTTACATTTGGACTGTCCATGGATACACAAATAATTCTGTTCAACGAAATATTGAAGGATGATAACACATCAAGAATTTCTTTTAGCAAAATATCTGTTGTTGCATGACCCAGAAAAAACGCTTGTTAGGTATCGGCAAGAAACTGAATTTATTTCTGAAGACCAGTACCTGAGATACACATCCAACTGCAGTTTCACTTGTGTATTTGTAGTTTCATCAAATGCTATAGTAACCTTTCCTGGGCTACTAGATGCAATGTCTTTTTTCAAATCCTCTTCAAAATATTTTGACAATCCATGTGATATCACATAAGCAACTTTTTTTCTTTAAGTTGCATTTTGGCTGCAATAGCAGAATCAGGAAACATTTCTTTGAAAAGTTCAACTGTTTCAGTGCATGAAACAAAAGACATATTGTCCTTAGCAACTTTCATGGCCCATAATGCTTCGGCTTTAGCCAACTGTAAATCATGACTCAGTACTTCACTAATATTTGTTTTGGGCTGAAGATCCCGTCCTCCAAAGGCTTTCAGGATGGACTTATTTTGAAATTTACTTTGAAATTTCTGCAAATGTTTTTTTCCTTTATGATGCGCTTTTACTTGTGAAAAGCCACTATTAGAAATGTTGAAAATTTCTGAACACAATATACACTTAGCAGAAAATACTGTTTCAGTTGCAGAACACCATTCTTTCAACTTCACTCCGTCCAATTCTTTGGCGAGCCACGCATCTTGAAATTTCGTTTTGGATTTAGGCATCTTAAACACTTGTATTACTAACCAGAAAATGAAAGGGAAGTACAAAAACACGTTCCAATATTGCAAAACTAGACAACTTCCCGAAATTTGGCTGCGAGGATGTCAGAAGATATGAAAAAAAAAAGCAGGTCACCACTAGAGAACTGAACCTGCACACAGCACAGAGAACACCATAAAAGACGTAAAACCAGAAACTATCATACGCATCTCACGCAAGTTCAGTCAAAGCGAGTCGGAGCCGAGATATATTGCGCATCGAAGGTCGCTGTCGCCGACGCATGATCGAAGGTCAATGATCACGTGCTCTACTGCCTGCCAAGATAATACTCAGCTACCATCCCATCATCATTACCAGAGGTTACGGAAGGAGACCACATGTTTCCTCTTTGCTTCCACCCACCTGCGGTTTACAATAACAAAACATCAGCAGAAAGAGGAGGTTCCACAAGGCATGTACAAAAATAAAGTACGATCTTCTGCGTGCCACGGAGTTCGTCTGCAAAGCGCAAACCAGGGGTGAAAATGACCCCTCCCCTTTTCCCTTAGATCTCTTTGTTACTCTCGAAAACTGTTCGAAGGCAAAAAAATGGAACGCCCGCCCGAAGCAAGTGCATCTCGATGGCGTCATTTTTCCCTCCCTTCAGCAGCACAAGCATATAGGCTGTGTTTCTACAATAACAGGTCTTTTTACCTTACCGTAATGGTAAATTTATTGGCGTTAATAACGGTTGTGTTTTTAATAAAAATAAGCTTACGAAAATTTTAGGATGAATAGCAAATTTTAGGTCTAATTTTAGGAATTTAAGGAGGGTCACAAAATATTAGGAATTTTAGGAATTTTAGGAGGAATGCGATCCCTGATATTGCTAGATGGCAAAAAGTCTATATTTATTACAAAAAATGTTAATTTTCCACAAATTTAGGATTTTTTTTTTAAGAAAAAGACTTATCAGGTGGGTAAGTGTGCCAACCTGCACTCCTACTAGGGTTGTCTTAGCAGTAATTTTATTTTTATCCTGCGATGCATGCAACTCATAAAATTAATTTTTAAAATATACAAAATTTCAAAAAATCAACATTTTTGAATTGCAATATCTCAAAAACCCCATTTTTAAAAATTCTGAAATTTTGTCCAAATAATGTCCTAATGGCAGGCAGGGGCGGTTCGTCATTAGGGGCCAAGGGGCCAGGCCCCACCTAAAAATTTCTATTTCTAGAAAAAAAAAAAAATTCTGCCCTGATTCTTATTCTCTCTCTTAACTACATGGTGATAAACCTTTCCCTTTAAAAACCATTACCTAAAGGAAAAGTTTCCTTCAAAAACGAAAAACTATTCCCTGAGGAAAGAGATCACGTTCAGAGTGTGAGGTTATTGGGGCCATCTCCAACAGGCCCCAGTAACATCACTACGCAAGCGAAGAGGAGACAATTTCCTCCCCGTCTTATTCAGTATGATGACCTACATACAACACTGCCTTAACTGCGTGTGCAAAAAAAGCTGTGGGGCCAGATTTATCTGGCCGTGCGCTAATTTGATTGGCCGGGAGAGTATCCATTTCCTTAATGCCGTGGGTTGACAGAGAAGCATACCCTGACCAAGCTCAAGGGTGGCAGGAGGGTTTCAAATGTCGTAGCAAAGTTCAGTTAGTTGTTTTTTCTGTGTGTGTCTTTCTCGGTGATGTATTGTTCCTTTGTGTCGTGACTTTTTTTGCTTGTTGAGTACAATGAATGGAGTGGATATTTTGTTAAAATCTCCATTCTTCGCTTTAAATCTGGAAGAACAGCTTCACTAAAAAAACTCAGTGCTTATCACCCCAAGAATTTGAGTCGAAAAGCTGCACTTAAAAAATCTCAGTGCTTATCATCAGCTCAAGAATTTGAGTTTCCAAGAGTATGAAGTTTACAAAGTGCTTTGCAGAACTAATTTCAGTTTTAACTAAGATGATTTTCTATGTCAAAAATAAATGAGAAACCTGTAAGTACAATTTGGACATGAGTACATATATGTTTTTAGGTTTCACAAGTTCTTTAAAAAAAAAGGTTAAACCTTTCAAATAATGCAAATGGTAGTATTGTACTCATTCTATATGGGACGAAATTCATGAAACATTCCCTCCCTGCATATATTTGGAGTTATTATTTTTTCACTACATTTTTTTACCCTGTGAATTCTGTGATTATTCCTCAGTTGAGAAATCTGAAGAAACACAAAGCACAACTAACATAAATTAATGCCCATATGTTTTAAGGTAAAATTTTTATTTAAGGAGGTTTTTAACATTTTTCTGTTAATAGTTATGCATTCTATTCTGAGGAAATATTTTTGTGTGCAATACAATAGTTGACACATTCCTGATTGATTTGGGCATTTTTGAGTTAAGGGGGTAAAAACAGAGGCAGAGTAAAGGAATCTTGGGGGTGGGGCCTGGTTCTGAATAGTTGGCCTAATAATGACAGTTTTTTTTAATTTCATTGTTTGACTTCGGCTACTGGTCCCACCTGTTTCAGTTCCCACGAGCCGCCACTGATGGTAGGTAGTTAACTGGGGGGAATAAGGCTACTGGTTTTTGCCTTGAAATTTTCCTACAAATTTTTGAAAATGCACTTCTCTCCTGCTCAAACTTCACGGTTGGGTTATTATTTAAAAAAAAACAAAAAAAAACTTAAAGATATTTCTGAAAAGTTTACCTGAGTATATATATTCCAAATTGCAGTGTCAATCTATATTTTAAAGTCATTTTTATGATTTTTAATAATTGTCACCTACGTACATATTTAATTTTTTTTTAAAACCGTAGTCTGTACACATACAATACATTGTTTCAGTTGCGGTTAAGATTCAATTTCTATTTACATAAGAAAAAAAGGCCTCAAAAAACAAAATTATGAGCTTAAACAAAATTATGAGCTTACCATCATAACTACAAATTATTCAAACTGAGAAAAGCTGCTAGATTTTATTGATTTCCTTCTCATCAAAGGTATGAGGTCATACAGAATGTCCAACAGGAGTTGGGGCATTCACCTTTAGAAGTACATTTTTTAAGGGCACTGGACACTTGACCTGTTTTCTTGTCACATTCTTCTGGCCACCAAAACCCTCTGGCTGGTCCATGAAAGATACTGTTATGTCCTCGAATTCTTTAGATATGTTTGTAATCTGTCCCATCCATCCACCAGTTATCGTCATAAATGCATCCTATAAATTCTATTTGAAAATCATTCACAGAAAATGGGTTCTTTTTTTGTTGGCTTGAAAATTGCACTGCTTTATTAAAGTCCAAGTGAGTGCCAGACTGTTCTGGCCATTGATGGTTATGGTTTATTTCCTTGTACTAACCAGGAATGCTGTGACTGTATTTCAACAACAGATTTTACTGTATCCCACTTTTCTGGTTTGATAGGATTGAACTTTACAAGTTGTGAGGAGTAGAAGTTTAGTCTTTGGGATCAATGGGGAGACAGTTTCAACAAGTGAAGATGCATCTCTTATAGCTTGTGAAGCTTCTTTCTGTAAGTTGAATTTAGTAGCAAAATGTTTGCACAGGCCACCCACACCATCACATGCACTCTTGCATTGGCCTGTGGCTGAGAAGATCCACTTCCTTGTTACATTTGGGTCCCCCTTCATAAATTCATAGAACTGATATTTGTTTTTGAAGTGCCCGGCTGCTCCATCTGAGATGTAAACAATTGTTTTAAATTCTTTAAAAGGACAAGTCTTAGCAATTTCACTTTTTATGAGCAGAATGGCACACAGAGCATGTGCTGTGTCATGGCTTACATCATTGCATGCTACCACAAAAGACTTAGTCTCATTTGGAAAGTATGCAATGCATGTAAAGAGTGAGATCTGGACATTGTTTGCCAGTAGTAACTTTGCACTTCATCAGGTAGAATTACAGATCAGTTTTGAGCAAAGTCAAAGTGCAACACCAACACTGGACTATGTGCTGCAGACTGTTTAACCTCTGCTATGCCATTTCTCTGGATCCGCTCATTATAAACTACAGAACAGTTTCTTCCCTCTCGATATCCCACCCAGGAGCAGAATTATGTTCAGTGTTCTGCAACATGACTTCCAAAAATTGTAAATGTTCTTTGGGCAAAGCACAAAACACTTTGACCAAATTTCATAAAAAAAAAAAAAAAAAAATTAAGTGAATAAATCACAGTAAAACAAACATTAAAAAATTACTTACCATCAGTTGAAACCCCTTGTTAAATATAGCAATACATAAAAACACATTATTTAAATCAAACAAATTTATTTAGAACCAGGGTATTTAGAATTTGATATTTTGTCAATAACTTTTTGTCAATAACATCCTACAACGTTTACAATGGGCTGTCTATTTTCAATGAATGCTGCCACACCTTTAAATTTCCCTAGCTTGTTGTTTGCATTATCACATGCAAAGGAAATACAATTTTTCCATTTAAGATAAAGTTTTTCAAATTCTCTACCTAGGATGTTAAATATTCCTTTCTCCCTGGAATCAGGAGATCCTAATAAAGCCAGCAAAGTTGTATTCATCTTTCCTTCTGTCTCACTGAAAAAAGTAACAACTACAGGATACAGTTTTTTTGTCGTTCATACCATTACTTGCGTCTGTTGCAAAAGAGAAAAAACCATTCCTCAAAACACCCAAAACTGTTTTCTTTCTTTCTTTCTTCTGCCATGGAGTGAAGAATTGCTATCATTTTTGTTTGGCCACGACCATAATTTTTTGGCAATTTCAGAGTCTGGAAACATCTTCCGGAACAACATTCTAGCATGATCAGAAGCCTGAAAAGGTATATTACACTCAAATAAATATCATGTGAAGAAAGCTTCTGCATTAATAATGGAATTGTCGGTTCTTCCGCTAAAAAAGTCGCTATACTTTTGTTTTCTTTACGGTATTTTGAATAATCAGCATGCTTTCTGGAGAGCATGTGGCGCCTGCAGTCGTCTCTTCTACCATGAAAAATCGAAATATCGGATGAGCAAATTACGCATAATGTGTGTCCTTCAGATAGCATACACCCTTTTTTAGGCATGGCCATTCTCGAAAATATTCTTCACGAAATTTTTGGCTGTTTTTGCGAAATTTACCTTTTTTCAAGTCACTGACTGCTTCATCGCAGGAATGCTTCATTGTCTTTTCACTTTTAAAAGCTCCTTCCCAAAGAATTTTCACGGATAAATTGCTCAAAATGGTTGTCAACACGTTGTTCAGGGGGAAATGTGCAACGCAAAACTTACACGGTTCGCAGTTTATTCTGCTTTGAGCTCTCTTGAAGAAGAAAAAAAAAAATGCTTATGGCTCGTTCCAATTCCCAAGCAGTCATCCACTGGACAATGTCATAGCGAATCAACAGCTGAGGAATCAACGCGCCCACGTGGTACCTCACCTCGTACCAGCCGCAGAGAAAAATGTGGGTGATATCCACAAAGCAAGTGGGACTTAACATACGATGCAACTGCTGAAAGAAGACCCACCTTCCGTAGAACATGCACTGTGCATTGATGTGAGTTCAACGTTGTAAAAGAGAACTCAGCGGCTTGATCTCGGAGAGGAATTTCCACAGTGGTTGCGGCGATTGGAAACTTGATGGGAATTTTTATATCAACTGCTGTGCTTATAGCAAACATGGGCAACTGTAAAATTAAACTTCAAAATACTGTAAATGATTGAACACTATAAAAAGTTTTCACAATGAATCTGATTAAAAGAAATGAAATTTACGTACAACATTCCCTGAATGTCTAGAGGCAAAATTAAAAACTTGAAATTTCGTTGTTTTTAAGGCTTTTCCGTAACTCCGTAGTTTCACACCGTCATCCGTAGAAACTACGGAGAATCCATAGCACCTGGCAGGTATGCATATTCAAAACTCCCACCCGAAATTTTCAATCCCTTCCATTTACAAACGCAGGAGGGAAGACTTCCATTTCAAATTTGAATTTTAAGCCCTGAGAAACCAATTTTAAAAAAGAAATAGTGTATACTACTTTATGGATCAGGCAACCACTTACCATCGGCTATCCACTACAAGGCTGATGGATGAAGACTGAAGTTATCAGCTGAAAGCTTCACTACAGTAAACTTTTTCTTAACTTAAGCATCTTTTAAGGTTTTAATACTTATTGTTTCTTACTTAATATACTAGTGAAAAATAATTAAGTAGATTCCATAATAGTTGCAAAATCCATCTTACTCCCTTTCTTATAATTCTGATGAGTTCTGCCAGTCATCAGATACAAAGTTAATTTCTCATACCATCTGAACGAACTGTTGTAATCAAAAGACTATTATTCCATTAAGTTTATCTAATCAATCATTTTATGCTAGATTAATTCCGTCAATTATTGAGAGTTCAAAGATAAAAAGGAAAATTCTTCACACAAAAAACAAAACAAAACAAAAAAACCTGGTCTAGTGTTCTTGTTTATTACCTTTACTGTCTATGTCTTCATTAAACCCTTGTTCACTTGGCCCTTGATTTTCATTCAACAGGGAATCCACATATTCCATCTATTCAATATCTATCTTTTTGTGATATCACGAGGCTGATCACTACAGCATGAAAACCCTGAACTACAGACTTCGTATTTTTTCATATACTTGGGACTACAAAAACTTTTTTTTATCCCTTATAGCCCGCCCCTTCTTGCTATACCCATAACTGGAGAAAGCATTTTTTCTTTTTTTTTTTTTAGCACAATTCACCTGGTTTCCACAGCCTGAGACCAACAAGGGCCATGACGATGCCTAGTCACTGCAAATGCCTCGCATGGACCAAGGAGCGTTACCAATGGACTCTGATCAGATGAAAGAAGCTCATTTGGAGTGATGAGTTTCATTTCCTGCTGCACCATGATGATGGCCGTGTTTGCATATGGCATAGATAGCATGAAGCCCTATCCCCTGGTTGCACACTTGGGGTTCAACAGGCGGGTGGAGGTGGTGTTCTAGTCTGGGGAGCTTTTCCAGCAAGCCCTAGGTCGATTGGTTATCATCCCACAAATACTAAATGGTGGACACTACAGGGACCTACCGACCAACCATCTCTATCCACTTCTGCAGGTGGTTTACATAGACCACACTGCCATCTTTCAAGACAACAACGCATTGTGTCTTCAGACTTGTATAACTACTGAGTGGTTGGAAGAACACTACAACAAATTAATCACCTGCCTTGGCCCCCAAATTCCCGGACGGTAACCCAATGAAACATTTGTGGGATATACTAGAATGGGGTGTGAGAACTGCTGATCCTCTTCCATGGAATAAGCGTGAAGTGACGGTGCTGCTGCAGCGAGCATAGATCAAAATACGCATGGTGGATGTTTGACACCTTGTAGAATCTGTTCCTAGGACCCTGTGAGCCATGATTGCACAGAAATGAGGACAAACACGTCATTAGGTAGGTGTTCCGAATGAAAAGCTAACTCAGTGTATATGATTTTTATTAGGAATTAGCAATATTTTTTAAACAACTGTCTGTGGCGTGCAGAAGAGCGACAGATATTAAACTTGAAGGAGAACTTAGAGCCAACAAAGCAATTAAGTTCTGAAGAGGTCACAACTGGCAGCAGAAATTTGCTGGGAATAAATGGGAAAGAAGAATTAGTCAAGGAATTAATAAAATGCAACTTAAATGCTGCTGCATTGGGACCAAAAAATTGGTTAGAGGAACAGTAATTTGTATCAGTTCAGTATGATATATTCTGACAAAGAAAGGTCAAGCACAAGCTGTTGTCAAGTGGGTTTTTGATGATACAATGTACAGAAGGTACATTGTGAGGAATGTTTTCAAATTGGATTGAATGGACCTGAAAGCTGTAGCAGTCTATGGGCCAGTAGAAGGTTTTAGTTCCAAAATAGTGGATTTCTTTCTTTTAATAAAACTTTACAGAAGAGTTAATATGCTCCAGAAAAAGTCATTTGCAATAAAAAAAAAAAAAAAAAATTATGTGCCTAAACAATGAGAACAATCAATTGGCATGCTTCCACAGATCCATCAACCAAACCAACAGGTAATCCATTACAATATACACTCAGTAGACAAACCATTGGAGATAGGGGTGATGGGCAGTTGACATGGGCATCTCCCGCGCAGAGGGGAACAAACCCAAACTGAATGCAAATGATAAACAGGCAGACAGCAAGGCTTCCCAACAGTGTATTGCAATCAACGAACATGGGTAAACGTGGTGATTAAGGCAACTTTGAACATGGATACATCGTCGGTGCAAGACAGATGGGCCATTCTATTGCCGAAGTAGTAAGAACCCTAGGGTTCCTGAGAGCAATTGTATCAAGCGTGTATAGTGAGCATACCATCGACAGACGTACCTGTGCCCAGAGAGCGAGCAGTGGCCGACCACAGGCCACTGAATACCAGGGTTGACGTAGACTATCCAGGCTCGTACATACCGACTGCTTGGCAACGGCAGTGCAAATCACATCTGGGCTAAATGTCGGAGACCCAAGCAGCATCAGCCAGTGAATGGAACATCACACGATGCATTCCCTGAGCTACGGGGGCCGACACTCTGCTCGTGTGCCACTATTGACTGCTCGTCACTGGACATTATGCCTCGCCTGGTGCTGGGAACATCAAAACTGGACCTCTGCAGAGTGACGCCGCATCGTGGGATCAGATGAATCCCATTTTCAACTGTACTGAGCTGACGAGAGGGTGCAGGTATGGCATCGACAACATAAGGCTACGGCCCTGTCATGCCAGGTCGGCTCTGTTCAAGGCGATGGTGGCTCTGTGATGGTTTGGAGAGCCTTCTCATGGGACATATCAGGTTTAAAACTCAGACTTCACGCGACAATAACACATAAACATATAAAACAAGTGAAACACACAGAGTCACGTACGCATGGTTCATACGCTTTTCAATTACAAAATTCCAGGACTTTTCCAGGACATTTGGATTTTTTTCCAGGACATACGATCCAAACGCTTTTACTTAAAATATAATGAAACCACAGGTCTGTTCAACCTGTAACCAACAACAAACAACTTCTTACATGCTTGGGCAAACTTAATACAGAATGCTAAAAATGTTGTCTGCTGCAGCTAATCAGAAACTTAGAATCACGGATAATACTCAAATACCAAAACTGTCACTGATTTTGAGAAACTAATTTTTCTACTTTGGCTTTTAGTTCAATTATTGAAGCAAATTACAGAATAAAAAACAACAGCATAAAACTCAAAAATACATAGGTATGTGGCATTACTCTTAAAATGCTTTCATATACCACACAATCAATACATAAAATACTATTTATATTTAATTATTTTGAAATAATGCTTACATTAGAAATTTAAAGGTAAGGAAAGATGAAGTATTTGGAACTTCTTCAAAGGACCAAAGGGGTTGTTATTTTTTAAACACATAATCATGAGAGCAAGCAATTGTGTTACATTTTATTTAGGGAAGGAAATTTCAACATGATATTTATCCTGTAGCTAACGTTTTTAATTTGTACACGCCAACAAACAAAGCATGCACAAAAATATTCAACATGAAATGAAAGAGAATAATGGGAAAACCTTAAATCCAAGGGCTGTGTACAACTGCATTCATAAGTGATCAAGGCAATTTAGCTGTGCATGATTAGAAAACTAATTATAGAAGATGAAAAGTGATTAGTTTGCTCAGAAAATACTAAGAAACAACTAGATTTAAGTTTCTGATATTAGAAAGCAATCTAATTTTATGGCAACTTTTTATGCAACGCATTCATTAGCAAATTTCAGTAAAAGTCATAATAACCCACACACACACAAAATCAGCTACTTATAAAAAACATCAGCTACTTTCACCAGTGGCTAAAAATAAAAAGTATGTTACAAAAATTAACAAATGGCGCAAAAACATTTTGCCTAGCAGAAGGAAGGTATTAGTGACAAAAAGATTTTCTAATCAAACAGTTAAAAGAACAGATAGAGATGGAAACATGATATAACTGTATGCCTTTTAGCGGATGAATTTTGCACAATGAAAAAGTTGAGATAGACCAAAAGTATTCCTCATAGCAAAAGCTATGCTAAAGAAAAAAACTTTTCAAATACGTCTCCCAAAAGCAGAGATAGCAAGAAAAACGTTTTGACCTTTACAACCCCTACGAAAAAAGCTATGCTAAAGAAAAAAAACTTTTCAAATACGTCTCCCAAAAGCAGAGATAGCAAGAAAAACGTTTTGACCTTTACAACCCCTACGGAAAAAAGTACACATTATTTGAAGAGGATCTTCATAGAAAAAATCTTATTCACTCTCCATCTTTATTATAGTGAATGGCATACAGTAAAAAAAGAAATTTCTCATTAGAGTTTCTAGAGGCAGAGATAGGCTGCAAATGAAAGTACATAAACACCACCTGGCAGCAGAATTATGAACCACAAACCTCCTCAAATGCAAACTTAGTGTTCCATTTAAGGTAAATGGTATCTGTTGTTAAAAGAATTTTTTAAATCAGACATTTAGAAGTACAGATATCGCGAAAAATAGATTAAATATTTGCGCCCCCTAGTGGCGAAATTGTGCATTATTTTGGGAAGAAAATACGCACAAGGAGTTTTCATAGTTAGTAATATCTGGTCGAAAGAGAATATTTGTCAATCGGGTTATTAGTCCCATAGAAATAACTGTTAACGGAAACGTGAACTTACGCCTTCTAGTGGCGCACTTGTGCGTTAAGAAGTATTTGAAATTGTATGGAAAACCTTTCGCACCAAAAATGTTCTCCAACAAAGAAACAATTTTTCAAATCGTACTCCTAGAAACAAAGATATGGACAAAAATAAGATATACATATACGCCCCTGGTGGAAAAATTATGCACTAAAAAGCAGGAGGTATTCTCAAAACGTTTTTGGAGGTGAGCGATGTCAGTCCACGTAGGAATTTTTTCAATCAATTTTCGAGCTCAAATTTTATTGCAAATACATCAGAAGCAAAAATAAACACTTATCTCCCCTGGTGGCCAAAACATTCTTTACCAAAAATGAGGAATTATATGCAAAACATTTCCCCTGAAGAGCTGTATCCAACACAGGAAGAATTTTTCAAATCAGACTTTTAGAAGCGGAGATATTGGGAAAATTGCGATTTACAGTTACGCCCCTAATGGAAAATTATTAGTCCCGTAGATATTGCTGTAAGCGGAAACGTGAACTTACGCCCTCTAGTGGCTCACTTGTGCATTAAGAAATATTTGAAATTATATCAGAAACATTTTGCACCGAAAATGTTCTCCAACAAAGAAAGAATTTTTCAAATTGTACTCCTAGAAACAGAGATACGGACAAAAATAAGATATACGTGTATGCCCACTGGTGGAAAATTGTGCACTGTTTAAGCAGGAGGTATTCTCAAAAAGGTTTTGGAGGTGACTGGTATTGGTCCATGGAAGAATTTCTTCAATCGAGTTTCGCGCTCAGATTTTATTGCAAATACATCAGAAGGAAAAAGTAAACACTTACGCCCCTAGCGGCCAAACCATTTTTTTCTCCAAAAAAAAAAGGGAAATTATATGCAAAACATTTCCCCTCAAGAGCTGTATTCAACGCAAGAATTTTTCAAATCGGACTATTAGAAACGGAGATACTGGGAAAATCGCGATTTACTGTTATGCCCCCTAGCGGGAAATCTGTGCATTATTTGAAAAAGGGACTGTAACTAAAATAGCCTTCGATATAAATGACATCGAAAGGAAAAATATTTTTTTTTCAATTGGATATTTAGAAGCAAATGTATGAAATAAAATACATTTTAAATCCGATACGATCTTCATTTGCGCCCCCCCCCAGCTACGAAGTTGTGCATCAGAAAAAGCCCAGGACAAATAGATCATCATTCTCACCTTTTAAGCTTCCCAATACAAAAAGAATTTTACAAATCGAACTAATAATTGCAGAGATATGGTCTTCCTGGTCAGACAGACAAAGTGATAACATAAGCATGACGCCAAAAGATGCTAACATAACGCAGCTTCAGTTCTAACAAACAAGACCCCCCCCCTCCCCCTCCACACACACACCCGCCACGTTTTGCACAGGGTGAGGAGGAAAATTTATCAGACATAAGTTATGTCAGTAGAAAAATCTTCAACTACAAAACATCAAGCAAAGCAGGAATAAAAAGGCCGGAATAGATAAAATTCCAGGACATGTAACAGAATTTTAGGACATTTCCAGGACTTTTCTAGGACAAAATGGAATTCCAGGACTTTTCCAGGATGCGTACGAACCATGCATACGGTAAAAGCCCATCCAGTCGATAGCGGGTGATCAAGGTCATAGGATGACCGAAAGCTACCGCTAAACGAACCTTTTACCTTGTTCAATAGGAAGATTTCTTATTACTATATTTTCTGTTATACACGTTCTTTTTCGTATCTTGGGGTGCAAATTCAAACACTCCGAGAGGAAGAATCTTTCGTTTTTGAGATTAAAATACAATATAAAACTAATTACCTATTAAAATCTTTCTCACTATACGTAAGAACACAAATGAAATTACTCACAGTCAAGAGATAATCCCCTCCTTTCCAGTCAAACGTTCACAAGTTTTATCCTCTCGTGGTGCACAAAGTAGTAGGCCGTATTTAACGTTGTACTACGTGAACCACGAGAGAATAAAACTTGTGAATATTTGACTGGAAAGGAGGGGATTATCTCTTGACTGTGAGTAATGTCATTTGTGTTTTTAAGTATAATGAGAAAAATTTTAATAGGCAGTTATTTTTATATCGTATTTTAATCTCAAAAACAAAAGTTTCTTCCTCTCGGAGTGTTTGAATTTGCACCCGAAGATACAAAAAAGAACGTGTATAACAAAAAATATAGTAATAAGAAATCTTTACTATTGAACAAGAAATAAAAACACGTAAATTAATAAGCTCAGCATGATATATTATGAATGAGTGAAATCAAAGAACCTTTTACTGTACATGACTCTGTGTGTTTCACTCGTTTTATATGTTTACATATTAGGTCCCTTCATGTGTCTGGACAGGTCCTTAACCTATATGCTTTCATGGCCTTCCCACATCCTGTGGCTGATGGTCTGTTCCAGCAGGACAATGTGCTGCCACACTGGTCTGCAACCACCAAGGCATGGCTCAAGGAACACTTATTTGACTTTGGAACCATCCAGTTGTCCCCAAAGTCCCTGGATTTATACCCTGTGGAAGCTCTGTGGGATGCCATTGAGCAGAACATCAGATCCATGGGTGGTCCTGGACTGATGTCACGGGCAGAGTCGTAGACAATGTTACAACAGGCATGGCTGGTATTACCTCCGGAAACCCTTTGGTATCTGGTGGAGCAAATGCCTTGGTGTGTATAGGCTGTTAATCACACTAGAGAACAACCAGCACGCTATTAGGTAGCTATCTCTAATGTTTTGTCATTGAGTGTCTCAATGAAGTACTAGCAAGAAATCACAGCAAAAATTTTAAAAGTAAAAAAAAAAAAAAAAATACACAAATCAAGACACTCAAGTATGCAAATCTACACAAATTAGTACAATAACCACAGCAATAAAATGTTCTTCAAATATTTACACCACAAAACTAACTCACAAGCATGAAACTACCATTGCTGTGTTACCCAATACACACAATATCCAGTAGCAAGTTAGGCTTTAATTTTAGGCATAACAATGCTTGAAAATCCATTGCACTTGTTATTCCTCACTGCTAGTAGTTTACATCATAGAATGGGTCATTATATTCTCAGATAATCATTGGAGCCATTAAAGCCCTGAAACAAAAACCAAAATCTTTACCTTCCCCTTCCATTCCCATTTAGATTACCTTCAGTGCAGCAGCCCAGTGTTGCATACCACACAGACATGATCAAATGTTGGTCCAGCTGTTAAATGCTAAAAACTGTGAGGGTCAAGTTGCAAGAATATTATTCTTGTACAGTAGTGTTATGGTGGGTTTAGGAAAACAAAAACAAGTCCATGCAGGATCTTAACCTACATTTAAAAATGTCACACACCTGTAAAACATTACATCAAGAAAAGAGGAAAGTAATTCTAGCAGAACTTACTTCCATCAGAATTTATGAGGTAAACAAATATGTTCATCGTTCCAACTTCTGCAAGCTGATGGTCATCACCAAACAGCCATAGTACTTGCTGTAAGCCTTTTTCTTCAGCACGCTTCTGTACGTATATTGTAGGTCCATAATTCCTGTAAAATGCATATAGGGTAATTAGATTTTTTTACCAGACATTTAATGCTGTAAAATTACAACTAATAATGGCTTTAAGATAGCATTAAGATCAGTGGTTCACTTTTAAAATGACAATTTACTTAATATCATGACTCTAAAAATAACACATTACAGTACATGATGGCAAATCACAACCTGTGATGATTACACGTGGACTATGTGCTGAATAAAATACTTATATTAGGATATTAAAAACATTATAGAACAAAACAAAAATCCAGCAAGATTTACAAAATTTAATACTGTGGCACAGGGATGAAAAAGAAGTGCAATTCAGAGACCTTGATTTTCAGGAGGAAAGATGACTATGCTTTATCTTTGACATCTTCATTTCATTCTTTGAAATGGAGATCTAATTTGCTCTTTAAGTCAGCAAATGCTAAAAAATTCTTATTCACAAGAGTAGGCTCCCCTCCCCCCTCAAGGTACTTGCATACCATCAGCATGACCCTTTGCATTCAATTTGTATACATTTCAGGGGGAAAGGCATTACCTAAAACAAAGACTTAAAAAAAAAAAAAAAAGTATCAGTCTATGCCAATGAATTACTTATTCCTCTTTTGGGTAATCTTTTTCCTAAATGTTACCTAATATCATCAAGCATAATTTACTGGTTTCCAATATCATGTGTTCTGCCTCATTTTCTCAGTTAATAAATTCATTTGCAATGATGCTGAAGTTATGAATATCCAAGTCACTGAGTCATTTCCTTCATTGCTTCAGTGTCATAGTATGGAAAGCAAATGTTAAACACAACATGTTAAAGCTAAGTAACAGCAATAATTAGTTCTATAAACTTTTATGCATTCAAAAAGCAATGCCTAAAGTGGAAAAGAACCAGCACTGCTGATCAGGTTCACAATACAAACACCCAGGACATGCATTGGGTGTTGAAGCCTTGAAGACACATAAAATGTCCACAAGTGTCCAAAGCTTGTGATGACCTAATGTGAGTTTATTTTTGCAACTTACATTTCCACAGCCCCAACAACTGCTTTGTCTTACAATAATTTACACAGCAGCATGTCAACTGTTACTACCAGGAATGGTATTTCTTTGGCAGTTTAAATTGACCACAATGAGCAACTCAGAGGATTATAAGCAGTCTTCCATTACCTATTTAGGGCCTCTGGTTCCAGGATAAGGACACAGCCAAAACCATCAGACAAACCCATAATCTATGCCTCATCCAGAAGATTCAAGCCTGGACTTATATTAGATGAATGATCAAGACCACAGGAATGGTATTAAATGGTGCTTAGATTTAAGAGTCTCTTGTGTTTCCTGCATTACAATAGAGGAAAATCATTATGCATTTGTTACGGTACAAGACTAGCTTATTTGAAACATGTATCATACCTTTTCTCTAAATCACTGACCTTTAATAAATTTGCCTGTCATGCCACTGTTTCCTTCTACAATCTCTACTTTCAGTGACCTTCAGTAGAAAAAAACATAAATCCCTGATGAAATTTCCATGAGCAGATTATGCTGAAAATTCTACACAGCACTTGCATTTATGTGATACAATTTGCACAAAAATATATCTGACTATGTCAGCGGCAAAATGTGATTTATAATGGCTCTTGACATGATCTACATATAAGAATCTGCATTGGGTGATTTTGTATGCTTCACACAAGTGTTTCCAAAGGTAAAGATAAGAGATGGTAATATGATGAACAGAATAATAATAAAAAAACATTGGGGACCAAATGTTTATCAATATATGAATCTTATGCTTTATGAATATATCATATGTGGTCAATTTTTTAGTACCAGATATATAATAATAATAACATAGACTACCTTTGGCCTTCAAAACAGCAGCATACACATCAGAAATAATTCTATGTTTTCAGTGATCTAAAATATCGGTCCATGCATATTGAACGTACATGAGACCGACCAAGAAACAAAAAAGCTGAACTTCTAAACCAGGTGAAAAATCAGAATGTGCAACAAGAAAAGTGTGAATATAATGCGGCACAAGCAAAATGGAATTTTTCAGTGATTTAGGTAAATATTAAACTGGATTCACAATACAAAATTACTGAATTCAAAACAAAATAAAATGGTTTTAAAACACATTGTTTCAGATACATTTTTTTGTTTTGTTGTTGTACTCGCTAGAACATATCTTTTCTTCTCAGCAAGTTCCACATTCATATTTGTCTTTTGTTGGCAGCTACACAGCATTCATTGTAAAGTTTTCTGTCTGCTAATATCATTCCCCTTTCCATTTCTTCATTGTTGCTTTCTTCTCTCTCTTTTTTTTTTTATTTTATTCTTTCAGGTGACAATTTTATCTATCGTGCTGAAAGAATTTTTCAGCCTGAAGACCGTGTTTGCAGGATATCAAAGCTTTCTCTACTTTAGATAACTTTGAGAACATGGTTACTTTGAACACATGCACCAATTCTGACAAATTTTCCAACTTTGTCACTTCCATTTTCGTAAAACATTTATGAGGGGAAGTGACATTTAACAACAACACAGGATAGTGAGAACACAGCAGGAAGAAAAAGTTATGATTAGGGAGAAATCTTCGCTTCAACAGATTTCCATTTTTTAAAAACATTTTCCTCCATTTTTAAGCTGAAATGCATGCATTTATGGAATAAAAGGATATTTAAAAACAATAGTGGGCAGCAGGAACAACACGAGACAAAAAATTGCGATTACAGGAGAAATCCCTCCATCTAACTTCTGTTTTTGGAAGACGGAATTCCGTTCTCAAATGGAAAATGAATCTTCCTCCCTTGCCCCAAAAAGTTCTATTGCATCGATCTCGAGAATTCCCCCAAATTAAAACGGATATGGAAGAATTTCTCGAATCCACAGAAGAATCTCGGTGCCTGAAGACTACATGGAAATCTTCGCACCGTCTTAACTTCCATTTTCGGAAATCGTTGTCAACAGCTGCATGCTGAAATATAAACATTTATGCAATAAAATGATATTTAACAACAATACTGGGAAGAGGTAACATTGTGAGAAAAGAGAAATTACAATTATGGGGGAAATCTTCACTCCAATTAACTTCCATTTTCGAAAGTTTTGGGAGACAAAATACCATTTCTTAGATGGAAAACGACTTTTCTCTTTCACCTTTAACCCCCCCCCTAAAAATTTCTCTTAATTTTTGCATCAATCTTGAAAATGACCCCACTGACGACAAAAAAGCAGAATTCCACGAATCCATGGAATAATCTCGTGTATGTGTTTTATGAAAGGCAGTAACTTGAAAAATGCCAATGCTAGCCTTGTTACTTCTTGGGTGGAGGAACTGCAGGAAGCAGTTTCACCAGATATGGTTATATAAAGTCTTTCAAAAAATGCTGCATAAGTAATGCCATGAGTGTTACAGGAGTTATTTGGAAACTCAGATAGTGAATCGTACTTGCAATTTTTTACAGAAGATAATCCCAAGAAACTTGCACAATTGATTTCAGTAAATATATTTTCTAAAATCTTGAAATTTAGGGTTAGCTTACATGAGGGTCAAGGTTTTTCACCAGTTTTTGGCTGTTGAAGTATGGGGGTCAGCTTATGTGCAAGTAAATATGCTACACAAAACACATCACAACTAGAAAAATGCTCAGCTAAATTATTAGTACCAAGCTTTTATGCAAAATCATCTTGTTCCATGTTTACCTGGGCTTTTCAAATTACATAGTAACAGTTAACGAATGAATGTTTTGTGAACACAGGTTTCTCTAACCAGCCTCTGAAATTGGGTAGAATAATTTTCATGATCCTACTCAACTAAAACTACAACAAAACAAATATGTAAACATTTCCTTAGGTAAAAAATGCTATATTGGTAGTACCTTTCATACAATCAACTGCAAAATTTTGGAACATAAAAGGGATGTCAGAAAAAATGTCTTCTGACTATTGAAGATACCTCTGTCTCTCCAAATTGGATGAGTACCAAAAGGACTGTACCCTTCTCAAACAAATTTTCATTATGCTACAGAGAAAGCAATGAAATTATCTTCAATAAAAAACTCTTGCAATTCGGATGCACTCTTCAATATTCCGATAATTTGGAAATCTCTACTGGCAACAGCTAAAGGACTGGTGCCAACCATGTGAGTGCTTGCTTCTAGTGTGAACAAGGCTGATGTTTCAGCCAAAAGATCTTACTACAGTGGAACCTCGGTTTTCGTGATTATTCCGTTCGAAAAAGTCTGACGAAAACCAAATGCACGAAAACTGAAGCAATATTTCCCATAAGAAATAATGTAAATCCAATTAATCAATTCCAGACACCCAAAAATATTTACAAAAAAAAAAAAAAACATTTTATAGAGAATAACTATATTTTTACATACAGAAAACAATGAGAAATAAATATAAATGACTAATGAAATAGATAACAGAACATTTAACAACACTTTTACCATTATTGAAGACTCTTGTTGGCGTATGGAAGACGGCGAGGAGGGGAGAGGTTATCGTTTGGAAGGGGAATCCCCCTCAATAAGGACTTCTGGTATCAAGGCCCTATCTTCCCTTCTTTGTCTTTTACTGGCACTAGGGCCAGCTTGAGAGTCACTGGACCCCTGTCGCACAAAAAATCTGTCCACAGTGGTCTGTTTCTGGCGTCTCTTTAAGATTTGCCTAAAATGGAACAAGGCATTGTCATTGAACATGTTGCAGGCACGGCTTGCAACAGCTTTGTTAGGGTGATATTTCTCCACAAAACTTTGCAACTCACTCCACTTTGCACACATGTCCTTAATGACTAAAGACATGTCCTTAATGACTAAAGAAGGCACATTCTCCCCTCTCTCTTCCTTCTCCTCTGAAGCAATTTCTCCTCAGCTGCTATCTGTTGCTGTTCCAGTTGAAGGTCTTGCAGCTCTTCAGTGGTTAGCTCTTCCCTGTGGTCATCCACTAAGTCTTCCACATAATCGCCACTCACATCTAACCCCATGGACTTCCCCAAAGACACAATAGATTCCACAACATGCGTATGGCCATCAGGGTCAGCCTCAAACCCTTCAAAATCCTTCTGGAGGACACATTCTGGCCACAATTTTCTCCAAGCAGAGTTCATCATCCTGGAAGTCACTCCCTGCCAAGCCTTATCTATTAGGCGTATGCAATTGAGGATACTGAAGTGCTTCCTCCAGAACTCTCTTAGGGTCAATTCAGTGTCCGAGGTCAATTCAAAGCACATTTGAAACAGCGCTTTGGTGTAAAGTTTTTGAAGCTTGAAATGACCTGCTGGTCCATGGGCTGGATGAGAGGAGTGGCATTAGGGGGCAAGAACTTCACTGTGATGAACCTAAACTCCTCCAACAACTGGTCTTCCAAGCCTGGAGGATGAGCAGGAGCATTGTCCATTACCAGGAGGCACTTGAGTGGCAATTGATTTTCCAGGAGGTATTTCTTCACACTCGGGCCAAACACTTCATTGACCCACTCAATGAAAATTCGCCTCGTGATCGATGCCTTAGAGTTAGACTTTCACATCACACACAATTTACTCTTGATGACATTGTTTTTCTTGAACACTCGGGGATTTTCAGAGTGATACACCAGTAAAGGCTTCACTTTGAAATCCCCACTAGCGTTACCACAGAACAAAAGAGTTAGCCTATCCTTCATAGGCTTGTGTCCTGGCAGTGCCTTTTCCTCTTGCGTGATGTAGGTCCTCTTTGGCATTTTCTTCCAAAAGAGGCCTGTTTAGTCACAATTGAAGACTTGTTGGGGGAGGAATCCTTTAGCCTCTACATACTCCTTGAATTCATCAACAAATTCTTCGGCCCCACGTTTGTCTGAACTTGCAGCCTCGCCATGCCTTACCACACTGTGTAAGCCAGTTCGCTTCTTAAATTTGTCGAACCAGCCTCTGCTGGCCTTAAATTCACTAACAGCAGCACTCGTTCCATGCATTTTCTTTGTGAGATCCGCATGCAACAGCCTTGCCTTTTCGCAAATTATCGCCTCCGAAACACTATCTCCCGCTAACTGTTTTTCGTTGGTCCACACCAACAACAACTTCTCAACATCTTCGATTGTTTACGATCTCTGTTTCATTAGCACATTTACCCCTTTCGCAACATCAGCTTCTTTGATTTCTTTTTTCTTCACCAGGATGGAACTGATCGTTGATGCGGACTTCCCGTACATCCTGGCGAGATTGGCCACGCATACCCCACTTTCGTACTTTGCTACGAGTTCTTTCTTGAATTCTATAGTGTTTCTTGCCTTCTTTATCAAAGGGCTGGTACTCGGAACTTTCTTTGGCCCATGGTGACTTATTTAGCAGTCGCACTCAATAAACAAGCACAAAAGACAGTGGATTACCTTTACCAAATGTTTGGGATGAACGTGCAGGGTGATGCTCACTCAACGAGAAACAGAGGCAGACTGAGAGTCACGAACGCATGAGATGCTTTGTGTGGGCGCTCGCTGCTTCCGGCGCGGGAAAGGAGTGGCTGAGTCACGCGGTCAGGCGGACGAGTTCATTTTCAACTGTACGAAAACCGAGCGGATGTATGAAAACTGGGACAAAATTTCGACGAGAAAAGTCATCGAATACTGAATCGTACGAAAACCAGGGCATACGAAAACTGAGGTTTGACTGTATTCCTAAAGTTTAATACACAATAAATCATGTGTGAAAATTTTTGCTTCATTATTGGTTTCTTCATATTACGTGAAATGGCCCTTCTACCAATGTAAACATTTCTTTGGGCCTATTGCTAAAGAGAGGCATTTTTGCTTAAGACAAAATTGAAGGGGGAAAACATTGGCTAAAAAGGAATCAAGGCAAGCCAATAACACAGCAAAGCAATGAAATCAATGATCTCTTACATGTAAAATTTCTGATGCCTCCCACTGCTGCAACAGCTGGAGAAGTTTTTGCAAGACCTCTTCAAAGTGTTACACGACAATCACTTGAACTATTCTTAAAAGCTCATAAGTACAGTATTTGTAGTCTCTCTTTTGTTAGAACTCGCATTCTTGTTCACGATTAAAATTAACTAATGCTGGACTTAACAGTCCATTAAACACATTTACCATAAGTTCAAAATGTGATACTTGTTCTTGTAGGATATGGACAGGATACAAGTGAAAAGGCAAAATCTGTTTATTAGGAAGTTAATTTTTTTAGTAGGTTATGCAATCCTTACTTTCCTAAATTTGTCTAGCCACAGAGCCCTGTCAGGGCATTAAATTGTTAAATATCACTTAATAAGTATCATAAATGCCTCCAAAATTAGCAATATACATCTTTAACTAACTACTACTTTAATGCAGATGTACATGATCTGTTCATTAAGACATAAAAATAATACTCACGCTCCCATCTTTTTATCACCTATTCCTCCTGGCCATGAACGAATGTATTTTGCATCAGCAAGCAAAGAAACAGGTTTAACACCGGTGTTGAAATATGGTCCAACTGGTCCCATGATGACATAAAGAAGAGCATTTTTTGAGGAAGCTACACCCAATGACGGCTTCAATAAATACATGTTTCAAAAGCTCAATTAGTACTAGCATTATACAAGTGATAATCTGATTAAAAACATAATCTGGATACATTGCTTATATTGTTAAACTAAACAAGAAATGCTTATTTTTTTCTAAAAAAAAAACAAAAAGACAGTATTCAATAATCAAAAGTGATAAATATTAATTAGTTTTAACACACCTGACCCTTTTTCTTTTTTTACATTAAATGTATATTTTTCCAGTTGGTTTCTACATTTACATAGCAAACATTCCCTACCTTCCTAGTAAACCTTATTTCTCTTTTTTTTTTTTTTTTTTTTTTTTTTTGGAAGTTCCTCTTTATGAATTAAAAATTTCCTATTTCAAAATTTGAAGCCCTGATTATTTTTTCCCCTTCATCTCTGTCTGAAAAAATACAACCATACAAATTTGAATGTGATTGGCAAAATAAAACTAAAAAAATGTTAAATTACACACTGAGCAAGTGAGATTTAAATAAGTAACTGCTTATTCTTACAGAAATGGTAGGATGAGATAAAAAGAACTGTAGAAAGTAAATGAAAATGAAGAGCCAAAGATGAATGGACACAAAAATGGGACATGACTTCATCCAGAATTAAACCAAACCAGGCTGACAAGAGCAACACTATTGTGGAGAAGAAATATGATCAGTTTGAAGTAAATAAGTAATCAAGTGTTTTGGTTTTATTAGCAACAGCTAGGACAGGAGTCTACAACATCGCTCTGCTTCCTATAGGGCTGTGTCACATCTTTTCACCATTATCTCTAATAAAATTATCTTACTCAGAATAGCAGTTTTTCTTCAATGATCTTATATTTTCTGTGAAAGTGATGCATTAGAATACATTTTAATCCTAAGATTCAAGGTCAGTACTCTGCTTATTTCATCGCTTTTTGTGAAAAAGTATCTTTTTCAGGTATTTAGTCATTTTACAGAACTGACTGTAAAAATCACTGTTTCTAAACAAATTCAAACTTATATGGCTGAGACAATCTCATACAAAACACTGTACCAACAAAAGATTTTTCTTTCTTCTTTTTTAAGAGAGCTCCTTACTTCAATTAACAGCTTAAATGTAATATTAACCAGAATAAAAACAGAGAAAGAACATATGTCTTCCTGGAACCATATAACGTATGTTGTAACATGGGCAGCTCACCTTTCAGATCAGTAACACTACCTGTAACAGCACTGAAATCAATGGTACACTGCAAAAAGGCTATACGAAAAGTTTAAATTACACTCATCATCAAAACAATAGTTGCACCCAGAAGGAAGCAACCGACAGGAATGAAACTTGGTGGGTAGGTTTGACATCGTGATACATGCAAATGATTTAAATATCACGCTCAGCAGTGCATGTGATGCAAGCAAGGAGGGGTCGTAGCGCTGTGCCTGACTGGCTACATAAGGTCATTTTGTTGCGCGTACTTTCCATTCTGACTCATGCTGTTGTGTTGGTTGCCTCCTTTGTAAGTGGAGTATGCCTCGGAGAAAAGTTCGGAAGCAATTCGAGCAGTTGGAGAAGTTCGAGAGGTGCCGCACCGGCGGGCTCCGGAAAGCGGGATGGTCTTATTGCTGTATTGCACGCCATACTGGTCGTGCGGATAACAACACTATAGCATGCTGTTAGCAGCAGTGGATAGAACAACGCATGCAGCAGTGATAGGAAGGGTCTGGGAGACCTAGACGAACTACAGAGAAAAGAGGACTGACGGGTTATCCGACATGCGCGGAGTGACCCAACAGCCACAATTGCGGATATTCAGCGAGCAGTGCTGCCCTCCATGCATCATCCGATTAGTGCCAGCACCATTAGCAGATGACAGCACAACGTAAGACTACACGCACACAGACCGTTACGACGACTGCCCTTAACACCGTTGCATCGGCACCGAAGACTGCAATGCTGTCATGCCAGACTGTCATGGAGCAACTCAGAATGGCAGCAGGTGAACTTCACTGATGAGTCCCACTTTTGTCTTAGAGGAGACTACCACCAAATCCATGTGTGGAGGCACCATGGTCAGCACCAAGATCAATGGTTTGTTATTCAGAGTCACACGTCCAGAAGCCCTGGTGTCATGGTGTTGGGTGCAACTGTCTACGATGCCAGACTTTGGTGTGCATTACAGGCACTTTCACAGCCCAACGTTATGTTTATGAGGTCCTGCAGCCAGTGGCCCTACCTTTTCTGAACTTTCTCTCCGGTGCAATTTTCCAACAGCACAATGCTTTTCCACATACTTCTGCTGTCTCGAGAGCTTGCCTTCAAGGCACTGACACTCTGCCGTGGCCAGCCACATTGCTGGATCTATCGCCGATTGAAAATGTGTGGGATGCTATTGGATGTGCTATCCACACTCCACCCCTACAGCGCAATCTGCAGGAACTGCATGAGAAGATTTAAGCTGCATGGGATGGCTAATTGCAGGACACTATTAGGAGCCTGTACAACTCCATGCCGAGATGTCTGGCATGCTGTGTGAGCAAACATGGCATCCAGATGCCATACTGAGAGACAATACTTATTGGCATGTAGCTCAATAAATATTGCCCATATAAGGCTCAATGTTTAATCATTTATTGTTCCTGGTAACATTTACCTTCCTCCCGAATAGCACTGCAAACCGACATGTCCTTTTGGGTGCAACTATTTTTTTGACGATGAGTGTATATCAAAGCAGCAGATAAATTACTGCACAAAGAATTGACACCAAATAATATGGAAACTAAAGAACTCTACCTTGAATGAGCACAGAACAGATGAAGTATAGATCCAAACATAAGAAATCACACTATATTAAGAGCTATTTTTGGTTTGATGTAAATTAAACTTATTTTACCTTACTGCAAAAATTTGACTGAAAAGATGAAAAAGTAAAAGCTATTGAACAAGCAAAATTTCCTAAATATCATAGATGCCAAACGAAATGAAACACTTCACACTGGGATCCAAATGGCTGCAGTCATGGACAAAGGACTTCCAAATGTCAAGGAGACAAAATTTACATCCATTACCGCAGGTCACTAAAGTAGACAGATCCCTAACAAGAAGCAAAGCAAGATACATATAAAGATTTTTTAAAACATTTACATAAAATTAGAGGAATAAAGATTAAAATAATTCTTGAAATCGTCATCACATGCGTAAGTTACGTTGAAAAAATATGACCAAAATGTCCCACTCATATTTTTTCAACATAACTTATGCGTGTGATGACGATTTCAAGAATTATTTTAATGTTTTGTGTGTTACGTGTTTTCCTGCCAATTTTTCTCACTAGGAATAAAGATGTGCACTTAATTACAGATGTAGTTCATAGCGCAGTTTTGACTTTCACATGGCACATAGTCGTTTTCAATCACAGAATTCCAGGACATTTGAATATTTTTCCAGGACACGCAATCCAAATACTCCTACTTAACTTACACTGAAGTGCCAGAAAAACTGGTACAGACGGGCTTATGCAAAATACATAGCAACGTCATCTATGTGCACATTTGGTTGCATCCTCCAGTGCGTATATAAAGCGATAGACATCTTGCCAGCTGCCAGAGCTGTTTTCGCATGAGAATGACAAGCAATAACGATTTAAGCGATTTTCAACGCGGTGTCATAGTTGGCGCTTGTGAGATGGGCCATAGTATTTTGGAGGTAGAAGCGAAGTTCAGATTTTCACGGACAACCATTGCAAGGGTGTACCGTCACTACAAGAATTCCGGCAAAACCTCCAACCTACGATACCAGTGTGGCCGTAAAAAGACACTGGGTGAACGTGACCATCATCCGCTGTCAAGAATCGTTTCATGCAATAGGCGTGCAACACTCTCGCAGGTATCATTGGAATTCAATGCTGGAGCCTTGACAAGCATCAGCGTCTGGACTGTGCAACGTACCCTGCACGATATGGGCTTTGGGAGGCGACGCCCAACTCGAGTCCCCTTGATGGGTGCACGACACAGAGCTATGCGCCCTACTTGGGCACTGCAACACCTTCACTAGACACTTGATGACTGGAAACAAATAGCCTGGATCTGACGAGTTGTGTTTCCAACTGTATCGGGCAGATGGAAGGATTCGAGTGTGGCGCAAACCCCATGAAGCCATGGATCCCGCCTGTCAAGAGGGAACTGTACCAGCTGGTGGGGGGTCCGTAATGGTATGGGGTGCGTTTAGCTGGACTTCACTGGGACCCCTGGTACGTCTACAAACATCTGTGACCGGCAAACGCTATGAGCGCATCCTTTCTGACGAGGTACACTCGTTCATGTCCTGCATTCATGCCGATGGGTTGGGCCTGTTCCAACAGAACAATGCACCTCTACACAACTGTCGGGACGCCACATTATGGTTAGAAAAGCATTCATCTGAGTTTGGGGTTTTGCCATTCCCACCCAAGTCCCCAGATCTGAACGTGACAGAACACATTTGGGATGCCATGCAACGCGCTATCGAACACAAGAATCCTAGAGACCTCGGAATACACCCGAATTGTGGAAAGCTCTGCAGGAAGTATGGTGTGCATTGCCTACAGCATGTTTCTAGAAGCTAGTGGAGTAAATGCCCCACCGTATTTCTGCAGTCCTGAGCTCCCATGGGAGACCTACCAAGTATTAGACTGGTGTACCAGTTTTTCTGGCACTTCAGTGTATAGCAAAACCACAGATCTGTTCAACCTGTAACCTACAACAAATAACCCCTATATGCCTCAGCAAACTTAATACAGAATCCAGAATTTTGAAAATTATGTTTGCTTCACCTAGTAAAACTGTAGAATCACAGATAAAAACTGAAATATCAAAACTGTCAATGAACAAGTAACCAGGTTTAATTTCTACAAAATTATGTGCAGGGTCACAAATTATTTTTTGCCCATTTTGTCCCGGACTAACTGGAATGAGAATTTACTAGTCCCAAGCAAATTAGACTCAAATTTAGGAAATGCTTACTATACAAATTATGACATACAGACAAAACTCTCTTTACCTGCAGTCCTGACAGAGCCCACCCACATCAAACCTCAGGACTTGGTTTAATTTTTTTATTTTCCAGTTGACCAACATAGGAAAGCAGGCAACCTTGATCAATAATTCTTATTCTCCATACTTCCTTTCCCCCACAACATTCATACTCAACACCATGGCAGATGCGATTCCTGAAGGTTTTTTTTTTACTGGACCACTGTGAGAAACTCGAGATGGGTTGTAAGCAGTCTCCCACCCCTAATTTAGGGCTACTGGTTCCATGGAAGGGAAAGAACCAGTGTCATAAGACAAACTCAACACCCATGCCTCACCAGGATTCGAACCTAGACTTACCTCGGATGAATGGTCAGAAGCCAGCACTTAGACCACTCAGCCACCGGGACGGCTAGAAATGTTTGACAACAAAATGTGTAAGGTTCAACATCTGTAAGTATCCCTTATGTAAAAAAAAAAATGAGAAAATACACCAGCTTAAATGCCACAGTTTTGGACAAACAAGCTCTTAAACAGTAGTCCTGGGCTAATAAAAAATATCTTGCTCTAGTCCAAACATAAAAACCAATAGTCCCATATGTCGGACTGGCTGACTTTTGACTCCTGGCACTATGCTATAATAATTTTCAAACATATTTGTTCCTACTTTGGCTTTAATTCAAATACTGAAGAAACGAAATCAAAAATATAAGTAAAATATCTACAGTTAAACCATAAATATGCCTTTCCTCTTGAAATGCTTTCATATATAACACAATTAACATACAGTGCCTGACAGAGAAAATGTCACACTGCGAAGTCGTGAATGCAGTGCCATGCAAATTGCAAGGTGAGTGCACACGTACAAGTTATGCAAATGATTGCCTTTGCAGACCAATCGCAAAAACGGTGTGCGGGATATCAGTTGAGACGTCATCAAGGCCATGAGAAGTGAGTGTTTCTGCTGTAACCGTGTCCAGGGTTCATAACCTTTTCTGTGGAAAAAAAACTAAAAACTTTCTAAGGACCTACACTCCAATTGATATTTTGCATCATTGGAATATCACCAGGTGTGTGTTACACAGTATGTATGCATACAGATGTAGTGGATTAAACAGCACTAGTGGCCATTTACCAGGTATTTTGCCCCAAATATAAACTACTTTGCCTACAAAGAACAAAATGAAATACCCCCCCCCCCAACCCCAAGGACAAGCAGGAGACACAGCGACAATGAAGCAAGGTGAGTTGAGTAGAGCAGTAGACACTAGATAGATCAGACCACATCAGACAGCTCACGCCATAAATTGTGATGAAGTCAAACAGACCCCCCCTACCTTTGACCTTTTCTTTGACCCTCAGATCCCTGAAAAGACACAACACAGATGTTGATCCCACGGTAAGGTCAGGCAAGGTAAGTCATGCCGACTACAATGGGAAAAGTAGGGAGTGGGGATGAAGGGTTCAAGGGGGATCATTTCTAAGAACATTCCAGGGGATTATCTCTCTTCAATGAGCTAGAAAAGCTTCCCTGATGAACGGCTTAGCATATTTACAGACACACAAAAAAAAAATGGGGGCAGGGTTGCGATGCCTATTACTGCAGTAAAAAGAAGAGGGGGGGGGGGGGGTAAATAAGCACTTGTTTTAAAAAATAAGGACTTTTAAGGGCCTTAGAAATGGAAATCAAAAATAAGGAGTTCTTAAGGACTTTTAAGGACTGTACGAACCCTGGCATCTCGAGAACGAACAAGGGGTGCCAATGACGTTAACATGCTGTCATACCTGATTTCATCAAACGGATGAGTTCATGAGAGGTCTAATCGTAGTCCTTCGTACCACCGGATGGTCCTTGCGCCATATTGCGGAAGAAACGCAGCGTGATGCCACAACTGTCGGTCGTATTTGGAGACAGTGGTCCCAGGAAAGATCTGTGCAACGTCGTAGGGGGACCGGAGCATAGAGATGGACGTCCGAGCGCACCGATCATCGTATCCGATGTCATGCCGCGGACCCACAGGTCATAACGGGCGACATTTTGCGGAGTGGCTTGGATGTTCCGATATCGACGCAAACAGGGTTACGCTGATTGGCCGCATTTGATTTGCTGTCCAGCCGTTCGTTGCGAAGGCTACCCTTAACAGTGAGCCATCGCCGTCACCGTTTGGTGTGGTGTCGCTCCAGATCTGCGTGGGGTGTCGAATGGAACAGTGTGGTGTTCAGTGACGAATCACGGTTCTGTTTCACCACGGATAATCGCCGAGTGAGAGTCTGGAGGCGACGTGGCCAATGGAAGGATTCCTCCACCATTGTGGTGCACCAAATACAGCCCGGCAATGTAGAATCATAGTGTGGGGTGCTATCAGCACCAACAGCCGCTCACCGCTGGTATGCATTACGGGCACATTGACGACATGCTGGTATGTTGATGATGTGCTGCAGCCCGTGGAACTACCGTACTTGCAGGGCATCCCAAACGCTGTTTTTCAACAGGAAAACGTCCGGCAACATACCGCTCAGATCAGCCTGAATGCTTTTCACGGTGTGCGGATGCTTCTGTGGCCAGCACAATCAGAGTGAGGAGTGACATTATTTCTTTTTAAAGTTTTATTTTTCTGAAATGCATAGCTTCCTATTGCTTAGTAACTTTTTGCTATAGCAAGACAAGAAGAACGCATTTTTCCTTTTGTTTACAAAAAAATTAAAAGTTCAAAATTGAAACTTCAACTCCGTCATAGTCTTTCATTCCCTGTAAAATCGTTTTCTCTGTACAGTGCACACACAGTAGTGTTCTTGAACATAATTTTGCTTTAAACAAAAGAAAACAAGCTTTCCCACACATAGTAAGAATAATTGGCAGTGAAACATGTAAAACACAAAACATTAGAATAATTCTTGATGTCGACATATCACGCATAAGTTACATTAAAAATTAAAAGTCGTGGGACGTTTTGGTAGTGACGTGTTTCATTCCATGGCTGATGAAGGTTGAAGTCACTACCAAAACGTCCCACCACTTATAATTTTTTACGTAGCTTATGCATGATATGTCGACATCAAGAATTATTCTAATCTTTCCCACTCATTTTAAGTGAAATTAAATATCAAAAATTGGTACTGCATTGCTCACTTAGTTCTGTGAAAACAATTTTATGGGTCACAAAAATGGCTTGGATTCCAAGGTTAAGGGTAGATTTTGAAATTTAATTTCACTTTAGAAAGGGGAAGGGAGCAAGAATCCACCAACTGGTTTTAAAGAACAGACTGTTAGTAACAGATCAGAAAAATTTGAAATTATGAAAATTACAGAACATTCTCATTCCTGCTAGAACAATCATTTCCAGCATGGTCCAGAACATTCTTGGCCAACAGGCAGCATGAAGACATCCAAAATATATATATATAAAAACACTGAAGAAATATCTCATGATATTAAAAACATCCAATAGCAATCCCAAACAATTTCAAAATATGTTAGAATCTTGAAAACGTGAAAAACTTCCCAGAGATGTTCAATAGCTGTAATATATTCTGTTTTCCATACTCCATACTAGCCAAGGGACCAATGATTTCTGATTTCTGTAGGCTATGGATAACACACAGTACTTGGAGTATCTCTAATGGTATCAAAAAATGAAAAAAAAAAAAATACAAATTATTAAAATTCCACATAAACTGGATGTTTTCTGGGGGGGGGGGAGATTCCCAGATAGTGGGTTCGAAAACTGGACATAATCTGATTAAATCAAGACACTTGGTAGCTTGCATAAGTACAGCACTAGAAAAATCCTGAACTACAAAGCATCACATAGTAGCAAAAACACAAATAGATAAAATTCCAGGATATGTAACAGAATTTCAAGACTTTTCCACGACAAAACGGAATCATGGGACTTTTCCTGGATTTTTAAAACAACTATGAAACATGAAAAAGTAATTGGAATCAAGAAATGATTCAGTTTTAATGCTGTACTTGGCAAAAATGTTGAAAAGACAAATTTGACTACAACTACCCCATAGCCACATAATTGGAAAATTATGAGTTGAGACCAAGAGATTTAATTTTAAAGACGACATTTTGACGCTCCAGATCAAGAACTCATCTATAAGCCTCCAATATTACTGGTATCAGCAGACATTCTCAGCCATATATTTTATAAACTTTGCCTTCCTTCTCACTTTTCAATTTATCCTTGTCACTGCCATGAAAACTAGAACAAAGATCCCTTGTTTATTTTTATGGGTGAACAGTTAGCTCATTAGTCCAACAAAATCACTCTGATGCTTCTGTTGATGCACCTGGTGAAACATACAAAAATATTTAAAGCTAGCAGTCAAAAGCAAAAGAATCAATGCATTTGTGTATAAAACTAATATACTAATCACATTTGATCAGGCATTTATCTGAGTATCAAAACTATTCATTACAAAAATAAGATCCATGCAAAACAAAATATGATTTCTATTAAAATTGGTAAAAAAAAAACTAATTGGCTTACACTCACTTTTGCTGATAAATAAAATTAAAAAATATTGCCTCCTTTGTTAAACATCTTCTCAGACAATTTATATTGTTTAATAAATCACTGAAGTACACTGCAAGGGTGAAATGCAGGGTAACTCAAAATGATTGCCTCAATTACAAATGACAATAATGTATTTATGAAGATAAATAGACAGCTGATATCCCTACACAAGAAAGAAGGAAGTTTAGAATTTTATTGAAACCTACTGCTGTGTTGCTATGGTGATGTAGGATAGTGAGCGGCCTGTGAGCCAAAGCCAATGGGAGGAAATGGCGACTGCAGCAGAAAAGGACAGAACGACAGGGTTTTCAGCAAGTCCCCCCCCCCCCATGTCTCTTGACCTTTACTCCTTGCGACTTCTTTTTGTGGGGATATGTCAAAGACCATGTATGCGTGCCACCTTTGTCGAGAACACTGAAAGAACTAAATATGGGCATTCAGCTGGCACTGGCATCAGTGACTACAGACACGCTTAATAATGTATGGCGTGAAATGGATTACCGTTTAGATGTCCGTGTGGCCCAGGGGAGTCACATAGAACATTTGTAAGGTATGGAAACAAAATTCTAAACTTCCTTCTTTATTGTGCATCAATGTGATCTCTGTATCTATGTTCATAAACCAGGTATTGTCATTTGTAATTGGGGAAATCATTTTGAATTACCCTGTATTTATACCTAGAAAGAAATTAACACAAAATTGTATCACAATCAATTGCTTATTTTTAGTTACCTGTAATTCCCATTATATTTCAGTTACTTTACAGATTTAAAATATTATGAGGCATTCCACAAATGTGAACAAATTGAAGTGGTAATTTAAACAAGTCACCATGTTCCTTTTATGTGCAAATTCTTAAGGCATACAATATAACTTGACCTGACAAGATAATATTGACCCACAGTCCCTGAATTATTAATAAAACCTAAAACACAGAATAATATACATAGCACTGAGGAAGTGAACAAGAAATTAGCAAAAGAAGTGCAATTATACTGAAGTAAATAGACAACCACTACAATCAATGAACAAAATTGTAAAAAGTGGTAATAAGAACATACTACTTTGTATTTCCTGAAGAAATGTCACTAAACATCCTTCCTTTTAGAAATTTTTCCTAAACACACTTTATGGCATTTTGATACATGTACTTAAAAAACACCAAAGTCTGTTCATTTAAGCTTCAATATTTTGTCAACCTGGTGAACACAAAATACTGTGTCCATAACATTCTTGTTCTTTCTCAGTTCAATAAATTTAAATTCCTATACCAATGTAAATTTAGTTTGATAAGATAATGATGCTGGAAACTTCCAAGTTTTAATACTACTGGAAATTTGATTATATGGCATGCAGCTACTCTAAAACTGCTGACCTGGGTACGTTTTTTTTTTTTTTTTTTTTTTTCTTTTTCTTTACTTAGATTTTAATATAGATTTTTTTCTTTTTCAGTGATGTTTATCTCCTTAAAGCAAAGCACTGTATTGTTTCACTCATTGTAACAAATACATTTTGTGATTCTAGGACATGTGAATGTGAAAGCTGAGATATAACAGCAGACATCATAAATCTTCCTCCACCTTTTCTACTAAACATTTTGCAAATATGTACAGTGTAACAAAAGTAATGCTTGTTACATAATAACTTCTTTTTTCTAATGAATAAAAGGTTCCAGTTACAAATTCATGTACATCCGTTACTGTGTTGCACAAACTTACCCTTCAAAGTAATCCCACACACACATGATGAACTTGTGCCGTCACAGAACTCAATGTTGGGATCGTCTTTGTGAACAATGTGGAGGGCAGTGTCTAATCCATGTTCAAGGTGATTCTCATGGCCTCTATATTATTAAACCTTAATTCTCAGATACTGTTTTTCATCTGGCTAAAGAAGCTGAAATTCAGATAATGCTAAATCTAGGTTGAAGCACACCAGCCCACTTTACAATTCCCTGATTTGTGGCAAATGACACATGAACAAAGAGACATAATCATGGTGCAACTAGAGATTCGAGATCCATTTGGGAATTCTTCTTTTTGTTGGCTTTTTGAAAAGACCTTGAGTGTCACAACATAGTATGTATTCCATTCACTGTTAAACCATGCTGCAGGAATTCAATGGGGACATCTTTGTCATACCAGAAGGCTGAGACCATAAACTTTCACGCTAATCGTTATGTTTTGAACTTCTTAAGCCTGGATGAGGGTGTTAAACTGCCATTGCATCAACTAGATCATACAAATGGGCCCAATTCACAACAGCTACAAAAAAAAAAAAAAGGGTCTTCCTGGTCTTCACACACTGCCAACACCACACATCTCTACTCTTTGGATTTTTAAATGAGATGTCAAAATCAGCTGATAAGGAACCAATTTAGCATACACTTTCACACTGCAAAAGTCTCTGATAATAATTGTTTCCATGATGATGTAACTACAATACAAATGATCAGAATTATCTTGTTGGGTTGCACTTATTCATACATGAGACTGACAAAGGAAAGAAAGAGCTGAACTTTTTACCAAAGTAAAAAAACAGAACGTGTGGTGAGAAAGTGAGAATATAAGGCAGTGTGAGCGAGACGGAATTGTTCACATTGTAATTTATTTATGTAAATACATCACTGTATTCACAATATAAAATTACTGAATTCAAAACAAAATAAAATTGTTTTTAAAGACATTGTTTCAAACACAGTTTTTCCCCTTGTTTTTTGTTGTTGTACTTGCTAGAACATCAGCCCACATTTCCTCCTGCAAGCAAGCCTTGCTTTCTTCTCAGCATGAGCCCCACAGCTATATGTCTATTGTTCGCTCCGCAGCAGCATAGCATCCTTTGATTAATTTCCCATTCATTGTCACTTTTCTGGCAATAACTTTGTACATCATGCTGACAGAACTTTCAGTCCGAGGACCATGAACACGTGATATCAAAGCTTTAGATAAATGGGTAATTTTGAGGATATAAATACTTTTGAACACGAAGTATCAACCCTTACAAATTTTCCAACTTCGTCACTTCTGTTTCCGGAAATTCCCTCCTCCCTTATTAAGCTAAAATGCAAATATTTATGGAGAAAACAACATTTAACAACACAGAACAGTGTCAACATCACAGGGAAAAAAAAATTGCAATTACTGAAAAAATCTTCTCTCTAACTGACATCGGTTTTCAGAAATCCCCCACCCACCCCCGCATTTTCAAGCTGATATACAAATATTTATGGATAAAGCAACAACAATACTAGGCAGAAGGCACATTGTGAGGGGGGGGGGGGCCTTGATTACAGGAGAAATCTTCACTCCGTCTACCTTCTACTTCGGAAAGTTTCGAAGACTGAATGCCATTCATCCGACTGAACCCCCACACACATGCGCCAATCCCCAAAAAACTTCTGTTCAGTTGTGCATCGATCTCATAAATAACCCAAATGATAATGGAAATAGCAGAATCCCTTGAATCTGTAGGAGAATCTCATGCCTGAAATTTGAGACTACATGGAAATTTTTGTGACATCTAACTTCAGTTTTCAGAAATTTTTGCCTACAGTTTTAAGCTGAAATACAAATATTTATGCAATAAAATGTTATTTAACAATACTGGAAAGAGGCATGAAAAAAAATTTGTTGCGGGAAAAGCTTTTCTTTGTTTAAACTTCCGTTTTTGGAAGTTTCGAAAGACAAAATACCGTCCTCAGGTAGAGAAAAGACCTAGATCCCCCTTACTAATATACCCCCCCCTCCCATTTCTTTTCAGTTTTGCACTGATCTCGAAAATGATCCAAATAATGACAAAAAAAATTTCAAAATGAAATCTGCAAATCTGCAGAAGAATCTCATGTACGATTTATGTGCATAAATCAAAGTACTTAACTACTGTCACTTGTAATCAGTGGCCACTGTTGATTGTAATCTACCTCACAGTCAATCCTCAATGGTTGCTCTTCCTACAGTAAACTTCACTAATTGTTGATGTTAACTGTCTGCTTATACCACCTTGGTTAGTATGGCATAGGTATAGGATACATAACAAACATTCTTCATCCAGACTACACAACAGCTCTTTCAATTTTCTAAAAGTGGTTCATTATTACTTATCTGTGGGCAGTACAGTATGAAAGACATAAGGTGTTTCAGTATCTTACAAAATCCTGTTACAAATGTGACTTTTTAGAAAGCTAAATTTGCTTGAAAATAGTTTGCAAATAGGAAATCTAAATGTGGAAACAAAGAATGTTTCTGAATTTGAGGACCAGGTGGGCACGATCTTTTGTGAGAAGCTAAAAATATGGCATTAAATGCTCCTAGCACCGACAGAAAAAGGATCAGGTTATATGTGCACCCTTTGCACAACACATTCATCAATAGCAAAGAAATTTCAGCAATTACCACAAAATATTTTATGTGAAATGTCTGGCTCCTTCTGTTTGTAAATGCACGAAGTAAACTGAAATAATTGCAAAGGCACTACCAGAGTAGCAGAATGTAGAAGTACACATGTAGTTGCCTACGCTGTATGCGGATAGTTTCTAAATTATTAGCAAATTTTGCAGATAGTTTCTGCTTACAAGATTAAAAATGTAATTTACAGCAGCAATTAAACAACTTACTCAAGGCTTTATTCAGATTAATATATTTAATTCTATTTTAACTTGAAGAACGTTCAATTATTTTTCACATCTTCTGAGTTCTTTGTTTTTTACAGACGTTGCTGACCTAGATTTTATCAAGGCCTGTTGTCAATGTATAGGAACTGCATCAAAAGTTTTGTTTATGCAAAAATAATTTAAATTTTATTGCCAGGTTCTTCTTGCAGTTGCCAGTTATTAAATTAAATATTTTCCTTATGTATTTTGTAAGTCTACTATTTTTGAATAAGTTGTGAAAATTTTCCGAATACATAGAGGCAATGTAAATAGACAAAGTCATCGCTCTTTCCACGTTTTTCCTTTAAAAACTCTGACGCTGACGTGCTAGCATTTTTCTTTAAAAAACGTGGAAAGAGCAAAGACTTTTGTCTATTTGAATAAGTTGTTGGAAATGCTATTTATAATTTTTGAAGGTTCATTGATGGAACTGTTTTTCTGCATATAAAAAACTATCTTCAATTAGTCTCTTGTTTTTATGAGGTTCATAATCCAATATTTTAATATTTTGCTATAAAGGTCAATTTCACACACATTTCTGCACATTCGATTTTAATGTACTTATTTTGTTTACATTGGAATCTGAAATGTTCTTATAATTATTTATTGTTTCATTAATTTTTCCTTAAATTATCTTATTCTATTGTAATTGTGGTTTGCGTTTGACAGGTTTGCAGCAAGTCTTCTGTTTCAATGGCTGTGTACGCAGATACATTTCATTTTTATACAACTCTGGGCACTACTCCGAAAGAAAAAAAAGGCAATGAATTTGCTTTTAGCATGGAACGGTATTACTTTATGGTGATCCACTTGGGGATACTGATGTGAAGAGAGCTTCACTCCTGGAAGCAAATTCCGAGACAGAACTTCTGCGATAAGTAAATGAATGTCTTTTTCATATTCTTATACAGAGAGAAATATCACCTTGCTTTTTCATATTCTTATACTGAGAAAGGGAATATCACCTTTCTATGTCACGAATTTGCGATTTTTTTGCCATTTTTCTGCGATGTTTTGTCGCCGAAAATCAAGTTCTTATCCTCGATGTTACTGGAGCCAATGCGTCGAGGTTTACGTAAATCAAGCACTTTAACAAATATTATGGTTACTCGATGTTGAATTAGTGAGCTATCACTGATATATTGAAAGACGATTTATTCACTGATGTGCCAATAACTGCTGCAAATGGGAAAGATGCGAGTTCTTTGGTTCTTTAGCAAAACATCGTGGTTTTCGCTGATACATCGAAAATTTCCACCCATTACAGATGCGTGAATGTTTTGGGAATGAATATCCACTGTATGCCCCATCCCCCCTCGGGGTTAATGCAAGCGGCATTTTTGCAAATTGCGAAAATAGTGATCGGCAGTGTGATCCCTGGCTGTCGCTACGCAACCCACGGATCTTGTTGGCTCGCTGGGCTGCTGGTGATGACGCAGTGATCGATATGCCTCCGTCAGAGACCGTTTTACTGAAAACATTTCATGACGATGAAAAAAAAAAAAAAAGAAAGCACAGTTAAATGCAATACTTAAGATGCCTCTCACACTGAAATATTTTTAAGATAACATTTTACTGAAAGTGAAGACACCATCACAGTTCAAATTATGTTTGTGAAGATTCTGTTTGAGCTCACAATATTTTTGTGAAAATACTGTCTTACAGCATCAAATGCCAAACAGGAAAGCAATTTATTTTTACAGCTCACCAACAATAAATTTCTGGTCGCCATTGGCGACTGCAAATTTTGCGCCCTGATACCATAAATTGAACTTCGACAAGTATCCCCAAGAGAGCTCACTGTACCAGTACCCTAGGTTTCTGAGACTGACTAAAAGGAAAAGATAAGCTAATGTCCTAGAATTTTCATATTTCATCTTTCGGAGTAGTGGAGGGTTTAGACACCACTTTATTTACATGTTTCTCATGCAAAAAGCCTGAAATCATAGCAGATGAGAGTGAGGGACCATTACAGTCTGTAAAAGATAAAATAATTAAGGCATTTGAAATGATTCGACATGGGACGCATTTTAAACTGATGTACCAGATGATGTGTTCCATTCTTTACACTGATGTGAGACTTTTAATGAACATGCTGTCTTTTTTAACTCAGATAATCAACAGAAAATAGCCCTTACTGAGATGTCCCTTTGCTATCTTTAGGCTTTGGTTGTTTTCAATTGCTTTCCTCACTAGCTCACAGTTGAATTTCCTTACGTCTTCAGTGATACTTTTTCGTGCTGTCTTGCATAGCTCTATATATTCCACTTTGGAAGTCACATCTTCTTTAGTTGTCCTCATCTCTCTTCTTTTTTGCATCAACATTTTGGTTTTTCCTGATAATTTGTTTACATGCAACTTGTTCTTAGACCCAGCTAATTTTGTTGCTGTTTCCATAAGAGCTTTGGTTACTTTTCTGTTAACTTCCGAAATATCCACTTCTTCCGATGTTAGGCCTTCTAAAGCAGAGAATCTGTTCTTCAGTTCCAACTTGAAAGTATTATGGTGTTTTTTAAGGTTGGTTATGTCAATACATTTTGTTTGTCTTATGAGCTTGCCACGTTCCAGTTTAGTGTTGAGGTGCATCTTACATCTCACCAATCTATGGTCACTACCTGTGTTGAACTTGTTTAGCACACTGCAGTCTTCGATGACGAATTTTTTGTTACACATAATAAAATCAATTTCACTTGTCGTCCCAATTGGATGTCTCCATGTCCATTTCCTGTGTGGCTTTTTCTTGAAAAAGGAATTCAAGATGAAAAATCCTTCTGCCTCTGCAAACTCAACGAGAGTATTTCCACGCTGGTTTCTGTTGCCGTGACCGAATTTACCTACTGAAGTTTCATTCTGTTGCCGGTGCCCTATTTTTGCATTGAAATCTCCCATAATTATCTTCAAGTGCTGCTTACCTTTATTATTTAGATGACGAATTTCCTCATAAAATTCTTCAATTTCTTCTTCAGGATGACTTGTGGTGGGGGCATAAGTTTGAATAATCTGAGCCTGGTATCTTCTCGATAGTTGGATAACGAGTCGTGCAGCTCTGTCCGAGGAACTTTCAACTTCTACCACTTTATCCTTCAGTTTCTTGTTTATTATAAATCCAACACCACTAGTTCTGCCAGTATCTGTCCCACGATAATAGAAGAGATGTCCACTTTTCAGTTCAATGAGATCTTCTCCTTTTCTCCTTACCTCACTCAGCCCGACGATGTCCCACTTGATCCTTTGTAGTTCCTCTTCCAATTCAAGAAGCCTTGAATCAGAAGATAGGGAGCGTGCGTTGTAGGTAGCCAAGGTCAGCATCAAATGGCAGCCTAGTCCGGTCCTCCGGGGATTCTTAGCACCCTCTGCCTTCATGTCGCACTGGCCGCTGCCTTGGCCAGGTACATTCCAGCTGCCGGAGACTGAGGGCCAAGATTTAAGTTGTAGAGTCATTTTGGAGGTGTTTGGCCATAACTCACCACGCTGGCCAAGCGGGTTGGTGAGTGTGGGATAGCATTTCCTCTGATCCCGATGGTATAGTTATACCGCTATTTGCGGTCGTCAGAGCCCCTTTAGTGGGAACAGGATGCACCACGAGAAGGCGGGGTTGACATTTGTCAAGGAGACAGGCTGTGATGTTACAGAGGCTGTGATGTTAGCTCTCATACTTAAAGAAAAGTCTTAAACTTCACAATTTCAAGATATCTCTCAGCATTTTAATAAACACATTAATCATTAATGGCTGTCAGTCAGCATTTTAAACACACACATCATTAATGACTATTCCTGTGAGACAGTTTTATACCTAAATTACAAAAGTGATCTACCTAAACAACACATCTGATATCACTGGATTCAATGACAAACAACATTTTAGGATTCGGGGGAAAGGATTCCATACACAAGATTTAGCTACTCTGAGAACGAAATCCTAACTTTTGATGCCTCCTTCCTTCCTTTTACTAGAGTCATCCCCACTTTGCCTATGTCCATGCAGAAGCAGAGTTCCTAAAATCCAGTCTTCTGTTATGCATAAATAATCTAATGGATAAAACCTAGCCTTTTTTCAGATCATATATCATAAATATATGTAATTCACTTGCAATCTAAATATTCTTTTTTAAATTATACTGTCATTGCTACACTACTTAGCTAATTCACAATATTCCTTGAAATAATTTATAGGAATCTCACAATCATTCTATCTTAAGTGCTATTTTACATTAGGCATAGTGCTTCAAAATCAAATCAAAATGTGCATGTTGTGAGGCAGAAAACAGCGAATATCTGAATAACAATTACAAAATCACACAAGGTTGACTTTAAAACAGTTATCATTGTGTTGCACGGTATCTACGTTGACACTAAGCATTATTATGCCCACTACCTGATATCACCACAGAAAATTGGGAATATACTTTAGAAAGTAACTCATGAAGTTGCTCAAAGAGCAATGAACTTGAGAAATGTAACAAGTGAGATTTTAAAGCTATATTTATGAAAGCGTAATAAATGAATCAAATGCACATTCACAAATAATGTGAATCACAAAATATATAAAACAATAATAAACAACTTCACACACATGAAGTAAAAAATGTTTTCCCTTTTTATGACAAAGTGATATGATCATAAAAATATTTTCATTAATTTTCATACCTCTGTTCCAATAAAGGTTGGCCTGATGTACAATGAAGAATTTTCATCAGCTGGAACCCAATCTTTCTCTATTGTTACAAGAGCTTTCAAGCACTGAAGAAATTCTTCATGATCAAACAGCTGAAAGTAATAAAAATTTACTGGTAAATTTAAAAACGCTGACCACAATTTAATGTACTTGCATTGACTATTGGGTTGTCGGAAAAGTCATGATGTATTTTAGCCATGTTTTGCAAAGGTCATTTATTGAGAAAAAGAACAAAGATCAATCAATGATATAATGCCCGTTTTGTTCGATAACCTTTTGCCATCTTTCAGTGAGCTGCAGAATGCCTCATTCATAGAAGCACCTGTCTTTCGTGGAGAAAAACTGTACAAGGTGCTGATTTACAGCCTCATCTGAATTAAACGTTATACCACGCAAGGACTGTTGAAGAGAGTGAAACAAGTAGAAGTCTGACCGCGCAAAGTCAGGCGAGTATGCTGGGTGTGGCAACACATCCCACTCAAGATCCAATAATTTTTGGCAGGTGATCTAACTTGTGTGTGGTCTCGCATTGCCGTGATGGAACACAACACCTTTACAACGAACGAGCTCTGGACGTTTCTGGATGATGGATTCATTCAAACTGTCTAACTGCCGACAGTACACATTCGAATTGATTGTTTGGTTCCGTGGTAGGAGCTCGAAAAACACGACACCTTTAAAATCCCACCACACTGAGACAAGAACCTTCCGCTGATGAATGTCTGCTTTGGATGTTGTTTGAGGCGAAGCAGCACGTCGGGATCAAGACCGTTTGCGCTGCACATTGTTGTACACAATCCACTTTTCATCACCAGTTATCATCAGTCGCTTCAAAAAAGGATCGTTTTCCTCACCTTTAATGAGCATATTGCAGATGTTTATACGCTCCATCAATTGAGCTTCTTTGAGTTCATGAGGAACCCACACATCGAGCTTGCTTAGGCATCCCAGCTTCTTCAGGTGGCCATGAACGCTTGAATGATGGATATGCAATGTGTCTGCAATCTCTCGTGTTGTGTAATGTGGGTTTGACTCGGTCAATGCCTTGATTTGGTCGTCATCAACCTCGGTGGGCCTCCCCGACCGAGGAGCATCGTTGAGGTCAAAATCACCAGCACGGAATTTTGCGAACCACCGCTAGCACTGACGTTCTTGTAGAGCATTATTACCGGACACTTTACGCAACTTTCCACAAGCTTGACGCGTGTTCTTCCCTTTACGGAAGTAAAACAGTAAAATATGGCGAAAATGCACAGTTTGGTCTTACATCTTCAACTTGATGTCAAATCTCTGCAAATCAACCAAATCGCTCACTATTCCTTTTAGACTGCAGCTAGAACTGGCACCTGTTGAATGCCATAGCGATAACAGAGCTGCACATGCCTCTAGTACTTCCAAAACCGCCCAACCGCCATCGGGTGCCAAAATACGTCATGACTTTTCCGACAACCCAATATTTTGGAAAAGAAAGTATAAAGCATTTACTTGTAATTTTGAGGATGGTGGACTAGTGAAATGTTTGCTTTCATTACCTAAATATAAAATTTTCGCATTTAAGATCATAATTAAGGATGAACAAAATATTCTTTAGAGCTCATGAATTCAGGGGGAAAAAATTCTGGGTAAGCAAAAGAACCTGCATATACATAAATAATAAGCCTGCTGCATCACAGTAAGAGGAACACTGTTTTCTTTAACATTAGATAAAATGTATTCCTTTAAGAAATTTCCAAGAATGGTGAAAAAAGCTTTTCTATAATTACAATAATTAATCTTTCCTGTACAATCAAACATAAAGGTGTGTAATTAAATCAAATCAGTTGTAATGCAATGAACATACCCACATGGAGAAATTTACTAGAATGTTTTTCTGCACAATGATTTTTATGGTGAGACTATTTGTAGCAACAAGAAAATGTAATATACTTTTTGCTTCCTGCAAAAAGCCATTTTCAAAGTAAGTTTTTATAAAAACACAACCAACCCTGTTTTTATGGAGAACAAGTAAAATCACCAAAAGATAAGTTACAATTTACAGAGGAAAAATCACAGCAAATGCCATGCTTGTGTGAAGATAAAACACGGGAAAATACTATTGCACATGATATTTATTGATCTGCACAAGGCAGGGTACTAACATAGGAAATGTGAAGCTGGATCTGATGAAGATACTGTTGTCACAGGCATTTGCACAGGTGATAAATGAAATTCACACACTCCTGCACATGCATATGAAGTAGCACTTACACGAGTCAACTTGTTGAAGATATATTCAGAGCATTGGCAAGTCTCAGTTACATGCAAAGCAGAGAGTGAAATGTGTGGTTTCAGTAATGTATGTTCTGTGACTGTGTCACAAAAATGATACTTCCACTTCAAAATATCGCAATGCAGCATTGTCAGATAAAGAAAAACAAGTGTGTCCCTACATCCCTCAGTCAGTTGATATGCCGCTCTCTGTAGAAAATATATCTCACTCAAATGGAAGAAACTGATAAAGGAAATAAGATACGTATAAATGGAAGTACAGACATATTGCAGTTTTTCAGCAGATACTTCCTATATCAGCCACAGAATTTCTTTACTTCCAACTTTTAGAAGCAAAGGTCCTATTTTTACAGACAGACCAACAAATGAATGCACTGGAAGGAAGCTCTCAGAACTTATATGTTTTCTTCTTTCTGACAGAGAAACTAGTTTTGCAGTCTGATATACTAATGCAGGGGTGTTGTTTTTGCAAGCAGAGGAAATGTATGGATAGGCATTACTAAACTCACATACTTCTACACTCAGTAGACAATTTTGGTTTGTGGAACATGCCCAAACCAAATGCAGGCGATAAATAGGCGTACAGCAGGGCTCCCCAACAGGTATCACAATCAACCGAACGTAGGCAAATGTGGTGATCTGAGCAACTCTGATTGTGGATGCATTGTCGGTGTAAGACAGATGAGTCATTCTATCACCCAAGTAGTAAGAACCCTAGGATTCCCGAGAGCAACTGTATCAAGGATCCACCATGATTATACCATCAACGGATGCACCAGTGCACAGAGAGCAAGTGGTAGTGAACCACACACCAATGATGAGTGAGATTAACACAGTCTATCCAAGCTCATACAGACTACAGCTTGGCAATGGAGGCACAAATCTCATTCAGGTTAAATGTTGGAGGCTCAAGCAGCATCAGCGTGCGAACGGTATGGCACATGCTGCGTACTTTGGGCTATGGCAGATGATGCTTGACTAGTGTGCCACTGTTGACTGCTCGTCATTGGACATTACACCTCGCCTGGTGCCGAGAACATTAAAACTGGACTTCTGCAAAGTGGTTCCATGTTGTATGGTCAGATGAATCCTGTTTTCAGCTGTATCAATCTGACAAGAGGGTGCGGGTGTGGCATTGACAGCATGGGGTCATGGCCCTGTCATGCCAGGTCAGCTCTGTTCAAAGCAATGGTGGTTCTGCGATTGTTTGGGGGAGACTTTTTATGGGACACCTTAGTGTGTCTGGAGAGGTCTTTAACCGCTGCATGGTACCAGCATATGTTGGCTGATCACCTACACGCTTACATGGCCTTCGCATATCCTGCGGTTGATGGTCTGTTCTAGCAGGACCACCCAAGCATGGCTTGTAGAACACTCATCTGAGTTTGGAACCATCCAGTGGCCCCACGGTTCCTAGGATTTAAACCTTGTGGAAACTCTCTGGGATGCCATGGAGTGGAACATCAGATCCATGGATCTTGGACCGACGTCTGGGGCAGAGTTTTGGACAACGCTGCAACAGGTATGGCTGGCATTACCTCTGGAAACCCTCCAGCATCCGGTGGAGTCGATACCTCAGATGTACCAGCTGTTATTCATGCTAGAAGAAGATCAACACATGATTAGGTAGGTATCTTTAATGTTTTGTCCATTGAGTGTATTTGATTTGTTCATAACTAAGAGCTGAAAACACAATGTAAAATGATGTAACACCAAGTAATGTAAAATAGATAAAGAAGTTGAACCTAAGGTTGGAATGGACTGAGATCAACAGTCCATTCTAATTTCACAGAATTATGAACATGCCATAGCAGAGGTGAAATAAGTATGCCATTGGACCATGATAAGATACCAGTTAAATTCCCATCCATCCAAGTTTTTTTTTTTTTTTTTACAAATGAGGTGAAAAAATTCACAGGAATAAAATACAAAAACACTGTTCACATATTTTAATCACCAGCCATGGAGGCAACGAGGTGCACACATGATTTTTAAGAAAAAAAATTTACTGGATATTATATACTGATGTATTGTTTTGGTTACATAGGTGGGAAAAATAAAAAATTATTACAGAAGCATTTGAGCAATTTCTGCTTTCATGTCTTATCTATTGTTGTAATAGTATCAGACTTGCCAACCTTAAGAAGAGAAAAATCCTGCAATTTTCTATGAAAATCCTGCAAGCCTACTTTCGTATGTTTGAAATATCAATGGACATAATTTGAAGCACTAATGTTACTCTAAGGCATATAAAAAATGCAAAAAAAAAAATTTGCCGCCCCGGTGGTGCAGTGGTCTAAGCGATGGCCTCTGATCATTCGTTCGAAAGGGGTCCGGGTTCGAATCCCGGTGAGGCATAGATGTTGTGTTTGTCTTACGGCACTGACTCTCCCTTCCCTGGAGTGATCCTAAATTAGGGACGGGCAACTGCTTATAGCCCATTGAGTTGCTCACGGTGGTCGTTAAACCTCCAATCAAAGAAAGAGTTGCCGCCCGGTGGTGCAGTGGTCTAAGCGATGGCCTTTGATCATTCATCCGTAAGGGGTCCGGGTTCGAATCCTGGTGAGGCATGGATGTTGTGTTTGTCTTACGGCACAAGCTCTCTCCCTTCCCTGGAACCAGTGACCCTAAATTAGGGACGGGCGACTGCTTTCAGCCCATTGAGTTGCTCACGGTGGTCGTTAAACCTCCAATCAAAAAGAAAATATTTTAAAAATTTCTGTTAAGTTATGCATCGGTCTGGAGGATAACCCAAATTATGACGGAAAAGGAGAAATTCCTCGAAGCCGTCGCACTCTCATGCCTAAAGATTACAGCGAAAAATTAATTTTCGCTGTCGAATTTCCGATTTCGGAAATTTTTCCTATATGTTTAAACTGAAATACAAATATTTTTGGAATAAAACGATATATAACAACAATACTGGACAGAGACAACATCACAGGAAAAAGAAATTATGATTACGGAGAAAATCTTTATTTCGTTTACTTCCGTTTCTGAAAGGCAAAGTACCGTCCCGACGCGCATTTTTACAAATAGGTAAAATTATTCGATGCGTAGTTTTACGCGCGAGAAAAAAATTCCCGACGTATATTTTTACGCATCGAGAAAAATTCCTGATGCGTACGAAACGCCCAATTACGCATTTTGGCGAACTTTGGTCGGCACATCACTTGAGCATTACTGTGGAGAAAGAGAGAGCTACTGCACGATGTCACGAAGCAGCGAGTCAAAGATGACATCATCGCGTGACACAGCGCTCGTAAGGTCTGGTACAAAATCTAAGTGGATGGTTGCAGGGGGTTGAAATATTTCGATTGAGTAATCGAAATATTAAAAAATCTGTTAAAAAAGACCTCTATCCATAAATCAGTAAAATTAAGCAGAAATCCGTAAATTTTACGGATAATCCGTAAAAGTTGGCAAGTATGCAAGTCTATTTTTTAAGATTTCGGCAACAACGCACGATGTTTTTTTCCTGTCACATGCATATTTTTTTGCAATGTTACTATCTGGGAATATTTTCTTAAAAAGCACACTTGCATGGTCAGCATAGCTTAAAGGTAAGTTATGTTACACGAGGAATGAAGTAAACAAGCACTCAGCATGGATAATGGCATCGGAAGAGGAACTATCTGGAGCAAAATTTAATGTTTTATTTTCCACGCACTTAGAATTGTCCACATGTTTTTGCGTACGAATGTGATTAACGATATATCCTTTGCCCTTGTGGACAACGGAAAAATCACACCTACAAAAGAGCAAAAGGAAAATTGTTGGCCCTTCCTTGATTCGATTATACACGGATAATCTGTCGTATACTTCTTAAAAACAGACTGATATTTTCTACCAGCCATCGCTTGATTAAACACGTGCACAAAAAGTTCTCAGAAATTCCTGTGAAGACAGACGAAGTACATAAAACAAACCAAAACACTGCTCGCTTCCGATAAAAATCTGCGTTAGTACGTACGGTGCGCGCCAAGACAAAACCCCTTCCAGAGAAAGCCCCAGCGCGATAACTGCGAAGAGGTGTGACGTCAGAGCCAGAGGGCCATCGCAATCCCTCTCTGCTGCAAGCTCAAGGGTCAGAGGGCGAACATAAAGCGAGTGCCAGGCTTCGAATATCTCTTACGTTGCTTCCCGTTCATGGTTGGTGTTGAGCTTTCGGTTGTCCTGTACGTGTGTGTAGTGCTTTTATTCAACATGCCTGGAAAATGCTGTGCCCTTATGTAGATCAAATTACAAAGGTGGCCGAAAGGCATCCGTATTCAACTTTCCTGAAGATGAAAGCCTTAGAACAAGATGGATAGCTTCAATACCAAGAAAGGATTTTTCACCCACTGTGAATTCAAAGGTAAGTTAAGCCTAATTGTTCTCATGATAGCATGTTCAATGCTTTCGTTGTAAATACAAATATAATTTAGTGAATTGTACTTGTTATTAACGGAGTAAAATTTATAGGCTAACCTTCCGATTATTAACTCGTCATTTGTTGTCGTTTAAATAATATTGGTAATTAACATTTCATTTCTATAGAATTCATAGTTATTAGCGTTCCAATTAAAATAAAACCGCAGGAAATGTACGGATATTATCAAGTACTTAGATTAACCAGGCAAAGATACTGGCAATAAATAACTATGTCATTTAATAATCAAGATTTCATTTCTATAAAACGTCATTTTTTTACGAAATTGCTGTGTATTAGTGTTCTAATTAAAACAACAGAATGTACAGAATTATTTGATACGCTGATAATCGGAAGGCTAGCCCAATGAAAAGTTTATTAGAATGTATCAGAAACAATTCACTTACATTGTTAAACTTCAGCATAATCCCTGAAGTTGACTGACTGATTAGTTAAAATGTATATATGTACATATATTCATGGGTTTACAAGTTAATCAATGTACATTTTTATTTATTGCAATTTTTTATTTAAGTTAATTTAAAGTAAGTTGTGGAAGGGAACGATGTTCGTATTAGAGAACTATGAATTCTTTTACAAAGCAGCACTTTAATTCTTAGTTACTTTACTTAAATTAAAAAAAAAATTGTAAACTGATGAATCTATCACATGTAGACATGTTGTTTGAAGAGGTTTTGAACATAATTGTCTACCACAAACCTAACTAACTGCAGTGCCGTAATTTTAAATCAAACACACGCACAGAAATTAATAAATAAAATAAAAGGGGAAGGAAACAGATACAGTTACTACCGTTTTCAATCTCATTAGGAATTTTAAAACTGACTTTTAACTTTTGAATCAAACAAGTTCTAATGTTTGGCATTATCATTTATAAAAATGATTTCTCTGATCCTTCAGCTTGTTATGTTATGCTAAAATAAATAGATTTGCACATATAGTGTGCTTACCTTGAGAGCTTCGCAGTACTTTATGTTGCTGTCAGTAGTCCTACCGGCGGCACTGAGATATGCATCATGATGATACGTAATTTTATACAGCCAGGATAGGCAACTAACAACACTCAAAATTTATTATGATTATTTTGTGTTAAATGCATGAGTGAGATATGAGTGATACTTGTTCTGCAGTTGGAGCCATTAGTTAGCAAATTAGAAGTGGGTTGCTTGTGGTTTTTCAAAAATGTTGGTGTGTATAAAATATTTTTACAATTCCACCAACCGAAACTAGTACTACTATGATTAAGAAGACCTCTTATGTTGTGAGAAAGGGTTTTGTAAGAAAAACATTATTTATGAAAAAAAAAATGTAGTGTCAAAATTGAATAAAGATAAATACAACCATTAATTTCCAATGCTTCAATAGTTAAGTGTATTAGCTTTTATCTTTGTTCATGTGTTTGGTTGTTAAATATTCATATTCGGCCAAGGTAATTTTCCCATTGATAGACGTGCTGCAAAAATTTTAATCCTAAAGCATTATTGTCAAGGTAAATTCAGTTGTTCTAGCATGTCATTCTGCATAACATAAATAATGGGAAACCTCGTCAATCCCACACATGTGGTATAGTGGTCTATGCGATGGCTTATGATAATTTGTCCAAGTTGGGTCCGGGCTCGAATCCCAGTGAGGCATGGATGTTTTGTTTGTCTTACGGTGCTGGCTCTCTCCTTTCTCTGGAACCAATGGCCCTAAATTAGGGATGAGTGACTGCTTATAGCCCATTGAGTTGCTCATGATGGTTGTAAAACCTTCAATAATAATAATAATAATAATAATAAAAAAAACCCTCGTCAACTGCTCTGAACACATTGGAACTTGGTCATGATCTGACTTTACACCTCCAACAAATGGTGATCAGTGTAACAATTTTAAATTTGACATATATAAGAAAAAAAATGAAAGTTATTGTTAAAGTGTATTAGCTTTTATTTGATTGAATATGTTAATAGAGAAAAACAGACTACCTTCATTAATTTGTACAGCTAAATTAATTGATTTCCCCACCAGTCACCTTTATTCTGCATTGCACATAAATGGGAAAACAATAAAAGTTGTAATAATTAGAAACAAAAAATAAAACTTTGGTGTATTACATAAAAAAATGATTATGTATTTTAAAATATATCAAAATTGAATTCTGAATATTCCGGATTAATGTCCATTTCGAACGTGTCTGAAGAAGGTTACACTAGTGGAGTTTTGTCGTCTGACAGAACTCCACTAGTGTAACTTTAATGAATGCCACCTTTTGACAAAGTAACAGTGTTGAAACAGCAAAAACCCTGGCAGCAAGTTAAGATTAAAGTAATTGGAAATTTCTGAGATGCGTGTGCAGTGGAAGTTAAGGGTTCGGCTTCAGCAACAAATGATTATTTAAGTGTCTCTGCTTAACTCTGGTTAAGGGTTAAGACTGGATAGAAATCTCTGTAAAGAGGAGTTTAGCAAAAATTTTGCATAGTATCTTTAAAAAGAGAGAGAAGCCATAATAAAGTATTGCTATTTACTTTCTACTTTAATAAAGGAAGAACACTCTGATTTAAAATGATTTATCAAATCAGAGTGATACAATAACTTTTATTCTGTTGTGAATGTACAAATTCATTTTAACTGTCAGACTACCTAAACCACATTACGGTCTAACTGAATTATCTGCTTTTTAGGTTTGTGAACATCACTTTAATGAAAATGACATTCAACGTACTTCAGAATACTACGATGATAGAACTGGAAAAAAACTTGTAGTGCAAATTTCACGACCAAGGCTTCGACCAAATTCCATTCCTGAGAGATTCCTTGGATGTCCCGAGTATTTGTCTGCATCAACATCTCGTCGTGAAGAACCAGATGCAAAAAGAAAAAGAATTGAGTTTTCCCAGATTGAGGCTGCTATTGCCCAAAGTGTAAACGAGCAGCAAATTTATGAAGAAACGAACTGTTTCAACTCACTAGCCAAACTTCTTGAATGCACGAAAAATTCTGTTCCCAAGAATTGAGATACATTAAATAAAGGTAATGAAGTGATATTTATCAAAGTAAAAGCTTTGCCTTCCCCAACTATATCATCTGCTGTAGTTGATGAAAATTTAAATGTATCCGCACATCATAAAAGTCATGAAATTTACAAGTTAGGAAAATATCAATTTCCTACAAAAATTGAAAATGTTAATGATCTGTATTCGGTTTTTAAGGAACTTGAGGGGTTTTTTTTTTTTTTTATTGGAGGTTTAACGACCACCGTGAGCAACTCAATGGGCTATAAGCAGTCGCCCGTCCCTAATTTAGGGTCACTGGTTCCAGGGAAGGGAGAGAGCCAGCGCCGTAAGACAAACACAACATCCATGCCTGACCGGGATTCGAACCCGGACACCGTACGGACGAATGATCAGAGGCCAGCGCCTTAGACCACTGCGCCACAGGGGCGGCAACTTGAGGGTTTAGAAGAAATGCAAGGTAATGAAAATTCAATTTTAAATGTGGTTTCTGTAATAATTGAAATGCTGAATGTGCTCCAAGGAAATGTACCAGAAGAACAAAAAGATATTGTACAATTTATTTCTGAGCAAATCTCCCTAATTAAGTGTCATAAAAATAATTATCGGTACTCAGGGAATTTTTTAATTTTATGTTGTTTGGTGTATTCCATATCAGCTCATGCATACAGATTTTTGGGTAACAGCGGTTATGTAATATTGCCACATCCCAACACATTAGTTAAACTTTGTACAATGTATAATGTCAATCCCAAGTTTGAACAATGTGACCAAAATTTAATGGTGTACATGAAAGAAAAGTTCCCATATTTGTCAGATTGTGACAAACATGTTGTGTTGATGATTGATGAAATCCACATTAAACCATTTTTGGAATATAAAGGTGGAAATATGTTAGGTATGGCCTATAACTGTGAGAAGGCTGCCACTAGTGCATATGTATTTATGGTGCAAAGTATTAGATCCTCTTATAAAGATGTGGCACATATTCTCCCAGTTAAAACTCTTTCAGCTAATTTGCTGTATGAGTACATTGTTAAAATAATAAAAGGGCTAGAAATAATTGGCTTTTCTGTTATTTGCATTGTGAGTGACAACAATGCAATTAACAGAAAAGCTGTTTCATTTTTTTGTAAACCAGCAAAACTGAGTATTGTATACCAGCATCCAGTTGATCCTACAAGACCTTTGTTTTTCGTTATTGATCCCATTCATATTATAAAGTGTGTAAGAAACAATTGGCTCAACCAAAAAACTGGAGATGGAAAGTGCATGTATTTCCCAGATTTCAATGAGAAGTTATTAGGTTTAAATGGGAAACCCATTCTCCGAGTTGCATCATTAGGAGCCCTAAAAAAGTTGCATGAGTTGGAATCTGGAAATATTGTGAAATATGCTCCTTCTTTATCAGAAAAAGCTTTGAGTCCAACAAATTTGGAACGTCAAAATGTAAAATTAGCTTTGCAACTAATAAACATTCAAGTTGCAGAAGGTCTCACCATAGCAGGTGAAAAATACAGCATACTGCACTCAAAAGATACAGCTGAATACATTCGAATAATGTGCAGATGGTTTGACATCCTTAATGTTCGCACACTTTTTAAAGGTCAACACAAAAGAAATGAATATCAAGAACCTCTAACATCTTCCCCAGATGATAAAAAAGTGGTCTTCTTGAGCAGATTTTTAGATTGGATCGAATATTGGGAATCCATTGGGTGCACTACAGGGATCTTCAGCAAAGAAACCTTACTGGCCTTAAAACAAACTACTTATGCTGTATTAGAAATTTCTAAATTTTGGGTAGAAGAGTTAAATTTGTCTTATGTCTTGACAGGGAAACTTCAGACAGATTCTCTTGAGGATCGTTTCGGTCATTATCGGAAATTGGCAGGGGCACAGTATAATGTTTCTGTCACACAACTTTATGAAACTGAAATGAAGCTGCGCATTCGTTCTTTTTTGCCTCTTACTTTGAACTCTGACCGTCATGGGAAAATTTCTATGAGCGCATTAGACATACATGACCTTGATAATTTTAATTCATCTGAGGCACAGTCTCTTGCAGAAAAAGTTGTAGTGAAACCAGATTTATCCAAGTTAGGTGATTTGTTAATTCCATTAACATATGTTGCTGGTTATTGTGCACATGGGGCTTTAAAAAAATTAAAATTCTGCACATATTGCAAGACAAATCTCCTCTTGGATAAATCTCTAGAATATAACGAAATGTATGACTTAATTAAAAGTCTAGATCGTGGCGGATTAAAATATCCTAAAGAAATTGTTGTTTCAATTCTTGTTCATAGCTATGTTGCTCTGACTCAGCTTCTTTCAGCAGAGTTGGAAAATGAATTTTTAAGAGTTTCCAACCAATATGCATTCTCATGCCGGGTGGTTTTAAACACTAAGAGCTGCTGAAATCTTTTACCTGAAGATTTATGTGAAAATGGGCATGCAGCTGAATATGTCATGACACTAATTGTTTCAGCTGCAACAAATATATTCCTGAAAAACTACTGCAGAAAAATTAATGATTCATTAACTTCCCAGAAATTAAAGAAGCAAAAAAAAACCCCAAAAGCACGAGCACAAATAATCAATCGTTAGCTGGTGGTAAAACAAGAAAACTTCAGACTCTTATGTCATAACTTGTTTCTAGGTATCTTATGTGGTATCTCTAGCACTGAATACACATAACTGTAAAGTAATTGTACAAGGGCTTTCTTATGCATCGTGTGATAATGACCAAACATTTTAGTAAGTGAATGGAATAAATTTCAATTATTATATTTGCACTTTTAAGGTATTAACCTCTTGCAAAGTGTGCATAGTTTACGGGCAATTCATAAATGAAAAAAACCATTAGAAAGTACCAATCACTCACCCTAAAGAACATGGTAACCTCCAATGTCAACACACTTCCAACACGTCAATCATCGTGATGTAACTGGGCTTCCAAGGTTTACAGACATCTTGCTTATGCTTCTTACTTCTGGGTGTGAAACATCGTATTTTTTTTTTCCTTTTTTTTCCTTAGTCTTATGAGATGTTACTATCAAGCTTGTCAATTCCATAAAAAATCCCACATACTACTCATTCATACAATTCAAGTAAAAACTATGTACATAACCTTACATTCATAGGTGGTTAAACCTTAGTCAACTGTAATTATCAAACTGCTCCTTCTGTTTCACAACCCCTGCCACTCCCACTGCAAGTGTCACACTCATTCAGCCCCTCACATCCAATCCTCTAGTACTTTCAACAGGCCTCTGTCGTCTTCAGGAGGCAGGTGTGTCTCACCCGCCCACCACAGCTCAAGTGAGCAGAGCCATCGAGGCACGGGCCCCAGTCGCTATCTCTGAATCATTGTCTCTGGCGCCATCTATTGTTCCTGCTGCTCTTTTTTCCCTCTTTCTTTCTATGCTGCTGTTCAATTTTTATTAGGGCTTTCCATTGTTCGTTTAAGTTACTTGGCTCATTAATGTTGCATAATCTTGATCTGTTTTTCTCAATTAACACTGATTCTGCAATTCTTAACTGCCTTTCGTTTTTACAGCTCTTAATAATTTTAATATCTTCAAACCTTGGACATTGTTGATTTTCCATACAGTATTGGGTCAATGCTGTCTTAGCTTCTTTTTATTCCAATTATTAATATGCTGGTTCAATCTATACTTTAATTTATTCTTGGTGCTGCCTAGATATGACACAGGTGGTTGCTGGTTTATTGGGATTTCATAAATTCCTGCTCTATCTAATTGGCTAATTTTTTCATTTTTAATCACTAAATTTTTTACAGTAAGTACCTGATTTCCTACCTGTATGTCATACTTGCCACAAACTTTATTAATTTCTGCTGAAACATTTTCTATATATGGTATTGCTCCTACATATTTTACAAGTTTTTTATCTGTCTTGACCTTATTTGTAACCTTGAGTTACCTCATAAATCCATTTTTTTAATACCTGTTTAGGGTATCCAAAATCATATGCAATTTTTTCAATATATTCAATTTCTTCTTTTCTATACTGTTCAATTGATGAGTGTGTTAAACTTCTTTTAATTAGTGTTTTAACGCTATTTCTTTTATGTGTTAATGGATGCGATGACTGAAATGGTATAAGTACTGGGATATATGAAGATTTTCTATGTACTCTGAATTGCATATTCTCCTTTGTTTTAACAATCAAAACATCCAAAAATGCCAAAGTATTGTCATGTTCTTGTTCTACTGTCAGTTCAATAGATGGATAAATTTCACTATACTTTTTTGTCAAGTCCTCAAGTTCATCATTTTTTAGCCTGGACAACAGAAAAATGTCATCAACATATCTGCAGTATATCAGTGGTGGATCCTCGAGTTTACTTATTATTTTTTCCTCAATGTCACTCATTATAATTTCAGCAAATAAAGTTGACAGTGGTGACCCCATAGGTCCACCATGATTTTGTTTGTACATCTTGTTGTTAAACTTAAAAATGTTATTTTCATATATGTACAATAAAATTTCTCTTAACTCCTCTATTTGTATTGCATTCATTGTCTGTAGCACATATAATTTTTCAATAATTATTTCTATTGCCTGAGGTACTGGTGTGCTAGGAAAAAGAGCTCTCACATCCATACTAGCCATATGATATTCACTTAAATCTTGTTTAATTACTTTGAATTTTGTCAATAAATTCGTATGTATTCTTCACAGTGAACCTTGTCTTCATGAACAAAGGTGCCAAAAATTTGTAGATATTTTTTTCCAGTTTTATTAGTGGGGAATTCCTTTTTGATACAATCACTCTCATAGGTGTATCAGGCTTATGAGTTTTTATTTTTGCAAACATTTTTGGTATTCCAGTACCCATTGGTGGGTATGCTTTCTTTATTTTATCAGGCAAGGTGCTGTGATTTCTTATTCTAGCTAAGTACCTTACTTGAGATTCGGTTGGGTCTTTTGCTAGAATGCTGCAATTCAGTTCTTCTATAGCTCTATTCATTTTTAGATCATATTCAGTTGTGTTTAATATTACAATTTGCCCTGTTTTATCAGCTTCACAGAATTTAATTGTTGGGTCATCTCTTAATTTAATCAGTTGTTCTTTCTCATATTGAATTTTATCTAAATGATATTTCTTTTTATTACTTTTTTCATTAAATTCTTTCAAAACAATTCTATACAGTTTACTTCGAAAATTTTCACGTTCTTCTGCTGGTACACTGCGTGCCATTTCTTCTAAGTTGGGTATTAATTCCTCCGTCCTCGGCAGGCTCCGTGGAAACGCAAATTTTTTACCTCTGCAAAACAGCTCTTTGCGTGAAGCTCAAGGTCAAGTTGGAGTTATTCTGATATACCTCATACATATTCTCCCGTTGTTTTTGTACACGTTGTCTGTCAATCATCACGTGCAACTTTTTTCTATGACTGCTCTTGAGCATTTCTTTTCGTATTCCACGATGTAAAAAATTTCCCTGAAGGTTACATCCAAAATCTCATCTTTCCAATTACCGTCAAAATTTCTATACTTTTTATAACATATCAAATCGATTAAATGAAAAAATTTCATATTCAAGTTAAAAATCAATTTCCTTTTATTGACAATTTCAGCTCTTAATCTCTTTTTTGGCACTCCTGGATTATTCTATTATCCTTAACAGTGACTGGGCAATTCCGTATTTTTAAATACTTTGGTGTTATTTCTAGGTCACGGCACGTCACCAAAATTTCTTCTTGATTTACTGACTTTACTAATTTAATTTTAGCTTTCTTAAACGCTGTAATATCTCTCATCTCGAAGTTGTGAAATTGATTTCTATAGCGCATAATCCCAGAGTATGATAGCGACTGCAAACCCCTCACCTCAACTTTCCCAGCTCAGAATTTTGCGTGTAATTCTCAATTATTATATTTGCACTTTTAAGGTATTAACCTCTTGCAAAGTGCGCATAGTTTACGTGCAATTCATAAATGAAAAAAACATTAGAAAGTACCAATCACTCACCCTAAAGAACATGGTAACCTCCAATGTCAACACACTTCCAACATGTCAATCATCGTGATGTAACTGGGCTTCCAAGGTTTACAGACATCTTGCTTACGCTTCTTACTTCTGGGTGTGAAACATCGTATTTTTTTTTCCTTTTTTTTCCTTAGCCTTATGAGATGTTACTATCAAGCTTGTCAATTCCATAAAAAATCACACATACTACTCATTCATACAATTCAAGTAAAAACTATGTACATAACCTTACATTCATAGGTGGTTAAACCTTAGTCAACTGTAATTATCAAACTGCTCCTTCTGTTTCACAACCCCTGCCACTCCCACTGCAAGTGTCACACTCATTCAGCCCCTCACATCCAATCCTCTAGTACTTTCAACAGGCCTCTGTCGTCTTCAGGAGGCAGGTGTGTCTCACCCGCCCACCACAGCTCAAGTGAGCAGAGCCATCGAGGCACGGGCCCCAGTCGCTATCTCTGAATCATTGTGTCTCTGGCGCCATCTATTGTCCCTGCTGCTCTTTTTTCCCTCTTTCTTTCTATGCTGCTGTTCAATTTTTATTAGGGCTTTCCATTGTTCGTTTAAGTTACTTGGCTCATTAATGTTGCATAATCTTGATCTGTTTTCTTCAATTAACACTGATTCTGCAATTCTTAACTGCCTTTCGTTTTTACAGCTCTTAATAATTTTAATATCTTCAAACCTTGGACATTGTTGATTTTCCATACAGTATTGGGTCAATGCTGTCTTAGCTTCTTTTTATTCCAATTATTAATATGCTGGTTCAATCTATACTTTAATTTATTCTTGGTGCTGCCTATATATGACACAGGTGGTTGCTGGTTTATTGGGATTTTATAAATTCCTGCTCTATCTAATTGGCTAATTTTTTTCATTTTTAATCACTAAATTTTTTACAGTAAGTACCTGATTTCCTACCTGTATGTCATACTTGCCACAAACTTTATTAATTTCTGCTGAAACATTTTCTATATATGGTATTGCTCCTACATATATGGTATTGCTCCTTAAAAGTGCAAATATAATAATTGAGAATTACACGCAAAATTCTGAGCTGGGAAAGTTGAGGTGAGGGGTTTGCAGTCGCTATCATACTCTGGGATTATGCGCTATAGAAATCAATTTCACAACTTCGAGATGAGAGATATTACAGCGTTTAAGAAAGCTAAAATTAAATTAGTAAAGTCAGTAAATCAAGAAGAAATTTTGGTGACGTGCCGTGACCTAGAAATAACACCAAAGTATTTAAAAATACGGAATTGCCCAGTCACTGTTAAGGATAATAGAATAATCCAGGAGTGCCAAAAAAGAGATTAAGAGCTGAAATTGTCAATAAAAGGAAATTGATTTTTAACTTGAATATGAAATGTTTACATTTAATCGATTTGACATGTTATAAAAAGTATAGAAATTTTGACGGTAATTGGAAAGATGAGATTTTGGATGTAACCTTCAGGGAAATTTTTTACATCGTGGAATACGAAAAGAAATGCTCAAGAGCAGCCATAGAAAAAAGTTGCACGTGATGATTGACAGACAACGTGTACAAGAACAACGGGAGAATATGTATGAGGTATATCAGAATAACTCCAACTTGACCTTGAGCTTCACGCAAAGAGCTGTTTTGCAGAGAGGTAAAAAATTTGCTTTTCCACGGAGCCTGCCGAGGACGGAGGAATTAATACCCAACTTAGAAGAAATGGCACGCAGTGTACCAGCAGAAGAACGTGAAAATTTTTGAAGTAAACTGTATAGAATTGTTTTGAAAGAATTTAATGAAAAAAGTAATAAAAAGAAATATCATTTAGATAAAATTCAATATGAGAAAGAACAACTGATTAAATTAAGAGATGACCCAACAATTAAATTCTGTGAAGCTGATAAAACAGGGCAAATTGTAATATTAAACACAACTGAATATGATCTAAAAATGAATAGAGCTATAGAAGAACTGAATTGCAGCATTCTAGCAAAAGACCCAACCGAATCTCAAGTAAGGTACTTAGCTAGAATAAGAAATCACAGCACCTTGCCTGATAAAATAAAGAAAGCATACCCACCAATGGGTACTGGAATACCAAAAATGTTTGCAAAAATAAAAACTCATAAGCCTGATACACCTATGAGAGTGATTGTATCAAAAAGGAATTCCCCACTAATAAAACTGGAAAAAAATATCTACAAATTTTTGGCACCTTTGTTCATGAAGACAAGGTTCACTGTGAAGAATACATACGAATTTATTGACAAAATTAAAGTAATTAAACAAGATTTAAGTGAATATCATATGGCTAGTATGGATGTGAGAGCTCTTTTTCCTAGCACACCAGTACCTCAGGCAATAGAAATAATTATTGAAAAATTATATGTGCTACAGACAATGAATGCAATACAAATAGAGTTAAGAGAAATTTTATTGTACATATATGAAAATAACATTTTTAAGTTTAACAACAAGATGTACAAACAAAATCATGGTGGACCTATGGGGTCACCATTGTCAACTTTATTTGCTGAAATTATAATGAGTGACATTGAGGAAAAAATAATAAGTAAACTCGAGGATCCACCACTGATATACTGCAGATATGTTGATGACATTTTTCTGTTGTCCAGGCTAAAAAATGATGAACTTGAGGACTTGACAAAAAAGTATAGTGAAATTTATCCATCTATTGAACTGACAGTAGAACAAGAACATGACAATACTTTGGCATTTTTGGATGTTTTGATTGTTAAAACAAAGGAGAATATGCAATTCAGAGTACATAGAAAATCTTCATATATCCCAGTACTTATACCATTTCAGTCATCGCATCCATTAACACATAAAAGAAATAGTGTTAAAACAATAATTAAAAGAAGTTTAACACACTCATCAATTGAACAGTATAGAAAAGAAGAAATTGAATATATTGAAAAAATTGCATATGATTTTGGATACCCTAAACAGGTATTAAAAAAATGGATTTATGAAGTAACTCAAGGTTACAATAAGGTCAAGACAGATAAAAAACTTGTAAAATATGTAGGAGCAATACCATATATAGAAAATGTTTCAGCAGAAATTAATAAAGTTTGTGGCAAGTATGACATACAGGTAGGAAATCAGGTACTTACTGTAAAAAATTTAGTGATTAAAAATGAAAAAATTAGCCAATTAGATAGAGCAGGAATTTATGAAATCCCAATAAACCAGCAAACCACCTGTGTCATATATAGGCAGCACCAAGAATAAATTAAAGCATAGATTGAACCAGCATATTAATAATTGGAATAAAAAGAAGCTAAGACAGCATTGACCCAATACTGTATGGAAAATCAACAATGTCCAAGGTTTGAAGATATTAAAATTATTAAGAGCTGTAAAAACGAAAGGCAGTTAAGAATTGCAGAATCAGTGTTAATTGAAAAAAACAGATCAAGATTATGCAACATTAATGAGCCAAGTAACTTAAACGAACAATGGAAAGCCCTCATAAAAATTGAACAGCAGCATAGAAAGAAAGAGGGAAAAAAGAGCAGCAGGGACAATAGATGGCGCCAGAGACACAATGATTCAGAGATAGCGACTGGGGCCCGTGCCTCGATGGCTCTGCTCACTTGAGCTGTGGTGGGCGGGTGAGACACACCTGCCTCCTGAAGACGACAGAGGCCTGTCGAAAGTACTAGAGGATTGGATGTGAGGGGCTGAATAAGTGTGACACTTGCAGTGGGAGTGGCAGGGGTTGTGAAACAGAAGGAGCAGTTTGATAATTACAGTTGACTAAGGTTTAACCACCTATGAATGTAAGGTTATGTACATAGTTTTTACTTGAATTGTATGAATAAGTAGTATGTGTGATTTTTTATGGAATTGACAAGCTTGATAGTAACATCTCATAAGACTAAGGAAAAAAAAAATATGATGTTTCACACCCAGAAGTAAGAAGCGTAAGCAAGATGTCTGTAAACCTTGGAAGCCCAGTTATATCACGATGATTGACGTGTTGGAAGTGTGTTGACATTGGAGGTTACCATGTTCTTTAGGGTGAGTGATTGGTACTTTCTAATGGTTTTTTCAGGAATAAATTTCTATGCAAACATTTTACAGAAAAAGAGAATGCTAATAATGTTTACGCTCTTTAATCGGTCTATAAACTTTCAGCATATTAAGAGTATGTGATGCAAGAATTCATAAATGGGAATCATTTCTTGTGCCTATTGCTATAGAACAGTTCTAATATTCATATTTTGAATTTTTTTTTTGGCTACTAGCACAAGAACCAGTTTCTCCACATGAATACTTGTATTCTTTCCTTCTAGTGTAACCAACACAAAGGTATATAGAAGTACTGGTATGCTGGTAAATTTATGGAACAAAAGTACTTCAGTATGATAGTGCTTCTGTAAGAAGCATTTATAATGTTCGCAATGTGTCTATGGTGTCGAATTATCTTTTTGCCCCTGCGAGTGCCATCAGAACTTTATTTAGGGACACTAGTGTAATAGGTTTTTTTGCCTAAATATATATGGTTCATATACTTTTCTTTAAAAATGCTTTCAGCTAATTTGCTTTTTCCTCTTATGTTTTTCGAATGATATCAATGCAACATAAAATTTTCTACGATGTATTAACCAGCTCATGCATTGCAGCGTTCGAATTACCCAGTGGTCCACTGGCCAGTAAAACTTCAGTCAGGCCACTGAACTATTGATTTTACTGGCCCAGATGGCCAGTAAGTTTTTTTTTTAGTTTTTTTTTCTAATTTGCCACAAGTTAAAAAATGAATTTCTGTTTCTTTTACCTTGCAGTAGGGTTTTCTTCTTAGGCTGCAAACTAATGATAGGTTTAAAAACAAACATTCGATATAATTCCATTAAAATGATACATTATTTTCTACATATATTTTAAATGTTTTTTATTAATTCTTATACGGACCAATGGGCATTTTTGTGGACCACTGGTTTGCAAATTCTAGTGGTCCGCTGGGCCAGTAGAAGATTTATTTCTAACCCTGCATTGTGTTTCAGAATGCAGATGTAAGTAGTTAAGGTAAAAAGGCAAAACTGGAAATGTAGGTCATGTGTTTAAAAAAGGAATTTGTATCACAAAAATGTTTCTATTTCTAAAAGAAATAGCTTATGCACTTCTAGAAATGCATATAGAAAAGCTGCCTTTATCATGCATGTTAACTGCGACTAGTCACTCGAGGTTTGTTTTGGATAATATTGTTCAATTGCATCACACAAATGTATGGCATAAAGTAAAAGTATGCATGCATTTTTAATGTGCTTTAATTCTTAATTCAGATTATCTGGGGAAAAATTGTTTAGGTATATTGCACATGAGTGCCAAAAAACTTTCGCAATTCCACTTGCTGTGTACCTAATATGCAAAGTTTTTACCTGGGGTCACATGCTGAATATAATACTGTGTGTAATGCTTCATTACAAAGAATATGTGCACCTACATTTATTCAAATGTATCAGATATTCATGCCATGCAAATGTATAGTTCCTTTTCATATAGAACTTCTTTGAACAAATTGCATACTGATATACACTATTTCCACTTGAGACACCCATAGGAGCTTTATGAAATTGGTACTATGGGATTTTTATTAATATTTCTATGTATCTGTATATAAAGAAACTTGTGTGCAGTTTGTGAACATTATGCTTTTGCACGGTGTGGTTTAAGGTGTTTTAAAATCAAATGAAATCATGAACCTAACGATATGTATAAATATGAGTTGGCAAAGCAAGAAAACTTATTGTGTTTGCCATATTCTGCCTTATAATTTTGTTATCGTAATGATAACATTATATGTAGGGAGCAATTTTCTAGAGATACCTTTGTATTCAAAAAATGGTTTAATGTGTGTGTGTGTGTGTGTGTGTTCCCACTCCCCATGCAGACCTAGCTGCAAAAGAGATTTCTTTACCAACTGTTTTTTTTAGCAGTACCAACATTTGCTAGTGGCCTTATTTTTTACTAGTAAATTGCATTATCTACTAGCGAAAGTTTATTAACATCATACAAAAGAAACTTTAACATGTCCCCCTCCATGAGTCAATCTTGACAAATTTTGATTTCACTTCTGTAACTGTCACATTGTAAAGCTGAAAAGATTACAAATATTTAGATATAACTCACTTTTTCATGACCTGACAGATTAATTCTAACAATTTAATTTGAATGTAAATATTTAAAAAACATTTTTTATTTAATTTTATTCACAAAATTCAAGAAAACTATTCAAAATCTTAAATTATTTTTCGTATGGTTTACGATCTGGGTTTTTCAGATCTTTTCATCATACCACTTTAAAACAGCAGGCCTAGGGTCAAACTTGTCTTCAGACTTGAACTTGACTTCACTTGCTAGGGCAGTGGTTATTTTATAGTGTTTTGTATCCCTTTTATGTTCGTTGATTTTAATTCCAAATGAATGTTAAGTCATTCCGATGTAGTATCACCTAGAGCCGTCCGGATATTGTAGTGGGATTGCATAAACACCTGCCTCATTGAGAAGAGGAGGCTTATCAATATCTCTCTTAAGCATCATATATAAAGATGCCGGAGGCCTTATGCCGACACCAAAGCTCATCCTCCTGAGTGTGTTTCTGAGTTGATAGGAAACTTTTGGTATGTAGGGAATAGAGCCCAGGTAGCGAAGTTGCAGCATAAAAATATTTACTTGGCTGGTTCTGGCTTTTTCAATAAAGTTATGCATCTGGTTCGACGTATATCCTGCCTCAGTGGCCAATTCGACTATGCTTTTTAGTTCCAATTCTCTAGAACGAACACCGGAAGAGACTGCCAAAGCGCTTCTAATTCAAGAACGGAAGAAGGCCGTGTTGTAATCATCTGGGCAGGATGAACTGCGGAGCATCAAGTTGGGAATGGAGGTTGGTTTATAATAGAATTCCATACAAAGGCAATTGTCATGTGATTTTCTCACTAAGACGTCAAGATAAAGTAACTACTGCGCTCAAGCTCCACATTGAAATTGATCGTAGATTTGCGGAATGATATCAAGAAATCAGCTTCACTCTCCACACCCAAATCTACTGCCATTCGCGAAACCTTGGAAATCTTTCTCAGCAACGGAGCTTTAGAGGATTTAAAAGGTTGCATCACGCAAGGAATAAACAACTTACAACGGGTTTTTTAGAAGTCTTGGAAAACGCCATCAAAAGAGCAAGGATTGTGAACACAGTGGATGTAGCTATTTATCAAATGTTCTTCACACATAACAATTAGATTTCCACGAGTAAATTTAATACCATTTTAGTTACTTGCTTATTACATTTTCCAAAGTAATAGGTGAAATGAATATGATCATTACTTTTGCATCTCTTTGTAACATGTGTATCATGCGTTTGAGCCACGGTAGAAAAACAAAAAAATCTGATATTTGGTTGTAATATTGATATTACTGTATTGATATGAAATTTATGGAAAATTAATTAATGTTGTGTTTCTGACCAGGGTACAAAATCTTCATTAAATATTTGCTGTTTTATTGCTTTAATTATTTGTTGTTTTGGGGTTTGGGAGAATCCATGTAAAAATATTATGTGAATACTTGTGTGAGATTTGTAAAAGTTACTTGTAGCGTCACTTAATTTCACTTCTGTTCTGTTTCTTCATTTTTTGCTGTTTTGTTGCTTTAAATATTTGTTGTTCTTGGGTTGGGAATCCACGTAAAACTATAAACTGATTCTGTTCTGTCTACTTTCTTAATATTATTGCTTTCAACCATTCTGAGAAAATAGCCCATAGTGGCGATGTTCAAAATCGGGAAGGTCGTAATTACAACATCAGTTAGGCCTTAATACAATATCAAACACACTAGTTTTAACATGTTTGTAATAAACACAGCGTTTACATTGGTCGGATACCATTAACTGTTCCCAGCTGTTATAGTACCATAGCAGGTTTTTTCATCATGTTCATGCAGAATGTGTTTTATAGTGTTATATGTTGTAAATACCATTTTAGGACATGCAAAATGTGTTATTTGTTTTTAAAAACCACATAACTCTCTTGAGGGATGGAATTAATATAAAGCTTGATCTGAGATTTATGTGAAACCTTAAGTGTAATTCTCGCAAAGCACAGCGTTAAAAAAAAAAAACTACATTTCTGACCAGGGTAAAAGAAATCAAAACTGAGATATCTGCTAATGTGTGTTTATGAAGCAAACATTTAGTTAAATAACTTGTTAGAACAATGTATTTCATAAATTCAAAGTAATTAATTGTTAGTCATTTTTTTGGAAGTACAGTACTCAAGTTTTGCAGATTGCTTATTTGTTTGGGAATTTATTTTTAATGTATCTTTTTAACATTACAAAGTATTCTAGTAGAAAAAAATATAGGTTTAAGTTTCCATGAAGTGATACACAGAATGTAGAAGCATAAATTTTCATGTGCAAGATCAAATCACTGTGGAGTTCATATTGTGTTTCAGTTATTTTTGATGTAACTCTTTGCATGCAAACTTACAACCTACATTTATCCATTTATTTGTTCTATGTGAATTGCATTTTTTTGTATTTCTTATTGTTTATTTGTAAATTTGTCAGATAAGTATGCACCACTGTCATAAACGAGGAAAATGTGTTTATGGAACACTGTGATCGCGTGGTTGACTTTGAATTTTCTTTATTAGTTTGCAAAGTGCTTATCCACTGGTCTTGTCTTTAGTACTATAAAAACTTAATATAAACCTTGATATCTGATACCAGTTTCTTTCATGCTGATGAAGTATGAAACGTTCGTTACCTTGATATCTGATTGTGCCAATATACTGTACTGATGTAAAATTTATTTCAAGACCTTTTTTTGTAAAATAAATGCTGTTTCTAAACAGGATGTCAAAAATTTGCATTGAATAGTTATAGCTACATGGGGGGGGGGGGGGGTAGAATATCAGTGTAAAAAAATTAGAATGTTTGTGTAACTTCTTCAAGTCATTTAACATTGCTCAGGTTTGCACTTATCTTGATATTGTGTTATGAAATAAATATTTGAAAACCATATATCTGTGTACAGGATTTATTTGCATTATGTTTCTTATATTTAAGTGTGAGAATTAGAACCTGAATATTTTTTAAGGGAAAATGCTTTTATAGAACATAACTTGGATAATTTTCACCTTGTCGTGTGTAGGTTTCACTTTTAGTGTCACTTTGCTTTGCTGCTATCTTAGGTATTATCTTGATTGTAAATAAAGTGTAATGGGGAGATTTCAAAAGCATTTTTTCACCGATATGTGAGCATTCTTTAGAAGTTTTCGTTTCTTTCTGCAAGAAGCTTGTTTGTTGATGCTTCTGTTTTACGGGGGTTTTTTGTGAGAGTCTGTTAATGTAACTTTATTTTTAAATACACAAGAGTTGAATAATAATGAAACACATATAGCGTATGAAATCAGTTAATTTTTTTTTTGTGGTGTAGTAAGCACAAATATTCGCTGAAAGAGCTTTCGCACTCCACTCCACTGAATTTTTGTGTTTACCATTGCCTTGAAAAAACCTCCCAGTGGAGTGCAAAAGCTTGGCGAATATTTGTGCTGACTACACCACAAAAAAATTAACTGATTTCATACGCTATATGCGTTCCATTATTAGTCTGTTAATGTGGTAATTGATATTTTCAATATCTGTTTCAGTTGAAAAATGAATAAAAAGTTTGCTTTACAATATACTTCTGGAAAAAATTGAACCTTTTGTGCAATATGTTTTTTTTTACAAAATTGGAAAGAAAAAGAGGTGACATTTAGATTTGCAGCATAAAATTTGCGATAAGTTCAAAGATATCCAAATTAATACTTTCCATGAACATTTACCAAAAAAATTTTTTCCTAAGTGATTTTGATTTATTTATTTTTTAACCTCTAGAAGTAGTTGCAAGATTTCAGCACACTTCCACACTTCTTACCGTAATTTTAGGAATTATACGTACTCACCAAATCGGAAATTTTGCTTTCGCGTTAGTTACGTAATTAGATAAGTTTGTTTGTAATAAATCGAACGCGAAGGGAAAAATCGGTAATTTTGCTTTCGCGTTAGTTACGTAATTAGATAAGGATTTTTTTTAATAAATCGAACGCGAAGGGAAAATCTGAAATTTTGCTAGCGCGTTCGTTACGTAATTAGATAAGGTTTTTTTTTTAATAAATCGAACGCGAAGGGTATTTCTAAAAGTTTTAAGTGAAGGGATGTTCATACAGTCCTACCAATTTGCCATACACGCACATAAAAAAAAAATCATTGTTGAAAAAAAAATGCTTGAACATTTTTATGGGCTTTTTGTTTATAAAAATGCTGGGCTTTTGATGTTATACGTGAAAAAACTATTATGTTTGTGTGTCTTTAGCTAAATTGAAGATTAAAGGGAAAACCTGGAACATTTATTTTTAAGACCGATACATGAAACCCTTTCGCAGCACAAGAGCAAAGCTTTGGAATTCCCCGATTTGTAGATATCATTGTAGGAAACATAAAAAAATGAAAGCTAAGGATGTAATCTTTTGACGTTATTTAAAGATAAAAAAAACAGCAAAAAAAAAAAAAAAAAAAAACCCCCGGTCGATTTATTGTGGTGTGCACGAATTTTTCAGTATCACACTCGCGAAAATATTTCTCGGCGTAAACACCGCGTGTTCAACGGCGTTTTCAGGAGCTTCAAGTCGTGTCAGCCAGTCGGTCGAGGGTCGGCCCGCTAGCTCTGACGTCACAGACCTGTTGGGAGGCTTTCTTACTCTCCAGGGGGTTTTGGCCAAGACCACGCCCGCTCCAACTCCGTGCCTGCAGCGCCAGAGATCATTAACGGACAGAAGAGGAGACATCGCTGCCAACGCAAAGCAAAACTGCTCGATGCCGACTCAGAAGGGATAGGTCACTTCTCCACTAATGAACCGATGCCTCGGAGAACTTCGAACTTTTCCCCTCCTTACTTTTTAATTTACGCTACAGTAATCAACGAAGTTCTACGATGCCTTGGAGAACTTCGAACTTTTCTCATTACTTTTTAATTTACGCTACGGAAATCATGATGGAATCCGGCAATATTAATTTCTAATCCGGAATTCCGGGAAGTGTAATAAAATCCGGCAATATCGGCCTAAACCCGGAGAGTTCGCACGTCTGTAGTATATAAACCTGTTGCCTAAAGTTATACATTCTTCCAACACAATAGTTCATCAAGAGATCCATCCTAGAAAATACTGTTTTGGGTTTTAGAAAAAAAAAGTGAGTTTAAATGTTCTGTTTCCTATAAGTTAAAAATGCTGAAAAATCCTTTAGAACACAAACACTATAGCAAAACTGAAGCCTCAGCCACTGAAACTATTGAAGCTGAGCATAAAAGGTATAAAAGACAGGTTTACCAAGACTGCAAAGAAAACATTTAGTGTAGCAGAGGTAAAAACAGAGATATCAGAACCATCCTGGTGGATAACAAATGAGTACCATTATCAAGGGAAATCCTTAGATGAAGTCTTATTTCATGGCAGAGGAATGTGTTTAGCATTCAAAATGAAAGGCATCTGCAGATTGGGGAGGGGGGACTTCAAAAATGGTCAAATTGTACTTCGGGGGTCTTGTCAAGCATATGACCAAGACAGGATGATCATATGTGCACATTTACTAACAAGATTCTGTTTGCTCTCTCAACTGCAGTAACGCTTCAAGATTATGAAAAAATTAACCTAAAACAGGTTATGCATAGTTGAATGGCAAACATCCATTGGTTACACGGGATCATTAAGGTGACAAAAGACAACGAAATGTTTCATACTGACAGAAGACAGTTATTGTCAATTTACAAGAAAGAGAACAGGAAGAGTTGTTATAACTACATTGTCATTTCTTAAATTAGCGTTCCGTGCAAAGAAGAAAGAGATAAAGAAGAAATGTGGTAGAAAACCAGCTGAGTGAAGGATAGTGTGGCTTCAGAAGGCATGAAAGTTGCCACAATAATACAGGGTATACATGAAGTCTTTCCCACACTACAAAAATTAACAAAAAAAAATCTATGTAAGTTAAAATAAAATGGTTGGCAACATAATTAAGCATCACTCAAAGTTCTTTTTCTGTTCTTTAGGTGAGCGCTGCTGCTGAATAAGAGGAACATTTCATCGACAATGGCTTCCATGAAAGAAAACGTGCCGTGTGTGTTGTGGTTCTGAGACCAAATCGGCGGTTACTGTCCAAGGTCATTTCAGAAAAGAGTACAGACTATCATTACTGGACCAAAAAAGCATAAATGCTTGGTATGAAAAATTTAAAGCAACAGGTAGTGTTGCCGATCTCCCTAGAGCAGGCTGACCACCAGTTGCACAAGAAACAGCTACAGCTGTCCAGGAGACATTTCTGTGAAGCCCCAGGAAATCCATTCGTCATGGTTCACTGAAAATCGGGATTCCCTGTGCCACAGTTCACAAAATTTTACACAAACGTCTTCATCTGTATGCTTATAAGGTACAGATTATTCAAGTTCTTCAGCCTGATGACCGGCCTCGCCGTGCTGCATGGCTTATGTTGCAGCGCATAGCTCATGATAGTGATTATCTGCACAGTGCCCGTTTCTCAGATGAAGCCACATTCCACATCTCTGGTACAGGTTTACTGTACCGAACCATCCTGGTGGATAATGTCAAATCTGGGGATCAGAAAATCCCCATTATGTCATCAAACAACAGAAAGCTAGCCTGAAAGTGAATGCATGGTGCGGCCTGATGCATGACTGAATCATCGGACCCTTCAGGGTTTTTTTACAGAACCCAAGGTAACGTGTAACATGCACTTGGACATGCTGCAACTTTATGTAGCACCTCAGTTGTATGCACTCCAACCTTCGGTTATTTTCCAACAAGATGGTGCCCCACCACACTGATCAATAATGGTTTGCGAGTTCCTGAATGTCACATTTCCAGACAGATGGATTGGTCGCAACACTCCCATGACATGGCTACCTCGACTGCCCGACATTACCCTTCTAGACTTTTTCCTGTAGGGTTATGTGAAAGACCACGTTTACTCTAGCAGTGTTCCGGATGTTGAGACTTTGAAGAGCAGAATAATGGACATTATTAGTTCTGTCTCTGCTGAGATGTTAAACAAAACATGGCGTGAAATCAAATATTGCTTAGATGTCCTCTTGGCCACAAATGGCACCCATGTGGAGGTACACCGGGGAAAAAAACTTTACTTGTGCACCATCATTGTCATGCAATCCCTTTCTTGTACCTGTAATACATTTTTCATATTAATTTTTGTAATGTGGGAAAGACTATGGACACATTGAATATTTGTACTAAGATAGTTTTCTGGAAGGTTTCACGAGGAAAAATCAATGTAAATATTATGTTTAATGCATTTAAAAAGGCTTTTGACCAGAAAACCTTGAAGCATGTTCTGGGGTGATGAAAAGTTGAGTGAAAAGAAAGCTGTTTAATTCAGTTATTAGCCTGTACACTAAGAATCTGAGAACAGTTGCAATGTAGGAAAATATTGGCAAGTGTATGTTTATTGAAATATATATATGGTGCAAAAGCCATATTTGACTACAGAAATTTGACACAAAACAATTTTCATAGCTTCCACAGATTAGCTTCAAAGTTTGTTTTTTTTTCTTCTTTTGGTAACTGACACTGAAAATTTCTCCACATCCTCTGAGTACACTGCCCTTTACATCACTCAGAATTTCCACCATCCAGTGCACAGGACTACAGAACAACTTACTGCTTCATGTCCTGCAATTTTCCTTATGTCTTTATAATTCCAGTACTAAAAGTGCAGACTGGAATTTTAGCTCAGTGGCCAAAAAGAAAAAAAAACTGGCTGGTAAGTTAACAACATACATCAGACTGACAAAGACAAAAATCAAGCTGAACTTTTCAGCTAGGTAAAAAAATCTGAACGCATGGCAAAACAGTGTGAATAAAATACAACACGGGCACAACAGAATTGTTTACACCAATTTCTTCAAGTAATTATTAAACTGCAGCACATCACTCTATTCAAAATATAAAATTACTGACAGTTAAGAACAACACAGGAGGGAGGGAATATTGTGGGGAGAAAAATAGTGATTACGGGAGAAATTTTCACTCTGTCTGACCTGTTTTTGGAAATTTTTTGCCCCCATTTTCAAGCTGAAATACAAATATTTATGCAATAAAATGATATTTAACAATACCAAGCAGAAGTATATTGCAAGAAAAAAAATTACGATTATGAGTGAAATCTTCACTCCATCTAACTTCCGACTTCGAAAGCTGTAATTCCGTCCTCTGACAGAAAACGAAATTAAATTTCAACTTAATTTCAATTAAAATATCTGTTCAGTTATGCATTGATCTCGAGATCCACACAAACGGAAGAACTTCATGCCAAAAGATGGCAAAGGAAGTTTTTGAGCTGTCTAACTTCCATTTTCAGAAAATTTTCCTCCGTTTTCAAGCTAAAATACAAATACTTGTGGAATAAGATGATAATTAACAACAAAACTGGACAGAAGAAACATCACGAGAAAAGGAAATTATGATTACGGGGAAAATCTTCACTCCGTTTTTGAAAGTCTTGAAAGAAGAAATATCTTCCCCTGACAAGAAACGAACTCCTCCCCCAACTAATTCCCTTAAAATTTTTCTTGAGGTTTGGCATCGATCTTGAGAATGACCTAAATGACAATGAAAAAAGCGGAATTTCGCAAATCTGCAGAAGAATCTCGTGTACGTAACAAGCCTTAGTGACCAAAAAGAAGTGTCCAGCATAAAAAAAAAAAAAGAGAGGTGGGAGGGATTAATAGCAACTTTAATGTAATTGCTATTATTTACATGGATGGCTTTACCAGAACATAAAAGAAGCCGCTCCCTGCACAAAAGAAAAACCATTATGTAAATCTTTTTTTCCCCAGGAAAAACACATGATAAGCAAGTACATGTCATTTCAACAAAAGCTGTTGCCAATTATTGTATTTTATTTTCGAAAATAAAATGATTGACAACAGCTTGCTAGTGCTACTATGCACTTGTAATTCAAATCAGTTAGGACTAGGGAGGGGTATAACGGTGAGAAACATTAATGTTGGACATCGGTGGTCAGTCATTCCCAAAACATCGACATTATCAGTGAAAATTTTCGATGTACTGGTGAAAACCTCAATACTTTTGGTACAGTATGGAACAACAAATCCAGAAAGCTTGGAATCGAACGATTTCTATATTCCAGGATTTTGGGTCCTCGTGCGTCAAAGTACTGTATGTACATATGTATATGTTGTAGTTGCTGCCCTTTTTGACATGTGAAAAATTGAATAAACAACCAAGGTTAAAACAGTCATTAAGACACTAACCACCTTAAGAAGCTAACCAGTCATTACCAGCATTTAGAAGAAAGAAAAGTTGGAAGTAATAACAAACAGGATTTTTTTGTTTTCCCTGCTCAGGAACCAAGTTCACTGGGGGATACTTGTGGGAGGGGGAGCTACATATGCATGTTACTATAATTTGATTTGAGGCATCTTAATGGTGAAAGATAAAGCTGTAGAAGTTGAAAGTTCCTCTGACAGAGCTGCACGACTCGCTATCCAACTCTCGAGAAGATACCAGGCTCAGATTATTCAAACTTATGCACCCACCACAAGTCATCCTGAAGAAGAAATTGAAGAATTTTATGAGGAAATTCATCATCTAAATAACAAAGGTAAGCAGCACTTGAAGATAATTATGGGAGATTTCAATGCAAAAATAGGGCAACAGCAACAGAATGAAACTTCAGTAGGTAAATTCGGTCACAGCAACAGAAACCAGCGTGGAAATACTCTCGTTGAGTTTGCAGAGGCAGAAGGGTTTTTCATCTTGAACTCCTTTTTCAAGAAAAAGCCACACAGGAAATGGACATGGAGACATCCAAATGGGATGACAAGTGAAATTGATTTTATTATGTGTAACAAAAAATTTGTCATAGAAGACTGCAGTGTGCTAAACAAGTTCAACACAGGTAGTGACCATAGATTGGTGAGATGTAAGATGCACCTCAACACTAAACTCGAACGTGGCAAGCTCATAAGACAAACAAAATGCATTGACATAACTAACCTTAAAAAACACCGTAATACCTTCAAGTTGAAACTGAGGAACAGATCCTCTGCTTTAGAAGGCCTAACATCGGAAGAAGTGGATATTTCTGAAGTTAACAGAAAAGTAACCAAAGCTCTTATGGAAACAGCAACAAAATTAGCTGGGTCTAAGAACAAGTTGCATGTGAACAAATTATCAGGAAAAACCAAAATGTTGATGCAAAAAGAAGAGAGATGAGGACAACTAAAGAAGATGTGACTTCCAAAGTGGAATATATAGAGCTATGCAAGACAGTACGAAAAAGTATCACTGAAGACGTAAGGAAATTCAACTGTGAACTAGTGAGGAAAGCAATTGAAAACAACCAAAGCCTAAAGATAGCAAAGGGACATCTCAATAAGGGAAGAAAACAGATTATGGCTCTGAGAAAAGAAGATGGTTCTGTAACAAGAAATAGAGGCGAAATCTTGACAAGAGTGAAAGATTTCTACTCCAAATTATATGAAAGGGATGATACATGTACTCCAGACATCATGAAAGGTACCAGTACCAGAGTTCTTCCAGTCCTCCCAGCAGAAGTTGCACATGCAATCAAGAACATGAAGCAGGGAAAAGCTCCAGGAGAAGATGGAATTACTGTAGACATCATACAAGAAGCAAGTGGAGAAATCGAAACAGTACTCACCCAAATTTTCACTCGATGCCTTAATAAAGGGAAGATTCCTGAGGATTGGAACAACGCTACAATGATCCTGCTACATAAAAAAGATGACATTGAGGATCTCAGGAACTACAGACCTATCAGTCTCCTATTAGTGGTTTATAAAATCTTCACTAAAGTTCTTTCACACGGTTTGAAGGTAACACTGGACATGGCTCAACCGAGAGAACAAGCTGGATTCAGGAGTGGCTACAGCACAATAGATCATATCCACGTACTGAGAGAACTAATTGAAAGAGCGAGGGAATATGAACTTCCATTGTGCATGGCTTTTATCGATTATGAAAAAGCCTTTGATTCGGTGAAACCATCAGCAGTTACAATGGCTCTGAAATCCTGTGGTTTTGAAGATGCATACATTAATATTATTAATAACATATATGAAAATGCAAGTGCAAAGATTTGGCTGTTTGAAAATACAACACACATAAAAATTGGAAAGGGAGTGAGACAAGGTGACACCATATCTCCGAAGCTCTTTAATGCCACATTGGAAAATGTCTTTCAATCACTGAACGGGGAAAACAAAGGGATAAAGATTAATGGAGATTATCTAACCCACCTTCGTTTTGCTGATGATGTAGTCATTTTTGCAACTACCCCATCAGAGCTTCAGAGTATGATCCAGGAACTTGCTGACAAGAGTAAAGAAGTGGGATTAAAAATGAACTTTCAGAAGACAAAAGTGATGTTCAATGCTTTTACAAGAAATGAAGATTTATCGATTGATAGAGAAAAGCTGGAGATAACAGACACGTACCTTTATCTTGGACAGCAGATATCAAGTGAGGGTCACATTGCTGAAGAAATTAATCGCCGTACAAAACTTGCCTGGAAAGCTTTTGGAAGAAACAGCATAATTTTCAAGAGCAATATGCCATTATGTCTTAAAAGAAAAGTGTTTGATCAATGCATCCTTCCAGTGCTTACGTATGGTGCAGAGACGTGGACCTTAACTAAAAGAGACATACAAAGGCTGCAGACAACTCAAAGCAGCATGGAGAGGTGCATGCTTTGTGTAACCAGGAGAGATAAGAAGAGGAACTCTTGGATCAGAAAAATGACAAGAGTGGAAGACATCATGATCAGAGTTAAATCTCTGAAATGGCAATGGGCTGGATATACTGCCAGAAGGTTAGATCATCGATGGACAGCTGCAATTTTAGATTGGATTCCAAGGGACAGGAAAATACCCAGAAGAAGACCATATGGGAGATGGGTGGATGAAATTCGAAAGTATGCGGGAGTGACATGGAGGAGACTGGCACAAGACAGACCGTTGTGGAGGAAACTTGGGGAGACCTTCATCCAGCAGTGGATTGATAATGGTTGACAATGATGATGAATGGTGAAAGGAGGAACAAGTTGGACAGGAGAAAACAGGAAGAGGTTTTGCAGTGTGGCACCACCTCTTCCGCCCAGCAGAGGCAGGAATTTAAGAAAGATAGGGAGATAACACAGCAGGGGTCTCCCTTTCCCCTCCCTGAGATGGATACAGTCTTTGCTGCTGACTACAAAAAGACACACAGGCTGTAAGTGGGAGGGAGATTCTCTCCTTTTAAGCTCATTTTCTTCCTTTCAAATGAACATACTGGTGAAAACCTCAATACTTTAGGTACAGTAAGGGACCCCAAATCCAGAAAGATTGGGATCGAACGATTTCCATATTCCAGGATTTTGGGTCCTCGTGTGTCAAAGTACTGTATGTACATATGTATATGTTGTAGTTGCTGCCCTTTTTGACATGTGAAAAATTGAATAAACAACCAAAGTTAAAACAGTCATTAAGACACTAACCACCTTAAGAAGCTAACCAGTCATTACCAGCATTTAGAAGAAAGAAAAGTTGGAAGTGATAACAAACAGGACTTTTTGTTTTCCCTGCTCAGGGACCAACTTTACTGGGGGATGCTTGTGGGAGGGGGAGCTAAATATGCATGTTACTATAATTTGATTTGAGGCATCTTAATGGTGAAAGGAGGAACAAGTTGGACAGGAGAAAACAGGAAGAGGTTTTGCAGTGTGGCACCACCTCCTTCCCCCAGCAGAGGCAGGAATTCAAGAAAGATAGGGAGATAACATAGCAGGGGTCCCCCTTTCCCCTCCCTGAGATGGATCCAGTCTTTGCTGCTGACTACAAAAAGACACACAGGCTGTAAGTGGGAGGGAGATTCTCTACTTTTAAGCTCATTTTCTTCCTTTCAAATGAACATGATGGTTTACTGAATTCCTTCACAGCTGGAAGCTAGGTGGACTTAACACTGGTACCAGTCTTCAGAAAGAATACATAAAACCCTTGCTAACCTCCCATATTAAGGGAACAATACATGCCTTATTTGCACAAGCTTGCTTTAAAGCATTTCACTTCTAGTATGCAGTAGGTATTCCAATGCCAAGGTAATCTGGGATTTGTGGTTTGCATGTGAACAGATTTGGGATGCAGTTTTTTTCTATCTTTGGCCTTTTCTTGTTGTTGCTGCTGTTGTTTCATTAAAACAGCAAATATAAATAAACAAAAACTCTAAAAACCGTAAAATATGTGACTAAAAAAATAGAACATTAAAAAATTTCCCGAAAAAAAAAAATTTGGAAAAAAATTCTGGATTTTGGGTCTTTCTGAATTTCAGGATTCCGGATTGCGGGTCCCATAATGTAATAAGCTGAAGAATTTGTACTTTTCCATCTGCAGCAGTTAAATAGGCATGTCGTTCGGTAAAATCTCTGCTCAATATAACGGTGACTACTCATCAATTCAAATTGAGTAACCAATAATATTTGTTAAAACGGTCGATGTATCAGAGGAAACCTAGATGTTTTTTCTATGTATCGGCTCCTGTGACATCGAGGAAAAGTACTTGATTTCACCGACGAAACATCAATCAGAACAGCCAATTCAGGACATAAAAAGATGATATTTCCTTCCTCTTTACAAGAATGCAACAAAACGAAATTAACTTATTTACGCATAAAATATTCTTTACCAGTTTCAAACATCGGTCATGAAACGATGTGTTTTCCATGTATCGGTTCCAGTAGCCTCAAGGAAAAAAACCTAATTTCGCCAACAAAACATCGACCAGAACAGCCAATTCACAACATAGAAAGATGATATTCCCTTACAAGAATGCAACAAAAATCAATTTCCTTTATGCATAAAATATTCTTTACCAGTTTCAAACATCAGTCATGAAACCTCACTGTTCTTTCGATGTATTGGCTTCTACAACATTGTGATTTAAACATTGATTATTGACGGCAAAACTTCAATATTCAAAAACATAAGAGGTATTTTGCCCATCCCTAGTTAGTTCTGGTTTCACGTTTTTTTACTGCTGAATTATTGTACCTTTGTAAATTGACACTAAAAATGACAAATTACCAAACTGGGGACCACTAAAATAAATTTAATCGCCATTTGGTGAGTGGCGAGTGCTAATTTGCATCTATATGCAGTACATACAATCCTTGCTTGAACACTCTTCCTATTTATAAAAATCAACGTATACAGCTTCACTGCAAGAGCCCCAGACTTCAGAAATTTGCTCCCTCACAATATATCCATAAGCCACAAGAGTGTCAACTACTTCCATAGGCACAGCTTTAACATGGTGCTGCAGTGCCTCATTGTACAGGAAGAATTTCATATCTGGTGTCAACATATGGTCCAAAAGATCTGCCTGCAGCAACTATACAATGAACCTCTCATGAACGAAGGTAAATAATACCATTACTGCTATGCTGAATATGAAGCACTGAAATAAAAACCCTTTTATATAATCACAATTTCCCATACCATCCTCACTAATCAACATCTTTGCATGTCAGACACAAAGTGAGCTCTATTGCTTAGACAAAACTGCTACAACACAGTAGGTCCAGTAGAACTAAAAACACAAGTCCAATCACAGCATAGCTGCTACAGCAAATTTTAGTAGCTTGACATAAAATTGGAGTAAGATGAAGCAGGAAGTCCATTTCTGAGTTTGATTTATAATGATAAACTGCTTATTTAGATTCAGATTTTGAAGTGAGTGGTTCATGTATCAGCACTATGCTCAAGCATTAGTTTTGACTTTTGAGTGCAAAGCAGTTACAGTAAAATAAATCTAGTATAAAACGAGGCTAGAACAAATGCAGTGAGTGTTCCAAAATTCTGTAATTATATTTTTAATGTTTTATTAAATATTAAAAGGAAGCAAAAGTGAAGAAATTTCTACGTATTTTCCCAAAAAAGCTGAGTTTTGTAAGTTTATTTTTTCGTAGGACCTGACGCTACCGTATCCCTTCCCTCTGACCAAAAAGTCAGAGAAGCCGCCGCACAAAGTAGGAAAAAAAAGTCACATGTGTGTGCCAAATCAGAGTGATGCTTGCAGCATGAGTTATGGTTGGCTGCTTTCAAACAGAGTCCAATTGAAATCAGAAACCAAAATCTTTTGATTCCAATCGGAAACAATAAATAAATTAAGTATAATAAATGAAAGCAATAGTTGATTTTAATTCAGTTAAGATATACAATTGAGAGACTGGCAGAGCAAAAAAAAAGACTGCCTTCACTAGTATCTGATCATTATTATTCTTAAAGCACAAGCACTGTAGGCTGTTGACCCAATTGTCACCAGCCAATCAACTGCATGTAGCGACATGTTTCAGAAGTTTAATCATTGCGAGACAAGTGAGAGGCATCTGTTATAGTTCTGATGGACCCATTGGGTCTTGAAGGGATCGTGGGTGGGTTGTAATTAACATACGACAGCTGGCACACCAAATTGGTCACAGCGATTTTAATGTTTCTGTCGAACGGAAATATCCATTTCAGCAGCTTTGAAACAAGTTCTTAGTGAACAGGATATTATATTTTGTCTGCTTTGGGAATGGTTTCTTAAGAATGCAATATTGCCTTTCAGGATGCTTGGATCATGACTGAATGTAAGGCACAATATTTTTTTTCTTCTCATTGAGAAATTTCAATAGATACGTTGATGTGGCATATACGAAAGCCATCCAGAAAGTAAGTACTGTTCGTGCATCACTCTTGTGCAAGTATTGGCTTCCGAGTCATGCATACACAGTTGTGTTGCCTCATCCATTAGCCATGCCCTGACACCATTTTGTGAGGTTGTGCTTATGTTAAACGTTTCTGCTGTGCGTTAATAATACGAGGGAGACATTCCATAAAATATCACATGGTGGTGGTTGCTGACACATTTTAGAAAAATTTTATATTTTTACCATGGAATAGCTGTGATATCTAGATTGCAGAAATGAATTTATAAATTTTTTATAGGCCACCATGTTGAAAGAAAAATCAAAATGGCCACCTCCGACAAGCAAAATTGAGTCCTGCAGCCGTGTTTGCTTTTTAAAATATCTCCAAAACTATTAAAGATAACAGTTTCAAATAAAATCCAGTAACTTAAGCATAGTCTGAGCTATGAAATGAAGCATTAACATTGCACTTACTATTTTATTCAGTACCAGAAATTCGACATGCGTTTTCAGCGCAAAATTGAATATTTCACTAACTTTAAGATTTTTTTATCTTATGAAGGAATTACATACACAAAATGTAACTCTACAGTGAAATAAAGTACATCCAGTTAGACAATTTAAAAATGTTAAACTCAATACTAACACAATCCTTCTTATTAAAAAAAATTGTTTAAAAACTACATTTTGCAAATTTCGGCCATATTCGGCAAGTTGTATCTAAAAAGGGAGTGGATGAAAAAATATGAAAATTTTATAGAATGTACTTCTAGCAGAGGTGTTGGGCATTGGGACAGTCTCACATTGTGTTTTTGATCTGTATGCTGTTGTAAAATATTGAAGATCATAAAAAAAAAAAATTACGGAATATCAATTTTGCACATCGTAAATAACTGATTTTGGATATTTATACTCTTATTTGTACCCTATTAAATTTTAGGGCATTGCCATGTGAAATATTTTTATTTATAGGCATATAGGAAACAGAAAATATAATAATTTCTATAAAATTATCTGAAAAAAGTTGGGTTTTCAAAACAAAACTTGCTGCTTACATTTTATTTATAGTTGATGTGATTGATTAAGTTTGTTTTGTTAAGAAAATTTTTACTTGACAATCTTGAAGTTAATCTTGAATATTAAATGTTCAGCCTGTAAACCACAAACAATGTTTAGGTCACTTTTTCTGTAGTAACAATGACAACTTTGTGTTCAGATCGCAACTAATGTTATGAATCCGTCCTGTTGTTGTACTGAGTTCCAATGGTGAGATTTTCCTTAATAAATTTTCAGCTTTCACCCAAACCTTGTCATCTCTTGATAGTTTGAAACAAGTGCTTGGACCACAAGGATGAAAAAAATGAATGAAAAAGTCATTTGTGCTGACAGATACATTTTCAATTACACCTAGCCACTCATTTATTGTTATAAACACAACATACAAAGTCATTAATTTTTATATCACATACCAAAGAGCAATTTTTTTTAATATTTATTTCTGTACATATTGCTGATCCAGAAATAATGCCCACTTTTAATATACATTTATTTTCGAGATGAAACAGCGATATTCTCTTGTGTGCTTAATTTACTGTAAGAGCTTTATTATATCTATCTTCCAAAAGATTCTGTATTTGAAGTATTTCTGTAGTAGATGGAAATTTAAATGTGATTCCAGTAATATTTTCATTACAAAATTTATACATATCTTCAGCAGATAAAATTTGATTTTCAAATGGGTTTTGGAGACTTGCTTTTCTGACCAACCGTTTAACAGTGTCCCCAACGCCGTCACATGGCCCTTTTCCAAGCGCAGTAGCAAAAAAGTGCCACTCAGCAGGTATTCCAAAAGTCTTCATGGTAGCATAAATTCAAAAAGTTTTTGCGATTTTTATATTGTCCGGCACACCTATCCGAAAAGTAATATATTTTTTGTAATATGATAAAAAATTTTTTGTAATTCTAAAACAAGTTCTTTTTGGAAATAGTAAAATGATGTATTATGCTCTAAATAATCACTGATTACACAAAAACTTTAAGATTTTACTTCATTCTTCTCATTTGCACATCATTACTACAAAATGGAATCAACAAAGCTTGATACTTCCACATTTGTCAAAACAGATGTGGAAGTATCAAACTTTCTTTTTTTGGTTGGAGGTTTAACGACAACCGTGAGCAACTCAGTAGGCTATAAGCAGTCGTCCATCCCTAATTTAAGGCCACTGGTTCCAGGGAAGGGAGAGAGCCAGTGCCGTAAGACAAATACAACATTCATGCCACACCAGGATTCGAACCCAGACCCATCTTGGACGATTTGTCGGAAGCCAGCACATAGACCACTGCGACATCGGGGACGGCTTTCTTTTTGCAGATATCAGGAGAGGAAAAGTACAAAACTGATGATTTTAATGCAGTCTTTCATCGACAAAGAAAGAAAAAGATTTCACAGACAGTTCGAAATTTTTTTTTTTTCTGCATTGATCCAAGGTGGTGGTTGATGGAATTTCGACCATCGTAATGGCTAATTATCGGCGAAAATTGGGAGAATTTGACATTCATCCAGAGGGCAGGAGGAAGGGCTGAAAATCCAGAGTCTCCTGCTTAAATCTGGAGAGTTGGCACGTCTGCATAGGTGGAAGAAGCATTTATGCTCTGGCTTTGTCCGCCTTCATGGTAACTCACGTAAAAATGCTTCGATTTCGATGAAATTTTATTATGTTGTTAAGCAACGGCTGGGGATCTACCCTATTGAAAATCGTTAAAACCAGACTCCAATTTCATTAGAAATCGGACCCCAAAGAAATTTTCATTGAACAGGATAACTCGCGTAAGATTACTTTGATTTCGATTAAAGTGTAGCACGCTTCTAAGCTACACCTGGGGATCAATCTTATTGAAAATTGTTAAAATTGGCAGAATATTTCTCCCGAAATCAGCCAACAATTATTTACTCACGGAATAACATAATTCCACGCTCTATTTTCTGCGGAAGTTGGGAATAGATGCAGGTAACAGAAATATGCCTATAAATCATATTATTTCACATGAAAATGCTATAAAATTTAATAGGAAAAATAAGAGTATAAATACCCAAAATAAGTTATTACAACGTGCAAAATTGATATTTCATAATTTGCCATTTTTTATGATCTTCAATAATTTACAGCAGCTATACAGATCAAAAACACAATGTGAGACTTACACAATCCCAACACCTCTCTAGAAGTACATGCTATAAAATTTTCAGATTTTTTCGCACACTCCTCTTCTAGCCAAATATGGGCGAAATTCGCAAAATGTAGTTTTTAAACATTTTTTTTAATAATAAGGAGGATGTTAATATTGAGTTTAACATTTTTAAATTGTCTAACTACATGTACTTTATTTAACTGTAGAGTTTCATTTTGTGTATATAATTCCTTCATAAGTTAAAAAATCTTAAAGTTAGTGAAATATTCAATTTTGCGCTGAAAACGCATGTCGAATTTTCTGGTACTGAATAAAATATTAAATGCAATGTTAATACTTCATTTCATAGCTCTGACTATGCTTAAGTTACTGGATTTTATTTGAAACTGTTATCTTTAATAGTTTGGGAGATATTATAAAAAGCAAACACGGATGCAGGACTCAATTTTGCTTATCAGAGGTGGCCATTTTGATTTTTTTCTTCAACATGGTGGCCTACAAAAAATTATTTATAAATTCATTTCTGAAATCTATATATAACAGCTATTCCATGGTAAAAATATAAAATTTTTCTAAAATGTGTCGGCAACCAATTTAATTGAAATCATGCGATATTTTATGGAATGACCCCGAGGGTCATACCAAAAGTAATGCAAAAGTGGGCATAACTTTTTTAATAACTGACAGATGTCATTCAAATTGCACATGTTGGTAGAGTAACTCTTTCTCTATACAAAGGCACTACTCAACATAGTCTCCATCATAAGCGATGCATTTGTGCCATCATTGAACACAACTCTCGAATCCTGTTTGAAAAAATTCAGGTGTGGACTGTTGTACATACTTCTTCACAGCCACTTTCACCTCGTCTGCGCCATCAAATCGTTGTCCCTGGAGACTGTCCTTCATTGGACTGAACAGGTGGAAGTCGGAGGGTGCCAGATCTGGGCTGTACGGTGGATGGGGACCATCGACTAGCCTAATTTGCTGATCGCCTGATGTGTGTGGTCTCGCATTGTCATGGTGAACGTGGATCTTTTTCAGATTCTTCTTCAGTCTCTTCCTCCTTATCACTCCTCTAAACTTCTTGAGTGGCTCAATGTACCGCTCGCTGGACATTGTATGGCCATGTTCTAGAAAATCAAGAAGAATGACACCCCTGTCATCCCATAAAACAGTCACCATGACTTTCTGTGCTGATGCTCACTTTTGAACATCTTAAGGCCTTGGTGAAGAGGTGTGACGTCATTCCATGGATTGATTATTCATTTCCAGATCTAAAAGATATGCTCACATTTCATCGCTTGTCACCAGATCATAAAAAAGGTTTCTTCACTGGCTTTAAACACTTCCAGCAGATCACAGCAGTCTTCCACCCTTCAAATCAGGTGTCAACTGCCGAGGTGCACACTTTCTGATACCCTAAGTTTTCCACCAACTTTTGTATGGCATTGTGACCAGTCCAGCTGTACAACAAGCTCACAGACTGCGAGTAATCTCTCTGCGTGAATCAATTCATCCACTCGCTGACGATTCGTGCTAGTGGTGACAGATGATGGTCTCCCACTGTGTGGTTTGTCTTCAATGCTGGTTTCCCCTTCTTCAAACTTCATCCATCTGTGTACATTGCTCTTGTCAATGGTGTCATCTCCGTAAACATTCTGTAGCCTTCTCTGGATGTCAGACAGCCTGCACCCTTCCTTCATCAAGAACTCAATGATGGCACGTTGCTTCTGCTTGGAATCCATTATTTACTTGCAATGAAGAAGAAGGGTTACTATAGAGGAAGAGTTACTCTACCAACATGTGCAATTTGAACAACCTCTGTCAGTTAATAAAAAGTTATGCCCACTTTTGCATTACTTTCGGTACAACAGCCCGCTGACTCAAAGTCCGGTCTGTGATAAGGTTTCTGAGTGCAAGAAATGTCAGAGCAAGTGAGATTCATCAGCAAATTTGTAAAATTTGTGGACAAATTGCAATGAGTGCAGGAATGGTGTTGAAGTGGGTTTGAAAGTTTAATGAAAGACAACAAAGCGTTCAGCATGAATTGCACAGTGGTGGGCCTTCTCTGGTCAAGGAAGATTTAGTGGAGAGAGTGAATGAAAGCATTAGGGAGAACCAACACTTCACAATTTCTGATCTTCCAGAACATTGCCCTGAAGTTTCGAAATCATTTATGCATGAAACCATTACAGAAAAGCTTCAGTACCACAAAGTGTGTGCACAATGAGTGCCAAAGATGTTAACGGAAGAGCACGAGATCTGCTTTGGAAATTTTGGGGAGGTAACTGGAGGAAGGTGATTTTTGAAGCCTATGCTGACGGGAGATGAGACTTGGGTCTCTCACATCACACCTGAATCAAAACAGCAGTCCCTGCAATGGAAACACAGGGGCTTGCCTACGGCCAAAAAACTCAAACAGATGATGTCAACGAGGAAGGTTATGTACACTGTCTTTTGGGACAGGAAAGGAATTTTGTTGGTAGAATTCCTGCATAAAGGCGTGACAGTAAACATGGCTATTCATTGTGAGACATTGTGATAGTAGTGTCATGCTATTCAAAACAAATTGTGCTGCATGCTGAGCCAGGGAGGTGTTATTCTCAATGATAATGCAATGAAGTCTCATGCCGCGAATGTGACACAAAACCTGGTTACCAAATTTGCATGGGAGCAGCTGCTTCACCCGCCTTACAGCCTAGACTTAGCACCCAGGGATTATCACTTGTTTCTCCACTTGAAAGGATTTCTTGCTGGCCAGCGGTTCAATAACGACGATGACATGATGATGACAGTTAAGCGGTGGCTCAAAACCCATGCAACAAACTTCTATGAGGAGGGCATCAAGAAACGTGTGCCATAATTAATCCGCAGGGAATATGTTGAAAAGTAGATTAAGGTACGTAGAATCCATCATACATTAAAAATTAGGTATCAATATTTCTTTGTTTGTTTTGTCTTCAAACAATACTTACTTTCTGGATGGCCCTTGAAAGTGGAGGCTTGGACTTACGAAGAAAAAAGTCTGGACTTGTATACCAAAAAATATTGTATATTTAACAACAATGGAAGGGCAGAGAGAGCATCACAAAAAAAAAAAAAAAAAAAATATGCAATTAGAGGGAAATTTTCACACCATCTAACTTTTGTTTTTTTCAAATTTGTCTCCTTTTACAAGCTGTACAAATATTTACAGAAAGGTGACATTCAATAATGATACAGGACAGTAAAAGAGAAAGAAATTATGAATAATTAATACAGACATTTAATGTGGACCAGGAACATCAAACAAAGATCTTCGCTCTTTCCACATTTTTATATAAGTGAGTCACAGAAAAATTCTCATTGGCCGCCACCGGGAGTCGAACCCAGGGTCTTCCAGTTACGCGCCGGATATGCTTCCGCTACACCACAGCAGCCTCGAATTTTTCCAGATTCACACGCGCTAACTGCCAAGCCAGTTTGGCAGTTTGCTTCTTCTAATTATTTCTTCAGTTGCTGCTTACCATCTTTGGTGAATCCCCAGCATTGTGCGGGGCTCCAAGAAGCAACCTGCCAAACTGGCTTGGCAGTTAGCGCGTGTGAGTCTGGAGGAATTTGAGGCCGCTGTGGTGTAGCAGAAGCATATCCGACGCGTAACTGGAAGACCCTGGGTTCAACTCCCGGTGGCGGCCAATGAGAATTTTTCAGTGACTCACTTATAAACGTGGAAAGAGCGAAGATCTTTGTTTGATGAAATTATGAACACCAGAGAAATTTTCACTTCGTCGAACTTCTGTTTTCAGAAAATTTTGCCTCCTTTTTCAAGCAGAAATAAAAACAGTTATGAAAAAATTTGCATCTAAGAACAATACATGTGAGAGGAAACATAAACATATAAAACGAGCGAAAAACACAGAGCCATGTACGGTAAAAGGTTCGTTTAGCGGTACCTTTCGGCCATCCTACGACCTTGATCACCCGCGATCGACTGGATGGGCTGGTTGCCAGAACTATAATTTGAAGTTGGGGTGTTGGAAATGTTATAGTTCTGGCAACCAGCCCATCCAGTCGATCGCGGGTGATCAAGGTCGTAGGATGACCGAAAGCTACCGCTAAACGAACCTTTTACTGTACACGACTCTGTGTGTTTCGCTGGTTTTATATGTCTATGTGTTATTGTCGCGTGAAGCCTGAGTTTTAAACCGTGAGGGGAAACACTGCAAAAAAAAAAAGTATTACAATTATAGGTAAAATTCCCACTCCGTCTAACTTAAGTCCTCAAAAATTCTTAAAAGATGAAATTTTCCCCCTATGATAGAGAACTTTTACACCATGGATATACAAACCCACATACATCAGGGTGAAAAACTGATTAAAAAATACACCAGTCATTCCATGTCAATTCAACCAAGCCATGTAACCCACTGTCTCGAATTTTTATGAAACTCCCTTCAAAGTAAGTTTACCATGGGAAAGGAAAAACCCCAAGTTTTAGTGTTCTATCTGTTATAGTTTTTCCTCTACAGATTTTCAAAGTTTGGTATATTTTCCAGAAAATGCCATTTTTTGCTTCAATTAAAAGGGTGTGTTTAATGAGTATATTCTTTTATAACTCTTGAACAAATTAACTTATGAACATAAAATTGGTTTAAATTTTAGCTTTTAAAGGCAGATTCCAAACATATATCATGCAATTTGTTATATGTTTCATGTTTCTCTATTTATTGATCTCTGAACAGTAATTTTGTTGAAAAAAATGCTTTTAGATAAAAATATTGGTTTCGGAAAGTGAACCCTAAAGAATGTTTTTCATTTTTTTTTCTATAACAAGATACTAATATATACTATTGTATGTAAAAAAATCTAAGAGGGAAAATTTGTAGTTTTGTCATAAAAAAATAATTTGTGTAAAATTTTGAAATTTTTGAAAAAAAAATTGTATTTTTTTGTTAGTAATTTGGCAAATATTTTGCTAAAACTTTTTTCTGTAGTGAACTGCTATCGTGTACTACGTGTAAAAAAAAATATGATTGAAAGCCTAAAATTTTGCAGATTTTGTTTTTTAATGTTAATTCTAACAAAATGCGATGCAATGTAACCGAACACTAATGAAACTTTGCTGAAGTAAAGTTAACTGCAGTGAGGAGAGATATTTAGTGTTCTGTGTCTCTTTTTTTTTTTCCAACAGATTTTTAAAATTTTGTGGAATTTCATGGAAATTGGCATTTTCTGTTTCAGTTTAGTGCTGCAAGTATGAGTCATTTTCTTGTAGAACTTCCGTCCACAGTGAGTAGATTTTAGGTCCCAGCCACCTACAGCGAGTTCGCCTTTTGGGCAGGACACAGAAACGGAAGGAATGAGAGCAAGTCTAGCGACTTTGACAGAACAGTTTGTAGTGAGATTAGAGTACAGTAGATGGCGCCACCGTACAAGTACGATGTTGCACCTAGAGGGGTGAGAGAATTTCAGGGGGCATAGGAAAGAATACCAATTTAACCAGTGGGTCCAGCCTGGGGGCCGTCACTTAACGTACTCGTCCGATGCACGGCAAATATTCAGTGATTGTTAGCAAATCACACCACCTCCGCAAGATCAGCCCAGGATCGAACCTGAGGACCTTGCATTGGTAGTCTGAACTGCTAACCACTCAGCCATTTGCGGTTCAGTTTAGTGCTGCTGCTTGGTGTGCATATTTGTTTACAACTTTTCAATGAATTTACTTGTGAGCATGAAGTTTGTATGAAATTTTAGCTTTAAAATGCGGATTACAACTATGTTCATAAATTTTGTTCATATCCAAACAGAACTTTAAAAAAAAATTGTTAGAAATAGATTTTTGTTTTTTGTTTTGGGCTCAAGTGATTCCCCAACTTATGTAATAAGAGAATGTTTATTTTGTTAGAAATTTAAAAAAAAATTCAAATAAATTTTTAAGGTACTATAATCTAGATAGTATTGGCATACATACAAAAAAATCAGGAGAAATATGGAGTCTGTCCAAAAAAAAAAAAAAAAAATGAATATTTTTAAAATAAAAAATAAAATTTTTATAGAGTGATTCAGCAAGGATTTTGAAGAAATTTTTCTATTATTTTAAATTAATTAAATTAAGGTGACTTACCATAAGATTTTGTTGAAGCTATTTTGCAAGTCACCAAATTTATATGCAAATTTGCATCAGTTTCAGATCCTCAGTTCTTGTTAGAAGAAAAAATAAAGTGACTTGCTGTTTTACACTAATTCCAGTGATTTTCATGTCAGCTGCATATTGACAGTTAGAAATATCTGATATCAACATACGATTAACGTCTGTTGGGTATTGAAATGTACAATATTCCAAGGTAATTTAAAAAAACAAACAATTGTTTTCAATTTCAAAATGTTTACCAAAATGATGATTTAATATACAGCATGAGCTTAGTGTACAAGCAGAATTTTATATTTGTAGACCAAAATTTGTCTTAAAATTTTAAGACAAACATAATTTGCAGGACAGTAATGTCTGAAAAATCTAGGTATTTTGTTCAAACATTATTTTGAAGAAAATAGTTTTTCCTTTTTAAGAGCTTCCCATCTTAAATTTACCACTTTTTTGGAAGCTTCTGATAACTTGTAACTTCTTGCTGTTGTGGGTACTGGTATAATTCTACAGCACACAAAATATTTGTGAAGGGAACAAAGCAGTTGCAGTCCCTTGCAGGCCAAGAAAATGTTGGTGATGGTCTGTGAGGCTCCATAAATCTTACATCTGCTTCGTCTATAACTATTGATTGAATAATGCCCAAATACCAGTTGTTGTTTTTTTGTTTTTTTTTTCATAAGCATGTGCAATGTAGCAGCTCTTAAAACTCTGTGATCAAATGTCATTTGCTGGACCTTCCTGGAAATTGGTAGTAACAGCATACCAATTATGGAAAAGGGGGTGCTTATCTAGCCCTCCCCTGCC